>OY796888.1:23978648-24578648 GCA_963680785.1 Diplosoma virens
GTCCTTGAAGTTGCACGTTCAAGTCATTTAAATGCTTTGTGATATCTACCATAAATCCTAAGTCGCACAATCAGTTTTCATCCTCCAGCTCAGTCAAAGGACATTTCTTCAAATTTTAAAACTCAATAATTTCTGGCAGAAAAAATGAAAGCGTCCAAGCATGAACTCGTCCAACGAACAGCACAGAAATAAAGAAGATCATCATAATCAGCGTCAACGTCTTTAATAACTTGCTTAAACATGCGGTTGTTTAGGTCTCTTTTTTTAATAAAGTTAATACAGTCTGTAACCACCAATACCACATGATCAAACTTCACAGATTTTGCACAATGACTTTGTTGGTAAACAATACAATGAAAAAATACCAATCAATCATGTCTAATTCCTCTTGCATCCATTTCATTCTTCAACAATGATACCATCTCTTTATGTTTCCCGACCATAGCTGGTGCGCCATCAGTAGCAACACCAAACAGCTTATCTAACGGCAGATTGAACTTGCTTAGGCTTGAAGGAGCTTTTGAAGCAAGTCTTCTCCGCGAGTAGTTTTGTGCATCGATTCCAGAGACAGCAAGTTTTCATCAATTTGAAAATCTGATGTAACCCCTCGAAAAAATATTGGCAGCTTCGCGGTATTCTTGATGTACGTTGTTCATCGAGACAGATGGAGAAGTTAAGGAATTTCTCAGCCCTTTTTTTGAGATTATCTTCAATATCTTGACCCATTTCTTTAATGCGTTCACAAACAGTGGCCCGGGACAAACTCAGCTTCTGGTACAAATGAACTGACTTTGGAGCCAACTTTTCAGCTGCTTTTACAAGTAGTTCCTTGGCCCATGCCCCATCGTCATACGCCTTAAGCTTTTTAGTGATCAATTTTGATACTTCATAGCTCACAATGAGCACATCGTCATCTGCAAAAGGAAGTCATGACAATTTGTTGCGGGTACAAAATTTTCTTAAATTCTTCTATCTTCAATTTTCTGAGCTCCCTATCTAAGTTTTTAAACTCGGGATAATTGGTCTCGTAGTGGTGTTTTAAATTTTTTTTTCATAACTGCTAGCAATCTTTTGCACTTTAAACAAAATGGTTTTCCTCTTTCCTCGATAAAGAAAAACATATTAGTTCATTCTTTTTGGAATACCCTTTTTTCATTTGCAATCTTTTTTTGCTTTGCTGAAGACATCGAAATAAACTGCTAATTTTGGTTAAAACAAAAACAGAATAACGAATAACAACTTAGAAAACCTGTAAAGTTTTGTATAATATATAGCGGTGCTTCCCAATCGGTGGGCCGCAGATATACGTATAGCATCAAGCACAACGGAGTCCAGGACAACTGACCGTAGTCCAACTGGCTCCATATAACTTTTTATGGTATTTTTTGTATTAGGAATTTATTATTTTCATTTAAAAAAATACATACACAACTTAATCAACTTATTTAAATGGAAAAGCGAAACAACTTAAGTTATTACAGTATATATTTGTTTTTGCACGAAAACAAGCACACGCTGTTATCGCTACTCGGTCCGTTCTCGCACTGTGAAACTCATGAATAAGCAGAACCCGCGCAAGCCGACTGAGGAATTTAAGATGCGCTGATTTTAACAAAAATACAACATTTTTGGCAAGAGATTTTATCAATTTAAAGAAAAATAATAAAAGGTAAATTTTATTAAACAGCTGAGTCCTGAATTAGATAAAAGGTTTGTACTACATTTGTATGATTCCTGTGTGATACGGACGTAATTCAATTGGGCTATCAGCTTTTGATATCGCATTGCAAAGATTAGAAGCGGGTCAAAGAAAGTTCAAGAGTGCTGTTCTCGCCTGAATGCTTCGCGGACCGTATGCGGCCCGTGGGCCTTATGTTCGTCACCTCTGCTTTAGATCATGGTGTTAATTTTAATTTCACTAAATTTGCAAACCATTACCAGCAAACAAACGTAAAAACAAGTTATTTTACAGTAAGTAGAATATGCTGGAGGATTATCTTGCAAGCATGGTCTAATGACCTTAAAATCCGTTTTAATAATGACTTTAAACATCGTCAAAGTGTGACCTTAACAAAATTCTTTAAAAAAACGTTTGACTTTTTATTGTTTTCGTGCCGTTCTGTAAACGTTTTTTCTTGGCTTTTTTACAAATCAACCGGCGTCAGTAAATTTAATCCTTTAAGGGACAGTGGTACATATGTGTACCATGATTGTGATTGTAGCGTCACAAAAGCACTTTTGTGAAGGCCATTGTCTTTTTATTTTAAAATCAAATTTTTATATTCCTCAAAGGGTCCAATATTCCTAAAAATCTAATTTTTAGATATTTGTGACATTACTAAGCCATTGTCTTTTTATTTCACAATCAAATTTTTATATTCCTCAAAGGGTCCAGAAAAAAAAGGATAATGTTGGAAATCTTGATAACTCTTGGTTTTAAACCCTTACTTCAATAACTAATTTTTAAATAAGCTTTGATAAAAAAACGCCTTGTTTGAGCGATTCAAGCGGGGGCATATAATAAACAAAAATTTTTGACAAGTACCTTACCTGAAAGGATTGGCTTCGAAAGAAGTTTAAAAACTTCTACGGGAACCTTAAAAATATATTAATTTTAATAATTTTTTTAAGGAATTTTTTATACACCATAGTTGTGTTAATTATTTTTTAAGTTATTCAAAATATTTTGCTTTGAACAAAATAGCAATAAAGGCATTTCCATTAGCAAATCGTAAATTCCTTTCTGGTATTGGTCTGATAAGAGCAAAATAAGCTCAAAATCACAGTTAGTTTGAATGCAGCAATACAAGTCAGTGATAAACAGCATGGTGTTAACCGGCTTAAATAAACGCCATTCTGGTCAAATGATCCGTGATTATCGAAGTTTACACGTGATACGACACTTCTTGTACGGTTCGACGTGTACTCAGACAAAAATCTCAAAAATAACTCAAAACGTAAAGTCTAGAAGCAGATTTAACATTTTATTCTTTGTTTTTTTAGGAAATGCAAACAAAGATAACAAGAACACACTTTAGCACAAGTTTACTAATTAAGAATGCTTAGTTGATTTTTTTTTTTTTTAAATAATTAATCGATTGTAAATTTACAAATATATTAAGTTTTTATCACCGCTGGTATTAATAGAAAAATATTTAATGATGAAGAAGACATCTTGTGTACCTATTCGATAGGACATGGAGATTCCGAGTTCGATTCTTATGTCAGCAAAACCTGACCAGGCTTGCCAACGTCTTTCACTGATGCCAAGATATTGCTGCCCGGTTGAAACTTTTTATTTGTGTTTTTAGTTTTATTTATTTACTCCGGTTTTGGTTTTTATTTAGAGATTTAACTAAAATTTAAGGATGGCTAGTAAAGCGCCTTTTTCAAGAACACAACAGAATGACGCAATTAGATTTTAAACCGTAACCATGTCAATCGCGTTTACCATGGCGCTCTCACACATACACGGCCACACTTTTATTTTTCGTGTGATATTTGATGATCAATATTGTTCAAGTATGAAAATCATATCTTTTAATTCAAAACATTACCAGTTCTTTTTTTTAATTGAAAAAAAATTGCTTATGACTTCATTTCTTTTTAATCGAAAAAAAATTACCTATGTGATTTGTTAAAAGTAATGCTTCAGGATCGCTGCAGAGAGCAAACGTAAACGGTAAAGGTTGGACGTTTTAAAACCTTGAGCTTAAGCATTTATGTCAAAATGTCAAGCTGTTTCAAGAATTGCAGTTTTTTTCAGAAAAAACTTATATAACAGTGGATACACTTTAACAATTCCGGTTGCCTGTGAAAAAAAATCAAACGAAACATAAACTCTCCCTGGTAAATTTCTAAGTAAGGTGTCTTACAGACAGATGTCTTAAGGTGTCTTACCTTTTCTCGTAAACATTCTGAACTTTTTCAACTCTTTTTTTGTTAATTAAGGTTTGTTTGTTTTTTTTCGCTTTTTTATAATTGACAGTTATTTCATTTTTCCATACTTTTGCAAAACAGAAAATCTGTTTTCAAAAATCTTACAATACGAATTAATTTTATTGTTATTATTAAAACTTTACTTACAACGGTTGGAGAAGGAGATGGCGGAAAAATAGGACGGTCGTGAAGCGGAGAAGATCCTGATTGGACTACACTCTGAAGTGGAAGGTCATGAAAATCAGCCGGACAAGTGTTGACGTCAGAATTGTGCGTAATCCGGTTCACTGTTAAAGGTTGTATTAGGGTAAGACAGTGAATTATAATAAGGGGTGCTGAGTAAATAAAATGGCAGTGCGGGAAAACCTAGAAATTGTTTTTATATTCGAAATGAAACAGCATGAAACAGTGACATCGTGATTTTGCATTTGATTGCCCGCAAAAAAATCGCCCAGATTGCATTTCCACCTGCTAATTAGCTTCGCAGTAACCTAAATAAATTTGACTACTATTTTTAGAAAATGACTTACAACCAGTGAAGTTACGGGAAGATTATTTTTAGAAAATGACCAACACTAACGTTTGCAACTTTATCCTTGTTTTATAAGCATTTTTACACTTCAAAAACCAATGTACCTAAAAAATTATAACCAAATTTACAATTATTAGTTTTAAGCCCTTTTTTCTGAATGGAGATGACTTTTTATTTTTGCATTTTTCTCAAAAACTGTCTAGATTTTACAAAAATGCGGTTGATCTTGATGCCACATTAAATTTGCTAGAACCACTTGAAATTGTTCTGTAATTTATAAAATTTATTTTACAGATTAATGCAAAATTTGTAATTGTAAACTTATAAAAAAATCTTGAAGGCGTAATCTTTGCAAAAAATCTTAAAATTTTATAACATTTTTAATCTTACAAAAATATTTTTATTTTCATTAAATTATGTAAAATATTTCGCTTTCTAATTTATTTCACAATTTTAATATTTTTTCTTTCAGATTTCGGATACAAAATTCATTTGGTTTAACTACAGGTCATATCCACAGTCGAGATATAAGCCAAATTTTCTTGGTTAGTGTTTTTGAATCTGAATAAAGACACAATTGTACGCATTGAGCTGCTGTAAAGAAAATAATAAACAAACAAAGTTTATTTTCACATACGCTAAAACTACTAATGTATTGAAAATAGATTTATATATATTTTTATTGCTAGTAGATGAATTCCTAAAGTTTTTGAGAAGATTTCTGGCAAGGTATAATCAAAAACTGATAACATCTAAGCGTGTTCAATATACGTCATAAATGAGTAAAACTTGCAAATAATCTAAACAAATATTTCCACAAAACCGCTGAAAGAAGTCACAATTTTAAGATTAGCTGCAAGTTCTCGGTTAATGAACGCAAAATTTTGAAAGTTAAAATATAAAAACTGCCACTAAAACTTTGATAAAACATAGAATCAAGTTCCAACAATTTATTGTGATTTGTTTTTCTGAATACTCCCCCATAGCGCGATAAAGATTCCGCTTACCTGCACGACTTGCTGGCCGGGTACGGAAAACCGACAAAGTAAAGTGTTAAAGTATTTACTTTAATTACTTGTTCAAGAAAAAAGGTTTAAGAATATATGATGAAAACACATGAAAATGGAAGCATAAAGTTTGCCTTAAGCAAACATATAATTTTTGCCAATGCTTATTTGCACAAAAGAAATTCGTAGGTGTGGTTTCTATTATACATGGATGTGAAAATATAGCAAAGGTTGTCTAACAAATTTTTAACTATGGAAAATCGTTCAAGGTTACATTATGTTTTTAAAAAAACTACTTCGATGAAGTTATATCAGGCCTATTTGAAATTCTGAAGTCTTTCCTAAATCTAGAATTAAAATGCATGAAAAAATATGCAGATTTGTTTTTTTCAAATTGCTGTAACAGTTTAATCAGCATTTTTAAACTTTAAGACGATAAAATTACTTTTTTATATTTCAATTTTAGTACTGTATACAGCTTCGGGAGAGAGCTTACTTTCTTATACCGTAAAATTGTGCGGAAAGCAGCCATATTTTATTTAGCATTTTTAATTTATTTATTTATATCAATAAAGTATTGAAAAACAAGACAGAATAAAACAAATGTTTTTGGTATGCTTAATTCAATATCTGCTTTCCATAGCAATTTTATATCACTCTATATGCTCTAGAAATTGTGTCAGTTAAGGAAAAATTGCTAATCAAGTTAAATATTAAATTAAAACCGGCAATATTAAAGATTTTAAACTTTAACTCGGTTCTTTCTTCAGAACAATCTCGCAAGTTACTATCTAAAATTGAAACAGCAATGTTTAAAATCATAAATTAAATATTCACAGTAGGCTGTGTATTGAAGTTCTGCCATTATTAAGATTGCGTATCATTGTTTAACGCAGCGTGGTCCAACTACGGATGGAATTTGTGCGGCCCGCGGAACAATTTTGCACAAGTCTTGTCGATTACAAGCAGCGGCAACCTTTTTTTTTTGAAGAACGCTATGATTTTGGGACGAAAATAGGAACTTCGAAGATCGATTCCAATTGAAGACCTTTTTTTTTTTTTAGAGAACACCCTGATTTTGGGACCAAAATAGGAATTTTAGAGATCGATTCCAGTTGAAGATCTTTTTTTTTTTTTAGAGAACACCCTGATTTTGAGACGAAAATAAGCGTTTTTAGCCGGTTGAGGCGCGCAAACTCAAATAATTTTGAAAAGTGGCCCACAAGAGTGGAGAAGTTGGACCACCCTGACCTAGATTTTATCTTTGCGGCCCGCGAAGCTTTTTCAAACCTTAATGCGGCCCTTCATGCTCTTAGCCTTGGACCACATTGGTTTAACGTTTGCAAGCATCACAAAAATTTTTATCTATAATAAACCCCTTCAAAAAAAAATTACATCCCAAAAAACTCACCGGTAAATTTAAATTCAAAAAGGTGATTGTCATAGCACACATCTGGGTCTCCAACACCTCTATAAAAATGAGCCGCAAATCCAATAAAATTTTGATGAATTTGCCAGTCGATCTAAAAAAACCAACGTTTTCAATCACATCTTGGCAAACATGCCTTAAAATATCAAAAAATTCTTAGCGTGGCTTACAGATGATGCATGAGATAAAGTTATATAAATTATTTAAAAAAAAAAGATTGCCATAATTGATTTAAAGTTATGCGATACCCTAAGGCAATACTTCAAAGATTAGTTGGTTTTATTTTACAAATCTGGATGACATTGATTAAAAACATTTAAATCTATCTTTCATAGACCATCAAAAGAAATTAAAAGCTGCTGTCAGTTCACAATTTATGAGTAAGAAAAATTCAATTTAAATAGGCCGAATTAAATCATAAAAAAACTCTTTAAAGAAAAAACTAAAAAATGCTTGTTTTATTCAAAATTTCGTTCCTAAATTGTAACCTTCCAAAGTTAAAATTTTAATTGTTCTCTTATTACTGCGACGTCATCAAATAACAGCATGTCAAAGTGCATATTTTAAAATTGCAATTTTGGGTGTTCAGACATTTCATCACCTAACATTTATTTACTTGATATTTAATCACGGATATTTAATCATTAAACATTTAATCATTTAAAAATTTAATCACATAGAGACTTAATCACGCAAAAAAGAAAAAGTATCAGGGTTAGTGTGTGTCAATAAAATCTTGATAAATGTAAATATATTGTGAGATATGTCAATACAAAAATATACTATGTGGCGATAAAATGTCTAAGTGATGAAATCTCGTAGTGTTAATAGGTTTACGTGATTAAATATCTAGTGATTTAATGTCCGTGATTAACAGTTGCGTGATAAAATGTTGCATGATAAAGTGTGGGTAAACCGCAATTTTGATGCTATATTTTTATTTAAGACTGAAACCTTTATTGAAAACCGTTGTGACTCAACGTGTTGACTTAATTATAAATTGATATTTTTTAACCACATATATTTTTTATATCCAGGGTTGCGGAGTCGGAGACGCCGGAGTTGCATGTTTTAGGTAGGAGTCGGAGTGTTTTTTAGATTTGACAAAATCGGAATCGTTTTTTGACAAAGTCGGGATTGAGAGTTGAAGTTGGTATTTAAGTATGCTGGAATCGGAGTCAGTTATTTTCGGTGTGCTGAAGTTGGAGTCGGGAGTCAGAGTCGTTTTTGTAGGTGTGCTGGAATCGGAATCGTTTTTTTAGATGTTCTGAAGTCGAAGTGGGAGTCAAAAGCTTTAAATAGGTGGATTCAGATTCGAAGTTGGAGTCGCGAAAAATTCCTCCGACTCCACAACCCTGCTTATAAGAACGTATTTTTTCAGCGGAAGAAACTATACACAGCAAAAAGTAGACTTGATTATTTTGGTATTGTTTTGATAGTTTTAAAAAATGGTTTATTACTTTTTTGGCCCATTATTAGGAGATAGAAAGAAGTTGGAAACAATTTTTAAACTAGAAGAAAAATAATGATATGAAAAAAATTGATAATGCTCAATGAAGCAGTTTCTCGTTCAAAAAATTGTATGTTGTTAAAAAAAGCTTTGTAATGGTTTAAGGTCAATAAGCTTTTTCCAGCCACCTAGTGGACATAAAAACAGTTGCTATGAACAGCAAGCTGTTGCTATGAACTGAAATACATTGTCATGCAACTTAATTGAAAATAAAATTGGAGATACAAAAAGTTACAAGAATACACATATGCACTAGAAACTAACCAGATGCATTTATGCATTTATTTGAAACAAGAATTGCAATTATTCTAATCAATTCTACAAAAACTGTTGACTTAGATATACAAAATGTTTAGTTAATATTTGAAATTAAATTAACAAAATACAATTACTATAATAGCTTACAGTTACAAAATAGTTTGGTAGTCAAACTAATTTTTGTTTTAATTTAAGTTATGTTACACAACTTAAAAAATTTTTAAAGCAAAATTACTGCGAGCTAGTGCGAAAAATATTTAGAAAAATTTCTTTAAAAAAATTACTACCATATCTGACCATAATTAAAGTCTAGCCAAATAAATACAAGAAACTAGTTTTCATTACATCGGTACCAGATTGTAAAGTTTAAAATAATTTTATAATCCCAATTCTAATTCAAGTTACCGAAATAAATTATTCGGTTCATGATTTGGCTGCTAAAATAAACTAAATAAAGTCAAAGCTTGCTGTTTACAGCAACGGTTTTTCTGTCCACTAGGTGGCTAAAAAAAGGCTAATATTTTTAACTTAATAATCTTTAAATTATGACAGTTAGTACAGTAATATGGTAGCATGGTATTAAAAGTTTTTTATAGCTCTTTACAACAGAGTTTAAATTAAATCCAGCTGCCATTTGCTTGACAAGAATTGGTTTAAGCTTTTTCATCGCAGAATTTTTTAAAAAAACTTAAGTTGCGACATCTGGCAGTAATGGCTTTCAAATTCTTAACTTTAAAATATCTTAAAATCTGCTAAAAAAGGTCTTTCAATTTTTTTATAAAATTCTTTGTAAATAACGTTAGTAGAAGTTAAAAACCCAATGAAGCCTCATGATTTGAAAATTGATATTTTATTCAAGAGTACAATGAAAGCGACTTGTTACTTTCATATCATTATTAGAGTATTATTATAATTATTAATCGATCCAAAAAAGCATTCAAGCTATATACGTTTAGGTTTGGAAAAAATCTTGCCCGAGTTCTTGATATTAATTCGTAAATTTTAAGTAAATGGCATTTGCAACTGAGTTTAAATTAAGTTTCACTTTTTAAGTTCAAGATAATTTGCAATGAAAACCAAATTTAAGTAAAGAGTTGCGAAAGACGGTACATTTGATAAAAAAAAAACACAGCAAAAATTTAAGAAAAAAAAACAAAAACAAATTATACATTTTTGTTAAATATCGTTTTTTCTGCGTAGCAACCGTTTTATGTTTCGCTGCTTAGCAACGGTTGATTTATTTTATATTCAAACCTGTTCCAAAACATATTCCCCGTTCTCTGGGTCGTTGAGATTACGAACTGTGCAGGCTCCCCAAAATCTAATTGATTTCATAGGACATTGTGCGGGAATATTTACAGTGAGGTACCAATCTCCCTTATTATTTGGTCGAACACTGTCAACATGAATATGGCCTTGGCCTCCAAACGGCCATTTTGAAATCCATTCAAGCATTTCTGGAGGCCCTAAAAGTAAACAACACCATCATGCCAGTGTAGTTATAGGTTTTTCAAGTTGAAGCGGGGTTGTTTGCGACGGCGATTTGTGGTTTTTATGTAAATATTTAATTAAAATTAAAAACAGAGTTGAACTTTTTTAATCTTTTTAACCTTGTCGGAATTTATAGTTTTGTCGTGTAACATTCGCCTTAGCTCGTTCTCGGTAAAGAAATTTCGAGCGCTTTTTGTAAAAACGATAAATTTATATCAAACTTTAAAGTTTTAAAATAATAAAAACACAACTTCATTTTTTTTTCGACTCATTAGTGATAAGAAAAACTGGATCAAGTAAACTACACGCCCGGATTAGTGAACAGGTAAAGAATGCAGTGACGAGTTAGCTAACCCTAACCCTAACCCCAATTTTTTTAGCTAAAAATTAAACAATTATAATCAAGTAAAGAATACGCCCGGTCGGGCGTATAGTTTACTTGATCCGAAAAACTTGAGCAGTTTTACGATATCAGTTTTTATTTGTAAATTGCACAACAATTACAGATGGTTCTTTTATTTTTCATTTAATTGAATGACAGTTGGAACGATCATGTTGCGGTGAGGTATGTTATAACTAGGGCCTGCTAAAGTTTATAAAGTCGGTTTTTTTATCAGAATTTTATTACGTCATCAAACTTACACAAGTTAGATTTGGTTGCTTAGGAGTCTTTCTACAAAATCTAATATATCAAAATAAAGTCAAAATTTGGAATAAAGTAAAAATTTGTCAAAAACTTACATACAAAAATTCATTTTTTGGTTATTTTTGCATTATTTGTAGCAGCTATAAACACTTTTAATATTTCTTTTTCTGCAATTTATTGTAGGTATTCTAAATATTTGAAGGTTGCGACCCCTTAGCGCTAATCTTTTTGCCGTCTAATTTCTGAATCAGTAATATAAGTTTTTCTATATTCCTTTAGCATTTGAGCTTTTGTGAAAAGTTTTAGCGCCCCCAACCGGCGTGCGCCGTTTCAAGTTTAAGAAATTAAACTCGGGCGGACGTGTTTAGTTTCTTAAATTTTTCTTCTAAGGTCCGAATCCGGACCTTTTGATAATTGATTTTGGACCTCTTTAAAATAATGCATAATTAAGTACTGATAAAAGCACACAAAAAACTATTTGTATTTCTTTATTGAGCCAGAGGTTTTTTTTAACTACCTTGGTAGCACCATTAATTGTGTTAAGTTTTACAGAAACGACAGGCCCTTCAAAAATTTTGAGCTTTTATGTCTGGACCATTGCAAAATATAGTTTAGTATCTTCGGTCTATATAATAAAAATGTTTACCAATAAAAATTCCGTAAAAAAGTTTATTCTTATTTAACTGAAAAAAAGTTTATCCTTATTTAACAGAAAAAAAGTTTCAAATTGCAAGTTTGTTATAAAAAAGTCGGCCCCGTGGCAGAATAGTCAAGATCACCACATTGCTGCCGAGTACGATCAATATTCTATTGTGTCCTTGAAAAAGACATTCAAAGTACTTTCTTTTACTTGGCCGTTTTAGCAAGCAGCTCTAAATTTCGGTCATATCCCCAAATAACTTTTTTTTTAATTTTTCAACCAGAGAGCCGTTTCTTGGCATTTCTGAAAGCATGTTAAGGTAATTGCTTGATGGTTGCCCGAAGTGCCGACCATTTTTTGCAAGTCATAAGAATATATAGTCTAGAAATGAAAATGACAATGAAAAACAATTTATATTAAATTTACAAGAGCTGATGCATGAATGCATGGCCAAGTTTTTATATGAATTATTGTTACGCGAAAGAACCCATTTTAGTAAAGTTTTTTTATAGTTCTCTAATGTATCGAGATAAAGTGAGATTTTTATCTTGCATTAGACAAAAAAAGCAATTGCTCGTTTCAAAACTAATGCAATTATTGTTTTTGCAACTTGGCAACAAAAATTTTTTTATTAAAAGATACCAAAAAATAAATATAATTAAAAAAAATTTCTTTATAGCAAAAAAATGGCTTAGTTATAACTTACCAATACTAACTGCACCTTCTTCTAATTCAGGAGCTTGTGTTGGTGGTTGAGAAGTTACTCCTAAAGTTAAATTAAAATATTTAGGTAATTAAAAGTTGATAGTAGGAAGCAGGTCATGGACTACACCAACTATAGCGCCTCCTACGTTTTTCTGTAAATCAGAAGGAAAAATACAGAGATAAAAATGTATAAAAAGGAAAGTCGCAATTTTTACATAGAGTAAAATCATCTGTTATAATTTAGATGCAGGTAGATGCTGTTGTTTTTTGCTAAAAATATGCTTCTTCGTCGCATAGAAGTGCACTTTGAGTAAAACACAAACAGGGACTGAGGCCAAGATTACTTTTATTTTTTCTAGTCCAGACAACTACACTGCCCTGATCATGCGATTGTGATTGTGTTGAACCAATATCAAGTCTAAACATTCCCAACAGTCTAGAGGTCCATGTAGTTTCCGATGAATGAGGCACGTAATAGGACGTAATATTCGGTTTCTGGAGGGGTGCTGCTCTAGCACTTTGGTAAAAAAGCAAAAATCAATTTGTAGGTAAACAAATAGAACCGGTTTTGTCAAGCCTATTTCAGCGAGTTTAGTACTGGACCGCAAAATAAAAACACGGGGCCAGAAAGTACTCTCATTATGCTCCATGTTCCATCTATCATTCGTCCACTAATCACAGAAGAGAAGATGTCTTACTTGGAAAGTTGTTTAGTGGTTGTAATGCAGCTGGAACAAACGGGCGTCTAGATTTTAGTCGCTCTTAGCAAACGTTTAAAGATTCGCTTGATAGACCATGAAGTATATGGCTGGCAGATCGACGGTTTTGAAAGATGGTTTAACAGATAGACTTCGTTCTAACAGATGATTCACGGTTAGCCTAAAAAAGTGTCGCTTCTAGTTGGCTAGATGCCAAAAAAATTTAGGTAAGTGGTTCGTCAGAATATGAGGCAGGCATCCAGTAATAATGCGCAAGGGGTCATTCAAGTCATTGTTTATGAGGCGAATGTGAGCTTTTCAACCCCAATTTGGTGTGCAGTACTCAGCTGTCGAGTAGACCAAAAATAAAGTATGTACACTCAGTTTTTGGCTTCAGTACCCATCTCAGCCTGCTAGTCGCCTCAGCAGCGTGACCAGTGAGGTTTTCTACGCAATGCCACAAAATGGTAACGAAACGTGAGCAATCTTTCCAGTTTTACCACGAGATGAGTTTACCATTATTGTAAACCTTTGACCTCTTACTTGTTTAACTAAAAGGCTGCAATTACGTCTTTGAGTTATCGATCTTCAATCTTTAAGTCTGAATATACAGTGAAAGTGAAGTCGTGTCCAACTTAAGATCTTCTTGAATACCTTCCAATCTCCAGAAGAGTGCAACAATCTGAGAACATTAGCATAGTCAAACTTTTCGGAGATTGTGAAAGATAGATTGTACGTAAAAAAGTAGAAAAGAAGGGTAGCCAAAATTTACCCCTAAGAACGTCGTTTTTCAGAAGGCAGAGCAGCTTTACTTGCTCTCACCGATACTAATAGTGAAACTTTGGTTTCGGAGACATTTCATAATCCTTGGAGCCATTTTCTAATCTGGCAAAAGTCTTAGTAGCTTACAAGTAAGGATATGGTGTCAGGCAGTGTCATATGCCGATGTCAGATCGACAAATACCGCACCAGCCTTCTTCTTAGCTTTAAAAGCATCCTTGATGTTCTTGTGTTAACAAAACAAATTGATCTACCGATGGCCTCATGCGTTGTAACCCAGCATGCTTCCAAGGGAGCAGTGGTAAATAATTGGTTTTGCTCAACACCGCTTTGATAAGTTTTTCAAAAATTTTGTAGGTGACCTAGAATAACCGTTGATATTTTTTGAGTCAATTACGTGTTTCATCAGTTTTAAAATTGTGGCTACAAGCGTTTTTATGCAAATTTGGAAATTAAAAGTAGGCGCAAGCACCACGAAAGAAAGGTTCGTATACAAGATTAAAGGCAGCTCCAGGATATATTATAAACTTTAAGCAGATGGAATCAAGACCCTGAGTTTTTTATTCTGGTTTTAAGCATGGGAGGGTAGCAGAGAATTCCCTGTGTAAGAAATCAATTCTCAGAGATAGTCATTAAGTCTGATGCTGTGACCTTTTAAATCTCCTATTTTCGACTAGTTGAGATGCAACAGCATCAGCTGAAACAGGGCAGTGACGAGAGGAGGGTCGTGACCTACTATTAAGGTTATTTAAGATGTTCCATGCTTTTTGTTTAAAATGTGAAAAGTCAATGCTTTGAACTGGTTCATGCCATCTATCCTTTGGTTTCCTGTCAAGTCTGGCTAGTAAAGTCGTACCAGAAAAACTCGATTCATATTTCTCAAGATACTACAAGATGTTACGTAGAGGCTTTCGCGTTCGTTATCTCAACACGATATATAATTTTCGGTGGCCCCATGGAATAACCCTTTGGACTGCTTTTCTGATAAACCGTGTCCACATCAGGAAAATTTGGCGGCAATAAAATCTTTTAAGATTTGTTTTTCAAACTAACGCAATGACTCTACTTGGCCTTGCGGAAATTCCATCCTTTAATAGGCAAGCTTGGCAATGGAAAAGCAAAACTTTGTAGATTATTAAGCGAGAGTTTCTCCAGTAATCTGAAAAACTTTAATGATTAATGTTGAAGGTTTTCAATGTGGACAAAAAGTGTAAAATCATGTATTCTTAGTAATGATAATTTGAACTAGAACATTTATGTAAAGTTTGTGTCTTGTCTCGCCACCACAACTCTCCAATCTTTTCAAGGTCTTGCTACCCCAAGTCTCGTCTCGGTCTTGGTCTCCAAATCTTGTTGTTTCGTATCAGTCTCAAAGCTGCGTGTCTTGAATGCATCCCTGATAAAAAAAAAATAAACATCTCCCTTTCGCTTCGATTCAACTCTCAAACCAAGTCGATTTTTTATCAAAAAAGCATCTTCAGCAATAAACAACAATGACATAACCTACAATATGCAAATCACTTTAGTAAAATTTTGACGTTTCATGAACTCCACATATGACTTTACCAAAAGAAACAAAATGCAGAAGAAAAGACTCACCGGGAGCAGGGGTGAGTGGTTGGGTGCCTGCGTTCTCTGATTGGAGATCAGGGTTATCGAAGTAGTCTCCAGAGAAGCCGCTTCCACTGCCTTCATAAGCGTGAGGCAATTTCCTTGGACAGTTGTCGGGCGATTTACGAGCCAGAGATGCAGACTCTGATTAAATAATTTTTCACTGATTTTCGTTCACCCAATTCGTTTTACAATCATCTAGCTGATTAAGAATAATTATTTTTATATAAATATTTTTCCATAAATAGAAGTAGTACTACTAGTAACTGCCTTGAATTACTAAAAAACTAAGCCAAAATTAGTTTTTACAAAAAGCTTAATTATTTCTTACTTAAACTTTAAAAAACTAAACAAAAAATAGCAGTATACAATGATTTTTATAATAAAAATTTAAATTAAATATTTGGTCCTGTTATATTTATACGAGTATTTGTTAAATATAGCCTTGGAATAATGTCAAATACTGTAAAAAAGACCTCGTTGAATGAAATTGAAATTGTAATTTTTCTCCAAAAAGCATTGATCCAAGTCGGGTTGTCCCATTTCAAACTTCATTCCAATAAACTTCATACTTTTATGCCAGCCAACCTGCTGCAGTAATATCCCCCCCTGTTCTCGTGAAGATTCAAGAACGTTAATACAAGCGTTCCACACCTAAATTACACACGTTAGTGAGACTTTTGATTAATTGGGTTTGTTCAATGTCAACCGTTTTCGGAAAACTAAACCTTAAGCAAACCTACATCAACTTCTTGTAGTGGACACCCTGTTGGAAATATGACCCGCAATTGCCATGGCCCTGGAGGTCGCTGATCAGGGAGAACAATTTCTACTTGTGCCCCACTTATCCATTTTTTGACCCATTTGATCGATGGATTTAATCCTTAAAATGGGAATGAGAGTGTTTATAAATAATAAACTTTAACAATAGCCCAAATAGCAATTCAAAAATTTTATTCACTAGGTTAAAATCTATAAAACGTTAAAAATGTTGACAAAGCTATGATTAAATACTTTCCAAATATTAAAAAGTTATGCATAAAAAAACTGTTTATATTTTCAAGTACAACTTTGGTTTGACATTGAAATGTGCGTTGATTACAAAATAGGTATTTAGATTTTAAAAAGAGACAAGTTTTATGATTATTTTCCTTTCGTACACCAAATCACTGAACATTTGATCCAGCTTACTGTAATCACAATTCCGTCCATACACATCCGGAGGACATTCACAGTTATAGTTAAACTTTCCATCTTGACTGCAAATTCCATTGTTTTCACAAGGCGAAGACGAACAGGCTGTAAAAGCATTCCTTGATTAAAATTTCTACCTTTACTCTTTGTCTTTTCTAATTTTCACAAGGTTGCACTGTACAATTGCCTATTAATTTTTAACTGTTTACAATTGCGTATCAACAGCTTACGAAGGGTGAATTATTTTGATGATTTTAACCACAGTTTTTTTGTTCTAATGTCAATCAAAGTCAATATTTTTTCTTCTAATAATAAAAAAACAAAACTATTTCTAATGCATTTTATTAACCATCGAATGCCGCAAGATCTTCTCCAGTGAACACTCCTGTTCTTATGGCGTCCAATGCACTTGGTGTATAAGTACGGCCATTAGCTTCAATGTGATAACTACTCATAACTGCGACTGCAGATTGGAATGCAGAGTTATATAGAAGGTTCGGTTGATTGCCGACAAAATTTTTTCTGGAACGCAAAATTAATATCTTGAAATTAGCTTAATTTTTTGTCATACTGCACCTTAAAAAAATTTTATCAACTTTATGAAAACAACTAAAAAAACACTAATTGTCCAAGCACAATGTTGCGGACATGAGCATCACTTTTCATGGCACGGTTCAGCGTATAAAATAAGAATATTGAGAGGTTTGCTTTAATTTTTTTTTTTTATCAACATTTATCCGATCAAGTTTAATCCAAATTTTAAAAAGACATGCAGTATACAGACAATTCTTCAATACATTCATTAAAATATCATTAGATTTTACAGAAAAGGTTCTATTTAATCTTTAATGACTAAACTATTTTTTATAAATTTTTTTATGAGACGTTTTTCTGAAAAAATCCAATGGCAGTATTTCTGCACATTTTGATTGATGAAAGACAAAGTCTACCTTCGATCAATATGCCCGGCCTTTTTATGTGGTCGTGAAGTTAATATTGATTAGCACTGCAGGCTTTTTCCTCCAAATAATATGCCAAAAGTACTTTTTTCTTTACAAAAGTTAAGAAAGCTCAGTGTTAAGCCAATTTTACGGTCAAGTGTGTGTGCCAGAAAACTTCTTCATTTTCGCGATGGTGCTAGCAATTTTGGCGTTGGAAATATCTTCTTAAAGAGCGTCCTGTATTACGCTCAACTAAATTAACTTACAGTTAACTTTAACGCTTTTATAATAAAAACAAAGAAATTTATAAGATTATTGGTTATTTTCGTACTTTGTATTTTTAATCCTTGTATTACGCTCAACTAAATTAACTTAACAATAACTTTAACGTTTTCATATCAAAAAACAAAAAATTATCGATTCTTTTTTACCTTGTATCTTCAAATCTTCCCTTTTTATCAGGTCCGCCGACTAACGCTCCAATTAGTATATTGGCATTAGGTGTTGGAGAGTTAAAAAAGCCCCAGCCGCATGGATTGGGAGATGGAGGGCAAGAGCTGAAATAGTTGACTTTTATTTTTGCTAACATTCAATATCAGCTTTAAAATCAGATATTTTTAAATTTTGATTTTGCTAAAGCGGAAAAATAACTTACCTGTCTCTGTCATGCAGTGATGTGGGATACCTTTCTCCAAAACCAACCATGTATCCTATTTTCGATCCTTTTCCGAGTATTTCAGAAATTAGCGTGTCAGCCATGGCTCGATACGCTTCACTGCGACCAGTTTCTTTGACATATTTGGCCGCCAGAGAGCAGACAAAAGCGGTATTTGCTGTTATAAATAGATATGCATTTTTTTATGTTTACAAAAATGTGAAAAAAGTTTTTGTTGTTGGAATATAACAAACCCCATAAAACAGCTTTAAATGCAATACTGTACAATTCGGCTATTGTACTGCAGTTCAGTACAATAAAGTGTAAAGCAAGTTGTTGGCAGTGTGGTTGAGTGGTTAAGAGTGCTACAGTTGTGATCGACATATTGAATAGTTGCGATTCAAAACCTATTCTCGCCATTTTGTTGCGTCTTTGGGAAAGACACTTACCGCACTTTTCTGCTTGAAGGACTTGGCAAGCAGTTCTAAATTACAATAATATCTCTGATAAAAACTGAAAAAATAAATTATAAAAATTTAACCAGGCGGCAATATCTTGGTAACTATGGAAGCAGATCTAGGTAATTGCTTAAAACTTGCTTTATATATAGAGCCTCCGTCGCTTTCTTGCGAATCACAAGGATAAATATAGAGATGAAAATGAAAAAAATGGATAATATATCCAACTGCTTATTGTATCCAAATTGCTTGAAACGGGGTTTTCCTAACCATTTCCCATTATACAAACTTCTTTTAATGCATCCAGATACCGCTTAATATATCCAGTTAACAGTCTTTATGCAGTGTGCACAGTCAAACTTCTTGGCCCCCGAACAAATAAAGGGCAATGTTAAATTAAGTAAAGAAACAAGATTTGATTAACGTTATTGCATAGTTTTTTCTATGTTGAATAAATGTCTAAAATACTTCAAATTGATTGCATTTTACTTCCAAAGGGTTGGCTCATAGTGCTCACTTTAAGTTCAAGAAAATTGCTTATAACATTAGAAATCAGCCGCCAAGGCGATGCATGAACCGAATTCTACTGTATTTCATTAAAATTTACACTCCCACTTGCGCTTTTTATGTTATATTTGTTGACCATTGACAACATTGCGAATTTATAAAATAATGCTTAAAAATTTTTTAAATCTTCTAAATATGTATTAAAAAATTAAAGAGCTAATTTGTAAAAGCAAACATTATTAATTTTTAAAATTATAATTTTTGCGTCAAATCATTTTTTTTTTTTTTGTTCTATTTTTACAAATTACTTTTAAAAGCTTTTTGCATAACGGCCTATTGTACAATCGGATAACACCAATTTTTTTTGTAATCTTTTATATACCCTAAGTTCTATCATATTTTTATGCTTGCCACTTAGCTATTCAAAATATATGACAAAACTGATCATCTAGTAATAAAGCACTTTAAAATTTTTTAAAATATTTAAACTTTTTTTAACGGTATGCACTCTTTTGAACAACTTTTGTAGGATAGACCCACAAGACGTAAATGAAAATTTACATTCTTTAACTTAAAGAGGAATCTGATCTTCAAAATATAAATCATTAAAATACAATGCATAATAGTTTTGTAAGAATCAATTTTAATTTTTTTGTTTCTACAAACTTGCCATATGCCCAGGTTAAGGTGAAAACTTCGATTTTTAAATCGTGTCATCGAGTATTTTTTTAAATCCCATGTTAACATAGTGTCTTCAAAATGTTTCTTTTTCATTTTTAAGGGCGAAATATTTTACTTAATTGCATTTCTTATCATGTTGTTTAATTAAAGTTTTAAAACGTTCAACCAGAAAGAAAAAAAAAACTAGTCGCATTTTTAAGCCTTCTTCGGAAACACATTTCATCGTTTCTGACGTATTTGGTTTGTATTTTATAAAATTTCAGCGAGTTCAACGTTGAACAACCACGCCAAAATCTAAAAAACAAACAAAAAGTCGTGCCAAGCGTATGCACCAGACCTACGCTAGTAAATAATTTGTTTGCAATATGCAATAAACCCAGGCGTCCCCGATTTGCTTTACATCAATATTTTTTACCTGAAAACGATATAGCTGACTTTGTTCTTTTGTTGTTGAGCAACCCATCAACAGTCACAGGAGCAGAACGTGAACTCCATTTATTGCAAAATTCAATAACTGGAGTCAAGTATTTTTCGTTGTTTCCCGTCAATTCAGTTAAAGAAATCTTTTCGTGTTCACAATAAAAGATAATAATTATTTTTTGTTAATTTAATTGGGATAAAGAATATAACAGGCCTGTCTAAAGCAGAAGACTTTTAAAGTTTTTTAAAAATTTTTCTGTTTTGAAGAGTTGAACCCTGTTTCAATAAGAAATTTTTTAAACACAGTAAAATTAGCTCTTCTACGTATCTTATAAATTACGACCACGCACTTTGGGTATCTGACTTTTTATATCATTAGTATTTCAAAGTTTACGGACTTTTTTAAAGAATTAATAAAACTAACCTAAGCCTATTTTCAGTGATTGTCTTACAAAAGGGAGGGTTTGGTGCAAGATAGAAAAAGGGACCACTTTTTAAGATTCATTTTGCGAGAAACAAATTAAAGTAAAGACCTTTTTTGTTCTTTACTTTGGTCATTTTTTTTCTTTCAAGTGGGGTATGGACTTTTAAATCAGCATGAATTTAAAAATTTAACAGATTTTTATGCAAACAAAGAGAAAATAAAGTCTTCACTTTAAGTGAACAACTTTTTTAACACTTTTACATTTTTAAGGGGACTGTTCCGCTCACTCCATTCTAAAGCTATCACAGCCTTTCTAAAAATAATCAAAATATTTTAAAATTTATAATTTAATTTTTATGCAATAATCAAAACGTAACTTTTGTACAAAAGCATATAAAATTTTGTTCTTTATTCTTTTATATAATTAGTTTGCATTTTTTTAATCTACTTGCAATTTTTTTTTTTTTTTGACATACCAATTGTTATTATTGTACTTCCCCATTTTAAAGCAACTTGAATTTAAAACAAAAATTAAAGAATTCAATTACATCAAAATGAATTATCTAAAAGAGAGAGTGAAACATACAAATTATGCATAAATTAGTGACTTTAGTACCTGTATACCCAAAATTTTATTGTCGTAGTCAAATCCTGTTCTAACGCTTTGTGTTGCCAGACGAAATTCTTTGTACTGGGAAACTGCCTTATCCAGGTAATCTTGCTCACTGGTCGCCTTATAGAGCCAAATGCTTCCCCACACCAACTCATCGCTATATTCATTAGATCTAAAAAAGTTTTAAATGCCTAGAGTCAAAGTTTGCATTGAAGAGCAGGCTTGCATTGATCAGAACTTTTGCACAGTGGAAATGTTCGTCGTTTCTCTTTAATTAGGCTTACGTTTTAACTGATTGTAGGGGCGTTTTTATTTGTAATCTTGTAAGAAAAATTTTTAGATATTGCAGTAATTTGGGCACTTGAAATGTAGAGAGGCTGAACATATTTTGTTATAGTTTAAATTGCTACACCAAATTAACTTTATTGAATTAAGCATTTTCAAAAAAAATGTTCTTTCGCCAATAATCTTAATTTGTCTGGGTGTTGTAAAAATTAATCACTTATACAATATAAACCCAATAGGATGTATTCTTTAAAAATAGTTTTACTGTATGTATAAACAAATAGGTCACAACACTAACAAAAAAATTTTTAAGCTTTAGATGGACAGTTTTCTCACGGATAATAATCTTTGGCGCCAGGAATGGAGTAAGCGTCGTATCTTGCCCGGTAAGTGTCAGCAAAATTATACAAGTACTGAGCTTCGTTTTTCAAGTGTTTGGCGTAAGATGGTTCTAGAAAATTCGTTATCCTTAAATCAAGACACATACCTGCGATTTTTAATCAGCTAAAATATATTTCATTATCTCCTTGCAGATACGGTTTGTAAAAATAGAAAACTTGTATAAAATCAATCATGAAAAAAAACATTTTCGCAAAACTAAATAAAGTGTAGATTAGAGTTGTAAATCCATATTAAAAAATTTGCAACAAACTTGAAAAGAGAGCGAACCTCATCTCAACAACTCACATACGCTTGGTATTCTGCTTTTCATTTTAATCAGTGCCGTTTATGCATGAAGCGTTGTTAATTTAAAATAAATATTAATTTTATTATCACTTGCAAATTTAGCTCAAGTTTTGAACAAAAGTTCTCCGGTACCTAAATTTACACTTTACCACAAAATTTTCTCTTTCAAATCTTTTACAACAATAAATCAAACGCTGCAAATCTTTATTTTACATAAGAAACGTTTTCTATTAGATTTTTAAAACTGAATGAATTTTAAAAACTAATTGTTGCAAATTTGGCAATTTAATTTTTTGAAATATTTTTTAAAGTTTATTTTTAGAAATATAATTTTAAAATTAGATGAAAACAGCAAAGAAACTCTAATTTCTGCAAAACAAACAACGTGTAATTTTTTAAAAAGTTACTATAAATTCAGCAGTCAGTGTTATTCTTTTTGCTCACCGATATCTTCAAATAGAATTGAAATTGCAGCCAAGGAAGCTGCTGTTTCCCCCACAAGATCTGAACCCGGATCTTCCGGAGTTAATTTAAAGGCTGGTCGACGCCATTTGATGTTGTGACCTCCCTCCCACTGACTGTGGTCAATCCCTGGGTCACCTACCTTTTTATAAATACACATTTCCACATAAAGTCTTCCTGCCTTCACACATATTTCGATTTTCTTTTACATTACCGTGTGTGTGTATTATAAAATTTATGTTTGTGCGTTTGGCAAATAAATATTATTATTATTATTATTATTATTATTATTATTATTATTATTATTATTATTATTATTATTATTATTATTATTATTATTATTTAATGTTTTCTTTTACTGAAGTAGATTGATTTATTTTTACATTTTTCGGATCAAAGTAAAAAAGTAAAAAATATTCAGTAGTTATTGACTGCCGGAGTTAAAGTTTAGAATTTTTTATGCTAACCCAATGTAGGTTTCCCATCAAACAACAAAGACAATATTAAAAACCACAAAATTACTTGCTTCTTACAAAAAATAATGATGTATTACTCGGAAATCGAGTTCATTCAATAAAGTTAATCTTTCATTCAATAAAAGAGTGATATTTTGTATAATGTCTACAATTTAATGTTCAAAATGATACTTTTTTGAACAGGCTACGCGATAAAAAAATTAAGAATAGCTGACTCTTTAGTTTATTTTTTTGGTTTTTTTATTAAAAGTTGCTATAAAGAATACTGAAACAAAATAATGTTATTAAGTAACAATTAAACTTTTACGTTACAGCTTAAGGTTTTAGTGCTAATTAGACTATTTTGGCTTAGTGATAATTATTGTTAACTGGTATTTCCAGTTTTTGCTAATTCGAAAGCTAATTACAAGACTAATTTGTTGAAAGACTTAGAAAACTAAACTATGTACGTCGATTACAAGTAGGAAAGTAACTTTAACTTACATGTTGTTACGTCAAATTAGTTTCAAATTTAACGAAACTTCAATTCTTGTACATTTTTTAGCAGCGACTCTTAAAAACGATTTTAATTGTAATAAACCTTTAATTATTATTATCTTAAAACAAACACTTATTTGGTTAAATGTTTTGAATTCCCGCCTACGGCCAAATTGGTCTAGGTTTGATTGCAGGTCGTCCGAAACTGGCAGAGCAGTTGCAAAGTCTTGCTTCAGCTGCGACAGTTTCACAAAAGGGGCTGTAATGCTTATGTGATCGTGAAGCACTTCAGCGCATGAAGCGATATGAAAACAATCACGAAACTTAAATTGACATAATTTTGATCAAAGTATTTTGAACGATGTTCGATGTGAAGCAATCCTTACCATTCCGAAGAACTCGTTCTCTTTGACGTGAGCTTTTAAGAAGTAGTCAGCGCCCCATTTTAAGGCTTTTAGCACATTAATGCTTTCCCCCGCATTCTCGTAACTGCTTCGCGCCTCCAAGACCCCCCAGGCGAGCTGCGTCATTGCAAACGCCATCGGAAAACCGAACTTGACGTAATCTCCTCCTGATAAACAATATTAAAAAAGTTGAAAAAAAATTTTTAGAACTTTTATTCATTGAAATGAAACGTTCCGATTGCAATTATTCATTCAAACGGTTTAGTTTTTCTATTTGATTTGCTCCAGAATGGAACTAAAAAATTGTGTTTCTCAGTAATGCGTCACAAAAGAACAAAAACTGCTTTCGAAACAAACCTTATCAGGCGGATTCGTTGCTTTTAGTTTTAATAAAGAGGTACAAATTATGTAGGCTTTTTAAGTACCTCAAAAAATATGTGCAGCATGTAGACCGACAGGACGTTCAGATCAATCATCAAATTTTTGATCATATTTTTGCATATATAATCTTAACCAAGAATTATTTTTGGAAAAATCAAAGGCTAAAAGCAATTATTATAAGTTCTTAAAGTAAATTTTGCACTATTTTTACACAATACTTTTGATTTTGAGTCAAACAAATAAAGTTTGTTTGTGTTCATCTTTGAATAGCAACAAGATTTTTTCTGTCTTAGGCTTGGTATTTATTGATACTTTTTTGTAAAAACTGAAGTCACGACGCTTAATCAAGACCAATCTTCTGTAAAAAACTTTCTGGCTTTTTATTGCGTTCGAAAGCCTAAATGAAATACGCATAAAGCAGTCGCGTCGAATAGAGAATTGGATTTAAAATTTATTTGCAAAAATGTTATTTTGCTGTAATAAGAAAATACTTAATTGCAATATATTTTGAAGATCTTTTTTACCAATGTAATAGCCTCCAGTTAAGTCATGGCCTTCAGCTCCTCCATCGTAAAGAGCGGAATCGGATTTCCATAGGATCCTGTTGTCGCTTGGCAGTCTTCCCGAGCGCTTCGCTTCGAAAAACTCGAGTGAAAGTTTTAGAACTTGATCATAGTCGACCCATAGATCTGAAACAATTGTAAAAGTGCTGGTAATATCTGAGCATTAGAATTCTTTGCTTTTTGATTAAATTTTCAAATCAATAAAGAGCAAAAACTTTTTAAATCTGTTTGCATTTGGGACTTCGATTAAATTTTTCATTTAAAAAACTAATGCTTTGAGCTTTGTGCAGAAATGAAAATTCTAATTACCGAGTATAATTTTTAATAAAAATTGGTTTCAAAAAACTTTTAAAAATCCTGCAAACAAATTAAAATTTATCTCTTCTTAGATAAATCTAAATCGCTTAACAATAAAACAGTCAACTATTTTTTCTGAATATGTGAGAGTAAATTTTTACAATTTATTATTATTGTTGTTTAGTCGTTTTTGTTTTTTTTTATTTTCTGCCAATCAAACGATCCAAACTGCAAAATAGCTCGGTTTATTAAGACTGAACTTGAGAGTCGATGAATACGAGTTCGAGGCTCAGCTTCTCTGAATGATTTCTGTCGTAATTTTGAAAAGTCATTTTGCAATAAATTCCTAAAAGAGTCATGCTTTCAACCTACAATAGTGACTCTGCTAAAAAAAGAAACAGAAAAGTAGCAACCAAATCAATGTAGTTGTAAAAAAAGAAGCAAGACTAAAACTCTACTTGATCCTGATCCTGATCCTGATCCTGATTCTTCTCCGGATGCTGAAAAATCATCCTCAACTTCGCCGAAGACTTTTCCTTGGAAGGCAATTTTCAGCGATGGCAGTCCTCTTGTAGAGTGCCCTAAAATCCGGAAGTGAAATTTTGTTCCTTCGCTTAAGTAAGAATTCCACGGTTGGTTGGTAATGTCGTAATGAGTAAAGTCAGGACTGACGTCATCGACTATTCCTCTCCAAATCTACATATACGTTTTTGTAATAGAATTCATGCTTAAATGTTTTTTTTGTAAATTAAGCTCGAAATTCAAAATTCTAAGTTTTTTGCTCCACTCCTATTAGGCTGCTAAGAATAGAAACTTTTAGGTATATAATTAAATTAACAAAGAAGTTAAATGGTGGATGACCAGTTTTATTTACGTGGGTTACGAAAAGCCAAATGGATTACTAAAAAATTAAAGAGCTCTCGTCGTCGTTTGGAGGGGCATCCACTCCAGGTCAGACACAAACAGAACTAGGGCCCAGGAAAGAGTGTCGGCAGCGTGGTCGAATGGTCAAATCACCGGACTGATAATCAACATAATCTCGATTCAAAACCCACTTGCGCCATTCTGTTATGTCCTTGGGAAAGACACTTTACGGCACTTTCTCCTGCTTGGTGGTCTTGGCAAGCAGTTCTAAATTATAGCAATATCTCTACTAAATTGCTAGCGGATAGCAATATCTTGGCATCTCCGGAAGCAGGTCGGGGTAATTGCTTACCCTATGTATAGCGCCTCCGTCGCTTTCCTGCAAGTCAGGAGGATAAATATAGAGATAAAAAAATATGCTCTATTTTTCAACAAAAAATTATAAAACCCTAAAAATGCGCTTATTGAGTAGATCTAGATAAGGTTTATTGCATAAAGTAAAAACTTGACAACAGCTATCTCTAGAATTTACAAATTTTAATTTCAAGTATAAAAATATAACAAAAAGAATAAAAAAGTATAAACCTAATAAAAAACAGCTTTTTGTTGTAACTGTTCAGATATATGCTCAAAAGGGTAACGTTTATGGGAGATATTGCTTTCATAAATTGCGAAGTAATAGGATATAATAATATCTAACATTTTCACTAAAATACTTACTTTAAATCCTTTAACTGGTTTATCGAATATAAGAGTTAATTTCCAACCGGAAGAAACTGAAGACGGAACCGGAAGATTCACATCCCCCTCAAAGCCTCCATTGGAAAAAGTCTCTGCAAAAAGGAGCAGCTTCTAATAAACTTTATTAAAAACTTTTCATAACTAACTAGAAATTTTCTACACCAACTTACTTGAAACAGTCCACAAATCAGAGAATGGGGAGGAAAAGGGCGACACTTTATTTGTACAAAACAGTATTACAAAAATGAAGGGCTCAAAAATGGTATTCATCTACTTTTTGTGAATTTTTTATTAAAACTTATTATATGCAAACTTGAATGATTTTATTGTATTAGCTCTAGGTATTTAATTATCTAATTGCTCATTGCAATATCTAAAAAGAACTAACATTGACTCGACGTATTGACACGTTTAAATTTTTATTACTGAAAAAAAATCTTACACTAATAATTTCGTTCAACTTTTTTAAGTATATTATATAAGAATAAATTCATTAATTACAATAACTTTTAAAATTTTATTCTTTCAGAATTTTTTTATATTTGTAATTATAACTTATATAGATTCTGAACTGTTTTTCATTGCTAACGAAGCCTTGCTAAATTGAGTTAATTTCGATTTTTGACTAGCTGTGCCACCCAATCATTACGCAGACCAGTCATGCACAGGTTATACAGTGTCTAATTGGTTTCACTATTTTCCTCGTAATATTTTAAATACTTCTATCTTCTTTCTTTCTTATTTCTCCCATTTCGTATATTTCACCTGATCAAGATGTTGCAGCCATTTTTTCTACAGTCTTTTTCTTTCACTTTTTAATGAATGCATGTTTTAAGATCTGCATTGTGCTGCTTCTTCTTTTTCTTGATCTTTTTCTGCCTTTTTGATTTTTCTGTGTGATTTACAGTAGACCTCGGTTAATCCGAATTTGCGAAATTTCGCTTCACTCGGATAAAACTAAAAGTACAAATGATTTCCTATATATTGTAATTCTTAACAAAAAGCTTTGTATCATCCGGATCTTTGCCTAATTTGTATGATTTTGTCCGTAAAATCGAATCCGGAGTAACCGAGGTCTACTGTATTTAATAATAATCGAGAAAAAAACAATAAATGAAATGAAAAAGCCATAAAATTTTTGAGTATCTTGATTTGAACGTCGAACAATTGTTAGATCGACCAATGTAATATAATTAAGAGATTATTACGAAGATTAAATAATTTTATAATTGGTTGACATCATGGCAACGTGAATTTAGCGCTGTCTAGACCGCATACGTGGCCGAAAAATGCTCGATTTAAGGCTAACCCTTAACATCTTTCTTTATTCTTAAAAAGACACTTTTTTTATTTTTCTTTTCTTGCCAACTTAAGCAAGCGGCATTAAGTTATATTTAGAGAAACAATAAATAAAAATAAAAAGTTTACGTACTCTGATTTCAAAATCTCGGCATCTACGAAAGCAGGTCGGTGTGATTTCTCTCTCTGCTTTTGAATCCTCCGTGAAATTTCTCCAAGTCAACAGAATAAAAAGTTGAATTGGTGCTATCTTATTTATTTAACATCTGTAATTACTTTGAATGGGATGAAACTTTGAAATAATTGGTTGTTAGAAAGAATCAAACTCGTTAAACCCTCAAAAAAATTTAGGTTCTTTTTACTTATAAACCAAGATTTAATTTTTTTCCCATGAGAAAAAAATTGAAAAATAATACTCTTAAATATTTTTGCCTTTCTAGTTTTTTAATTTGTTTTAAACTTTTGCAGCTCAAAATTCATTCATTTCTTTATCATCTTTATTTATCTTTCAGAACCGCAGGACAAATTATAAACGTTTTATTTAGGGCAATTTGGGGGCAATTGCCCCGACCTGTTTATAAAGATGACAACATATTGCTGTCCGGTTAAAATTTCTTGCTTTATTTTTAGATTTTTTTGTTTAGTGAGATTCTTGAAATTATAACCTTGTTAAGACCACTAATAAAAACAAGTGTCTTTACCCATGACACAAGATAATGAGCAGTTTAGGTTTTAAACCTCCACCGTCTTGGATCGCGTTCACCATTAATACAGCGTTTTTAAATTTTAATTATTTGGCAACGATGAACGCAAAAAACAAAAAAATCTATTCCGGCTGTTTATTTTCAATCCTCTAAAACGGATTTTTGTTCTTTTGTACATTTCTTATCTATTAAAAAGTTTATCATTGTAGTTTTTAAATAATCTGTTTTTTCGACAAAGCAAATTTTATCCGTAATTCAATGTGAGATTATTGCACTACTGTTATTTTTTTCAACTAGTTGATTTTAATAGCTTTATTTGGTAGCAATTGTTAATTTTATCGTGCATTGTCGAATAGCAGTCAAGAGACATGAAAGCTTTTTTGCTAATTTCATAAAAACTACTACAAAAAGGTTTTTTGCTGGACTTTGTAAACGACAACATACATTAATGTACAGTCTACACCATATGTTTTTGCTATTTGCAAGAAAAAAAAGCGAAATCTTTTGTCCAATTTTTTAAATTTTATAGGAATATGGTCTAGAATTGATACCATCTAAAATATTCCAACAGAAAATTAATTAAAAAGTTCTTGTTTATCCAATGAAAACTTAACCAAAGCGTAAAAATCTAAAATAGCATAAACTCTCAGACTTGTTGCTGTGGAAATTTAATCAAATGAGTCGATTAAATGAAAAAACTAACATAAATAAAAAGATGTATACTAGGTGTTCGATTTTGAAAGGTTTTAGAGTTAAGAAAGCAAAGCAATACTTGATAAAATCTTTTTCAACTTACAGATAATGCGCTTTTACGTCTGCCGTTTCTGCTAAACTTATAAAATACATTACGACTTTATGAGAAAGTCGGCGATGAAAAAATAGTTTTAAAAAAAGAACTACTTTGGTAAGGAACAGTGATAACTTGTTAAAGAAAGAATTTTAGCATTTGTTAAAGTTTTTAATTTCTCAGTTTCATTAACAAAAATGTGTCTAGGTTGAGTAAACAACTGCAGTGGCCGCAAATTTATAAAATGGCACCCCATAAAAAGGTCAAAAAACATAAAAATAAATAAAATTAAAGACGAAACAAAAAATATGTTGAAGTTCAACAAACTTTAGCACAAAAATAATGTGAGCTTTTGCACATTTTTGTCCTCGTGAAATGATTCCAAGTTGACGACAGTCTTGTTCTGTGAATTGAAAGCACCAAAAAACGTGTAAAAACAGATGAATAAATGACGTAATGACAATAAAATATAATAAAAAAACGCATTCGTGAAAAAAATTGATCTTTTACTCTGGAGATGGATCGATTGTTAAAGCTGAAGAAGACACACACGACAGGGAATGACTCAAAGAATAAGAAGAACTATATGGTTCATAAGGGGAAACATTATTAATTGACGTAAATGTTGGTTGTAATGGGGGAGAAATCAGTTGAGTCTGGTAATCATGATTCGGATAATATGGAGCCGGATTATAAGGTTGAGGATGATGTAAAACCTGATTTGGGTAATAAGGCTGTCCTAAAGGGTTGAGAGAAGAAAGTCTATGACAAGGGTTAGCATTAGTTGATGTATAACCCTGAGGTTGAAATTGAAGGAATTCGACATTGTTCACTTGTTCTTTTCCAACTTCTATACCGCTTACAGGGGATTCCCCGAGATGGTTAGATGTAAAAGCCGAATTTGATCCGTTTGGCTTCGGCAGCGTGAAGTTGTTTGCGGTTTTAGCTTCACAAGCATCGACTTCGACATCAGCACCAACATCAACATCTTCTTCTTTCTCTTCGCCTGAATCTTTTTCTTTGTTTAAAGGCGATGATTCATCATCCGCTGAGGAGTTTTCGTCTTCGGAGGCCATTTTTTTCCTTTCTCCATTTTTCGTTTCTTGACTTTCACCTTCACCGTCTTGGCTATCTTGCTTTAAACGCCGCCATTTTGCTCGTCGATTCTGAAACCACGTTTTCACCTGAAACAATAAAATTTGCCAATAAATTTGTTTGCTACTATATCACAACTTAATTATTTAGTTATTTGCAAGTTTAATCTAGCATTGCTATTTGATGTTTTTTAACATTAGTTGAAAGAATCGCTCAATAAACTTAAAGCCTTAAGCATCTCAGCTACTAGCTCTAAAAAGTACTTGTCCCAGTAAACTTTTTAAGTTTTATTCCATAATATCAGTAAGATTGCCACCTAAGAAGTTATAAGATGAATTACCACAAATATAAAGTACGAGCCTTTAAAAAAACTTGTAAACTTTCAAAATTATATTTTTTCAATTTTTTATTTAGGAAGTTTTAATTGGCAACACATGCTTTTTTGGCAAGAGCTATTTATTGCGATGCCATGCAAAGAAAATGCGGAACCCATGGCGTGCTAGTGGCAGTTCCCGCTTTGTTTCAACAACACTTCCAATTTCCTGCTTGACAAAACAACCCCGAGAAATTGGTGTTTTCGAACACAGCAGCTTAAAATGTCGGCGGACCGGATGTCTGGCATCCTTTACATCAACTTATTTTAGTCGCAATCACGTGACGCGCAACGTAGGCGTCGCCTCAAAGCCGCGCGACATCTGCTGACGAACAGGGGCCACGCGCATTCGATGAGTCGCGCAGCACCACAGCGCTGCAGCTGAGTGTTTCCGGTTTGCGGAGAAAAGACTTGTTTACGCGAAACTTCGCTTTTTCGGGCAGGCTTTATGCGAAATGTACTGTGACCCGACCAATCATTTACAAACTTTCCTTTTTCAGCTTTTTAATATTTTCAGATTTTTCAAGCATCAAGACTTTTACCAAACAATATTTTGTTTGTTTTGTTTTTTTTTACTCCTAAATTATTTTTTATTTCTAAGAAGATTTCTGAGAAATTTTTTGAATTGTTTACAGAATTTGATAGATAACAAAAAATTTTTGCACTTAATTTAAATAGAAGTAATTAGGAAGAAGGTTTATTAATACATTTTTGAGTAAATAAACTTTGTTTTCTGTTTTTCGCATTGTACATTCATGAAAGTATGTACTCGAAGCAAGACGAAATCATATTTTTCTAATTTCAAATAAAAGCTTTCTTGCTTTTGTTTAACTAAAAATACAAATGAGAATAGCGACACCTTGCGGGAAAACAATAAAATTAGTTTTTACATAAATAAGACGATTAAAAAAACTGTCAAACAAATTTCTATTAAAGATTCCAAAAAATACTTCAAAGAGTATTAGTTTATTTCAGATTTTAAATAAAGCTATTTCTCTAAAAAAATTAATGTAGAATAGTCACAGAGCATTTAATTTGGAACGTTTAAATATCTTGCCAATGACTGTGTAAGTTAAAATTTCGAAACGTCCTAATAAGCCAGTTTTGCGGTATCTTAGTGTGATTTTTATTGTGAGCAAAAAATCAAGAGTACCGATTTATTTTCGCGCAAAATAATTTAAAATTTTGATTCCGAAGAATATAAAGCTTTCTTTTCTCTCAACGTTTCACAAACTCTAAAAGCTACGTATATTTTACAATTGTTTAAAAAAACAATTTTGTGATTGTTAGACTTTATAAACTATTGCAATTTCAATATGATTTTATAGAAAAGCTTTGCTAATTAAATTTTTTTCATGTGTCTCGTTGACTCTCGCCCTTATTTACTTTACAGTCTTTGGGGATTCCCCAAAATTTAAATTTAAATGATCTAACCTCGGCAAATAGTGAACGAGAACTGTTAAAATTAAGTGTTCAACATAGATAGACTGATGCAGCTTCGTTTGACACAAAGAAAGTTCAGCTTGGCCTTCAGCAAATTTTATAGTGTTTTTGATTTTTTTACCTGAAACTTTTAGCTTTGCTGTGAAACTTTTAAAATAGTTGATTATAAACTAACCATCAATAACTTAGGAATAAGATTTCTACAGTATTCACATTTTTTCTATACAGCTACGAATCTTAAAAGTCTACAAAATGTTTTTGAACGATTAAAAAAATTTCTTCGTTACCATTAAGTACTTTTTCGTATTCATATGAGAGCATAGCAAAAGGGGTACTTGAAACCTCAACAAGTACTTTTTGTGTAAGCAATGAATGGTGATATATTGGCTTTTCGACATATCCGTAATAGCTATAAACCCTACTGGTCTATAAACCATAAGAGTAATCCAATTCAAGCTTATGCAGCAATTCATTAGCTGTATGTATCCGCTATGGTTTATTCAAACTATTATAGTTAGGCATAGAATGATACAGTGAATTGCTTAATGATGCGATTTAAAGATGATGACGTTACATTTGGTTTTGTTTTCAACAATAAATCGATAGTTTAGAAATTAGCCAATTATGAATTCCAAATTTTTTGCTCTTTTTTTGCTGTATATCAGATAATTTTTAGAACCCATCAGAAACCCATCAGATAATTTTTAGCCATTAAAAAAATTAATTGTTAAAAGAAGATTTTCTATTTTGTATATTTAAAAACTTAACTCTCCTAAAAGATTTACCTGCAAACTCTTAAAAATTATTCACCTGGTAAACTCTGCATGTTTTTATGACATTTTTTGTACTCCTAAATCCTTGCAAATTTATGATACGAAAAAAACTTAAATTAAACTGTAAGTTAGTTGTACCAAAAATTGTTAATTTCATAAAAATATTTTTTTTACTTGCTTTACAAATTTGTCAAAAAGAAAGAATAAAATATTTTTCTAAACATATGTTTGGTGGTTATTGAAATACAAGGCATAATTGAAAATACAAAGTTTATTGCATGAACCATCCCCTTAACAAGAATTTTTTTGATGCTTATAAATAGAACAGGAGCTTACTAGCTTCAGCACTAACCTCATCGAATGATACGTCATCAAATCACATAAGCATTTTATATCAATGATTTCGAACACAACCTTCTTGAAAACCATTGCTGTATCTACTTTCAATATCTTTACCAACTAAAGTTTCACGATGGGTCAGACCAAAAATATCGAAAATGTTTTTTTCATAACTGAGCCAATAGTAAACAGGCAGTCAGCCCTCTAAAAAATATATATTTTTAAGGAAAATATACTTTTTTAAATATATCTTAACCAATGTATTTTTCAGAAGTTAATGGGAAAATTATGTTCTACTCAGTCGAGCGTTTTTTGATGACCGTCGTTTCCTCAAACTGTAAACCAGATTTTCTTCTTCGATTTACGGCGACTATTGTGTTGCAGAAACGCGACTAAATTTATGAAACTTTTTCCTTATTTCTTTAAAAAACCCGATGGCAACTTTTGAGTGCCGCTGTGTGCGACGGCTTCATTTCTCAAACTCAAAGTCGGATTCAAAAAAGGAAACTGCCCATTCCGTTTACAAGCGCAGTTAACTCGCGACACGTTTCTACTACGGCTTTAAATAAAGTCGAATTGAACAGAGCAGACGTTGATTGGCAATCGAGTTTCCTTCTATTCATTTTATGAAAGCACACCTCGTCTTTCATTACTTGCTTTTGACGAAGTAAAAATCCTAAAGGGAAACTTTCGTAATTTTTCTTTACAATATTTATAATTAATGAGGTAATTGTTAGTGGAAGAAAAAATAGTTTAGGCTGATTTATAGGAAAGATTAAAGATTAATGTTTCGAAAAAAATTTTTCCATAATTAAATTTTTTCAAAAACCTCACCAAATGTTTTTTATCCAACAAAGAACTTTGATATTTTGATCAAGCAGCATGATTATTGTACCCATGCTGACTTTTATTTACAATTTATTTAGTTTATGCGTTTCGCATATAACACAAGTGTATTTTCCAAGAATATCATGCAGTATAATCTAAAAGTGAACACTGGCTTTTATCAACAAATAAAAAGTAAAAATTAAGTCAATGCAATTTAATTCTACGAATTTGTTAAGCCAAAGTAATAGTTCGTCAAAAGTTAAATTGGGCGACTTAGAATTAAATTCTGTACATAATCGTATAAAAAAATTACAAAGCAAAACCAAATGTTTCAGATTTTTTTGTCTGTAAGGTATAGACGTGATAAATCCAAAAAATATATATCTGTGCATAAAATCAAAATTAAAAATGCTGATTAGCAACAAATTTTGCTGAAAATTGTAGTGAAATTGCTTGCCCCGCATCCATCTTGCTTAACATTTGAAAGTTCTTCCGGTGATGATATCAGTTTTCTTTTAATAACATCAATTTTACTAAAAATGCCTCGCTGATTCCTTGGTTCAGTATAAAAAAAAGGATTATTTGGATATTAGAATATTTAACTAAAATTTATTGAAATAATAGTTCCATTGATTTACCAAAAATGCTTTTTGTTAAAGTTTCCTTTTTTCGACCATGCGCATTACGCAATTATGGCAAAGGTGATGTGTAGAAATCATTAGAGAAATCGTCAAGGAAATTTTCAGCTAAGTTTAAGACTAACAAAATTATAGCTGGGTGCTCTTATAGTAAGCGGTTTACAGCAACAATCGGTATCTACAAAAATTAAAATACGGTCTGCCTAACTACCTTTTAAGAAATTTAGAGGTAATTTTTTTAAAAACTGGTTTATTTTAACCCTAGCTTTATTTTTTATTCATTCTGTTACAAATTCTAAAAATTTTCTATTTAAAAGTTTTTGATTGGATAATAAGAAAAATAGGGTTGGGGTTAGGATTAACTAGCTTTGAGAAAAAATAAAAAATTCATTTGTTAGAGAAATAAACTATGTTGGTGAATTTGTATTTTTCGTTTTTTTTGTAAAAAGCGATTAACCCTAACCATAACCCTTACTTTATTTTTCTATTCTATTACAAGTTTTGAAAACTTCATGTAGACCACATTCTATAAGAGCATCTGCAGCTGTCTCACAGTTTTTTTATTTAGTTGTTGAAACTTTTTATATTAATAGCTCCTAGTAATTATTCTGGAATTACTGTAAATTCAACTTTTATAACCTGTCATTTAAGTATTTTTTCAAAGTCACCAAAACTAGTACTTTGATCTTGCGTCTAACCCCAGACCTTGGAGTTGTAAGTTCAAATTTTTAGCGATAGAATCTTGATGTAAGCAGACAAGGGCAATGGGTTAAAATTTTTTGATTAAAATTAAGCTTAAATATATAGTAGCCTTAAGTTGTTTACAATTATTTTCATTTGTTTTGTTGCTATCTTAAAAAGCGCTTTGCAAAAAAGCGGATAATGTTCGGGTCATGAGTCACGTGACGAAAACGTCATTTCGGCAAGTCAAGGAAGGCGAACCTCGCTGAAGGCTTTATTGTTGTATTTCAAAGAAGTGAGAGAATTTCGGGGAAACTTTGAGTTGGTAATTGACGTTTAATTCATTTCAATTCGTCAGTGACTTAAACAGTTTAAGTTTGGGCAACTGCAATTTCAATAACAATCGCCGTTTTGATTTTACGGCATTGCAGTCAAGTTTGGTCTTAGCTTCAATTTGGTAATTAAACAAGCACAGAATATATTTTGATTTCTTGAGAGGACTTATGCACTTATGATTAAAGTAATCTTTTTATCACTTTCAACAAAGCGTTATTATAACTTTTAAAATGTAAAGCAATCTTCAAACCTGCCGTTCCGATAACTGTAGAGTCTTGGCCAGTTTTTTTCTTTCGGGTGGAGACAGATACTTTTGGCCGTCAAATTTCTTCTCTAGTTCGGCTGTTTGGTCGTTTGAAAAGCGAACTTGGCCTCCTTTCCGCCGGTGCATTGACCGATGAACAAATGGACCCCACATAATGGGACGAGCTGAAAGATTTTCGATAGTTTTAAACAGAAATCAAAATCAGACTATTTTGGGCATAAATTTAACAGCATTTTTCTATTATAATTTGCAAAGAATAACTTTGTCTTTTTATAGAGTTTATTATGCAGTTCTGGCAACGGCTTTGTCGAGAAGTGATGCCAGACTTAATCTTTTCGTAGAAAAATAGTAAATCATATCAAGTGACATATTTCACTGGTAGTTTTTTCGGGACAGATAAACCGGCATTTAGAGCCGGTTAATGCACATGGCGAAAACGTCGCCGCTAAACGATCTCTCAGTTGACGCGATTACGTGCAGGCGCCTATGATTGTTTACCGAAGTCTCAAATAAAAAATCGCCCGATCAATGAAGCGAGGTAACTCGTAAATAACGAGATGTCGGCAAAGTGTTGGAATTTGTTATTTAATATTTTTAGTTATCGATTAATTCTTATAGGCCTTAAGGAAAACTTTTTCTCGTGACAATGCCGAAAATAAAAACAGATCCATTTAGAAATTAAATCTCTTCACCTTATACGCTTTTCAAATTTGCGATTGCGTCAAATGTAAAATTTAACTTTTCAACAAACTAATTGAACTTAATTAATTTACATGACTTCAGTTAAACTGAATGCTGTTGACGTAAAATAAACAAAACCCCTTTTTTTCCTGAGTTTAAGAAAACTGAAAAGATTTTTCTGTAGTCTTACGCAATATACACGAGCATGAGACAATATTTCAAACTTTTTATTGCACAAGATATAAAAATGAAAATCTACTTTTACAATCTAAACAATTCTAAAAAACGCAAGAGTTTATAGATCACTGATTTAAAGACCTTGCAATGGAAAATTTTAAAGTTAAAAAATTCTAGTTCGTTGAACATAGTTACATTACCTAACAATTTGAGTAAAATTTTAACAAACTTTGCCTTAAGATTATATTTTTTATTATCATTGCTATTTATTCTTCTGGCCGCAAGAGAATGCCCGATGCATTATGCTAAAACAAGAGCCCAGACTCTGACACTGTGGGACGTGAAAGGTTCATCTGGAGGGCTCGAGCAACTGGCTGCAAACTGAAATAGAGGTTTATGACACTGATGGAAAGCAAAGACCTTTTTTTTAGTCTTTACTTCAATTCCGGACAAAAATAGAGAATATGATGATAGGGCTAGGCTTTTGTTTTTGTTTTTGTCGTCAAGGGGTGGCGCTAGTTTTGCTTGCATGAAAAAAGGGAGTGCGTCTCAAAAAGCGCAAGAAACCCTGAACTAGAGCAGCCGTCAAGCGATTATGAAAAAAGGGAGCGCGTCTCAAAAAGCGCAAGAAACCTGCTTTCGAGGTGCCAAGATATTGATTGTCTTGGGTTTTTCAGTATAAAATATGTGTGAAATTGAAAGCTGCTTGTTAAAACGACAAAGCAGAAAAGATACCTGTGTAATGTGACTTTTCCAAAGACACAAAGTTTTGAAACGCAACCGTTTTGCTCATGTTCGCCATTAATACGGCACTCTTCCCCATCCACGGGGTCGAGAAAATTAATAAAGCAAGTTTATTCCAGTGTCTTGACTTGTTTTTTTAAATGATTGAAAAAGATTAGCTTTTTCTTTTGAAAATATTTTTTACAGCCGCATTGTCAATGGCCATTCTTGGTTTTTGATCAGCCTAAGTTAATTAAACAAAAATCGTTTAAAAAAGTAGCAATCAACAAATAAAGTTGATGAGTAATTGCATTTCATGTTTAAAACATTCTCAACCACTGCTTCACTAAATTTATGAGAGTGTTTTAATTAAACTATGCAAAAATTTAATTAACATCAACTTTTCAAATAAAGTTGATCTTTTTTATCGAAAACGAACCAACTATAGATGCAAACAAACCATTGAGTTTTTTTCAACACGATGACTGATCTACTAACATAACATTTACTCAAGACTTCTTGTTAACAGTCAGTAGTATTTACTCAAGTCATCAAACGCGTTTTAAATGCTATTGCAAACAAAGATTCATTTTTGGATTTCGCAAGAAATTTGACGATGATTTGAAAGTGTTTTACAGGTTTTTTTTAAGCAACAAGGGAAATGAGTAAGTTTGATTGCGGAAATTATCAGTTTCTAGATTGCATGAAACCCTTTATAAAAAATCAAAATTTCTTGCAAATCACTTTTAGGCTTTTCCTTAGGAAATGCGTCGAGTCTTGTAATTACTCATCAAGATCGTATGCCGAGTCGGCTTAGGAAAAATCTGGGTTTGTTGTATGTTAACAACCTAGCTTGCTTAATAACAAAAATTTTTCTTTGCTTGCCTATGCCTACATATAAATTGGGAGTTTAAGAAAACTTTGACAATTTCAAGTTTAAGGAGTTGAAAGAATTCTCCCACTTTTTTAAACTGTCAAAGTTTCAAGCTTAAAACAAAAAAACGAAAATTTTTGATTCAATTGTAACTAAGTGAGAACATTTCCAATACATTCAGGTCGTTTGCGGTATCTGCAAATCAAACACATTAAAAAAAATCTAATGATTTCGCAAGTTTTTCTGGTGAGAAAAAGTATTTATTAGAATGCCTTGTAGATGTAAAACGATGGCCAAAAAGAAAACTTTATTTTGAACATTTTTTGCCGGCCATTTTTTTCACAGAGATCATTTTTTTCACAGAACAAGTTTTTAATAATTCAAAAAGTATAGCTATTCATTATGATTTTATAATTAATATCTATTTATTTATTTTTTTTATAATCAAAGTCTAAATTTTTAATGCAATTTATTTTAAATCTAATTGTCGTACTTTCGTTTACCAGAGTATTGTTAAATTTTTTTTACGAATAAGGACAATCGGAAACAGATGCTTGTTTTGTTCTCCAAAACCATTTTGTAACTATTCATGGCTGAACCAAAAAGTGTTTTGTTTAAAATCTATTATTCTTTTTAAAAAATAAAGTCGAAAACTATTTTCTAATGACGGGCGTAGCCGCTCTCTGTTTTACGTGTGTGTTTGCTAACTTATTTTGTTGCTCTTCTTAATCAATATTTCTTAATGCTATGGCGCCTTAATCCTAATTGAGCCATTCAAGATAAAACAGTCAAACAACATTGTTTAAAGGTTCAATTAAAACTAAATTTCCCGATTTGCCTTTTTGTAGAGGGTTTTAACAGCTGCTCAATGAAAAAAAGTTTGATAATAGAAATTATTGCCAAAATTTTGAAAAACTTGTGAATCTCCGTGTAGTTGTTTCAGCTACTTTAACTATTAAACCTAAACTGTTTATTTACATATTCTATCTGGTAGAATTGGTTCTGGCTTGTCCGGCGTCGTTGAGACAAGACCAAAGGTGCCGCACTGTCTCTTTTCTGTTTGTTAACCTAGGCTACCAGTAGGTTTCGAGCAAGTGTTTCCAATCGGATATTCAGAAACAAGCTTCAATACAATTCGCACGTGAAGTCTAATTTAAATTAATCATTTCGCTTCACTGACAACAATGCAAACAAGGCGACTGACGGTTGAGATGCTTTTATTTGAAAGATACTTTCTTTTTTGGTCCTACAAGTTTTAACAAAAAATAATTTTTACAATCAAAGTTATTTTTCGAATTGAAATTGAATTTTTGCTTGGGAAAAAGATTGGAACAAGAAACAGCATGCAGTTATATTTTTCTTTTTTTCAGATAAGCGAGATAAAGTTTTTGTGTACCGGCCAATAGCTATGTTTCCGAGTTGGTGACTGACAACGCAATTGTTGTTCCGTTCTGCCGACAATTGGCCACGGTCGCAATTGCACAACGAAAAAGAGTGCCCATGAGCAAGCTTGTCGAGATGAGAACCCGACACGCTTCGATGTATAGTAATAAAGTTTTTTGTTTGGTTCGAAAATCTTGATTCTTGCAAGAAAATTTTCAAAATCTGGTCAAATTAAAAACTAAACCATAACAATAAGATGTGATAAATTGGAAATATATATGAAGAATTTAAAAAAACGTTTTTTATAGATATACATCCATGTAGACAATCACTTGTAAATGGCTTAGAACAGGTTAATCCAAACCGCTCCCCGCGGGATGTATGAAGCTCGATGGATATTTTCCGTAACCCACTGAAGAATTTTAAGCATTTAAAATTTTGTCCATTAGGGGCAGTAGCAAGCAGCCTTCTATTTCAATCCAAACAAATGGTTTGCAAGATTGTGCAAGGGTTTCATTGACGAGCGAGCGGTTTTGTTTTTAAAAGTGAAGAGAGATTAAAAAAGATCCTCCTCATGCATCTTTCAAAATTTCTTTGGTCTTGATTTTACATTCAACGACAAAAACAAAATTTTTTCATCTTGTATTTGGACAATTTTAAATCGAATCCGAGCCGACATTTTTAAGAATTTTGAAAAGTTATTATTACTCCCGATTAACAGCAAAATTTTCGAAAGACGAACAGAATTGAATTGGATAAAGCTAACTTTTAAAAAGATAATGAAGAGAAAATAATCTTAAAAAGTTTAAAAAGTTAGTTTAAGATGTTAAAAAACTTAAGTTTGAACTATTACAATCATACACCATGCAGTAAAAAAGCACCATACACTAATAAAAAAGCCCGGATCAGTTGAAAAATTTCCCCTCTAGATTTTTCCTTGGAGGAAATTTTTCAATCGATTAAAGTTGGGGTGTACATTCTTCAATTGTATATGTTTAATACATTTATTTTTTTTTTAAACATCTACTTATGTTAAATCTTTTTTTTTTATCAATTTGTGTATTTTAAATATTCGAATTGAATTTTTAGCCAGGGATCGAAAAACTTTTCAAGATGTACTTCTTCGTTTTTTGTGTAAAGGTATTTTACGCGTAATTAATTAGTTAAGATACCAAAACCTTTCAGCAAGTGAGGCAAATAGCACAGATTGTGGTCAAAAAAAGTCAGGTAAAGGATTCTTTAAAAAAACAATTGACAAGACCTATCGGTTCCTTTTTTGCAAATTAAAATTCATGTCGGAAAGGAGATTTTTTAATTGATTCAAAAGCTCAAGTATTTTAATTTTGCATTTGACTAAAATCACAGTCTAACTGAAACGTCGCTTATCATACGCATAAAACGCTTTAAAAAATCATCAATAACAGCAGACAGTGTCATTGTTTCAGCCTACAGGCCTCGTCAGTGCGGCGCTGACCAGTATTCAAAAAATGATAATTTTTAAAATATGGTGATCTAAATAATACGCCTGCGATAGTTTTAATTTCAAAAAAATAAAATATTGTTATCTCAAATAAATTCTTTAAACCAAGCAGAGAGCGCAATTTTCCGACCAAAAATGGTTCTCAAAGCAAACGTTGTTCCAAGCGTAGGCCTACCGCTGAAAATAAAGTCGTTAGAAGTCTTCCTGGAAATTTGGGATGAAATTAGATTCGAAGTTTTATTGGAAATTTTTATCACTACCAATTTCTAGTATTTTTAAAATTCAGTCAATTTTTGATCTAACTTTTTCTATTTTTAAAAATTATAGCAAGCAAAATTAAACATTTCATTTAGTTTGTAAAATTTTTTTTATTAAAAAGCTGAACGTTTTCGACTATCATCAGTCCTTATCAAAGCATCTAAAGTCGAAAACGCTCAGCTTTTTAATAAAAAATTTTACAAATTAAATGAAATTTTAATTTTGCTTGCTATAATTTTTAAGTGGATTTTAAAAATCACCTCTCTTCCTAAATTTTTCTATTTTTGTTGACAAAAAGTGGAAAAACATCTCTTTTTGAACGACAAACGATGCATCCAAGAGTCGGCACTATAGGAGCCTAAGAGTGGGAGTTGCAATAAAAATCGGTATTTTAGAAATGCTGAAGTCGGATTTGATGCATATAACTCTGCTGTCCTGATTATCACAATCTAACAACATAATCAATTGCTAATTTGTTCTTCTAATCCAAGATTAACGAACTTTTTCACTCTTATAGAACAGGTCAAAAAAAGGCTTTTCATTCAAGAATAAAATCCAAGTTGGTAATAGATTGAATAAATGTTTTTTAAAAGTGCAAACAAAGATCTTCTTTTTTTAGTCTTTGCTTTTTTTCAAAGTACTTTCAGTCGAAGCAGTTTTCAGAAGACGCAGTTAACTGCAGGTTAAACATTACATTGTGTTCAAAATATGCCGTTTATTTATTTATTTTTATTTTTTTGATAATAAAAGCACTACAAGTGTGTCTTTGAAATCCCAGAAATTTTGAAAGAACACTTGTATTATCACATTCAAAGGTGTATTAGAGCAAAAAATTTCTTTTCTTGATACAGGGCAAGTCGCGCGAAGTTTCATGTATGCCAAGAAATCAGACTTCCAAAAATGTTTGATCAGACCTAAGATATTGAAAAACTTAAAAAAGTTATTTAATAAAGTCATATCGTCCTAAATATTTTATAAAAACTGCGAAAAAAAATTTTTTTAATTTCTTCGAATGAACATAATCTTCACAAGATATACTAAAAATTTTTTAGGGTGCAATCTTTCTTTATATGAATTCTAATAACTGAATACAATGTTCGCATCTACATTTGAATTTTTTATGTTGATTAAAATATTAAACAAATATATTTTAAGAAGACTTTTAAAATAGCGCTTCACATTACCATAAATTTTTCCGTAGATCTCTTTTCTCAAATGTAAAAGTCAGAATTGGAAATTAACCTTTTGCTTTAAGTATGATAAAATTTTTCAAAATGTTTATCGGAAAGTTGAAAATTGCTTTTTGATAATTTTTTTTTGCAATTTGCTATAGTTTCACCGAGATTGAAAGCAACTGCTTCAACAAAACTTGTGCTAGCGAACGGCTGTAACCTACAATAAAACAGAATCAAAGCAATCGCTCGAAAGTTCTGCTGTTCGAGGGTAATGTTTGCATGTAGCCTGAATTCATGGGAAAACCGCTGAGCAGTATCCTGTAATCTAATATAGTAATTTCCCGAGAGCACCATGCCTGGCATTACGTTTAGCGACGACATGCTGAACTGCACGAAGTATGGCGAAGCAAGCTGCACAGCACATTGCAGTGTGATTAAGTTTCGTTTGCAATTTGTATCGGTGGATGCAAGATGATTATACAAAAGCATGTGGACTATCTGAATCGTGCTTAAACGTCTTTTGGTAAACGAAAAACCGACCTATTAGCTGTTGAATTTTGACTGAAAATAAATTCATTTTTTATACCAAAAAAACTAAGCATTTTTGTACATTTATACAAGAAAATGTCAATTTTTTGTAAGTAAAAAAATTAATCTTGGATTTTTCTAAAAACAAAAAATAAAATAAAAAAATAAGATTTCACAAAACTAAATGGAGGCGAAACTTTTCAACTCAAACAACTTACGAATAATTATAATCTTGTCACGCATGAAAACAAAGGTTTCAAAATAACATATGCAACGTTGACTTTTGTACATGCAGTTTGCCGCCATTTTGTTATTTGTCACTGCAATAAAAGCGCTATGTTTTTTGTTTGTAGGTCTTATCAGAGAAGAAAATGCTAAAATTCATTCGATATACCTAAAATTCATCGGATATTTTCAAAATTTAGCGTAAAACATTTGTGTTTTCTGGAACCAATTACTTTTAAAAAATATCAAAACAAATTCTTCAAAAAAAAACTTTTATTAATTATTCTGGTTTATCGACATGTCTTACTGACTAATTAAAACGAAGTTATTTGCAAAAAGCAAAAAAAATTTTTGTGCTAAAAAGAGTTGTTTGTGTTTAAGCCATAACAATGTAAAATGCTTTCTCAAGTATTAAGTTATTTAATAACAAAAAGCTTTGTGTAAGACTGTGCGTTAATAGTTGGAAATTCATTGCAGTTTAGAAAAAAGATTTTCTAATCAGAGCTTTTTTGGATAAAAATTTTCAGAAAAACATTTATTAAAATTGTTAAAGAACAAAAATTAAAGAAAACTTAATTTTTTGAAGCAAAAAAAATAAAAACTAAACATCAGTAGGTCAAATAAAAATTAAAGGCAAGATTATTTAATCTTTATCCATAACTCACCTTTATTATATGCGGCTTGTCGTTCGAGAAACCACGAGTAATCGTGTCTCACAGGATACGAGTATGTGTCCAGTCTTTGACCAGGGTGAGCTGAGTGGACAGGATATGGGCCAGAGCTATATTGAATTGGAGGCTGGCTGTATGGTCCTTGTATTGGTTGATCATAAATGTTTGGTCTTGAGTAAGGTCCGGAATTGGGATAGCTCAACATCCCGGGATGGTGCGTAGGGACAGCTTGTACAGGTGTAGGGACAATGGGTCTTGTTATTTGGTTATGACGAACAGGCGAGGTTCCATTTTGAAGACTTGAAGATCCTGAAGTTAAAAAAACGTTTCCACCGCTCGTGTCTGTTGCTGAAAGAATAGGATGGTATGGGGAGTTTATTGGACGCAATCCTGTATTTTGTCCGTTGTTTGGTGATCCTTGACCTTGGAGATTTGTTGAAATCACTCCCTCATTGTGATGTACTAGCATTCCTGGATTTGGAGAAGCGTTAGTGATTCCAACCATTGATCCTTGTTCTGTTTCGTTGCTGACTCCGATTGCTCCTGTTGTGGCAGAAGAGTCGTTTTCGTCATTTCCGCTAGTTGTGGACGCAAGAATATTGTCAATGTAAAATGGGGTTGGCTGGTGATTAGTGTATGTAGCAGTTGACGTCATCACTGTCCCAGATCCTGAATACGGCTGTGGTATAGGGTTCTCAAATTGCATCATATTCTCAGCTTCTATGATTGTACATAAAATTAGTGAAAATCTTGTCTAGACTTAAAAACATCTAAACAAAGAAGGTTTTTATTTTTTATTTTTGCAATTATCGGGAAATATTGGCAATGATTTTTTTAATTTTTTTTTCGATTTAAAGACAAAATAGGAATTTTTACCTGTATTTTTTAACTCTTTAAGGAAAGTAGGTATGTAAAAATTTTCTTTTTTGGTCTCGTACTAACACTAGAAAAATATATGCAATTTTTATTTAAATAGTAGACCCAAAAAATCTAAGGGCTTGTATTGCTGCAGCAATCAGTGTATGAAAAACAAAAACTAAAACTTTTGCTGTTAAAATCCCAGGGGCAAAAATTTACAGGAAATAGAGAGATCCGTATTCTAAAATTTAAGGCAACTTAATATAAACTAGCAATGCTTACTTTAGCTATGCAAAAAGTTGCAAATGCCTTGCCAACTACGACATTTTATGTATTTGCGCCATTATAACGTTCTACAAATCCTCTTCGTTGACTCTTTCATTACGCAGTTTTCCGTAGTAAAAAATAGCCAGCCTACACAACAGTCTTCACTCGTCTATCGCTATTCTACCGCTGCTGCTGCTCGTTTAAATCCTACACCGACGCTAAGTTGCAGTCAATGCACCCGCTAAACTCAGGAAATAAGCTTCGCTTTTACGGCGGTGCAATCCTGCTGCTCGATGCTGTAAGTCGCGATTCGACTGCGTCTGATCGTAGACTGGCCTTCGGATTTTCACTGAGTAAAAAAGGCTAAAACAAACAAACGCTTTTATAAAAAAAAGTTGACCCAAAAGAAAAACTGTTTCGGTCACTTTTTTGATTTCCTGGCTCTTAAGAATTCAATCAGACTTTGAAATTTGATCAGTTTGTAAAAAAAATATTTTCAGTATTGCAAAAATGTTCAGTAATCACTTACAAAATTATTCTGCCTATATTTCGAAAACATGGCTCATATTTTTTAATTTACCCCCTTTCATGAGTATAACAAGATTATCAGCTTTTCACAGCATTATGTGAAAAATTATTCATGAGATAGGTTGCTACAAAACAGCTTTCATACCTCTCAACAATTTTTGAAACAATAGACCCAGAGTGGTAAACAAAGTAGTTTCAAATACACACAACTATTTAATGTTCTTGGAATTTAAACTTTTTACCCAGTGCCATTTGTTGACAAAAATAATTCCGTTTTCACTGCTGCTTGTACTGCTTTGTGACTGATTAGAAACAGCCTTTCTTCTGATTTTGTATTCGCGATAGCCGTAAAGATAACTTTATTGTAGATTTTAAAAGTTAAAAAAAAGGAAAGCGAAACAGGCAAAATATAAACAGCCATCATAACTTTAGATTTTTTAACACTTTAATTAATTTAAGATAATAAATAACTTTTTGACTCGATAGAAAAAAAGCAATTAACTATTAATTTATTTTTTTTAAGCATTTCTTTTTTAAAAGCAATCTTTTCAGTTTATCAAACTATGTCTTTGTCTATCATTCTATCCTGTTATTTTTGTTTTTAAAAATGATGTTTAGAATGTTGAAGACTTATCATGGCGGCAAGTTCTAACAAAAGCAAAAAGTTTTTTTTCGTAATTTTATGAAAGAGTTTTGAGGCTTTATGAAAATGGCACTTGTAAAAGGCAAGTGTTAGGATAGAGTTTGCTTTGCGGATATCGGGCATTGAGTGTTTCGCCTTTTAAGTTTCTTTGATCTTGTTTAAGTTGCTACAAGCTTTAAAGTATCGTCGGTCCTTTGATGAGGAACAACTCTGCTTTATGAAGTGATGATATTTTCAAAAATACAAACTCTATTGCCAGTATTTCTTCGCCTTTGTTCGCCGACAGCTTTTTACCGATGTCCTATTGTGACGTCATCCTTGATTTACGGAAAAAGTGATAACAGAGATTGAGCGAGCTTTGATATCTTTGCAAATTGATTCGATTACTGGATTAATTCAGACAAATTGCTTTTAAAATCCCCGGTGAACTGCGGTTACTTATGTAAATAAAAGTTTCGTTTCTGCAGCCACTATTTCCAATTCAATTCAATATTATTTGAAACGCCTGATTGAGAAATAGCAAAACTTAAAATTTAACTCAAAGCTAACTATCGCATTCGTTTAAGTAATGGAATTTACAATTCTTTTTATAAAAACTTCAATCTAGATAAACGATTTAAATCATTTGTTTTAACAATTTTTTGATTAAGCATCATGATAAAGCATAATAATAATTTAAATAAAATCAATAATAAAATTTAAAGCTTTAAATCTAACATTTTTAAACAAAACAAAAAACAATTAAAAAGCTTTGGAATGATGGAAGTGTCGTCTTCAGATACTGTTTCGACGTAATCCAGTTTCAGCGACACTTGATTGTAACAAGATGTATTTTGTTTTCAAAAATTACTAATTGACGCCTTGGATCGGCTAGTCATTTACATTTTTCAGCAGTTTTATCTTTTAAAGTGGCTTGTTCAGAATAAAGTACCCTTGTTATTTTTCGGAGATTACCCATTATTCTTTGTATATTTTTCTCTCAACAAGCTATTGAGTAAAGAAGCCTAATTAATGACCAGTTATCAGGCTATCTGAACTGGATTGTTCAATATTTTTGACGTTAATTAAGCTCTTTCCATCAAAAGAACAACAGTGTTTTGTGCTAATCGCCGTTTACAAAATTACGTTGTTGAGTACACTTCACTTCAAATAACTAGCTAATACAGCCTCAATTAGTAAGACTTTACCATTACTGTTTATCAATCGATAAAACAATAACGCCGACAGTTATAGCGCGATTGGGTTAAAAAAGCGAAAGCCGTATCAGGTGATTGAGAACTTTGGCCTTGATTTGTTTTCGCCCGATGTATACGCTCAACGCACGTTTTTTTGCTTATTGAATTTTAAACAAGTGATTAGTCGTACAAAATTTAAAGATAGCTTACGAAAAACTCATCTCGAAGCTTTTCGTCCGACCTCGTCAGGAGATAAACGTCGGAATGACGGAAGAAAAATTCAGTTGATTTTCAAAACTGTATCTCCAATTTTGAAAATCAACTGAATTTTTGAAATCAAAAAATCAAATTAACTGAATTTTTCTTCCTTCATTCCGACGTTTATCTCCTGACGAGTGTCGGACAAAAAGCTTTGAGATGAGTTTTCTGTTAGGTATCTTTATTGAATTTTATACGCCGAGTGTAATAGCCGGGCGTACAGCAGGCTTTAATCTTGATTGTGGGTCTGTAAAAAAAAATTCAAAATTTTGTTTTTTAACCGTTCTTTGAAGAAATTTTTGCTTCTATTAGAAAAAGTCCTATTTTAAAAAACCTTAAATTTTTGACGAGCTTTTAAATCTTGAAATACAGACTTGTGTATTACAATTTTTCTTTACTAACTAATCAATATTTAATATATTTTTTTTAATCCAAAATTAGTTAAGTACGAATAATAGACCTAAATATCTAAAAAAAAATAATAGAACATTTTAGTATTGACTTATAGGGCCATTACTTTTTGCAAAAAAGCATTTTTTAGTGAATGATTATTGTTTAAGATTTCGATCGAGATGCCTATTTCAGGTCGATTTTATAGGTCACGTGGTTTATACTATTTCACGCTTACCGGTTTGCCTCAGCTATCGAGCGCCACAAGAGAATGGCAGTTTTAGATGTCGAAACCTAATTTTGTTTCAACTCCATCTTGACAGAATCAGATCCAGGAATTACGGAAGTCTGCAAGGAATCTCAATTCTATTCCGGATTGGATGTTCCACCAAACGAAAGAAAAAGATGCGATTTGATGGAGAGGTAATAACTTTCCATAATATCTTTATTTATTTCAATATTTTTTTTTAAATATTTCTTTATTTGCGCTTTTAATAAAGAAATATCTGAATTTTGAGAAAGATTATGGTTGTGTATAAAGCCCTAAACAGAATATTTTAAAAATGTCTACTATTGTATATTTTATTGTTCGAAACCCAATTTTTTATTTTTTAGATTCTTTCTGAATTTTTTTCAAGTACCAAAATCAAAACTTTAGCTAAAATTAAGAAATCAGTTACCATTGTGTGCCCAGTAACGGCCGGACAAAAGGGGGCCACTTTTTAAACTTTTTTTATCCCAAAAAAATTGATTTTAAAAAAAATCACTTCCATTTTGTATCCGATATCTCCATTTTTGTCCCAAAAGCGTAGTAATTTCCAAAAAAAGGTCATCGCTTTTATCGACTACATGTTTCCTACTTTCGTACTAAAGTTGAGGCAGGAAGGCACCGTCATGGTGCTACTATGAAAAATTAGAGCGATATTTTGCTCACGGGGGCCACTTTTTGACATTTTTATGGGGGCCGGTGCGGCCGCCTAGGCGATCGTAGTTTGGTTCAACCAACATTTCCAGATACGTGGCAGAATGAATAGAAGCGTTGCACGAACGCGATCAACATAGTCTGAGTTCGACTCTTACTCTTGTAGTTCGTTTTTTCTTTGGGAAAGACTTGCTATTTTATTTTTCTCTACTTAGTGGTTTTAGTAAGCAGCTACAAGTTCAGTTATGTCACTATATTAAAACTTAAAAATACAAATAAAAACTTTTAATTGGACTGCATTATGTAATGAAAGTAAAGATGAAACCGATCTTAACTATCAAGTTGATTTCATTTATCAGCTTTATAAGATCCAGTAATACATTCGATTAGAAAGAACTAATGCTTTCTTTAATGGAGTTTTGTATCCTGATTCCTTTTTACAATAAAAATTCCATACAATTAAATCAAACAACAAATGACGTCTTGAAAAAGTACGATTTAAACGATTCCGAAATTTTTTTTTTCATTTTTTTTACTTTCATTATCTGTTTTCATTATCGCTGTGAAAAGAAACGTGATTCATGTTGACAAATGTCAGCGCTTTTTGGCAGTAAGTCCACGCCAATCACAAAGGGAAAGCAAAATCAGTTCTCCCCCCGGAAGTACTTCGCTGACGATTGGAAAAGTTTTTCGAAAACAAGTTACGTTGCTTGACGAGGAACTTTTTTTGTTTGGTTAAGTGTCAAACCTTCAATGTTTTCGATCATTTTACAAATCCACGAAAAAATTTTCTACCGAAGCAAGTTCCCGAGATAACACGTCAGCGATCAAGATGGAAGAATATCATAATCAGTTTCGCTTTCATTATTAGACTTTTATCAAATTTCAAATACGACCCAGAACTGATTATTCTTTTTGGTTGAATTTAGTGTTGCTAATTCACGATTTTAAACATAAGCTTCAATTTATAGGTCTAGCTATGCCGTCATAGATCTGCTTTCTGACGCATAATTGCGCTTGTAGTGTTTTGCTTGAAACTTCGACAATTGACTCGAATCACTGGTGCCTCGCCTTGTGTTGTTGCGTTGAACCTCGTGTTCTTGTGTTGCTTTTTTTTGTATTTGGTAAAATCTTGTGCTTTTTTTAATCAAAACGATATTTAGATTGATTAGATATTTATAGAAAATTTTACTTAAAACCATGCTGCAGCCAAAAAATTCTGTATGTAGCACAGTCAACCCTGATGCGCATAGCATCAAGCATCCAGATTAGGCAAAGACTTTTTATGTCTTCACTAGCTTTTTTCAACGAAATTGATGGAAGTAGAGATAAATTCAAAGTGTATTCTTTTTTTTCAGTCTTCATCCAAATTGCAAACGAAAAAATCGTAAAATGGCATAAAAATTTGAATGAAGACTTTTTTTGTCTTCAGTAAAATCTTAAGAAAAAAAATGCTTAAAATACTTTTTTTTTGGCTTCCACCATGTTTTTTGTGAAAGTCCGGTTTCATACGTCTAAACTTACTCTTGTTTAATTTTGCAAAATTGCTCTTTTCGACCTAAATCTGGTGCTCTTTCTAAATTTTCTGTGACAACATTGACTATAATATTCTACAGTAGTCACGTCTTAACTGTAACAAATCATATATTAGAATTAGATGTAAATTTTGGCCAGCTTAGACAAATCGTTGATTGAAACGTAAGAGTGAATCTGGTAAGTTCTGGTAAATTCTCGTAGCTGTATAGACCTCATGAAGTGAGATTGTGGAATAAAGAAAATATATTTATTATAGTTGGAAAATTCAGACGTAGTAGACGTTGTGATTTAATTGATATATAATGTGATTTCTAGAATGCTAGTGCTTGCGAAAAGAATATAATGAACTTATCTTTTTGGTTCAATTTTAATAGTGTTGAGTTGTGAAACAAAAATTTTTTTTTTTGACTTGTGCTGGCAGAGCTCTGCTACAATCTCTTGCCATACTGTTTGTTAGAAGTTCTTGTTTAATTTATGCGGTGGTTGCCTATTTAAGTTTTTGTAGAATTTGATATTTTTAAGAATTTTTATGTTTGGTTGTAAGTTATGGCAGTGCACTGCTAATTGTCGAGTGAACATTACATTCGTGCTCATTGAAAAAAAATTTCATTAAGAAAAATTGCAGTAGTTAATTAAAAAAAGTGACACTCAGCTACTTAAAAGCTGTTGCTAAAAGAAAAATATTAGAAGTTGTGCGATGGCAACACTACCTTTGATTATAACATTTTTATCTGCAATGACTCCATAAAACCATTTAGTCGTTTTATTAAGAGTTGATTTGATTTTTTTTAAAAATTTGATACACATTGTGGTAACTTTTGGTCAGAGACGCCGAAAAAATTTTGGTGGGAGGGAAAAATTTAAAACAAAGGCACTTTACCTTTGTTGGTTACAAAAAATTGTTGTTTAAATTTCAAAACTAAATGGAATCGCCTGAAATGGAAAGTTAAGTGATCAAAACACAAGGTGCATTTGAAAAGTATCGGGACTGTATGCTTTGCACAAGCAACGTTTACAACAATAATAAAAGCTTTGTTTTTTAAGATGGCGCAATGTCTTGTGGTTGTAAAAATGCAGTTTCAGCATTCTGTGACAAGCATATGCTTTTTCACAGGCTTTTCATTGAAGGTGTTTTACTGTGGTTCCTTTGGGATAATTTAATAAATTAAGATTTTTTGCTTTTTTTTCTTTGGTTAACAAATGATGAGCTTCGAACAACGAATCAACTTGAAGTTTCTCGTTCGGTTTAGAAGAACTCCAACTGAAACATTCAAGTTGCTCCAAGAAGTCTACGGAGATGCCACGATGTCAAGAACTCGGATGTTTGAGTAGCACAAGAGGTTCGAAGAAGGAAGAGAGGATGTGGAAGGCCAACAACAAGCAGAACGAACAAAAATGTTGAGCATGTCAGAGAAAAAGTGCGCAATGACCGTCGCCTTACTGTTAGAATGATAGCAGATGAGTTGAGCATGCACAGGGTGAGAATGAGGAGGATCATCACGGAAGATTTCGAGATGAGTAAAATCTGTGAGAAAATGGTACCAAGGTTGCTAAATGATGGGCAAAAGGAACATCGTGTGCAAGTGTGTCAAGACATTCTGAAACGACTTGAAACTGAACCAGATCTGCTGAGTAGAGTTGTTACCGGTGACGAGTCATGAATCTTGAAGTAAGATCGACTCACCAAATGCCAGAGCCTTGTATGAAAGAGTGAGTCGTGACCAAGACCCAAAGATGTTCAAGTCAAAAATTAAGGTGATGCTGATTGTTTTCTTGGATGTTCATAGAATTGTTTACCTAGAATTCTTGCCACAGGGCCAAACCATTAACCAGAATCTTTACAAAGACATCTTGCGACGTTTGATGCGTTCAGTACGGGAGAAAAGAAGCAATTGTAGGAGATGAAGTCATGGCTGCTTCATCATGATAGTGCTCCTGCTCAAAACGCCTTGAGCATACGGCAATTTCTTGCAGAAAATAGTATTACTGTGCTGGAGCAACCACCCTATTCACCAGATTAGGATCCCTGTGATTTTTTCCTGTTTCCTAAGCTCAAGGGAGTCATTAAAGGAACACGTTTTCAAGACTCGATAGCCATTACAACAGCCGTAACAAAGGAACTCCAAGCTATTCCAGTGGAATCTTTGCAGGAGTGCTTAGAAGCATGGCAGTGGAGAATGGAAAAGTGCATTTGGGTTTAAGGAGATTACTTCGAAGGAGACAAATTATAATTTTTGCGTGGCATTTGAAATAAAATAATTATTTGCACAGTTCTATTACTTTTCAAAATGCCCTTTTATAATTGAAGGCATGGCCTTACCAGCTCGAAAAATTTCGGGAGCAATACATTTTTTCCCAAATTATACGATTATTTTCCGAATCATGATGACGCCAAAGTATCTCACCGATTTAAAGTAAAGACCTTTTCTTGGTTTTCCCAGGGTTTTTTGTTGAATAGAACCAAAAACTATTAGTTTTTCTCTTAGAAAACTAGTGAAGATCAAAAATAAAATCAAAAAGGTCTTTACTGTAAAACGGTGAGACATTTCTTTTTTTCCAAAAAACTAGTGAGGACCAAAAAAAAAGGTGAGGCATCAGACTAAATCGGTAAAGCCTTTTTGCTTTTTTGTTCAAAAAATCTAATAAAGAACAAAAAAGTCATCACCTGATTTGAACACCTATGCTTTTGCTTGATGACCTGTTTTTTACATTTATCGTGAGTACCATATCTACCAAAAAATGCCTCTTTTTTTCAAATTTGTGCTCTTACTAACATATTTTTATTTGCTGTTGTCAAATCACTATTTTGTAAACTTGTTTACACTTAATTTTGATCAAATTCATATGATTGTAAAAACAAATCTAATCCAATGCGTCTGTACTGCAAATTTTAAAAGAAATTATCTGCTCACCGTGACCCCGTTTTGAAAATATTGCAAAGCATGGGGGAAATTGTCCCCCTGAACCTGCGCTTCCGATGACTTTGTCTTTGGTTTAATTACAGATAAATTATCAGCTTTACCTTTGATGTAACTGAAATAAGGATTTTGTGCTAAAGATCTGTGGCTATTGTAGCCAATGGCTCAACACCATTATTGTCGGCACCTCCAGCCTTGTGTTTAGTTCAGGTTAGATGCTTTTTGCAATTGCAATTTGCTAAGAGTAAATAAACAATGTTTTGTCGCGAGATGGCGCTGTGGTATCATAAATTGCTGAAAAATTATTAATCAAATTATTACGTTCTTGGTTGTATCAAACTTTAAAATGACTAAAGGAACTGACAAAATCAATAGTTCTTGTAACTTAAAGTAGTCTTTAAAAAGACTGTTTTCTTTAGAATTCTTTCGGCTAACTTTAGTCAGAAAAAATTGTTGGCAAATGACGAACTGCAAGAAAATGTGGTTTATACAGAGTTAGAGAACATTGAAAATAACGGTGTCCCCAATTGGTTTAGAGAAAAAGAGCTCAAACGCATGCAATGCTTGAACTACTAAATAAAGCAATGGTTTTGTAAGTTTTGCCGCATTCCGTCCTTTCAGAACTAAAGAATCACCATTTCTTCCCTCAAAAAAATACCACAATGATCAAAGTGAAGACTTTTTGGTTTTTTGTCTTTATCCAAAGTTGTGATACAAATTCTAGTTATCCCAGGAAGTCAAAAATTTAAATTCAAAATTATCTGTCTCAAAGTTTTCGATTTTTTATCCAAAAAGGCCTTTAAAAAAAGGCCTTCGTTTAAATCTGTTTCGGATTTTTTAACTTTTTTTTTCTAAAAAAGTAGTGATCTCTAACAAAAAAGATCTTCGCTTTCGAATTCCTCCCCATTTCCTCCCCTTGTGATGTTTCCTTTTTTTGAGATTTAAAATTCCTCCTTAGGGAGCAAAAAAGCTAACTTTGAGAAAACTAGTATAGAGCAACGGTGGCCAAACCTTAGCTCGCGAGCTGCATGCGGCGCGCTTACCGTTTGTTTGTAACTCATTTTAACCATAAAGATGAACGTTCCCATAGGCTTACCCTATGTCCCAAAGGGAAAAACTTTTTTTAAAGATCGCAACGTTTTTCTGAATAAAAATTAGGAAATCAGAGGCAGATTTAAAGTGCAGACCTTTTCTTTTTTAAAGATCACTACGTTTTTGGAACGAAAATCAGATTTATTTTAATTTTTATATGATTACAATTTTAGAAAATTTTGCGGCTCGCGAAAATTGTTAGTTTATTAAATATGGCTCATGCTTGAAAAACTTCGGCCATCCCAGATATAGAATCTTGTTTGTTTTTTAGCAGAATACTAAAATTCATTAAAAAAAAAATTATACAAAGTAGTCAAATATGAGAAAGAAAAATGAGAAAATTAAATTTTTTTTCAATTGGATTAGTACGAGTACTTGCTTGTTGTGTTCCAGTTTTCTTTCCCAGACTAAAGCTTTTCAACCATCTTCCACTTCTCTTTAAAATGTTTATAAAAGCACGTGGTATAATTTTTATTGGAAATTCCGCCCACTGACTGGCTTGAATTCTTTTATTATTGTTTATTTCATTTTTTTTTTCATAAGTTTTAACCTTTACTTGTCAGCTCAAGTTGTAACCTTTTAAGTCGTTTGAAGGTAACGAACGCTGTGTCCATAGCAACTATTGTGGGACTATTTAATCAACAAAATAAAAAATTAAAGGCTTAATATTGCGTTGTTTCAATAAAGGTTTCATTCATCAACCATTAGAAACATAACCCAATCGCACCGCTTTATCAAAAGTGAAATCGAACCCTTTGACCGATCAAAAAAACCTATACGCGCTTGGCTACCCTTTGTTAGTGTTTTATCACTTCTTCTTGACCGACGTTAGTTATTTGAAAAACATTGATATAAGCGCGATTTTCAAAGACGGATTTCATTTTAAAAGTTCGGCTGGTCGTTTTTTGAAGGTGGGTGTTAGTTTTAACAGCTCTTGGTAATGATAAAAATATAGTTTTAACGATTTATTGAAAATCAATTTCCTATTTCTTTCTTTTTTAAAAGAAAAAAATATTAAAAAGACTTTTTATAAGTACGCAATATGTTAAATGCAATATGTTAAAAATGTAAGGATTTTGCTCATCAGGCATTAATATTACTAAAAACTTCAAAAGTTCTACCGGTGATAATACCAACCAAAAATTAGCAAGGTATTTATATTTAAACTCTCGTTTCGTCGGTCAGAAATCAACGTCTAATCTCTGAAATTGTCTGTTGATTTTTGACCAACGATACGTCAGTTTAAATAAAAATACTTGCTAATTTTTTGGTTTTGTATTATCACCGGTAAAACATTTGAAGTTTTTAGCAATACGCAATATGTGTTATGTATAGGTTTTCCAAAAAATGATTAAAAAATAATGAGTTTTGTAAAGGGCAGCTCATACTTTAAATCCCAATCGTTTAAAAAGTATTTCCATTTCAAAATTAAAGTTTTTAAAAAAGTATTGAACTAAATAAAGCGTATTGTTAAGCAAAGTGATAGACAGCGGCGAGCTCTAATTATAACCACTTGAGTCAATTAAAATGTAAACATCAGCACAAAACTTTGATATAACAAAAAATTCTTCTAAAACTCGCGTTTCAAATAAAGCCAAATCTACTTATTTAGTTGCCAGTATGTTACGTATGAGAGGCACCCATATTTATGGGATTAATTCTAAAGCGTATCATAAGATGTAAAAATTCATTTTCGTCCCACATTTTTCAAATTTTGTAAAAATAAATATAAATATTTGTAAAGAAATCGTTTTTGATTGGAAAAATAAATTAAATATAAGTGTATGCGTGAAAATTTAACAGCTTTTTTACAATAATTATTATATTGGCTATTGCTATTTGGTGACTGTTAAGTTATCAAATGACATATGTCATTAAAAGTGAAATGGTAAAGATTTTATAACAAGTCATTGCTACTGTACTTACTGGGTTTACAAAAATTTGAGAATGACGTTTTAAATAAACATCAGTTCAATTCAGCCAAGTTTTTTCTCAAGTTTTCAATCAAAACATATTTTTCTCAGACTATTGTTATTTTCTTAATTTGTAAGAACAAAATCAATTTTCAATAACGACACGTTCAAAAGACTTTAGTTCAGCGGTGGGCAACTTGTTGCTCTTCTCTAATTTAAACTATTTTTCCCAATGAAGTTAGTCTTTAGTCTTTACTTGATTTTCAAATAGAAAAGCTGTTTCAGGTCTACCTTTTAAACTAAAGACCTTTTTTAATTTTCTATTTGATTTTCAAAAACAACTTTTTTTCATTTATCATCTCTATTTATTTTCCTGACTTGCAGGACAATGTCGGAGTCGTTAAACTTATGGCAACCGTCAAGCCTTTACTCGAACCTGATTAGAAAGATGCCAAAGTACTGCCTCCAGGTTGAATTTTTTTCTTTGTTTTTTTTATTTATAATTAGAGATATGAGTGAAATTTAAAGCTGCTTGCAAAGATAACCAAGAAGAGCAAAGCATAAAGTGTCTTCCCTTAGGGACAAAACAGAATGACGAGAGTAGGTTTTAAACCGTCACCACGTCGATTGGGTTGCTATCAATACGGCGCTTCCGTTTCCTCGGACACGCTGCTGCCTCCTCGGACACGCTCCTATCTACTTTTTCTTTACAAAACCTTGTGTGGCTTGCAGCAGACATTAGATTTTACTGAATAGTTCTTACTTTCAAAAGCTTGCTCATCCTTGCTTTGTTGGGTAAAAAGAATTATTTTGTTTAAAATTATTTTTAAGAGCGAGGCGAACACAGAACTGCTCTGGGACGTGTCGAGTTCAGCCACACAAACTCATCCATTCGATCACACTGAATTGGCATTGTATTCTAGCAGGTAAACATGTTTGTTAATTATATCAGGGATTCTAAACAAGAGGTGCGATATTTGTATCTAGGAGGTACATGGTTGCTGAATTGTCATGGTTGGTTAGATCTAGTGTATGTCACCGAGACAAGAGCGAAAATGTTATTGAGGAACAATAAATGTATTACTATAATAATATACAGTATTACTGTTTTACTGTAATTTACTGTTTTGCTAATGTAAAACTAACTCGCGTTTTAGTATTGTGTTATTATGTTATTAGTAACTTATATACAATTATAATAACAATAATTTTTTTATCAACCAATTTTAAAAGGGGTACGAGAATTGGTTGCTGATTTCAAAGAAGTGCTAGCAAAGAAAAAGGTTAAGAAACATTTTTATATTGAGAAGTAATTGGGAAAAATATTCAGTTTTTTTTCTTTACTAACTGTTTTTTTTTTATCAAATTATACATATCAAATTATACAAATTACTGTAGATGATATTTAGATAAAGCAATTAAATAATCTATTAACTCTATTACCTGTATATAATTCAATCACAAACAAATTTTATTTGACAATTTTTGACTATTCTAAATACTGCAAATATATGATATTTATTTTTTACTAAAGCATTTGAATAACTGCACATGTTTCAAAACAAATCGATAACATTCTTAATAGGAAAGAACAAAAAAAGTGCACTTTCTCAGATATAGCAAAAGAATCCTCCACGCTGTATGGTAAATCCGATATACTGTAATAAATTTTTACTTATTTTTAATAAAATGAGAGTGCAAAAAAATACCGCTTCATTTTGTTTTTTAGAAGCAGACCCATGGCCCTTATTCCATGCCCAATTCGGTCATCCCAAAGTTGGGAATTAGCCCTAAATGAAGTGTTGGGGGTTCTTCGAATCCAGTACAGGTGAATTTGATTTCATTAGACAAAAAATTTACTTTTAGGTTTTTTTTTTAAATAATTGTTTTTACAAAGTATTTTATTAAATGCATTAATATATCTTTATCCATTTAAATACAATAAATATTAAGCAATTTTTCAAGAATATAAAAAAGTATAAACTAATTTTAACTGTTTTTACAAAGTAACTCAGTAAAAACAATAAAACTAAAATTCCGCCGCAAGCTTAACACAATTTGCTTTTTTTAAACTGAGTTTTAATTAACATATTTAAAGTAGCATTGAAATCACTAGCATTAATTTTTTTAATTATTGCATGGGTCAATAGAAATGATGATGACGTCATGCTGTTTCTTAATGACCCGGACAAGTTGAGGCAGCTTCAGTTCAGCGCGGCCGCCAGCACGGAGTGGAATAGGAGAGTAATAAAAGAGCAAATGGATTCGGGCGTTTACTCTCCGATAGTAAGAGAAATGGAAGCTTTGTTGTGAAAATTGAAACAATTAAATATGTTACTTTGTTTCTTTTAAGCGTTTGCGCACAATCGCAAAAGAAGTTGCGATTGATTACATCCGTCGATACTTGGATGGTGAAGAAGAAAGGCATGACGTAAGTGCAACGGAATATCTAAAAAGCCTCTTCTGCTCCGATTCGAAAATACTTTATTATAAATTCAGTAAAGATTTTAATCTAAACTCTTTTTAAAAAATCTTTAGGTGAAAGTTTTTGGATTCTGTTTAATTTTTTATTTAATTGAATTAGGCGTAAATTATATCTTTAGAAAAATACAGAAACTGTTCATCATGAAAAACCTTAATTTTTAAATTATCATTTAACATCAAAATCTGTCATTTATTTAATAAAATGACTCATGTTTAAAACATATAATTCTGTCTATTTAAACTTATTTAAATAAAATTACTGATGATGGGTAATTCAACTATTGCCTTGATCATATCTGCTAATTATCCTTCTGACTTGTAGGAAAACGCAGATACGTTACACGTAAAGTGATTGTAGAGCCGTTATGCTGGGAAAGTTTTATACATGACGTGACTTTAATTCAAAGCTGCTTAAAAAGATCGTTAAAAAAGAAAATTGATATAAAATGACTTTCGAAAAAAATTCAAGATTAAGACGACGGCAGGAGTTGAACCTAAACAACGCTAATCATTAAAATTGCTTTCTAGAGAAGTCGGCCCCGGTGACGTCAGTTAGAAGATAATTGATCTTTCATTTTGTGAATGCTTTTGACTTTTTGCTATTTCAAACTACACTTGGATTTTTTTAGGATCTTATAATGTAGATTGACAAATAAAATAACAATAACGATTCACGGTCGATTGGAGTTTGGAAGCGAAAAAATTCCATCTTTGTTGACACAAACCTGTAAAAGTTTTAAATCAAGCTCCCGCAAAACTTGCCGACAATCAAAAAAAATGGGTCTTATTATTCTTTCAGCTCTTCAGTTTTTGCTGCTTTTTATTTACTCTTTTAGTCCAGCAACAAAACCAATTTGACTATTATTTATGTTATATAACTGCTGATTAATTGATAGAATAAATGCAGTAGTTAGTCAATCGACATTGATTGAAATGCAGATGCTGAAACGAATTAAATTCTTGCAAACGGAGAAAGATCAGAAGCTCGCATTGGTAATGGATTTGGAAGGCGAAGTTGCCAAACTTAAAGAAGAAAAACTGAAGCTAATCGAAGAGAACGCAAAATTAAGTGATGATATTGCACAACTTAAAATCAAAGTAGATTCCATCAGGTAGGTATTTTAGGTTTGTAATTTAAGTATGAACCCAAACGATAAGAATTTATCGCTTTTCAAATCCACGTTTTCAAAGCATATCTTATCTATCTTTCAAAAATACCTAAAGCCCAACTATTGCGGAATTAGTTTAAATTTTTTACAACTTTTAAAAAATATTCAAAAAGTTTAAAGCAGTGCTCTTCAACCATTTTTTTTTTGGTACTCCTTTTAACATCTTTCAAGGGTTTTGTATACCTCACAAGTAACCAATCTTTAATAGTCCACAAAAAATTTTTAAAAAACTGGGAACCAGGTGATTGGTCAATGGTCAAGCCATAGCAAATCAGGCACGTCAACTCGTCAGCTGATATGGGCCGCATTCATGACATGAATGAGATTATGACCGGAAATCGATAGTTGCCAAACAATTTTCTAACATTTGGTTTAGAAAAGTTTATAATGTTTACTTCAGCGTCTAAACGAGATTATTAAAAGGATACGTTTCTTAGCGGTTATAAATTTTTTTAAATCAAAATAAGTCATTTAAAATAGTTTAAAAATTAAAGTGTTTGCAAATCAAGATTCAGTTGTTCACAAATAATTATAAACAATTGTTTATATGGTGTTTGACATTTGATTATGCGTAAATGTTCGGTCCCAATGCTTAGCATCGTCTCATTATGCTTTTAATGTTCGGTTATAAAGTCTGTGCAACTATGTATCAACAAAGATAAATGAGTATCGTTCAGCCTGGTTCTCGGACTAGTTTTGACTACTGTATTTTTAAGAAATAAATGTTTCTGAATACAATAAATGTTCTTAAAAAAGTAAATTAAAAACAAAAAAATGGCAAAAAACAGGAATGGAAAAATTACGGCCAGGCAGATGCTTTTATGAGACCCACGAAAAACTTCTATAAAGCATTAACGTTTGTTAATTTTTTAAGACGAGATAGTCACAGCGTGGATCTGCATAGTGTGTCCACCGCGCCTGTCAAGGCAAGCGCATTGTGATCTCATGTTCTGTTTTTACTCCGGACATTATTAATTCTTCTGTTAATAACAGTTATTAATTTAGTTTTTTTTTAATAAATATGTTTTAGGAGAAGCTTTTAGATTTAAAGATTAATTGATAAAAATTAATTGCTTTGTGTGTTGAAAATCCTTTATTTTGACTTTTTCACTAAAAAGTTTGTTCACCGCTGCTGTAGAACATTTATTCGTCTAATTTTTGAGCTTGCGGGCACTGGCTATTTTTTAATATGTTCTAAGTTTTTATAATTATCTTTAGGAAATTACTAAATTTAGCTCGACCGTCGTCGTTTTTTTATCTGGATAAAATGTTCAAGTTTTGCATAACAACTGCAAAATAAATCTTTTTAATTTAGCTTACTCTCATGTCAATCGATATCTTCGATTACAAACCAACTCGACGAGAAGTTTTAAAACAACAAGGTTTTAAAATCATTTAGTTTGCAACGATTCTTGCAGCCATAAAACTTGCTCGTGATGACTTTGTAAGTTTCAAAACCATGTCAACCTGTCGTTTCAGGAGCGACAATTCAAAACTTGGCGACGAAGCCGCGTGCAAGCGGGAAGAGAACGATCGTGTTCGAACCGAAAACGCAAAACTGCGGGAAGAAAATAAAAAACTTCGCATCGAAAATCAGGATCTCAGGAACGAAAACGGAGCATTGCGATCCGAAAATCAAAAAGTCCGTCACGACAACTCCAAGTTGAGAGATGAAGCCGGAGATATGCGCAATGAGAACAGCAAGGTGATTTTAAACAAAAATTAAAGAATATCGGCCATAAGTCACTTCAGAATTATTTGTCACTTTGTCGCGGTTTGAAATTCAACTCAAGATTATCATGATTCGCCATGGTTGATAACATATCACGTGATTTTTGAGCTGTCCAGGATTAATGCTGGGGAAAGCGGACACCATGAAGTCTTGACACGCGAAAAAGTTTTTTTTGTTTTTAGTTTGATTTTCGTTACGCTTCTGTATAGAAAACATTTTTGTAAAGGCTATTTGAAACTATGTTTATTGTTTTTTAAATATAACGAAACGGCCCAAAGAAAACTTTTTTACCGTGGATCCATTACTCAAATAAAATCATCACAGAAGAAATACTCATCAAAAACAAGTCTCAAATTACATCAAAATTAGCACAGCAAAATTTCTTTAAAGCCAAGGTTTATTGAAAATTCAATAAAACACTTAAAAATCATAAAATCGGTTTTGGTTCCAAAATTATCAACGGTCTTTTTCAAACAAACTGATGATAGTCGTCGTTTTACAAGAAGAGTATCCACTTCGGGTTAGACACATGTGAGAATCGAACCAAGAGTTTATTATTTGATTCTTTCAGTTGCTGTACTGCCCAGATCAGATGCTGGCAGCGATGGTGTTGAGCTAGCATCAAGTTTTGTCATCTAAAACCGTCACACATGGTAATGTTAGTGATGCTTGATGTATGGGGCGCGCTAATCAAAGTAAACTGCAATCTGTTTAATGATAATCATTACTCAAAAGAAATCGAATTTATAATTGTTAAGCGTTTTAGTAAATCTTAATTGCATGAACTTTGCTGTTCTAATTTTGGAGTAATCCGAAACTTGTTTTTCGATTGATATTTTTTATATTTTTAAAATTACATCTCATTACAACTCAACTTTTCTTGCTTGTCTAAAAAGTTTGTTTACACTGAAACAATTTCTTAGATTAGTTGGAAAAGCTGAATTTTTTTGCTAGTTTGAGGTTTTCATTTTGCCTTTCTTACTTAAGACTTAAACTTTCAATTTGACTATACTGTAAGTAAAATAATTATCTTTTATTGCTCGGTAGCATGATTACACGATTTGCAAAAACACATGGTGTATAATAAAAAAAAGTTTTGAAAAATTATTTTTTTAATTAGTTCTTTCTTACCTATTTATAATTATTTTATACAAAAAAAAATATAAAATTGATGAAACAAAGTTTTAAAAAAAACAATTTTTTAATTATCTTCGTCTTTAGTTACATTCGTGACATTTTCCCAATGGAGTGACTTTAACTAAGATCGGCTTTTTTTGTTTATTTTAAAAATACTCTCATAGAACAAAGTTCTGAAAAATTGTTGGTTCACAACTACTTTTATCAAGTTTTTATTAGATTTATAGTTGTAGCCTTTTCTAGAAAAGCAAGAAGAAAATATGTTTTTAGATGAGAGGAGAAAACCAAGCTTTGCGTGACGAGAACCAAGTGATGCGTCATGAGAACTTACAACTTCGAGATAACAACAATTCGCTGCGTTCCGAGAATGACCGCTTCAGAACAACAAACGAAATTCTCTTGAATGAAAACAAAAATTTTTCTCGCGAAAACTTAGAATTTCAAGCAAGGGAAGATAAAATGAGATCAATGGTCATCGTTCTGCACAGCCTGCTATCCAGAAAAGTTGGATCCGGAGAAAGATCGGAACTCACAGATGGAGATGGAAGAGCAGATAAAGAAGATTGAACCTATTTGATGTTGCAAACTTACTAGTACACTGTATTCATTTGTGAAAACCACTGTATTATGCAAATTTTTTTGTTCGCCCTCTAGCACTCGGGCAACGACTGCTATTTTGTTTCAAGACAAACAGTTGTTTCCAGGTTGTTTTTTTAACGCTGCCTGCCTTTATTTTAAATATAGTTTGACCAAGTCGGATTTTTAAATGTTTCAAAATTTTTTATAGAATAATAAAGATTTTTTGTAAATTAAAGCTTGTCTTAATGAACCTTGTAGTGTTTTATCATATTTCACGCATTTGCACATCTACCATTTTAGAATAAAAGCAAAAGAATTAATACTGCTTTTTCTGGAAAAAATTATTAAGAAGATATTTTTTATGTATCAATCAATCAACATACTATTATTTGCCGGAAAAAAATAATACAAATACGAAAATGAAATACTAAAATAGAATAAAAAGTTTTTTGTTGGTACAAAACTTTAAAATAGCTTTTAACAACAAATGCTTCATTTAAAGCTCTTTTGTTAATTAAGTAGCCTTAAAAAAGACTGTTTTGAAAACTCGAACGTTTTCGTCTAGCTCTCTTCAGGAGGTTTCGCTAGAATGATAAATTTATTCTCTCTAAAGCACGATCCGATTTCCACTTATCAGTCTTAGAATCAATTTTCATCACTCTTCGAAAACCTAATTTGTTTAGACAGAAAGAGTTTGTTTACAAACATAAATTGTTAGCATAATTGTAAAAATTTTCTTTTTTAGTTCCAAATTTTAATACAAAGCTTGCATAATTTTGTTCCTTTTTTGCCAAAAAATTTCTTACGCTGACGAAACGTGATTTTATTTATTAATACTTTTCAATTATTATGATAACTATTATTAACCTTAATTTTTAGCCAATCAGAATCAGCTTTAAAACTTTTGAAATACTACTACATTCAGTTCTGCAATTCATTCTAGCGAAATCTCCTGAAGAGAGCTAGACGAAAACGTTCGAGTTTTCAAAACAGCCTTTTTTAAGGCTACTTAATTAACAAAAGAGCTTTAAATGAAGCATTTGTTGTTAAAAGCTATTTTAAAATAGAATAAAAGAAAATGAAGCCGCAGGGAGACTGCAATTTAACCTTTCGATCTTCTAGTCAGCAGCCACCCTTGAGAGCAAAACTATTGGTACGACTACTTGTAAAATTTAAGTGTTGCAGAGATGAGGGTTTTTTCATTTTAAATATAAGTTTTTTTTTATTTTAAATATAAGGTTTCAATAAGTACTTTTTAAATTCATTTTTAAAAACATTGTAAGAAGTATTTTGAATTTGAATGGGAATTTCGTTCCATATCTAAACTCCTTGGTATTTTATACATCTTTGTAATCGTGAAGCTTTATACAGTAAAAGGGAATATGCAAAGTTTTTTTGGATTTTTCATTTAATCTAGTGCTTTTTTTTAGATCTGGCTGATTAAAATAAAATAATTGGACAAATTTTTGGGAAGCATTTTTTAAAATTGGCTTGAATAAATTTACCAACTTTTAGTTTATAAAGAATTAAGTTTTACAATCTTAAGGCGTTTGTAATAAGGTGAGAAACTATTACAAAATTTAGCTGCACATATAAATTTAACGGCTTTATTTTGAAGAGTTATCAATTTTTTAAAATACCTCGGAAAGGTAGATCCCCAGATAATAAGTGTATGATCCAATATAAGTTTTTGGGAAGTAGCTTAACTTACAGCCAAAAAGTATATTTGTTCAACCTTAAGAACGAGATTTGAGTTACTACTGCTGCCCATTTTTGCTCGTCGTCGTCGTTTGAAAGAAAATCCAGTCCGGATCAGACGCAAACAGGACTGGCTCCGAGGGTTTATTCTTTTACTACCCCAGGCTGCTGTACTGCTTAGATCAGATACCGGCAGTGTTGTTGTTAAGTCAGCATCAAGTCATCCAAAACAGTCAGACCTCGTACTCCATGTGGTTTCCGATGTATGTGACACGTTATAAGAACGTGTTCTGCGGTTTGTTCAGAGACGCCGCACTCGCAATTCGGTAAAGGAGTGAGATCCCATTTGTGTATGGACAAATGAAATCGCCCAACACCAGTCTGCAGGCGATTGAGCTTAGCCCAAGCTGTTCGGGGCAAGCTCATTCCAACAGGCCTGGAACGGGTCTTTGGTATAAAAGAAGCCGGGATGTATTTTCACAATATTTCGTGTTCTATTGATAAATCGTCCACTGAGAAGCGCGAATGCCAAGTCCAGCAAGATTTTGCGCGCATGGCAAAAACGAGTGTCTAGATCTTAGCCTCTCTTGGAGAGCATCTGAGGACCCACTTAAAAAAATATGCAAGATATTATCAGGGTCCAGAAACCCACGGTAAGCCAAGAATAATGTCGCTCCTAGTTGGCGAAGCTCAGCTGGCTGTATGCCTGAAAGTATGGGTAAGTGGTTCGTTGGAGTGGGACGCAGGCATCCAGTGGGCATTAGCAAGGCGTCATTTAGGACACTGTCTATGAGGCGTTTGTGAGCGCTGCGACACCAGACTGGTGCACAGTACTCAGCTGTTGAGTAGACCAGAAACAGAGCAACTTTGCGCAGTGTTTTGGCACCAGTACCCCATCCTGTGCCTACAAGTCGCCTCAGTAGTTTGATGCGCGAAGATAGTTTTTTGCACAATGCCACTAGATAGTGACGAAACGTGTGCAATCTGTCCAGTTTTAGCCCGAAATAAGTAGGGTTTGGACAAAACGGTAAAAGTTTATCGTTGTTGTAGACTTTTAGCTCACGTTTGGCCTCTCGGCTATTTAAGTGAAAGGCTGCCGTCACCGTCTTAGGGTAACTGAGCTTCAACCTACAAGTCTGGAGATACGCTGAAAATGTAGACATGTCTTGGCTTAAAGTCCACTCCAAGTCCTTCCAGTTTCTAGAAGAGTGTAACAATGCTAAATTGTCAGCGTAAGCAAACTTTCTGAAAATCGTGGAGGGCAGATCGTACGTATAGATGTTGAAAACGAGAGGAGCCAAAATCGATCCCTGAGTAACGCCGTTTTTCAGGTGGCGTAGCCTGCTTTGCTTGCTGTCACCGGTAGTAAGTGTGAAACTTCGGTTTTAGACAAGCTCCATGATCATTCTGATCACGTGCTTATCCGGCAAAAGCCTTAAGATTTTGCAAGTAAGGCCACGGTGCTAGAGAGTGTCATAAGCCGCTGTCAGATCGACAAATACAACACCAGCCTTCTTCTTATATCGAAAGAATCCTCAATGTTCTGTGTTAGCAGAACAACTTGATCCACAGATGACTTCTGCCGTCGAAACTCAGCCTGCTCTTTAGGAAGCGGTGGATCAATAATTGGCTCGACACGAGCAAAGATAAGCCTCTCAAGGATCTTGTAGGGACACAGAGCAGAGATAGCTGTCACAAGCTTTACTTGGGAATCCAAAAGTCAAGTTGAACAAGGTAACCCGAATACCTGCGCTGAAGTAAAGCTGCGCTTATTTCTTTTTATTTATTTTGGCTCAAGAAGTAGTTTGAAGCGAGACTGAAGCTTTTTATACAGTTAATTTCAGCTAAGTTCAAAATGATTCTTTTATAAACTTCTCTCCGCAGACAGAGAGAGACCACTGTCTCCAAATAGAAAGAATTTACTCATAAATTTAACAAAACTTGATTGGTTCCCAAAAACTTTGCTCGCACGCTTCACCGACTTCAAATCGATTTCAGCGTTAAAACGTAATAATTTGTCCGGTACACAAAATAACTCTCTCTCTCTATAGAATTAATCTTCGAAAACACTGGGGCAAAACGATTTCAACACTTCTGAAACTTCTGCTGGACTGCGGAATTTAAACTGGAATTTACACACTGGACTAAATGTAATTAAAGCTCACGCTTATATAAGATCGCGTCACATGATGAGCGAATTTTCCCAAATAAAATTGAATTTTAATTTAACCGAAACAGCCAATCAAAAAATAGGGACGACAACGGATTAAGTAATTAGAAGTCTGGCTAGAAAGAAAAAACATTCAATTAATGATTTCCGAACACTCTAGACTAGAGAGAAAGAAAATCTTAGAAGCTAACGGTCACGTGCTAACGATCACGTCGTAATCTTTTTGACACATGCTTAAGATTACAATTGATAGAACAAACAATTAAAACAATCATAAAACAGCCTGCAAATAAGCTAAATAAATCAAATTAACTGGGAATTCCACTGACAATGCAATCACCACTTAGCCATGAAAATATTACGTCATAACAGAAATTAAAATTGATGAAAGAACAGAAAATTAACTATAGGTTTGTAAAGTTAAGATTATTGCAAATGAAGTATGACAATAACTCTTTGGGTACTCCACGGACTTCATTGGCTTTGGGATCGCGACTACAAGCGCTCTTCTTCAAATCTTAAAAATTTTGAGTCGGAGCATGCAGGAAGAAAGGAAGTCTCATAACCAGGATTTCAGAACAGCTTCAGCATGGATTATTAGCTCTGGGCAGATAGAATCAGAACCCAAAACTTTACCTGGTTTTAAGTGTTGAAGGCCAGCAGTAAATTCTCTCTGTGTGAATTTCTCAGAGATATCCACTGGGTCTGATGTTATGGTCCTCCAAAGGTCAGACACTTCTTTAGAGACAAGTCGAGATGACTTGCGGTCAACAGCCTCGTATCTCCCGTTTCTAACCAGCTGAGATGCAATAGCATTGGCTGAAACGGGACAGCTCCGAACTGCTTCGGACCATCGATTCCTCCGCTTTCTGTCAAGCTTGGCAAGCAGAGCTGTAGCAGCCAAATCTGAGTCGTCTCCCTGAGGAGACTGCAGGAAAGTTCTATAGAGGGATTCACACTCCGCATTCCAACACCGGAATATAGCTGTTTCGATAACCGCGTGGGATGGTCTTTTTGGCTGCTTTCTTAATGGTGTTGCAAAAGTCCTGATAAGTCGCGTCCACATCAAGTAAATCAGGTGACAACAAAGTCTTTTCAAATTTATTCGTCAAAGCAATGTATTGACTCCATTTGGCCTTGCGAAAGTTTCATCGCTTAACAGGCTTGCTTGTCATTGACAAAGAAAACCCTGGTGGTGTGATAAGCAAAGGTCGATGTTGTGACCTGGGAACTTTTCAAGTACAGGTCTATCAGGTAAGCCACTGTTAGGACCTACGCTAGGGAAAGCTAGATTTAAATTGGTGCCAGTATTCCAGCGGCCGGAGTGAAAGCTGGCGGCATTCTTGGCGTTGTATAGGAGAACAAGATTATCAATACTTTCCCAGCCAGCAAAGCACTCACCGTCCAGACTGTTATTATTGTAACCCTAATCAACGGTCAAAATTGCCGACATAAAGACAGTGATCGCAGTTGCGTTGGTGGAGGTTTGTAGACGTTGACTATTTTATAACCATCAATGCCCATGCGCAACCGCTCAATCTCCGATGTCGGTAGAGATTGGTACAAAGGCGTATCTTTAATCGCTCTTGGACAAACGTGGCAAGATCATGCTTCCTGCTTAAGGAAGACCCAACCAGTTGGTAGCTTGGAAGTACCACCTTCTTTGCAGTAGTTCAGTAGGTCTACTGGAGTAGGATAAATAGTGCCTCAAATTGCAGAACAAAATAATAAAGAACGTAGATCTTGCTTGCAGTGAGGCCTCCGACGTTCAGCTAGAGAATAGTGGGTCTTGGGAACTTGTTGACAATGTGCCCTGAAAAGGGCAGTTTTTTCCAGACATTGCCCCGTCCTGAAAAGAATGTTTTCCAATTAGCTGAACATCGAGATGGGTAAATATTTTTCCGTTTTGCCAAGTTTGGTTTCGGTCTGTCATGTTTAACAGCAATAATAGATTTACTTATGACCCAGGCTGCGAGAAAGCACCTGCCATCTGGTCAATCTTATTGCAATTGTGCTTAATGTGTCACCGAATAATTGTCAAAACTTAACAAATGCAAAATCGTTATAATCTGCAGCCGTTGTAGTAAATAACCAATAATATCTATTTTCATACAAAACATGTTTTGGTAGGGTGTAAACATGTGTTTTTAAAGTAACCTTGTAACCCAGTACTGAGATTCACGTCCTTGTGTACCCGAGTAAAACAACAACTGCCACAGTTTTTGGCAAAGTTACGTGACGCCCCGTTTGGTAAGCACTTTTTCATTCATTTTTCTTCTACTAATCTAGCTTTAGTTAGATGAGGTGGCAGTTGATTTGATGATCATTTGGTCTTTCTGTTGCCTCTTTGCTGTGTAATGGCTATGCAGTTCATTGGGTCCCCGTGACAGTTAATACTGTTGCTGCTGAACAAATATGATTGAGTGATATTTGATTAATCAATTTGCTTACAAGCTATTCCAGCATTACAACTAGTAAATATGTAGAATCATTTATAAGTTTTTTAAAATTTTTGGTCAGTGTTCATAAGAAAAGTGCTCAATGACGTTAAGTCAGAGCGTTTACATTAATTAAATTTTAGAACCCAAAATTTAATTTAACATTAATTTTATTTGCCCTAACAGACTGTTTCGCCTGCCTGGGCTCGTCGGGGGGTGGTTAGAAATCTGAAAAAACAAAACGAATAAATAAAAAACAGTTTAAATTAGGGGTGTGCAAACTGCGGCCTTCCGAGGGTTGCGGATTTTGAACGGCGTTCCGAGGGTTGTGGATTTTGAATAGAGTGCGGCCCGCGAACGTTTCACACGTTTTTCTGAGGTATTTGATAAAATCAATGTCACAAATAAAGGGTTTTGTTTGGATTAGAATGAATATCATAACTAATTTTATAAGTTAATGTTATAAATACAGCGCTCTTGATTTGATAATTCAATAAATTGAGTAATATTTAAGATATCTTTAAATTATTGCAATGAATATTCCGCTTATAATTTGATGAGTACGTCTTAAATCGATAAAATAAAATAATTTAAAAGTTAACCGCTTTGCAAGTTTGAGATCACTTTTTTCGAGAAGAAAAAGGATATTTTATACATTGATTAGAAGTGATGATCTTTTTTTTTAGAGATCACCATAGTGCGGCCCGAAGAGAAAATCAGCTTGAAAATGCGGCCCGCCAGCTAAAAAGTTTGCCCACCCCTGCCCTAGACCACGCTAATGCAACTAAATACGTACTTATAGAACAATGAAACATTGATATCAAACGCTGCTAAGATATTGGATCATCGACAGTGAAATCAGAGCATCTTTTGACCAAAAAAAATAAAATACAAAATTTTTAATAAAGATAATATGAAACTAAAGAAATTAAATCATAAATAACAAACATTAAGTTAAAGCAGTACCTTGGTCTTATCTTTATAGCAACTACAAGTGAATTCTTATACCTTGTGCAATTCTATTGTACAGAATTAGAACAATGGAGCAATGGAACATTGGCTGCTAAAATACCGGTTTATCGACAATGAAATCGGTGACTCTTTGAGGAACCGGGTGGAAATGAAGAAAAAATCAAAACAAAAAAAATATGAAACAAAAGAAGTATAAAGAATAATACAACAAAACAGATATGGGAGTGGTTTAGTTCAAAGTTTAACAAACCAAAAGATTAAAGATTATCGAGATGTAACCAAATATTAATGTATTACGTTGCACGCTACACAATGAAATTAAATTTGAAAGACCTCACACGATGGAATTTTTAGTATAAAAATTTGAAACTTCATGTAGCCTAATTATATTTGAGCAAATATTTGTACTAGCTAAGTTTCTATAAAGTGGAATTTATTCTATTTAATAATAATTAATCTTTTGGATTTAGAATTGTCTTACCAAATGCAAAAAATTCGTTAAATTTAACAACTCACATTGTTTACAGTATAAAAGCTTTGAAAGACCAGTTTAGAAACGATTAGGCTAAAGGGTGCACAGCTGATTAAAATCATAAACATTAATCGATAATATCATTACTTGAAAATAAAATTTTGCTAAAATGTAAACATCTTGAAAGAGCGCTTAAATGAATCAGTTTGCGCAGAAAACAAAATTTTTTTTATTTCTTTCTTTAGTTTAGTGGCAATTCAACAATCAAGATCGCTCTTTTTCCAAAAATAACTTAAGTACAAGCAGTATTGAAAGCCTTTGATAAGTCAAAAAAAATACAATAAGAATAATGATTTTGATCAACGTTTTTTAACAGGTTTTCATTGAATGGCAAACAGAATGCGATGTCGAAAATTTTTTTCTAAATCTAAATAGAGTTTTGCTTAGCAGATCACATTTTTTTTGAAATTACAAATTCTGTTATGTATCAATTTTTCAAAAATTTTATCAAATTGCGACAGTAGTGAAATGGGGCGATAATCACTGGTATCGTATTTGTCCTCTTTTTAATATATAAAATAACTTCTGCAATTTTAAGATAAAATCTGCAACAACTCGTATGTTTACTTGCTTGTTGTGTTCGATTCAAAATGTTACGATAAACTTTGTATGACTTGAAGCTAGTTTCCGTGTATTTTTGTTTCAAATCAGCAGAAATTTTGTTTTTATGTTTGATAGATTTTAGAAGCAGTCAAGTTAACAAAGGTTTTTGCTGCAGTTGCTTTTCTCTTTGTAAAGCGCGTTTAAATAAAGTGTGTTGATTAATGACTGAGGACAATATTAATATGAATTTGTCGAATTGAGAATCAACCGCTTCCGTATTTTGTATCAAAAAATTTTTAACTTTTTCACTTAAGTCTTCAATAAAGATTTCAATATTAAAATTTTTCATATTTCGTGTGTGGGTAACACCTGATGCTTCAAAGATATGTTTGCAAATGTCCTAAAATGATCTGAAATATCAGTTATTACCACTCCACTGTGCAATATATCTTTGTTGCATGTAACATTAATGTATATATCAGCGGTTCCCAAACTGGGCGCCGCGGCGCCCTGGTGCGCCGCGAGACCTTGCCAGGGGCGCCGCGAAAACTTGTGAAAGTTGTTGCATTTACTGCTTTTCTCACAAACACTGCAATGTGAAAGTTGTTAGCAGCTTTTTACAATTTTACATTGTGTGGTAAGCAGCAGCTGTGTGGAACCGCTTGTTAGTTGTTAGTTACAATAACTTATCTAGAAAACCACGCGAGTTTTTTGCTCGTAAGTTATCAGAAATGAATAAGCAGTCGGTCGTACTTTCAAATTTTTTGCAAACACCAGCCAAAGCACAGCTTGCGTCTTTTAAAGTTGCGTACAGAATCGCGAAATGTAAAAAGCTGCATACCATTGAGGAAGAACTTGTGCTTCCTGCTGCTCTTGACTTAGTTTCGAGAATGATTGGAGAATCAGCTGCTTAAAAACTAAAAGCTATTCCTCTCTCAAACAATACTATTAGTAGGAGGATTGATCAAATCTCGGATGATATTAATGATCAGCTAGTAGCAAAAATGCGTGGAAATGAGTTCAGCTTACAGTTAGATGAGGCAACAACCAGTACCAGTAAGAAAGTTGCTTATTTGATTTGCTACGTACGCTTTATCGATAACGACGACAATATTGTTGAAGATTTGCTTTTTTGTAAACCTATTTTAAAAAATTGTAAAGCGCATGAATTGTTTGCAATACTGAACAATTTTTTTCAGGAAAATAATCTCCAGTAGAAATATTGCGTTGGCTTATGCACGGATGGTGCCCGAGCTATGTCTGGCCGCTTTGGTGGGCTGCGAACGTTCGTGCAGGGCGTTGGCGTTAACGCAAAATGGGCACACTGCCTAATACAATGTGAGGAGCTGGCTTCGCAACAGCTCAGTGGTGACCTTAATGGAGTGCTTAAAGCTGTTGTCAAAATTGTGAACTTCATTAAAGCAAGGCCGCTTAAAGCTCGGCTTTTCCAACGTCTTGGCAATGAATTAGGAGCAGAGCACAACAATTTATTGTTTTATTGTAATGCAAGGTGACTTTTCAAAGGCAAAGTTCTTCTGCGTGTGTACGAATTGAAAAACGAAATCTCCATATTTTTAAAAGAAGAAAACCATGCAGTTGCTACTACCTTTGAGGATGAAGTTTTCCTGACTCAGTTGGCGTATCTCTGCGATATTTTTTTTTAAATTAAATCAATTAAACATCTCCCTCCAAGAAAAAGAAACTCACCTTCTGCAACTTCTGCAACTCCATGACAAAAAGAAAATGCAGTTGTGACAAACTGATCTGCTGATAAATAACGAGCAATATGATAACTTTCCACTTTTAAAATCCCATTTAAACTCGCAATCTGGCAATCTCTCCCTGCAGAATACCGATAAGTGTGATATGAAGACTGTGATGTGTTCGCATTTGGATGCTCTGATCTCGCATTTTGAGAAATATTTTTCTGAAGACATGGAGAAGCACAATTGGATAAGAAATCCTCTTGTTGATAATCCAAATGCCTCTCAAGGGTTTACATCTCTGGAAGCTGAACAATTTATCGATCTTTCTTCTGACCTCACATTGAAAAGCTTATACAATCTTAATTTACTCATTTCATTTGGGTTAAGGCTTGATATGAGTTTCCACTTGTAGGCTGTAAAGCTCTCCGTGTTCTTGTGCCTGTTGCAACGTCATACTTGTGTAAAGCCGGTTTTTCTGCGGCAGCAATAATCACGTCGAAGCATCGCATTAAGATTGACATTGAACGCGACATGCGTGTTGTAATATCACACATTGCACTGGGGTTTAATAAAATGTGCATAGAGCAACAAGCTCACTGCTCATATTAAATGTTTTTTAGTATTTTGCGAATAATGCTGACATTTTTGTGCATTTTGAATAATGAACATGATTTAAACACGATTTCTTGGTAAAACTTAAAATTTGCGAACTTTGGCTTCATTAAGGCGCCGCAAGTATTGATAAGTTTTCAAAGGGCGCCGTGAACAAAAAAGTTTGAGAACCGCTGGTATATATGATTGATTAACGTTCTTGAGGTCTGTATTATGCGAGTCGGTGCGTTTATAAGGCATTTGCATGAGCAACTGAGCAAGTTTTTGGCGAATCATTAAATTAGATTACTTTTATTAAAATTTAATAAATCTAAGTTCATATCGCCCAATACAAAATAGTTAGTATTTTTTTAATTAAGATCATCCATTAATTTTAGAAATGCATCACCAAATCGATCAATTTTTTCAACCCTAGGCCCAGGCTGGCCATAAATTGCGCTCACAACAATAAGATGCGCTTTTGCTTCTATTTTGACCCACATATCTTCAACGAAATTTAAATTGAGGTCAATGTTTTCTAGCTTACTAAATAGCAAATTTTTTTAAATATATAGCTACCCCTCCCGCTCTAGAAAGACTATTTTTGTGCATAAAAGAATACTCTGTTATATTTAAGTTAATATTGGAAAGAGTATCATTCAATTTGGTTTCATTCAATATTTTTTGGAAAACTTCGAATATAGTGCATCATAAATAAATGCTTCCTTTAGTTTTCACCTTTGACTGCGACAAAGTTTCATTGATTTTATTAACTTCGTAGTACTTAGGCTTACCATACGTCCCGATTTTGGCGGGACAGTACCGATTTTTAGGGCTTTGTCCCGCCTGGTTTGCCGAAAATTCAAGACAGATTCGCAGTTTTTTTCTAGAGAACGCTACTTTTCAGAGGTTAAGCCATGAAATCCGAGACAGATTCGAAGTGAAGACCATTTTTTTAGAAAACACCAATTTTTAGGGACGAATTTTTTTCTATAAACGAGCGTCCCAGTTTGTCCGTCCGGAAATATGGTATGCCTAATAGTACTTCCAAATTGTAAAAACAATTCGTTGTAATTATTTTCTTCCGAGTTGCGCTGAAAGTTACCTCAAATATAATGGCAATTTTTCAATTTCAGGTTCTTCGTCATTTTAGATTATGATAATTAAATTTTTGATTTTCTGCATTGCAGCTACAGTGGTCATCATAACAAGGTAAGTATTTGCAAACAGTAATTTCTAACGAAGTATCGTTTTATGTAAGAATTGGGACTTGCTTAATACTGCGCGCATGGGAATACTCAAGAAAATTTTGATAAATTACATAACCATTAGATATCAAAATAGAATTAAAACACGATTTACACTTACTGGACTGCTGAAATACGTTAACAGCCATAATCATAGCCGTACCTGCCGGGGGGATGAGGGGTAATTGCACCCCAAGTTTCCAAACTGTGGGCAAAATCATAATTTTTCGGCCAGTGATAAGAAAAATTTGGGCAAAATAAGGAATTTTAGGGCAGTGGTAATGATCAAATGCAGAAAACAGTAATAAATTTAAGTAAAGACCTTTTTTTTAGAAAACACCATAATTTTGGAACAAAAATTGAGAAATATGAGACTGATTCAAAGTAAAGATTTTTTTTTGGTCTTCATCTTAGAATCTCAGACAATTTTTTTATCATATACATAAAGTACTAGAATATCACGATTCGGGCAAATTTCACAAAATTTGGGCAAAACTTCGTTGCTTCCCCAAATTTGTTTGGCTGGTACGCCTATGGCCATGATACATATGCAGATAACAGCAATTTCAATTTAACGTAAACAAAGTTTAGATAGACTTACATATCAATTTCGCGATCATGTAAATCAAACAATAATGGTTTGTAGTCTAACTTATTAAAGTCAATTTTGTAATTGCATTTGAAAAATTGTCCAATGTAGGTATAACAATCCAATTGCCGATTTTTTTGTCCACTTCATTTGGGTTGAGTTTTCCTGCTTGTTGTTTAGCTGACTTCTTCATTCGTACTTTACCTTTATAAGTGTGACATAAAACAAACTTGTCATTGCATTCTTTCTTTACGTAATTGAATAATTTAGCTCTTAGAGGGGTTAGATTTTTAACAATGAAAGCTTCTTTAAATTTGGTCCTATCTTTAAGATTTGCTTTTGAGTATATAAATTGATTTTGGGTTTTGTACGACATGAACCTGGCAATAATTGGGCGTGGCTTAAAGTTTAGTGATCTTCTTTTTGCTCAATGCACTTTTGTTATTTCTAATAAAGTGTCTTCACCATCATCTTTGTTGTTAGAGCTTTCAAGTATGTCATAAATTTTCAAGTTCTCACGTCCATTGTATTGCTCTCAGTCAGTGGTTTTCAACCTTTTTCATACCGTGGCTCACTTTCCAACCCAAAGTAATTTAACAACCCACATCGGTGAACAGAATTTAATTTTCGTTGCAAAAATCTGGTAATCTCCAAAAAAAAGTCTTTACTTGGAATTTGTTTCCGATTTCTCGATCATTACACAAGTCTCATATTGGTTTCATTCTGATTTATCTCAGTAGACCACAGAAAGCAGCGCCATGGCCCACCAGTTGATAACCACTGCTTTAAGTCATCCACTTTGTATAAATTCAAATTAATAATTTGTGTCAGTATCGCATTTTCTGTTTTGATTTTTTCAATTTCTTTTTTGTTTTAACTCTTTTTTTAATGCTCAATTTTATCCATAATAGCTTTTACATTTTTATTAATATCATATAATAGATCTCAATCACTACCTTTAAAAGTATCAGCGCCATTTGACTTGTTTTTTTTCTGATTCGACTCATTTTCCGAGAAGAAGTTTTTAACGTTTGTCTTTCACTGAACACTGAACGTAAATCCAACTTCTATACAATCTAAAACGCTAATCCTACTTCCATACAATGATTTTGTGTGTTGGTGGTGGTGGTGGTTTTACCCGACCCATTCCTAGGGATGGGGGCGCGGATCAATTCCGCGGAATCCCAATAGTCGGGCGACTCCCCACGGACGGGACCAGAGGTCCAGAAGAGAAGGGGTGTGGCCGAAAATGGCTCGACGTAGAGGGTCTAGTACAGGGCAGTCGAGCACGAGATGTGAGAGATCCTGTGGTTCAGAACCACAGTTGCTGCAAGAAGGAGTCTCGGCTCGACCAATCCTGTGGAGATAAGAGTTGAGGAGAGTGCTGTGCCCGTTGCAGCGTAAACGGGAGAGAGCACAGCGAGCGGAGCGAGGGAGAGTAAGCTCCTCGGGAGATACTGTAGGGATTTGGTGTTGGAAGAAACCAGATTGGACACTGCGTCTCCAACTGGTGTAGAGGGATAGCGTTGGGAGGAGATAAGGGGTGTGAGGGATACTGATATACTGGAGGGATCAAGAGAGGCACCGGCTTTAGCTAGAGAGTCAGCTAAGTCGTTGCCTGGGAGGGAAGAGTGACCAGGTATCCATTGAAGATGGACAACCTTGGATTGAGATAGAGAGTTAAGAAGAGATTGGGTATTGGATAGGGATTTTGGGGTTAAATATGGTAGGGGGGTAGAGAGAGTTGAAAGGACAGATAAAGAGTCGGAAAAAAAGGTGATAGAGTCGAAATTACATGTCTTGGAGTGAGAGATACACCACTCAAGAGCATGTAGGAGAGCGAAGGTTTCAGCACTATAACTGGTAGCCCAGAGACCAGTCGAGAAGGAAAGCGAGGTAGCAGTGACACACTTTGTACACTTGATGTGTATCCCTGCACCACCCTGTCCCAGCCCGCCAGGTACCGAACCGTCAGTCCAGGCAGAGATATCGCTGTGAGATAGAGTGGAAAGATGGGAGGTAGCTGCAGTGTTGCGAAGGGAGGGGGGGTCTTTGCGAGAGCATGGGGATGAGAGGTGGAGTGAGATTGTGTAATTAGATGGGGCAGACCAGGGCGGTTTAGGAGGGCAGAGGATTAGTGGTTCACGGGTGAGATGTAGGTTAGGGGTAAGGTTATGTGATCTGGAGAAGGATCTTTATGAGCTCTTTTTGAGACGTGTACGGGGGTTAGAGTTCGCAAGACAGGCTATAGGAAAGGTGGGAGGTAGACGGAGGGCTCGTTCAAAGAAGGAAAGGGATTGGTGAGTGAGGGTGACTCGTAGTGGAGGTAGAAGTGCTTCTATATGAAGTAGAGGAATGGGAGTGGACGATAGACAACCTGTGATTACTCGACAGGAAGATCTATGCATCCTCTCCACGGAGGTGATGTGAATAGGAGATGAGAAGGGAAACCAGCCTGGGGAAGCATAGGTGAGGATGGGGCGAATGAAGGCTTTGTATAGGGTACATAAGGATTCTTTTGATGGGCCCCAGGAGGCAGAGGCAATGGAGCGAAAAGCACGGAATCGGTTGTGAAACTTTTTCCGTAAGGATAAGACGTGATATCTGAAAGAGAGAGTGCGGTCGAAGGTTACACCGAGAAAGGTTGGATGAGGGTTGAATTTGAGAGGGGTGTTAAGAATGTGAAGAGAGGGTTGTATTCGTGATTGGTAGGGGTCTAAGCTGAAGAAGGATGTTTCACATTTGAGGGGGTTGAGAAGAAGGCGCCATTTTGAGGACCATTCCACCAATCTGTTGAGGGCAGCTTGTACTACAGCGGTTGCACACTCAACTTTCGGGGAGGAGGCCCAGATGGCTAGGTCATCTGCATAGAGAGAGGTCTTAACAGATGCAGGAAGGAAAGTGGGAAGGTCATTGATATATAAAGAAAAGAGAACTGGTCCTAGAACCGAACCTTGGGGAACTCCTCTTCGGAGACGGAAAGGACGACTGTATGAATTACAGATACGGACTTTCGAACGGCGATCTGAGAGGTAGGATCGTATCCATTCGACAAAGCAAAGAGGAAGATCTAATGAGAGGAGTTTAGAGAGTAGGGCAGAGTGCCATACTGAGTCAAAAGCTTTCGCAAAATCCACAGTGGCAAGGACTGTACGTGCGCCTGGCTTAGATTGGTGGAAGGAATCTGCGATTGACTGTGAGAGAAGGAGAACCTGGTCTACAGTCGATCTACCAGGTCTAAAACCAGCTTGCACGGGTGAGAGAATGTCATGTTGTTCGAGAAAATAGGTTAGTCGTCCTAATACCATTCTTTCGAAGAGTTTGGAGGTACATGAAGTGAGAGAAATGGGTCTATATGAAGAAGGTGAGTCAGAGGGTTTTCCGGGTTTGAGAATGGGGATGATTGTTGATTGTTTCCAAGCAGACGGGAAGGTGTGTGTTGACCAGGAAAGGTTGAAGATGTATAAAAGAAAATGTAACGCAGATTGTGGTAGGTGGGATAGAAGAGGGTAGGTAATTTGATCAGGGCCGGAGGAGGTTGAGGTTGAGAGTTGAGAGATAGCTGTAGAGAGTTCAATTGAGGAGAATGGTGAACAGAAAGTGGAATGCAGGGTGTTGCAGTGTGCAGTTCTGATTTGCTTCATTTGGGCTTTCTCGGTGCTTCGAAAAGGTTTTGGGGTTTGGGTAGAAAAATGGGACTGTAGGTGTGAGGAGAGATGGTTGGCACAATCTACAGGGGTATGGCAATTTGAGAAATTGGGAAGGTCAGAAGTAGTTGGGGAGGGGGAACCAGAGATGGAGCGAAGTAGAGAAAAGACTTCGCTGGGACGGGTTTTAGGAGAAAGGCTAGAGCAAGTATTCTGCCATGACTTGGCTTTAGCCTTATTAATCACAGTGGAGGTATATCTGGATGTAGCGATATAGTGCTGGCGGTCTTCTTCGGAACAGTGTGCCTTCGCAAATGCCTTTCGGCGTTTTGCGACGGCATCTGCGACTTCAGGAGACCACCAGGCTTTTGCAGGACGGTTGATGCTGCCGAAAGGAATGGCAGAAGTGGCAGCATCATTGAGGAGTTTGGTAAAGGTGTGGGTGGCTTCAGAAAGAGAGAGTGTTGTAAAGTTAGAAGGAATGGGGCAGTGGGTATCAATATAAGTAAGGTATTCATCCCAGCGAGCTTTATTATAGTTAAATGAGGGGGGGCGGTGGAAAGAGTTAATTATAGGGGAAGTGGGAATAGTGATGGAGATAGGAAGATGATCTGAGCCGAGGTCCGGAAGGGTCTGCCATGTGCATTTAGAGGCTAATCGGGCAGGAACTAGGGAGAGATCCGGGGAAGAGCGGTTTCCAGTGGCACGGTGTAGTAGGGTGTGGTGTTCGGGGTTATTAAGAGGTAAAAGATCAGAGGAGAGGAGCCAATCAAACAAATCTTTGCCTGAATGGTCTTCCGGTGAGTGGGAGTCCCAGGATGAGTGATGGCTATTAAAGTCGCCAAAGATGTAAGTGGTAGGAGATGATGGTAGGAGAAAGGGTGAGAAGGATTTTGGGCGGTAGTCGGAGGAAGAGGAGCGGATAGGAGGGACATAGACATTGAAAAGATGTATGGGAGCGGCTCCTTTTATTTTAACTGCAATAGCTAAATAATCGGAGCTGGGGTCGAGGGAGGAGAGGGATTGTGTGGAGAGTGAAGTGTAAGATAGACCATTTTTGACAAGTATCAGAACACCTCCTCCTAGGTTTCCCGTAGAGTTGGTGGTTCCTCTCCTCGTCATAAAACGGTTCTTTTGGAGGGTTTTGTAGCCTGGTATGCGGAAGGTGGAGTCAGAGGAAAGGTGTGACTCTTGTATGAAGATGAGATCGTACTGATTATGAGAGAGAAAGTGTAGGAGTTCAGTACGACGCGGGCGAATCCCATTAGCATTCCACTGTAGGATTCGGAGGTTGTTTTGAGAGGGAGAGAAAGGATGAAATGAGGATTGTGTGAGAGGAGAGGTGGTTTGTTGAGTTTGAGGAGAAGGAGTAGTCAAAGCTGAGGGAGGGTAAGTATAAATTAGTTGGGGGTGATTAGGAAGATAGGTGGGATTATTCGAGGTTGTTTTGGGTGAGGGTTTAGTTTTTGAAGATATGGTTTTGTGGTTGATTGTGAGTGAAGGTGGGGGATTTGGAGTGTGAGAGGATGGAGATGCGGAAAAGAATGAGGATATGGGATTGGAGTGTGAGAGGGAGGGGGGGTTGAGAAGAGGATGGGCACATTGGGCAAGTCCGAGAGTGTCCTGGGGAGATTTTGCGAAAGTCAGCGGGAGAAAGACCAGAGCAGGAGAGGTGTACCCAGAGAGAACAGCCGGTACATTGTATTGATCTGTTTCCCCAGGTGACTCTACGGGAGCAGACAGAGCAGGGGTCTATAGGGCCAGGGTTGGGGTGAATGTCACCGCTGATAAGAAGAAGAATAGAGATAAGATTCAGCGGTGAGTGGGATGAGTAATGAAGAGGTTTGGGGTGGAAGGAGGGACGAGGAAGAGATGTCCGAGAGAGAATAGAAGGGGTAGGGGGGCGGTCAATTGGGTTTAAGAGTGCTGTCCACATGTGACCGCGCATTGGACAGCCGGGATAAAAAATGGAAAGAGTTGTCCAAGGGAGAATCGCCCGAGGATGAGACCCTCGGGGAGTTGACAAGCCATTTCGACCCTCCCCAGTGCAGGGAAGAGGACTGCACCACCACGTTGAGGTGGCTTGTCGTTGGTGCAGATTTTGTGTGTTCGAAAGCCATGTCAACTCTTTGTTGCAGAAGTGACAATGCAAAAATTGGCTATGAAGTTGCACCCGTGCCAGAGAAAAATGATGCAGTTTTCACCGAAATCAAAAAATTTGCCATTGTCGAGGTAAAAAATTCAATTCATTTATTGTGCTTTTTTTTATCCAGTTTGCAGAATAATTTCTATTTCTAATCTGGGCCGAGAGGTTTTAGTTTAAGTCATGCGCACGTCAAGTTTAGCACATGATTACAAATGGTTTGTCATCATGCGATAATACCACCGGAGAAGTAATGTTGCTACTGTTGAGATCAAATTTATACTTTAGCTTTGGCTTTTATTGTGTTTTTTACAGTAAATTAATATCTTTAAATAGCTCTTTGCAACCTTAACTACCGGAAAGTAGGTATGTAGAAGTTTTAATTCAATTTGATAAATTCAGTTTATTTTTTTAAGTTAAAAATCATTAAACTGCTTTTCTTAGTTTAATTCAAAACTGAAATTAAAAGACAATTTTTTATTAATTAGTAGCATGGTTTAAATCTAAACAAAACACTATAAAAAAAATTAAAAAACATTTTTTTGAAAAAGAGAGTTGACTCATGCCTAGTTAAGCCAAAATACCATAAGTAGAATCAAGAAAATACAAAACTTCGACGATTTGTTTATTTAGATGGGAATTACTCCCAAAAGGTTTCAGTCTTCAATTAAAAAAGTCTGATAATTGAATTAAATCCTGTGTGACCCTAGTTTGTTTTTTAATTATTTTTGACCTGTTTCCGGCTGATTAGCCTCGTAAAGTAATGCTTTAGTTTCTTCTCAGGATTTTTATTGAAGTATTAGCACGTGCATTCGCATAAGTTTTTTATCAAAATCAGCTCATTGTTGTTAATTTACATTGACATATTTTAAAAACTTATAAAATCAACCAATCTTCAAAAATATTAATATGTCATGAGCAAGATTGAATCAGCTTTTCCCGTCTAGAAATCGTATCCAGGTCTGAAAACCGCGACCATTCCGATCATTAAAACAGAGTTTAGTACCTTCTCGGCCACTCTTCAAGTATTGAGTGAAATCGATTTTTATTAAACCGTTTAAATTTTCCACTTTCTTGTTGTTTTTGAGTTTACCAGCATGCCTACAAACCTCTCTTAAAATCCCTAACCACTCAAAAATAATCCCCCAAAAAAAATGATGACTTTTGTGTTTAGGTACGGAATGGTAGCAAAAAGTTACGAATCCAAATAGATTTTTATTGGTAAGTTTGATTATATATTTTTATGGTTTTTGTACAAAAAAATTTTTTTTAAATTTACGTTTTCCAACAAAGATTGTATAAAAATGTTTTAATTAACTTTTATCGTCTATTCAATTATATTACACATTAATTTACATTTATAAATGGTTTAAGTAAAAATTTTGTTTTCAGAAGCAAATACAAGCAGTCCGCGTGTACTGCCTAAAAACTATTTTAGATTTTTCAACTGATGTCAGTAGGTCAGAAAAGATCAACGTTTTGAACAAAACGAAATGATTAAGAATAATGTACAAGTCGATCACTGTAAAAGTGAAAAGATTACCAAAAGTTTTTTTTATAATATTTTACAAAATAACAACGAACAGTGCTGTAGCTAAGGGAGGGTTACGGTTTACAAAGAAGCTAAATAAAAAAATAAAAATTTAAAAAATAATAAAATCTCTCCTTAAAATATTGATGATATAAATAAAACAAAAAAAATACTGGTTTTAGTTGTTTTTCTATACTTATAAACTTTGTAATTTACTTCAAAGGTTTGTTCAGATCTTTGTCCACAATCTCTGTTTTTTCTGTTTTGTTTAACATAATTGAGAATAATTTTTATAAAAGATTATTGTACAGGGACGTGCCGTCAAGGGAGACAAATGAGACAGCGCCTCACCTGTGGAAATAAAACAAAATAAAAATAAAGTATTGAAGTCATGGTCTTTGCAAAATTGATGCAACTTGTTATTACTCGAAAAAAAAGATAGTAAAAATTATACCGTACTTGTAGTAGTTTAATTAGTTTTGCTTTTTAACTAGTTTTGCTAATTATTTCGCCAAGCGTTCTTTTCAACAAAATCGCTAATACACGCTAGTGAGGCAGCTTTAAGATTGCCTCCCTTCAGATAAAAAAAAGAAACAAAAGTGAGACGATACAGTATAGCGCTTTTTTCTCTTTTGGTGAAAATATTTGTTGAAATGAGAGAGATTTGAGGCATGCCCCAATTGTGACGTCATAGACTAGAAAAAAGTTTTTCTTATTGCCGACATTTGCTCGTCGTCGTCATCGTTTGAAGGGCATCCACTCCAGGCCAGACACAAACAGAACTGGGGCCGAGGGTTTATCCTTTTACTACCCCAGACTGCTGCACTGCCTGGATCAGATGCTGGCAGCGATGTTATTAAGCCAGCATCGAGTTTCGTCATCCAAAACCGTCAGACCGCGTGCTCCATGTGGTGCCCGATGTATGGGGCACATTGTTAGTACATGGTCTGCGGTTTGCTTTGAGGCGCCGCACTCGCAATTCGGTGAAGGAGCGAGACCCCATTTGTGCATGGACGAATGGAATCGCCCAACACCAGTCCGCAGGCGGTTGAGCTTAACCCAAGCTGCTCGGGGTAAGCCCATCCCAACAGGCCTGACACTGGTCCCGGACACAAAAGCACGGAGCCTGGAAGCATTTTCACAGTACTCCGCGTTCCATTTGTGATTCGTCCATTCAGAGGCGCGGATGCCAAGTCTGGCAAGATTGTCCAAGAGATTCCGCGCACCTGGCACAAACGGGCGTCTGGATCTTAGTCTCACTTGGCCAGTATCTGAGGACCCACTTAAAAGACCATACAAAATATGATCAGGGTCCAGAGATCCACGGTAAGCCAAGGAGAGTGTCGCTCCCAGTCGGCGAAGCTCAGCTGGCTGGATGCCTGAAAGTACAGGTAGGTGGTCCGTTGGAGTGGGACGCAGGCATCCAGTAACTATGCGCAAGGCGTCATTCAAGACACTGTCAATGAGGCGAGTGTGAGCACTGCGACACCAGACTGGCGCACAGTACTCAGCTGTTGAGTAGACTAGAGACAAGGTGGCTATGCGTAGTGTTTTAGCACCAGCACCCCATCCCGAGCCCACGAGTCGCCTCAACAGTGTGACGCGCGAAGATAGTTTTTTGCGCAATGCCACTAAATGGTGACGAAACGTGAGCGATCTGTCCAGTTTTACCCCAAGGTATGTAGGGGTTGGACAGAACGGTAAAAGTCTACTATTGTTGTAGACCTTTAGCTCACGTTTGGCCTCTCGGTTGTTTAAGTGAAAGGCTGTCGTCACCGTCTTAGTGTGACTGAGCTTCAACCTCCAAGTCTGGAGATACGCTGACAGTGTGGACATATCTTGGCTTAATGTCCCCTCCAAGTCCTTCCAGTTTCCAGAAGAGTGCAACAATGCTAAATCATCAGCATAAGCAAACTTTCTGGAAATCATGGAAGGAAGATCGTACGTATAGATGTTAAATAGGAGGGGAGCCAAGATTCCCTGAGGAACGCCGTTTTTAAGACGGCGTAGCCTGCTTTGCTTGCTGTCACCGGTGGTAAGGGTGAAACTTCGATTTCGGACAAGCTCCATGATCATTTTGACCATGTGCTTATCCGGAAGTAGTCTCAGCAGCTTGCAGGTAAGGCCACGGTGCCAGACAGTGTCATAAGCAGCTGTCAGATCGATAAATACGGCACCGGCCTTCTTTTTAGCCTCGAAAGAATCCTCGATGTTCTGGGTTAGCAGAACAACTTGATCTACGGTTGACTTCCCGCGTCGGAACCCAGCCTGCTCTTTAGGGAGCAGTGGATCGATTAATGGTTCAACGCGGGCGTAGATAAGCCTCTCGAGGATCTTGTAGGGGACACAGAGCAGAGATATCGGTCGATAACTCTTTGGGTCCCCCACGGGCTTTGCTGGTTTTGGGATCGCGACCACAAGCGCTCTTCTCCAGATCTTGGGAATTTTGAGTCGGCGCAAACAGGAAGAAAGGAAGTCACGTAACCAGGACTTCAAAGCAGCTCCAGCATGGAGTATAAGCTCGGGGCAGATGGAATCAGGACCCGGAGCTTTACCTGGTTTTAAATGTTGAAGGGCAGCAGCAAATTCTCTCTGTGAAAAATTGTCAGAGATATTTACTGCGTCTGGTGTTGTGGCCCTCCAAAGGTCAGACACTTCTTGAGAGACAAGTCGAGATGACTTGCGGTCAACAGCCTCGTATTTCCCATTTCTAACCAGCTGAGATGCAATAGCATCGGCTGAAACGGGACAATGACGAGGAGAGTGTCGTGACCTACCAGTAAGGTTGTTCAAAATACTCCACGCTTTTCGACTAGAAGTCAATGCTCCGAACTGCTTCGGACCATCGATCCCTCCGTTTTCTGTCAAGCTTGGCAAGCAGAGTTGTAGCAGCCAAACTTGAGTCGTCTCCCTGAGGAGACTGCAGAAAGGTTTTATAGAGGGATTCACACTCTGCATCCCAACACGGAATATAGTTGTTTCGATACCCGCGTGGGATAGTCTTCTTGGCTGCTTTCTTAATGATGTTACAGAAGTCCTGGTAAGCCGCATCCACATCAAGTGAATCAGGCGGCAACAAAGTCTTTGCGAATTTATTCGTCAAAGCAATGTAGTGACTCCATTTGGCCTTGCGGAAGTTCCATCGCTTAACAGGCATGCTTGGCACTGCCATAGCAAACCTTGGTGGTGTAATAAGCGAGGGTCGATGTTGTGACCTGGGAAATTTCTCAAGGACACGTCTATCCGGTAAGCGACTGTTTGGACCTACGCTAGCAAAAGCTAGATCTGGATTGGTGCCAGTGTTCCAGCGGCCGGAATAAAAACTGGCAGCGTCCTTGGCATTATATAGCAGGGCAAGACAATTAATACTTGCCCAGCCAGCCAAGCACTCACCATCCGGACTGTTGTCATCATAACCCCAGTCAGCATGACGACAGTTAAAATCGCCAGCGTACAGACAGGGGTGAGGAAACACTGGGAGATCCAGGGTTCGCAATCGCGTTGGTGGTGGTTTGTAGACGTTGACTATTTTATAGCCATCAACGTCCACACACAGCCACTCGATCTCCGATGGCCGACATTTGCTGAAACAAGATAAATCATTTTTTTCTCAGCAAGTCAAAATACACCATTAATTCAGTGTTTGAACCTCGTCAATCTTTGACAGCATTTTTATATTTACAACGTACATTTTTAACTAACAATAATTATAAACTAAAGGCCCGTTTCCATTACAAGCGTGGAAAAGAACATTCTTTGTTTCTTTTATTGATCTTTCTGCGCTTAAAATTGAAGCAAGCGCTAAGCAAAGCAAAAAAATCAATAAAACAAACAAAGAATAATATTTTAACTTGTAAAAACTGATTGCAAATTTTTTTACTTCCATTTTGAAGACAATTGAAACTAATAAAACAATTTCCCTTGTGAAGGACAATAGCCCTTCCAACTTTTAGTTTGAAAATGTAGGATGTCCGGCTGCTATATCTATATATAAAGATATCTTTAGGAGGCCACGATTGTGTCAAAAAAATAGGTTATCTGCCTAAAAATTTAAGGATTTAAGCCCTTTTGCCTCCATCGATCCAATCATGAAAGACTTAGCAAGCACATAAAAGCGAAGGCTTTCATTCAAAATCAAAATCTTTAAGACTTTTAAAATCTAAAGAACTGATTTGTCTCTAAATAAACAAATTTTGCAATTTTAATGTTACAGGAAACTGAAACATTTTGCAAGTTTTTCATAAGCGAAACAATTTTTTTGTTGGCATCATTGTCGATTGCTTAAAGCGCCGTGCTTGTGATCAACATGGTCTCAGTTTAAAACCTACTCGCGCCATTCTGTTGTGTCCTTCAGAAAGACATTTACGGCACTTTCCCCTGCTCGGTGGTCTTGGCAAGCAATAAAATTAGTACTAACATTATTTTAAAAAATTAGTGCCTCACCAACAACAAGCTCACGGCACGTCACTGTTACTGTATACCCTAAATTTAATATCCTCTCAATGTAAAACCCTGCTCGGTTACTGACACGCAATGCTTAAAAACAATTTCTATTTATTAAACTTTTGCTAAATTTACAAGATCTTTTTAAAGGCCAATTTACAAGCAGACTTACCACTTTTCTGTAAAAAAAAATAGAAAAATTTCTGCCGAGCCCTGTAAAAGTAACAACTTTTTCTAAAGCATCCCAAATCCACACGTTTGGACTTAATTTTATTCTTATGCAAATTCTTTTTCAAGCAATCCAAGTTTTGTTTTAAGTTTATTTTAAAACTTCGGCAATCCAATGTTAAAACTGCAATTCACTAGTCGTTTTTTGTTTCTTCAATAAAAAGACCAAAACATACTTTTTGGTCTTTGAAAGTCAAGCACTCTGCGTTAAGCCAACTTTCCATAAAATAAGCTACCGCCAAAATAGATTGCACTATTACATAATAATCAATTAAATTAAAAGATTTTGTTAATTGCTAAATTGGCGGCCAAAGCAAATCAAATGGCGAACCACTTTTGGATCAGAGCTCAATAAAAAATATTTAAGTTTTGCATAACAGCTGCAAATAGAACTTTTTTAAATTTTGCCTCAAGTGACATTTTTTAATACAAATTCACTTTGATACAGGAAAAAGAAATTCGAGTACCATGAAGCGTATGAAATATAATATATTTTACAACTTTTGATCTTATGACTACAGAAACCATAATTTTGAAGCATAATTTTAAACGTTTGAAAACCATGCTAACTCGTCGTTTGAGTAATGACAATTAAAATTCTTTCAGGAATGAAACATCAAGGGCTAAAACCGAGAAACTGCAACAAGAACATGAGGAACTGCAAGAAGAAAATGAAAAGCTTCGCATCGAAAACGAATCGTTGCGGTCCAAAAATCAGGAAGTTTGTCATGCCAACTCAAATCTGATATTTGTTCTTTGTCGTGATATAAAATGCAATGCATTGAATTATCTCGCAACCAACTCTGAGTGCGCAAGCCGGAAGTTTCCTAGCACCGGCTTAGAATAACGCTTGAGCGATTATGTTGTGAAAGTTGTATTTTATCTCTATATTTCGGCCATCTTCCTGACTTGCACGAAACATCGGAGGCGCTAAATAGAGTTTTGTTTTTTAAAGTCGAGTGGTTAAAGCAGCGTGGTCGAGTGTTTAAAGTCGAGTGGTTAAAGGCAGCGTGGTCGAGTGGTTAAAGCACCGGACTGATGATCAGCATGGTCTCGGTTCAACCCACTTGCGCCATTCTGTTGTGTCCTTGGGAAAGACACTTTACGGCATTTTCCCCTGCTTGGTGGTCTTGACAAGCAGTTCTAAATTGCAGTCATATCTCTAATAACTTACTAGCGGACAGCAATATCTTGGCATCTCTGGAAGCAGGTCGGGGTAATTACTTACCCTATGTATAGCGCCTCCGTCGCTTTCCTGCGAGTAAGGAGGATAAATATAGAGATAAAAATAAAATAAATAAGTAAAAAAAATAAATAAAAGATATTTTTTATAGTTTTTAAAAATGTCTATAAAAAATATTTAATTTTGTTTTTGAAAGATTGATATGACTTTGATTTAGAGCTGTTTGATAAAATTTCGTAAAAAAAATAAATATAAAGTGCTTTTTAACAAGAGCAACAAAGACCAGGATTGAAGCGATTCTATGCCGTTGATTAAAACTGTAACAACAATCAAAATGTAAACGATTTTTTTGTTCTTTAAATTTTTTAGTTTTGTAGATGCTATTGGCTTAACATCTTCAAGCCATAAACAATTTGGGTTTTCTTTAAGATGTTCTAATATAAATAAACAGATAAGAATGTAAATGATAAATTACAGTCATTAAAAATTTAGATGTAAAAATGTTCATACTTCAACACAAAACCAATATTTTACCTTCAAAAATGTAAATGCAATCAAATGCAAATTTAATTAAAATCAAAAAAATTTTTTAAACAAAAAGACAATAAAAATTGCCAACAATCAAAAGTATAAGTCTTGTCGTAATTCGTGTATGCCGATCGTGTATGTTTATCATTGTTTGAGTTGTTCATTTTTTATTGTATTTATTGACTCTTCAGGTATAACAATAATACGAATTGGACTTCTACAATATAAAGAAATAAGATAGTCATAAATCGAGAAACAAATATAGCAGTTAGTAAATGGCTATTGATTAATATATAGATGCTGGAACGAATTCGATTGTTGAAAGAGGAAACGAATGAGAACCTCACGCTAATAATGAATGTGAAATGCGGAGTTACAGAACTTCAAGAAGAAAACTTGAAACTAATCCAAAACAACATGAGGTTTGGGGATGATATTGCACAATTAAAAATCGAAATCAATTCTTCAAGGTACGATATGACTTTGGTTTTTGAGTAAAACAAAATGATAAAAAAATCTAGAAAGCATTTAATCCTTTTTTTTGTCTTCGGTTCAAAAGCATTTAAAGTTGTTAACCACTACCATAAAATATACATTTTCAAAAACATATTTGTTGCTCATTGAAAAACGCGACGATAACAAAAAACTTTTTACATGCACTTTTAAGAAAAACAATCAATATTAAGAGATAATATCAGTGATTAAATTGTTGTGCTAAATTTAGCCTTACAATTATTTTTTAAATCCAAAATTAATTACAAAGTTACAATCTTTCTGTTGAATGCAGTTGAAAATCTGAAAAATCCCGACCAAGCATAAAGTTTGTTTATTCAAAGTTTTGTCTAATAGGTAGCAGCACCACTTTTTAATACCAGCCCGGACAAAGTTCCTAAAAAATAAATCGAGGTCTTTCCCTGGCTTTTTTGACGTAGTGCCGCCGTTTCGAATATATGCCAGTGCTTATTGACTACCCTTTATGAATTATATTGTAGACTTAGTTGCAGTTTTAAATAAATTTAATTACTGTATTTAGTATTTAAAATTGTTTAGTTTGAGAAAATTGTTTTTATTCCCAATTTCCACCTCACAAAAAAAAACTTGCCGACAATGATTTTGTACGTTTAAAAAACATTTTTACTCGTTATTTCAGGAGTGAAATTTCAGGGCTCAACGACCAAGTCACGCGCTTGCGTTCTGAGAACGATCGCCACAGAACAACAGTCGAAAATCTTCAAAATGAAATTAAAAAGGTTTCTAGCAAAAACAAAGAGCTTCAAGCAAGGGAAAATGAAATGAGAAAGCTGGTCAACGTTATGCAGAGCTTGCTATCCAGAAAAGCTGGAACCGGAGAAAATGTCAGAAATCTCTGATGAAAACGGAAGTGCGGATGATAAAGATTGAACATATTTGATGTTAAAAAATAAAGCACTGGATCGTTATTGAAAATCACTGTTTTATGCAAAAATATTACTTTTTAACTTTTGCCTACTTTTACTGTAAATAGTTTAAACTGGTCGTAACTTACTTAAATTTCAAAATTCTTTTTCGAACAATAAAGTTTATTTATAAATTAAAGCTTAATTTTATGAACCTTGTAGTAGTATTTAGAAACTTGTAGTGTTTATTACAGTGGTTCCCAAACTGTGCGCCGCGAGACTTTGTCAGGGGCGCCGCGAAAGCATGCGAAAGTTGTTGTACTTACTGCTTTTCTCACAATAATTGCAGTGTGAAAGTTGTTAGCAGCAACGTTCCCTCTAAGAGCTTCCTTAGTGTGTGCGGAATGAAAGCCGTGTGAGCAGTGGTGGATATTGGGTGAGGCGAATGAGGCAGTCCCCCTTCGAAAACAGCACATACAGTTTTGAATCCGTTGCAGATGTTTCTTCAGAGAACGATTCTGATTGAAGACCTTTTTTATTTCAGAGAACACCCTGATTTTGGGAGCAAAATAGGGAAATCAGAGATGAAATCGAAGTGAAGACCTTTTTTTTTTTGGAGGACACCATGTGTTACTCAAAGAAGTAATTGAACTAAAGACCTTTTTTCATTACGACGCCGCGAGTATTGTTAAGTTTTCAAAGGGCGCCGTGAAAAAAAGTTTGGAAACCGCTGGTTTATCATATTTAGCGCATTTCGATTTCTGTTTTTAGATTAAAAGCCACTAAAAATTTACACAGGGTGTCAATAAAGTTCTTGTGCATTTTTTAAAAAATTACAACTTTGTAAGTATTAGCAAAAAGTGTTATAAAGTTTCCTTTTTCTAGTTTTGTATAATTGAAAAGCCAAATGAAACTGTTAAACATGAAGGAGATTCACCGAAAGTTAATGTGTTTTGTGCTTTGGAGAAAAATCATATCATAAGGCCATTCTCTTTTAAAGATCACATTATTAACGCTGACAGCTACTTAGATATTCTGTAGTATTACTTTATTTCATAGCTTGACACAATAAACTTGAAACATGATGCAGTATTTCAACAAGTTGAAGCTCTGTGCCATTTGGCTCTACGTGTTAGACAGTTTCTAAATCGGAAATTTCCTAACAGATGGATCGGAAAAGCTGTTACCCTTTGTATTGCTAATAACTAAGAACATGTGGAAACGTAAAAAGTGGAAATTTAAAAATTGTTTTAGGAGTGACAATTCAAAACCTTGGCAACTAAGTTCCGGAGAAAAATGATTCTAATGAAAGCGCGAAACTGCGAGAAGAAATTAAAACGTTTTGTATCGAAAACCTGATCTCACGAAGGAAAACAAGCATTGCGATCCGAAAATCACCAAGTCCGTTAAGACAGCTTCAAGTTGATGTTTATGGCTTTGTCGTGGTATAAAATGCAATAAATTTGCAAAACATCTTATAGTTTTTTGTTTGATCTGCGTCGTTTGGTTTCGCTTCTATACAGTAAATACTGTATTTTTGTAAAACTTTTACCAATTACTGTACAACTTGTTTGTTAATTAAAACAACTTTTTAGATCAGTAGAAAAAGTTTAATTTTTTGTTCAGAATTTTTTAAATTTCTTTTTTTGCTAAAACCTTAAAATTCCAATTTGGCTTTTACTAGAAGAATTTTTTTATTATTTGTTGTAGCATGGTTACGCTTCACCAAAACATTTATTGAATATTAAATAAGATTTTATAATAAATAATCTTTAATCAATTTATTTTTACTTATCTACGTATATTTATTTATTCTTGCTAACAAAATGACTTTGACTAATCAAATATCCTTTAATTTGTTTATTTTTAAATTATATTCTTATGAAATAAAGAAAACAGAAGTATTGTACTTTCAAAACTATTCTTATAACCTTTTTAGCAAAAACTAAAGCAAAATATGTATTTAGATGAGAAGAGAAAACCAAGCTTTGCGTGATGAGAAGCAGATGATGCGATGTGAGAATCTAAACCTGCGAGATTGCAATAGTTTACTGCTTTCTAAAAACGTCCACCTCAGAACAATAAATGAAAGTTTCTTGAATGAAATTTGTATAGAGCTTCAATCGCGAGAAGATGAAGCAAAAACGATAATAAATGTTCTTGGTAGAGACGGAAGAGTAAATCCAGAGGATTGAACTAATTTGATGTTGCAAACTTAGGCTATTAGTGTTTACTATTAAAAATCACTGTTAATCAAATAATATTATTACTTTTTATCGTTGCCTGTTCTTACTGTAAATAGTCTAACTTGATCGTAATTTTTTTTAAGTTTTTAACTTTTTCCTGAAACAATCAAGTTATTTTTTTCTAAATAAGTAATTTTGAATAAAGTCGTCGTCGTCGTCGTCGTTTGAAGGGTATCCATTCCAGGTCAGACACAAACTGGACTGGGGCCGAGGGTTTATCCTTTTACTACGCCAGACTGCTGCACTGCCTGGATCAGATGCTGGCAGTGATGTTATTAAGCCAGCATCGAGTTTCGTCATCCAAAACCGTCAGACCTCGTGCTCCATGTGGTGCCCGATGTATAGGGCACGCTGTTAGTACATGGTCTGCGGTTTGTTCAGAGGCGCCACATTCGCAATTCGGTGAAGGAGCGAGACCTCATTTGTGCATGGACGAATGGAATCGCCCAACATCAGTCCGCAGGCGGTTGAGCTTAACCCAAGCTGCTCGGGGTAAACCCATCCCAACAGGCCTGGCACCGGTCCCGAGCACAAAAGCACGGAGCCTGGAAGCATTTCCACAATACTCCATTTTCCATTGTGATTTGTCCATTCAGAAGCGCGAATGCCAAGTCTGGCAAGGTTGTCGAAAAGATTCCGCGCAGCTGGCACAAACGGGCGTCTGGATCTTAATCTTACTTGGCGAGTATCTGAGGACCCACTTAAAAGATCATACAAGATATGATCGTGTTCCAGAGATCCACGATAAGCCAAGGAGGGTGTGGCTCCGATTCGGCGAAGCTCAGCTGGTTGGATGCCTGAGAGTATAGGTAGGTGGTCCGTTGGAGTGAAACGCAGGCATCCAGTAACTATGCGCATGGCGTCGTTCAAGACACTGTCGATGAGGCGAGTGTGAGCACTGCGACACCAGACTGGCGCACACTACTCAGCTGTTGAGTAGACTAAAGATAAGATAGCTATGCGTAGTGTTTTAGCACCAGCACCCCATCCCGAGCCCACAAGTCGCCTCAACAGTGTGACGCGCGAGGATAGTTTTTTGCGCAATGCCACCAAATGGTGACGAAACGTGAGCGATCTGTCCAGTTTTACCCCAAGATAAGTAGGGGTTGGACAAAACGGTAAAAGTCTACCGTTGTTGTAGACCTTTAGCTCATCCAGTGACTATGCGCAAGGCGTCGTTCAAGACATTGTCGATGAGGTGAGTGTGAGCACTGCAACACCAGACTGGCGCACAGTACTTAGATGTTGAGTAGACTAGAGATAAGGTGGCTATGCGTAAAGTGGTAGTGTATATGTGTATATGTATATTGAATAAAGTAGTAGTGTTTTTTCCTGTTTCGTGCATTTGCACTTTTGCTTTATAGAATACTGTAAAAGCAAAAAAAATTAAAATAATAAATATTGCTTTTCTAGAAAGAATTTATTTTTTACATAACACTGTACAACACAATTTTGCTGGGTTTTTACGTAAATATCCTAACTAACAGCCAAAATATAAATTCTTCAGAGCTTTGAAAGCGGGATTTGGGTATCATGGTGTTCAGCACTGTTGTTCATTGATAACGAGTATTCTCGAGCGCAAAACAAGAAAGTAAAGAAATGTTTAATAACACCGTTATTCTTCTATTTTAACTAGTGTATTTTTTTTCTTAATTAAAAAATATCAAAATTTGACTTTTCGGGCCCAATACAAGGAAATATCGCAGAACTGTTAGAAAAGCGCAGTTAAAATAATTATAGTAAAACAAAAGATAAAAGAAAAGTCCTGTTTCAAAATTCGCTATGTGGCGTGTGCCATGCTGCGAGGGTAAAATCATATAGCAGTCCTCCAAATCGTAGAGCATGGTCCGTTGCTCGCGACTATATTCCGACCTAATGTTACCATTTATCCAGTAGCATCCTTGTTTTGTCTCCAAGCAATAAGTACTGCACTTGAGTGAGAGTTTGCAGTGAAAGGAATTATCTTGATTGTGCACTCGTTAGCAGTTTGAACTTTTTTTCATACAGGAGAACAAATCCACTCCCAGAAGTGTACAATGGAATAAGACTTACTGGAATGCTGCCCACAAGTTTTGGAAGGTTTACGTCTTTGACAACGAGATGAGACTCGTTTTTTCTTCAAGTTTTGGTTTCTTTTCAAAATGAGTCTATTTTTCTTTGTTGAAATTCTTTCTTCATTCATAGAATAAGGCTTTGATCGTGAATCACCAATGTAGCGCAGAAGGATTTTTACTGCTTATTACTTTTTTTTTTAACTAATAAAGGTAAGGCCGCTACAATCTATTTCGTATTCTGTTCTTTTATTCTTTTTGCAATTCAAAAATAAAACCAAACCGTTATTTTGTTGTTTAAAATTTTCGATTTCAAAACATCTGCAAAAACGACTCCGACTCCAGAACATTTTAAAAAATTACTCCGACTCCCAACTCCAACTCCGACTCCGACTCCACCCAAAAACGTACAACTCCGCGACTCCGACTCCACAACCTTGATTAAATCACACTTTTAAAATATTGAAGAAAAAGAGAAAAGTCGACTGTCTTTTTAAAATCTGTATAATGTTAAGATTTGATATCAATATTTCAAAAAAGTGCTTGATAAAACATCCGAGCAAAATATTTTAAATTACAAGTCACAAAATCCGGAAAATTCGCCGCAAGAAAATTCGCCGTAGGAAAATTCGCCGCATGAAATTTTCGCCGCAACTTGGTTAGGGTTAGGGTTAGGGTTGGGGTTAAGCTTGGGTTTAGGGTTAGGGTTGGGGTTAGGGTTGGGGTTAGGGTTAGGGTTAGGGTGGAAATGAGCCTAATAGGAAAAGAAAATATTGTGACATTTCTGATCGACTGCGTAAACAGGTTCTTAGATATAACCCACAACAAAAAATAGCCTATTTGCGTAGCATTGCTTATAACTTGCATACGTTTCAAATAAACTGTCATGTCTATATGTTTTACATTTATATCGCTTAATAACATTGAGTGATCGTTTATTTCCATTAGAGTTCTGTTATCATGACGGTTTTTTTACACTTTACGGCGAAAATTGCGTGCGGCAAAAATTCCTTGAGGCGAATTTTCCTACGGCGAATTTTCTTGCGGAGAAAATTCTTAGAACCTTTGGTTTTATTTTGTGGGTTCTAGGAATTTTCGTTTTAATAATCTGAAGCCTGACAGACTGTATCTAAGAATAGAGTACAAAATTGAATACAAAAACTCCAAAAAAACTCAAATAAGAGATGGAACTGAAACTGTACGAGTTCTAGTACTATATACTGAAAATGCCGGCCCGCAACCAGTAAGAAACCAAGAAAAGCGACACAATCTCGAGCATTTTCATAATTGCTTTAGTTTTAACAATCGAGTGCTAAGTTCCAATTTCATCATAATAAAGATTGTCTTTATTTGGCAATCTTAACTGCAGTAACCTTAATCTTTTAATCTTGCATGCTGGGAAATTTTTAAAGGTTTCCATTAGATGCCTGTAAGCACATCCAGGTACTTATCTAATTACGTTTGCCTGTTGCCGTTGCTATTTTGCAAGATCAAGAATGCTATTTTTCTCTCATTTTACAGACCTATAATAACCCAAGTGATAAAACAAAAATTTTTTTTAACTTATGTGGGTATATAGATTAGAAATAGAAATTAATCCGTTAACCGGGAGAGAAATAGCACAATAAATTAAAAAAAAGACCCTTAAGAACAAACAAATTGAATTTTTTACCCTTTCAATGCAAACCGACTGGTTTCTCTCCGGGTTGGACGTGACTTCGTTGCCGAGTTGTGGATTGTCACTTTTGAAACAAAGAGTTGATGAGGTTTTCATACATACAGAGTCATTATATACGAATGGGAATTTACTTGTTCCAGATCTGAGCAACTGGAGCTTTTTATTCAAAACTCTGTTACAACTGCTTGATACTTGAATTTTTTTCGAAAAAAGAGCTCGATTGCCAGTAAAACAAAAAAAGAAAATAATTTCATACTTGTTATATTTTTACCTAAGATTAATTTGATTAGATTTCAATTTTTTAGAGCTTGGCATCTTACTGAAATGCTTTGCTCAAGCATTAAAGTTTTACAAAAGGTTTGTTTGAGTTGGCGCCTGTTTTTGTACCAGCCCTGAGCAAGCCCAGGAAAAAAATTTGAAAGAACAAAAAATATTACACCACATTAATTTGAAAACAAAAACGTTAAACAATTATTCGTACAAAAATAAATATCTTTTTTTAAATAAAATAATCCGAAATTGTTGATAACTAAATGAGGCTTTGACTACCAATGCGGGCCAGATCAATTGTGGGATATATAAAGGAAGGAAAATGATTAAAAAAAGCAATTAAGCGTATTAACAAAAACCACTCAACTGTATAAACTTTCTTTTATAAAAAATTCTTTAGACACATATTTAAATGTACAAGTTGTTTGAACAAGTTTCATAAAAAATCAATTTAAATATCAAATATTTAAATAGAATCAATATAAATATATGAATATCTGAAGAAGAATATAAATTTATTTCAGTTAGTATCTAAAAAACGTTTAGAACGAAAGCTACAGTCGAATGGTATTTACTGAGGTCCTTTGTTTGTAATGAGTCCTTTGTAGTCCTTACTTTACATTATTGAAAAAATTTTGTGGTCTTTATTTGGTTTTAATTTAAATTTGAAAAAATAAATAGTAGGTTTTGCCATCAAATTAGAAGAATGATAAAAAACCAGGGATGTGCCGTCATGGGAGGTAAGTGAGGCAGGTTAGTGAGTTCCTGGTGTCAACAGAGATTGTGGACATCTTTTGGAAAACCCTCCATGTGCCAGCCAATACAGTGACACCAAATTCTCTATCCTTGCCCGAGGACGTACTTCTTTCCACCTCTTCGCTCTTGAAGCTACGTTTATCAATTCTTTTCAACCCAATCTCTGTCGACAGAATTTCTTTACAGTTTAAAACTCATTCATTAACGCTCTTTTATTTTTCACTTCTGATTGGTTGTCTCTCTTGACCATTTAGACGCACTCTCGTTTTCTTTCCTTTTCTTTTCTTTTCTATTCCTGATTGGCTTCCTTTTTTAACCAATCAGACTTATTCTCTTTTCCTACATAACCGCGATCGGATTGCTCTCAGTTCATTCTAACGATTCCTCCCAATGAGTGTCAGATAAAAAGTCTTTGAGGAATGAACAGGCTTTTTGAAAGCTATCTTAAAGTTTTGTCCGGATAATCGACTCGTCAAATAAAATATTGAAGTTATAGTCTTTGCAAAATAGATGCAACTTGCAATTAGTTGAAAAAAACTTGTAAAAATTATACCTTACTTGTTGTAGTTTAATTAGTTTTGCTTTTTAACCCTGATTTTGGACGGTTTAATTGTTGTATTAAGGTCCCATCTGAATTTAACTTCATTACAATTGAATGGAATTTAATAGTATTTTGTATAATAAAATTTTATATGTTTGGAATACAAAATTATTACCACCTAATGCAACATTCAATGCTTATTGCTCAAGCTATTCTCAGCAATTAGAGTGTTTGAACCAAGCTTTAAAAAAAAAACCCGCATATTGCAAAAATCACATCACAGAAGATCGAAGAGCTTGGTCGGGAGAAAATTTCTGATTCACCTTATTCTCCCGACCTTGCTTTTTTAGCCTGCCATTTGCTTCGTAGTTTACAGAATGATTTGCAGGACATACTTTCACAAGCCATGAGGTGGTTGAAACTGACATTTCATAGTTCTTCGCTTCAAAACCAAAATAGTTTTACAATAGTGGGATTGATAAGCTTATAAATAGATGGAAGGAAGACTTAGAGAATCAGTGAATATACATTGATGTTTAATTTTGAGTAAATACAACAGTTTGGCTACCTTTTTTGTTTATTCAAACTCGGACAGAACTTCTGGGATGACCTATATTTACAGCTCTTTAATCATTTTGTCAAGCGTTCTTGTCAACAAATCGCTAGCACATTTTTGTGAGGCAGCTTCAAGACTTGCCTCCCTTCAGATAAAAAAAGAAATAAAAGTGAAACAATATAGTGCTTTTTTCTCGTTTGGTAAAAATATGTTTTGAAATGAGAGAGATATTTGAGGTATGCCTCATTTATGACAACGTAGAGAAAAAAAGTTTTTCTTACTCAAGACATTTGGTAAAACAAGATAAATTGGTTTGTTCTCAATAAATCGGAATACACGCATTGTACAACTGCAAAGCAATACATTTATTTTAACTTTTATTTATTGAAGGTGATTTAGTATCTAAGCTAATAAAATTTTCAACATTAAGCTTTCAGTTTAATTTTTGTATATTGGTGTTTGAGCCTTAATTTTTGGCAGGATTTTACATTCATACGTTTCTAACTAACCATACCTTAACTTGACCTATAAAAACTGATTGCGAAATTTTTTACTTCTATTGTGAAGACAATTGAAACTAATAAAACAATTGCCATTGTGAACGACAATTTTTAGTTAGCCCCTCCAATTTTTAGTTTGAAAATGTAGAATGTTGTGCTGTATCTTAGACCAGTGCTCTTCAACCAGGGTGCACGGTGCACCCTAGGGTACACCACAACTGCCTCTGGGGTGCATGACTTATTGGTACGTTTTCGTACCAATAAGTCATGCACCAACGTTTTTTTGGAGGTGTGGTGTTAAAATGTGGTGCACCAACGTTTTTTTGGAGGATACCTTGATTTTGGAAGAAAAATAGGGAAATTAGAGGTGAAATTGAAGTGAAGACCTTTTTTTTTTTTTTTTAGAGAACACCTTGATTTTGGGAGAAAAATATCCAAGCCCAGATCATACCTCTTTTTTTCTCAGACAACATGAATTTTTGAAAATTCTTGCCTCGGGCCCCTAAATTGGAATATCCAACACTGCACAAGGGTGCATGAAATATAAAGTATTCTTGCAAAGGTGCATGAGAGAAAAAAAGGTTGAAGAGCCCTGTCTTAGACAACCGTCGGGAACTAAATTTCAAGTTAAGCCAGTAATTTTTAACAAAAGGCACACCTCTCTTGAAGGGAGTTAAAAAAATTCATCTTTATTTTATTTTTATTTAGTTTATCTCTATATTTATCCTCCTGACTTGCCGGAAAGCGACGGAGGCCCTAATACATTGGGTAAGCAGTTACACCGACCTGGTTTAGGAGACACCAAGATATTGCTGTCCGTTTGAAAGTTAAAAGAGGTATTGTTAGTGCCAAAATGGCCCTGTATAGTTTCCAACTCAATTTAATTTAAAACACGGACTAATTTCTTTTCTCGTATTACGTCATTTTTAAAATCGGCGCTTTTTTGTTAGTTTCTGCGAGACAATTTCTTTTAAAAGTAGCAACTAGGTCTTTTTCTTTTCTTTCGCTGCTTTTCAATTAATGTAACGTTCTTGTTTTGGAATACTCTGAAGTGGATTTAGTTAGTAAGTCATTTTTTGTGTAATTGTTTTATTTGTTGTATTAATTAATTTTTATGTTTAATAGAAAACCGTATCCATACAAGGAACGCGTGGTTAACGCCCACTACATATATTACGCTAAGAATCTAGCCGTAATAGATATTATTGAAATTTAGAACTGCTCGCCAAGATCACCAAGCAGGAAAAATTGCCCTGAAGTGTCTTTCCCAAGGATACAACAGAACGGGAAAGACACTTTAGGGCAATTTCCTCTGCTTGGTGGTCTTGGCGAGCAATTCAGGAGGGTCAGTTTTAATTACACATTTTTAACAATGTATATACAGGGTGGTGCGAAAGTAGGTGGACTATATGCGGAGTATTATCAGATGGAAAACAGTTTGAGCATCTGCGTTGATAAAATTTAAGGGCTTTTGCATTATTGTTCACAATAAAATTTAATTGTCAATGTAATAATTGTGTTAGTAAATATAATTGTATGTATATGTAATTTCAAAATAAATGTTATCATTTACTATTTACTTTTGGATCACCCTGTATTTTGCCAACTTCAAAAATATTTTTTGTTTCCAATTAAGTGTGCTTAAAAATTAAAGTCTCGTCTTTCCATTGCAAGAAAATACTGTTTTGTCCTCCATCTACGGTTTTGATTTTTTATACTACGACGTTGCTTTTGCTTCACCGAAAGAATTTTACAAGAACACACCAAAAACCTTTTGAATCTTTAGGAGAACATGCGTTAAAGCATAATCAAAAGTTTTAATAAATATTTAAGCCCCTTTGCCCCCTGGATCCGATTATGAAAGTTTCAGCAAACATGTAAAATTGAAGGCTCTTATTCAAAATCAAATTCCTTAAGACTTTTAAAACCTAAAAAACTGATTTGTTTCTAAATAAATAGATTTTGCAATTTTAATGTTAAAGGAAACTGAAAATTTTGCAAGTCTAACAAAACATTTTTTTGTGCGCAGCGTGGTCGAGCCGTGCTTGTGATCAACATGGCCTCGGTTCAAAACTCACTCGCGCCATTCTGTTGTGTCCTTGGGAAAGACACTTTACGGCTATTTCTCTTCTTGGTGGTCTTGGTAAGCAGTTCTAAATTCTAGTCATAACTTTATAGAACTAAAAAAATAAAATAACAAGTTCAACCGTACAACAACATCTTGGCATCTTTGGAACCAGGTCGGGATAATTGCTTGCTCGATATATTAATGCCTCCTACACTTTCTTGCGAGTCAGCGGGATAAATATATAGATACAATAAAAAAATTGTTTTTTTTAACTCAGAAAGAGTTAGCTAAGTGAGATAAAATGCTTCAAATTGCTTTTTTTTGTTTAAGTAAAGCGCTATTTTGTTTGTTATTAAATAAAATTAGTACTAACGTTACTTTAAAAAATGAGTGCCTCACTAACCTCTAGCTTCACAGCACGTCACTGGTATTAAATATATGAAGCATCAAATATTTTAGCACTACAAGTTATCATTCTCAAAGCAATGCTATAGTTGAAATCGCAGACCTACGTCTCAAAGACGCTTTACGCATGCAAGACAACCCTCCAACTGGTTTAAAAATCTTCCTTTGGTGATGTTTTCTATCCTCACTTTTTTTAAAGACAAACTGGAATGCTCGCTCTCTGATCTCGTTTACGGATAACCTTTACGACTTTCGCAAGAATTTTCTTTTACTCCTACAAACAATCTAATAAACAAATATCAATTGGCTTTTGAATTGCAAGACTTTGTCAAAAATCTACAAACTCCGGAGCCCCTGTTCATCATGGTACAATTTTTGTTGATAAAAATGTAGATAAATGCGAACACGTTTTTATTAGGAATGATCATATGCAACAACCACTCAGCCCTCGTTTTAGTGGACCTTATGATGTTGTCTCCCGCTATATGAAATATTTTATCGTTTCCGTAGATGGAAAAAATAAATCTGTATTCGTAGATCGCCTCAAAGCCTGTCATGAAAATCTCTCCGTAGCCTCCAACCACCTTAATTCCAACTCAAATCATGAAAACCGTCAAACAACAACCGAAAAGACATCTCGTGCAAGAAGCGGAAGAATTATCCGGAAACTTTTTCCATTGCGAAACAACTCGGAATAATTTTTTCTCGATTAACAGGTTGTGTTGCTCGCCTCGACAAGAAATACAAGCCTTCCAGAGCTCGTTCTCGGCACTCGGCATAAATCCTCCATGGAATACTCCTGGGAGCGGTTTGGTTCTCTGCAGCGCTGGAAAAGTGCAGGACTGCAATTACACTATACCTATAGATTAAAATTTTTTTGCACTTTAAGACCCTTGCTTAAGCGCACAAAGTCATTACTTGGAGACCAAATGAGAGTGCTTCCGGAAAAATGGTAGCAAAGACTCCGAAACTGCTTATGAGGAACGGAAAGTTCTGCGGACTTTGTCGAGCTGGTAACTTCAACACTGCAGGTATGCACACTCGCCACATCACATCAAACATATCACAAGCACACTAATAATCCCTAAATTACTTTTAATTTTCACTGCTTTACAGGGTTTTATTCGATTTCAACGTTCGGAGTACGTTTCATCTAGGGGCCCGTTAGTGTGGCAGCCCAGAGTTTTAATCCTTTGTGTTACGATCTCTTGTTTTAATTCATCATCAGTTTTCTTTTGCGTTATTTTTTGTTGCGCGTTTTTTTATCGCCCAAAAGAATTTTATTCTAGTTTTTCTGTTTGTGCAAAAATGGTAAAAGTATTGTGTTAAAAACTAGAGAGCAAGAAGAATTGAATAGCTAGGCAGTAGCCGCCTAGCTTCTGATTCACCTAAAGTAAACTATAAAAATGGTTTGAATTGCTACAGATCATCGTAGCCCTTTTTGCCCCCAGCACGTGGTGAAACGGACGCGTGACCCGACAGTTGATCGAACGACAGTTGATCGAACGACACTTGAATGAAACGACACTTGAATGAAACGACACTTGATAGAAACGACGTTTTGATCGAAACGATATTTGATTGAAACAACGTTTGATCGAAACGACACTTGATCGAATAACTTTGAATCGGTCCCAAATTTGTCAATTTTTTGTCCAAAAAACATAGTGATCTCTAAAAAAAATAGATTTTTTCTGTTAATCTGTTTCTGATTTCTGCAAGGAATCTTCCAGGGGGCCATGGCAGAATTCCGCCTCCCTGAATAACTGACTAAAATGTAAAATTGCAAAAATATGGATCAATAGGCATCTATAACGAAACATAAACATGACAAGAAATCTAGTTGTTGCCTCCCTAAAAATGCTTTGCCCAAGAACCGTACTAAAAAACTTTTACTTTGACATTGACAAAAAATCATAAAAAATAAAAACAAATTGTCTTCTTACTGATGGCTTTTGCTTTTTATGAATCTAATTTACAATAACAAAGAGATTGTTTAATTGCAGATACATACAAGAGTAGCTTAAATCTTTTTTTTTTATCAACTGTCATTTCGATCAAGTGTCGTTTCGATCAAGAGTCGTTTCAATCAAATGTCGTTTCGATCAAGTGTCGTTTCGATCAAGTCTCGTTCGATCAACTGTCGTAGCACCAAATGGACTAAAAGTAATATTTTAGTTTTATTAATTTTTTTTACGTATGAGTTTTTTTCAAAACTATGGCAGAGCAAAATTTATTAAGTATTGACCATGCTTTTATTTCCTCTTTTTTTTTTATACATATTTGTTTCATAGCTTGAAATATTACTATCTGAAATTAAACGGCCTGTTTTGCCCTGTCTTCCCCTAATTGTCATTCTCTAAATTATTATCATTGTCAGATTTTTACAGTCCTTAAATATTACACGAATAATTTTGGGCGATTCTGTCCGAATCATTTTTCGGGATCGCCCTCCTAACTAGCCGAGTGACCGACAAAACCAAACTGAAGCAACAAGTGACATTCTTCTTTAAGCAGTTTTTCTAAATTCTTAAACTTATTTGCTTTGTATTTATATCAATACCACAAGATATTAAAGAAAATGAGAAATTATTTTTTGTAAAAATTAATAATATTTAGGTTAGACCTACCAAGTGGGTCTTTTAGGTCCGGATGTAAGTTATGGTTTGATTTTTTTCTTAGCTTTATGCCATGAAACAATTTTTCACGTATAGTCGTGAGTAGGCGCCACATAAAACGTTTTGCAACATTATTAAGACAATTATCAATTGCATAAAATTTTTTTCTTTAATCTTTTGTTCTTTTTGCGCGAATGCAGACATAATTAGCTGAAACTTATGGAAGCCTTTAGGAATTTGATTGAAACCCACTTTGGTAATCATTGATTTAGAATAAAGGCAGGCAGCGTTAAAAAATAACCTGGAAACAACTGCTTTGTCCCGAACCGAAAAGCAGTTGTTATTCGAGTGTCATATCCACTAAACTTTGCAACAGGATTTCACGTGAAATTCATGAAAAATTTACGTGCATCATGTAAAATTTTTGTAAATTTTACGTGAAATACAGTTGCAATTTTTTCTGGGTATGGCAAAAAAATTGCATAAAACAGTGGTTTTCACTAATGAATACAGTGTACTAATAAGTTTGCAATATCAAATAGGTTCAAACTTCTTTATCCGCTCTTCCGTCTCCATCTGTAAGTTTTGAATTTTTTCCGAATCCAACTATTTCGGATAGGAAGAACTTCAGAGCGTAGGCTACCGTTTCTATTTCAGATACCCATTCATGAAATTCACTTTTGAAGCGGTAGTCGTGAATTGAAGCGGTGAATTTTACTTTTTTGCGTAGCAAGTTATGCAGAACGGCGACATACGATCTCATTTGTATTATCTTTGGTCGAATTTGAGAATTTTCCCAAACAATTTTACTGTTTTCGTTCAAGAGAGTTTCGTTTTTTGTTCTGCACTGGTCGTTCTCAGAACGCAGCATCTCGTTCTCGTCACGCAAAGCTTGGTTTTCTCCTCTCATCTAAAAACATTTTTTTTCTTTCTTTTCTCGAAAAGATTACAACTATAAATCTAAATAAATAAAAACTTTTAATATCGCTCGGTTCGGATTATTTGTTTCACAGTGATAAACAATCGATCCCCAAATAACAAAATGAAAAAAGAAATAAAGTTTTAGATTACAATTTATCAACACTGTAAGGACGGTAGCAAAACACTAGAAGGTCACCAAAGTCAGCAGCCATTTCTTTTTATATCACCAACTAGATTAAAGACAATTGTAAAAAATTTCAATCGAAGCAATAAGCAAGAAAAAAGAAAAAAATTAGACCAAAAAATAGAAATAAAAAAGCATCACATCAAGCTCGATTAGAAAGATGATTTTCTCATTTTATATTATGCAGTAAATAAAAAAATCGACGTTCACAGACAGAGCATTTAAATATACTAAAAGTCATCAAACATTTAAATATTTGATGTTGTGCAAAGAATATCTATTTTGCTGAAAAACGTTTCTAAGGAAAATGCTAGTTTTTGAGCTGCGTTATTCATTGTTTGTTTGTTTGTTTGTTCTGATTTATTTTCGTTAGTGCATTTAAATGAATTGTTTTTTATATTTTGTCATGCTATTCTGACTACATTGATTTTAATATGGGAAAACTAACTCTTTCCCCGAAGTTTATTCCAACTGAGATTGCCATGATTTAATTTTTTAACGAACTTTATTTGCTTTGCTTCTGTGCATCGTGATCAGATTCAGTGATCAGATTATCGTGATGAGATCACATCGTGTTCTCGATAATGACCTAGCGCCAGCAAATAAAAGTTTTACAACTGAAGATGTGGACGCCGAACCACATTCAAAACAAAACTTTGAATAGTCCTTCGAGCGAAATCAAACAATGTCGCCCCCAGCGCGTTCATAAACCTCCTGAGCTCTTCGATCCGGCAAATTATAATTTATTCTTTTTATTTTTGCGCCGAGGTGATTGTAATGACTTATCAATTTGTTGATCGCTTACGCCAAGTTTTGAAGTCCAGAGCTTAAAATCAAATTGTTATCTCTGCATCTTAAAGCGCTAAATTAATCATCATCATCGACAGTGTTTTTGTAAAAGTTTTATCCTGGTAGCTGGACACTTGATGTTAAAGCTCTTTTATTTAGTGATAATCTCTCAGTTAATCTTTGCATTTAGTTTGAAGTAATTGCGTTTGTTTTGAGTGTTTTTGCTCTTTGTTAATTAAAACTGTAAATGTAGTGGTGCTCAATAAAGATAAATATCATATCAAATTTCAAAGCAACCACAGGTGAATTCTTGTACCTTGTGCAATTTTGTTGTACAGAATTAGAACAACAGAACAATGGAACATGTGTATCAAATGCTGCTATGATACCGGTTCATCGACAGTGAAATCAGAGCTTCTTTGGGCCAACCACAATACAATACAAAAATTTGTAACAAAGAGGATATGAAACTAAAGAAACTAAATCATAAAGAACAAATATAGAAGTACAGCGGTTGTTTGATCTTACTGTATTTTCAAAGCAACTACAAGTGAATATTTCTACCTTGTGCAATTCTATTGTACAGAATGAGAACAATGGAGCAATGGAATATTGGCTGCTAAAAAACCGGCTTATTGACAGTGAAATCGGTGACTTTTTGAAGAACCCAATTGAAATGAAGAAAACTTTAAAACAAAGAAAATATGAAGGAAAAGAAGTATAAAAAATAATAAAACAAAAACAGGTACAAAAGTGGTTAAATTTAAAGTTTTACAAACCAAAAGATTAAAGATTATCAAGTATAACCAAAGACTAATGTATCACGCTGCACGTTAGACAAATAAATTTGAAAGACCTCACACGATGGAGTTTCCAGTATAAAAATTTGAAACTTCCCGTAGCCTAATTATATTTGAGCAAATACTCGTACTAGCTAAGTTTCTATAAAGTGAAATTCATTCTATTTGTATAAAGCTTTCTAAAAAGCTTTGAAGACAAGTTTAGAAACGAATACGGTAAAGGCTACATAGCTGATCAAAATCGTGAACAATAATAATTATTACAATCAGCAAATTAATAAATTATTACAATCACCTCCGAAAAATAATAATAATTAACTATAGAATAAATTATAATTTGCTGGATCGAAGCGCTCAGGAGGTTTATGAACGCGCTGGGGGCGACATTGTTTGATTTCGCTCGAAGGACTATTCAAAGTTTTGTTTTGAATGTGGTTCGGCGTCCATATCTTCAGTTGTAAAACTTTCATTTGCTGGCGCTAGGTCGTTATCGAGTTTTCCCGAGTTAACTTCCGCAACTTCCGGAACTATGAGTTTTGATCTTTCTCCGGATTCAACTTTTCTAGATAGCAAGCTGTGCAGAACGATGACCATCGATCTCATTTGATCTTCCCTTGCTTGAAATTCTAAGTTTTCGCGAGAAAATTTTTTGTTTTCATTCAAGAGAATTTCGTTTGTTGTTCTGAAGTGGCCATTCTCGGAACGCAGCGAAGTGTTGTTATCTCGAAGTTGTAAGTTCTCATGGCGCCTCACTTGGTTCTCGTCACGCAAAGCTTGGTTTTCTCCTCTCATCTAAAAACATATTTTCTTCTTGCTTTTCTAGAAAAGGCTACAACTATAAATCTAATAAAAACTTGATAAAAGTAATTGTAAACCAACAACTTTTTAAAACTTTGTTCTATGAGAGTATTTTTAAAATAAACAAAAAAGCCGATCTTAGTTAAAGTCAATCCATTGGGAAAATGTCACGAATGTAATCAAAGACGAAGATAATTAAAAAATTGATTTTTTTAAAACTTTGTTTTATTAATTTTATAATTTTTTTATATAAAGTAATTATAAATAGGTGGTTCAAAAGAGAAACTATAAATTCAATTTTTGTTAATGAAGGGACTCGTAAATTCAATATGTTGTTAGAAAGAAAGACTCGCGATTCTTAAATTCACTCTTTGTTAAAAAGAAGCTGGCTTGTCCGATGATTTAAGGGAATTCAATAGCTTTATCCGTCCTCGAGGTGCTGAACTTGTTTGAATAAGGTTAGCGAAATCCCTCCAAGTTACAAACTACCCTTATATTTAAATATGCGTTACTCTGACGCCCGATCAAGAAAAAATATAGTTGTAACTTAAATACAAAGGAGAAGATTGAATTTATTTTTTACCTGCGGTTTCACAAGCGCAGCAACTTAGCATAATACAGCAAATACAATGGTCACCTGACCATTCAGCAAAATTACGGTCACCGTTCTATCAGCGAAATTATGGTCACTGTTTGATGGGAGCAATATCTCTTAATTTATAGTAAACTTGAATTGGGCCACATGGTTCGGACGACAAACTTTACAATGAAATCGATTTCATGCACTTACACAGATCACTGCCCAAAGCGAGGTCACATCCCTACTATTTAATTAGAACGATGTACTTAGGTCATTAAGAGCGAAGATAGGTCATTACATCTAATTTAAACAGTCTATAAGTTGATCTGCTAGATCTGTTAAAAAACGTTAAATACAGTACATCAAACCTCCTCCTATTGGCAGCTGCGACTTTCGCATTTCGAGAGGTCACGAAAATAATCTAATTTTTAGCCGGAAAAGCGATATGCATTACGTAACAATAGGTAAGAAAGAACTAATTAAAAAATTAATTTTTCAAAACATTTTTTTATTATACACCATGTGTTTTTGCAAATCGTATAATCATGCTACCGAATAATGAAAAATAATTATTTTACTTATAGTCAAATTGCAAGTTTAACTCTTAAGTAAGAAAAGCAAATAGAAAACCTCAAACCAGCAAAAAACTCAACTTTTTTAACTGATCTAAAAATTTGGTTTAGTGTGAACCAACTTTTTAGATCAGCAAGAAAAGTTGAGTTGTAATAAAATGTAATTTTAAAAATATAAAAAATATTAATCGAAAAACAAGTTTCGGATTACTCCAAAATTAGAACAACAAAGTTCATGCAATTAAGATTTACTAAAACGCTTAACAATTATAAATTCGATTTCTTTTGAGTAATGATTATCATTAAACAGATTGCAGTTTACTTTAATCAGCGCACCCCATACATCAAGCATCACTAACATTACCAGGTGTGACGGTTTTAGATGACAAAACTTGATGCTAGCTCAACACCATCGCTGCCAGCATCTGATCAGAGCAGTAGAGCAGCCTGGGGGAATCAAAGAATAAACTCTTGGTTCGACTCTCATATGTGTCTAACCCAGAGTGGATACTTTTTCGTAAAACAACGACCATCATCAGTTTGTTTGAAAAAGACTTTTGATAATTTTGAAACCAAAACCGATTTTATGATTTTTAAGTGTTTTATTGAATTTTCAATAAACCTTAGATTTAAAGAAATTTTGCTGTGCTAATTTTGATGTAATTTGAGACTTGTTTTTGATGAGTATTTCTTCTGTGATGATTTTATTTGAGTAATGGATCCACGGTAAAAAAGTTTTCTTTGGGCCGTTTCGGTATATTTAAAAAACAATAAACATAGTTTCAAATAGCCTTTACAAAAATGTTTTCTATACAGAAGCGTAACAAAAATCAAATTAAAAACAAAAAAAACTTTTTCGCGTGTCAAGACTTCATGGTGTCCGCTTTCCCCAGCATTAATCCTGGACAGCTCAAAAATCACGTGATATGTTATCAACCATGGCGAATCATGATAATCTTGAGTTGAATTTCAAACCGCGACAAAGTGACTTATGGCTGATATTCTTTAATTTTTGTTTAAAATCACCTTGCTGTTCTCATTGCGCATATCTCCGGCTTCATCTCTCAACTTGGAGTTGTCGTGACGGACTTTTTGATTTTCGGATCGCAATGCTCCGTTTTCGTTCCTGAGATCCTGATTTTCGATGCGAAGTTTTTTATTTTCTTCCCGCAGTTTTGCGTTTTCGGTTCGAACACGATCGTTCTCTTCCCGCTTGCACGCGGCTTCGTCGCCAAGTTTTGAATTTCCGCTCCTGAAACGATTGGTTGACTCCTGAAACAAAGTCATCACGAGCAAGTTTTATGGCAGCAAAATAAGTAATCGTTGCAAAATAAGTAATTTTAAATGCACTTAAGGTTCTAAAACTTCTCGTCGTTATTTTATTGTTGGTTTGTAATCGAAGATATCGATATCTTCGATTGACATGAGAGTAAGCTAAATTAAGTAAATTTATTTTTGCGGTTGTTATGCAAAACTTGACATTTTATCTAAATCAGGGGTGTGCAACCTTTTATATTGGCGGGCCAAATATGTATATCCATTTAGACCATGGGCCACTTGCATTTCTCATTGACTGTATACTTGTAATTACAACGAAAAGGAAACAGTTTAGTTTAGGGATGTCCAACCTCTTTTCATAGTGAGCCAAACTATAAATTTAGTGACAGTCGGTGGGCCGCAAAAAGGCAATGAAATTTTGCCCAAATTTTGTGACGTTTGCCCAGATCATGATTTTCTAGTACATTACGGATAGGACAAAGAAATGGTCTGAGATTCTCGGACGTAGAACAAATTTTGTTCTAAAATCAAGGTGTTCTCTAAAAAAAAAGTTCTTACTTGAAATCAGTCTCCGATTTCTCACTTTTCGTCCCAGAATCATAGTCATCTCCAAAAAAAATCTTCACTTCCTGGTTTGAAGTGAGTAATAACCAGAAAGCTAGAAATCTTCGCTGGGCCACACCAGAACTTTAAGTGGGCCGCGGGTTGCGCATTCCTGTGCTAATAAAACTAATACTTTTAAGTAGTTTTAAAAGTTGCCGAGGGCCACATTAAATGGCCTGGCAGGCCGTGTTGTGACCCGCGGGCCTCCTGTTGCACACCCCTGATCTAAATCAAAAAACGAAGAAGGTCGAACTCTGGAGATAGCATCGAGTGTACAGGTATGTCTTCTTGTTTTTGTAAAATCTTCTCTACGTTCAAATTTTACAGGGGACTGTTGTCGATATACAGCAATGGCCATACAAAAAAAAGGCCTGGAGCGGGAAAAGTAAGGGGGCCATTATTTCGTTTTCCAAGGCAAAGCAATCTCTAAAAAAACGTCATTATCATAGGGGGAGCCACTAGTATATTAAAACAAAGTTATCTCTAAAAAAAAAGTTTTATTTTAGACTTGCCACCGACGTCCTGGTGCTACTATAAAGAAATGGAGCAATATCTTGTGTAAGGGGGCCCTTTTTGATGTATTTTAGGGGGGCCCGGTGCGGCCGCTCCGTTTGCACCCTATTCTTGGTATCACTGTCGATATACGCGTAAACAATTTTTCTTTATCCGTCACTGATTCAGAGTTGACAACAATTTATGATTTTCTTTGTTGAAGGTTTTATATTTAAGCACATGCTGTAGCAGCCGGTTGTAATAGCATGAGTTTGCTGCTTACGTACATCGATATTATAAAATAACAGTTGAGCAGTTTTCTTTAAGTTTTTTTTAATGCTACATTTGTTTAGTTAGTTGAAATAAGGTAACTTTGCATGATAGCAAATGTAACTTGATTTCAAATTTATTTTACAATTTTGTTATTTTGGCAACATCAATGCCAATACCTTTTCAGACCGCAATATATTAATTAGTATCTGACACCACTATCAATTTTTGATGCCGCTGTATGTGCTTCATAGTAAATAAATAAAATTGCATTTGGTCTAACTCCGCTGGATAGAGAATAAGTTACAGCTGGCAGACTAGGTTAGTACGCTTTCACTTTGGCCAACCGACAATAAAATACAAAAATTTGTAACAAAGAAAAAATCAAATTGAAGAAACTAAATCAATGAAGAGCAAAAATAGGTAAGCGAGATTTCAAAGTAACTGTGCGTGAATTCTTGTACCTTGTGCAATTTTATCGTACAGAATACCAATAGGACATTGGTATCAAACGTTACTACGATACCGGTTCATCCATGATGAAAAGAGTGACCCCTTGAGGAATCAAATAAAAATAAAAAAACTTTTAAACAAAGAAAATATGAAACAAAAGAAATATAATTAATAATAAAACAAAGGATATAGGAGTGACTAAGTCAAAGTTTAACAAATCAAAAGAACAAAAACTGTTAAGGTGTAATCAAATACTAATGTATTACGTTGCACCTTATAGGTACATTAAATGGAGTTTCTAGTAAAAAAATATAAAACTTCGTGTAGCCAATTGCATTTCAGCAAATACTCGTATTTGCTAAGTTCTAAAAAGTGTTAGTCATTTTATTTAATGATAGTTTATCTTAAGAATTAAAAGTTGTCTTCCCAAATGCAAAAAATTTGTTAATTAGCCTACATTATTTATAAAAGCTTTGAAAGACCAGTTTAGAAACGAGTAGCCTAAGCCGGTCGAATGGCCGATCGAAATCATGGACAACAATTGACAATATTATTACTTGGAAATAAGACTAGTGAAAAACAGGAATTGAAACAATGAAAGACAAAAACAGCTAAATAATGACGTGAAAATGATTACTGCAGAACAAAAGAAACGAAAAAATGGTTTGAATCTCGCAGTCGTCACAAATGCAACAGTTTGACGACAAAACAAACTTTTTGTTTATTAATTCACTTTAGAAAACAAATCTTAATTATTGGTTCGCAGCACTTGCGCGAAGATGTTTTTTCAAGTTAACTTTAAGCTTTTTATTCAGTACTAAAATCATTTTATTTATATATTCTTCATTAATTAGTAAAACTATCTGCATCTACATGCACAAATATTGTTTTTGCTTTTGAAAGTTGTGGCCAATAAATTTATTATTCAGGAAGTTTAATACCAACCTTGTATTGATTTAAAAGAACTAAGTTCTGAATAACATTACGCAGCAAGTGCTCTTTAGGCTATTGGAATCTGGAGAGTTTCAAATTGTAACATGCAAACCAACAGGTAAAATTAATATAAAAAATATTTGTTCTTTTTTAAAAATTAGTTTTTTTATTACTCGTATTTGAAAGAAGTACAAAATAGACCTTTAATTCTTGAAAGACCAACCGGCTTATCAAGCCTTTTTAAAAACACTTAATTTCATGCTTAGTAAACAATCTTAAAATAATATAATGTTGCAAAGCGTTTTATGTGGCGCCTACTCACGACTATACGTGAAAAATTGTTTCATGGCATAAAGCTAAGAAAAAATCAAACCATAACTTACATTCGGACCTAAAAGACCCACTTGGTAGGTCTAACCTAAATATTATTAATTTTTACAAAAAATAATTTCTTATTTTCTTTAATATCTTTTGGTATTGATATAAATACAAAGCAAATAAGTTACAGAATTTAGAAAAACTGCTTAAAGAAGAATGTCACTTGTTGCTTCAGTTTGGTTTTGTCGGTCACTCGGCTAGTTAGGAGGGCGATCCCGAAAAAATGATTCGGACAGAATAGCCCAAAATTATTCGTGTAATATTTAAGGATTGTAAAAATTTGACAATGATAATGATTTATTTAGAGAATGATAATTAGGGGAAGACGGGGCAAAACGGACCGTTTAACTTCAGATAGTAACATTTCAAGCTATGAATAAAATATATATAAAAAAAAGAGGAAATAATAGCATGATCAATACTTAGTATAAGTAAAAAACTTAAAAAAACTAAAATATTACTTCTGGTCCGTTTGGTGCTGCGACAGTTGATCGAACGAGACTTGGTCGAAACGACATTTGATTGAAACGACTCTTGATCGAAACGACACTTAATCGAAATGACAGTTGATAAAAAAAAAAAAGATTTAGGCTACGGTACTTTTGTATGTATCTGCAATAAAACAATCTCTTTGTTAATGTAAATTAGATTTATAAAAAGCAGAGGCCATCAGTAAGAAGACAGTTTATTTTTATTTTTTATGATTTTTTGTCAATGTCAAAGTAAGAGTTTTTTAATACGATCCCTGGGCAAAGCATTTTTAGGGAGGCAACAACTAGATTTCTTGTCATGTTTATGTTTCGTTATAGATGCCTATTGATGCCATACTTTTGCATTCTTTTTACATTGTAGTCAGTTATTTAGGGAGGGGACATTGTGCCATGGCCCTACCCTTGAAGATCCCTTGCAGAAATCAGAGACAGATTAACAGAAAAAATCTATTTTTTTTAGAGATCACTATGTTTTTTGGACAAAAAATTGACAAATTTGGGACAGATTCAAAGTTATTCGATCAAGTGTCGTTTCGATCAAACGTTGTTTCAATCAAATATCGTTTCGATCAAAACGTCGTTTCTATCAAGTGTCGTTTCATTCAAGTGTCCTTCGATCAACTGTCGTTCGATCAACTGTCGTTCGATCAACTGTCGGGTCACGCGTCCGTTTCACCACGTGCTGGGGGCAAAAAGGGCTACGATGATCTGTAGCAATTCAAACCATTTTTATAGTTTACTTTAGGTGAATCAGAAGCTAGGCGGCTACTGCCTAGCTATTCAATTCTTCTTGCTCTCTAGTTTTTAACACAATACTTTTACCATTTTTGCACAAACAGAAAAACTAGAATAAAATTCTTTTGGGCGATAAAAAAACGCGCAACAAAAAATAACGCAAAAGAAAACTGATGATGAATTAAAACAAGAGATCGTAACACAAAGGATTAAAACTCTGGGCTGCCACACTAACGGGCCCCTAGATGAAACGTACTCCGAACGTTGAAATCGAATAAAACCCTGTAAAGCAGTGAAAATTAAAAGTAATTTAGGGATTATTAGTGTGCTTGTGATATGTTTGATGTGATGTGGCGAGTGTGCATACCTGCAGTGTTGAAGTTACCAGCTCGACAAAGTCCGCAGAACTTTCCGTTCCTCATAAGCAGTTTCGGAGTCTTTGCTACCATTTTTCCGGAAGCACTCTCATTTGGTCTCCAAGTAATGACTTTGTGCGCTTAAGCAAGGGTCTTAAAGTGCAAAAAAATTTTAATCTATAGGTATAGTGTAATTGCAGTCCTGCACTTTTCCAGCGCTGCAGAGAACCAAACCGCTCCCAGGAGTATTCCATGGAGGATTTATGCCGAGTGCCGAGAACGAGCTCTGGAAGGCTTGTATTTCTTGTCGAGGCGAGCAACACAACCTGTTAATCGAGAAAAAATTATTCCGAGTTGTTTCGCAATGGAAAAAGTTTCCGGATAATTCTTCCGCTTCTTGCACGAGATGTCTTTTCGGTTGTTGTTTGACGGTTTTCATGATTTGAGTTGGAATTAAGGTGGTTGGAGGCTACGGAGAGATTTTCATGACAGGCTTTGAGGCGATCTACGAATACAGATTTATTTTTTCCATCTACGGAAACGATAAAATATTTCATATAGCGGGAGACAACATCATAAGGTCCACTAAAACGAGGGCTGAGTGGTTGTTGCATATGATCATTCCTAATAAAAACGTGTTCGCATTTATCTACATTTTTATCAACAAAAATTGTACCATGATGAACAGGGGCTCCGGAGTTTGTAGATTTTTGACAAAGTCTTGCAATTCAAAAGCCAATTGATATTTGTTTATTAGATTGTTTGTAGGAGTAAAAGAAAATTCTTGCGAAAGTCGTAAAGGTTATCCGTAAACGAGATCAGAGAGCGAGCATTCCAGTTTGTCTTTAAAAAAAGTGAGGATAGAAAACATCACCAAAGGAAGATTTTTAAACCAGTTGGAGGGTTGTCTTGCATGCGTAAAGCGTCTTTGAGACGTAGGTCTGCGATTTCAACTATAGCATTGCTTTGAGAATGATAACTTGTAGTGCTAAAATATTTGATGCTTCATATATTTAATACCAGTGACGTGCTGTGAAGCTAGAGGTTAGTGAGGCACTCATTTTTTAAAGTAACGTTAGTACTAATTTTATTTAATAACAAACAAAATAGCGCTTTACTTAAACAAAAAAAAGCAATTTGAAGCATTTTATCTCACTTAGCTAACTCTTTCTGAGTTAAAAAAAACAATTTTTTTATTGTATCTATATATTTATCCCGCTGACTCGCAAGAAAGTGTAGGAGGCATTAATATATCGAGCAAGCAATTATCCCGACCTGGTTCCAAAGATGCCAAGATGTTGTTGTACGGTTGAACTTGTTATTTTATTTTTTTAGTTCTATAAAGTTATGACTAGAATTTAGAACTGCTTACCAAGACCACCAAGAAGAGAAATAGCCGTAAAGTGTCTTTCCCAAGGACACAACAGAATGGCGCGAGTGAGTTTTGAACTGAGGCCATGTTGATCACAAGCACGGCTCGACCACGCTGCGCACAAAAAAATGTTTTGTTAGACTTGCAAAATTTTCAGTTTCCTTTAACATTAAAATTGCAAAATCTATTTATTTAGAAACAAATCAGTTTTTTAGGTTTTAAAAGTCTTAAGGAATTTGATTTTGAATAAGAGCCTTCAATTTTACATGTTTGCTGAAACTTTCATAATCGGATCCAGGGGGCAAAGGGGCTTAAATATTTATTAAAACTTTTGATTATGCTTTAACGCATGTTCTCCTAAAGATTCAAAAGGTTTTTGGTGTGTTCTTGTAAAATTCTTTCGGTGAAGCAAAAGCAACGTCGTAGTATAAAAAATCAAAACCGTAGATGGAGGACAAAACAGTATTTTCTTGCAATGGAAAGACGAGACTTTAATTTTTAAGCACACTTAATTGGAAACAAAAAATATTTTTGAAGTTGGCAAAATACAGGGTGATCCAAAAGTAAATAGTAAATGATAACATTTATTTTGAAATTACATATACATACAATTATATTTACTAACACAATTATTACATTGACAATTAAATTTTATTGTGAACAATAATGCAAAAGCCCTTAAATTTTATCAACGCAGGTGCTCAAACTGTTTTCCATCTGATAATACTCCGCATATAGTCCACCTACTTTCGCACCACCCTGTATATACATTGTTAAAAATGTGTAATTAAAACTGACCCTCCTGAATTGCTCGCCAAGACCACCAAGCAGAGGAAATTGCCCTAAAGTGTCTTTCCCGTTCTGTTGTATCCTTGGGAAAGACACTTCAGGGCAATTTTTCCTGCTTGGTGATCTTGGCGAGCAGTTCTAAATTTCAATAATATCTATTACGGCTAGATTCTTAGCGTAATATATGTAGTGGGCGTTAACCACGCGTTCCTTGTATGGATACGGTTTTCTATTAAACATAAAAATTAATTAATACAACAAATAAAACAATTACACAAAAAATGACTTACTAACTAAATCCACTTCAGAGTATTCCAAAACAAGAACGTTACATTAATTGAAAAGCAGCGAAAGAAAAGAAAAAGACCTAGTTGCTACTTTTAAAAGAAATTGTCTCGCAGAAACTAACAAAAAAGCGCCGATTTTAAAAATGACGTAATACGAGAAAAGAAATTAGTCCGTGTTTTAAATTAAATTGAGTTGGAAACTAGACAGGGCCATTTTGGCACTAACAATACCTCTTTTAACTTTCAAACGGACAGCAATATCTTGGTGTCTCCTAAACCAGGTCGGTGTAACTGCTTACCCAATGTATTAGGGCCTCCGTCGCTTTCCGGCAAGTCAGGAGGATAAATATAGAGATAAACTAAATAAAAATAAAATAAAGATGAATTTTTTTAACTCCCTTCAAGAGAGGTGTGCCTTTTGTTAAAAATTACTGGCTTAACTTGAAATTTAGTTCCCGACGGTTGTTTAAGACAGGGCTCTTCAACCTTTTTTTCTCTCATGCACCTTTGCAAGAATACTTTATATTTCATGCACCCTTGTGCAGTGGTGGATATTCCAATTTAGGGGCCCGAGGCAAGAATTTTCAAAAATTCATGTTGTCTGAGAAAAAAAGAGGTCTGATCTGGGCTTGGATATTTTTCTCCCAAAATCAAGGTGTTCTCTAAAAAAAAAAAAAAAAAGGTCTTCACTTCAATTTCACCTCTAATCTCCCTATTTTTCTCCCAAAATCAAGGTGTTCTCTAAAAAAAAAAAAAAAAGGTCTTCACTTCAATTTCACCTCTAATTTCCCTATTTTTCTTCCAAAATCAAGGTATCCTTCAAAAAAACGTTGGTGCATGACTTATTGGTACGAAAACGTACCAATAAGTCATGCACCCCAGAGGCAGTTGTGGTGTACCCTAGGGTGCACCGTGCACCCTGGTTAAAGAGCACTGGTCTAAGATACAGCACAACATTCTACATTTTCAAACTAAAAATTGGAGGGGCTAACTAAAAATTGTCGTTCACAATGGCAATTGTTTTATTAGTTTCAATTGTCTTCACAATAGAAGTAAAAAATTTCGCAATCAGTTTTTATAGGTCAAGTTAAGGTATGGTTAGTTAGAAACGTATGAATGTAAAATCCTGCCAAAAATTAAGGCTCAAACACCAATATACAAAAATTAAACTGAAAGCTTAATGTTGAAAATTTTATTAGCTTAGATACTAAATCACCTTCAATAAATAAAAGTTAAAATAAATGTATTGCTTTGCAGTTGTACAATGCGTGTATTCCGATTTATTGAGAACAAACCAATTTATCTTGTTTTACCAAATGTCTTGAGTAAGAAAAACTTTTTTTCTCTTCGTTGTCATAAATGAGGCATACCTCAAATATCTCTCTCATTTCAAAACATATTTTTACCAAAAGAGAAAAAAGCACTATATTGTTTCACTTTTATTTCTTTTTTTATCTGAAGGGAGGCAAGTCTTGAAGCTGCCTCACAAAAATGTGCTAGCGATTTGTTGACAAGAACGCTTGACAAAATGATTAAAGAGCTGTAAATATAGGTCATCCCAGAAGTTCTGTCCGAGTTTGAATAAACAAAAAAGGTAACCAAACTGTTGTATTTACTCAAAATTAAACATCAATGTATATTCACTGATTCTCTAAGTCTTCCTTCCATCTATTTATAAGCTTATCAATCCCACTATTGTAAAACTATTTTGGTTTTGAAGCGAAGAACTATGAAATGTCAGTTTCAACCACCTCATGGCTTGTGAAAGTATGTCCTGCAAATCATTCTGTAAACTACGAAGCAAATGGCAGGCTAAAAAAGCAAGGTCGGGAGAATAAGGTGAATCAGAAATTTTCTCCCGACCAAGCTCTTCGATCTTCTGTGATGTGATTTTTGCAATATGCGGGTTTTTTCTTTAAAGCTTGGTTCAAACACTCTAATTGCTGAGAATAGCTTGAGCAATAAGCATTGAATGTTGCATTAGGTGGTAATAATTTTGTATTCCAAACATATAAAAATTTTATTATACAAAATACTATTAAATTCCATTCAATTGTAATGAAGTTAAATTCAGATGGGACCTTAATACAACAATTAAACCGTCCAAAATCAGGGTTAAAAAGCAAAACTAATTAAACTACAACAAGTAAGGTATAATTTTTACAAGTTTTTTTCAACTAATTGCAAGTTGCATCTATTTTGCAAAGACTATAACTTCAATATTTTATTTGACGAGTCGATTATCCGGACAAAACTTTAAGATAGCTTTCAAAAAGCCTGTTCATTCCTCAAAGACTTTTTATCTGACACTCATTGGGAGGAATCGTTAGAATGAACTGAGAGCAATCCGATCGCGGTTATGTAGGAAAAGAGAATAAGTCTGATTGGTTAAAAAAGGCAGCCAATCAGGAATAGAAAAGAAAAGAAAAGGAAAGAAAACGAGAGTGCGTCTAAATGGTCAAGAGAGACAACCAATCAGAAGTGAAAATAAAAGAGCGTTAATGAATGAGTTTTAAACTGTAAAGAAATTCTGTCGACAGAGATTGGGTTGAAAAGAATTGATAAACGTAGCTTGAAGAGCGGAGAGGTGGAAAGAAGTACGTGCTCAGGCAAGGATGGAGAATTTGGTGTCACTGTATTGGCTGGCACATGGAGGGTTTTCCAAAAGATGTCCACAATCTCTGTCGACACCAGGAACTCACTAACCTGCCTCACTTACCTCCCATGACGGCACATCCCTGGTTTTTTATCATTCTTCTAATTTGATGGCAAAACCTACTATTTATTTTTTCAAATTTAAATGAAAACTAAATAAAGACCACAAAATTTTTTCAATAATGTAAAGTAAGGACTACAAAGGACTCATTACAAACAAAGGACCTCAGTAAATACCATTCGACTGTAGCTTTCGTTCTAAACGTTTTTTAGATACTAACTGAAATAAATTTATATTCTTCTTCAGATATTCATATATTTATATTGATTCTATTTAAATATTTGATATTTAAATTGATTTTTTATGAAACTTGTTCAAACAACTTGTACATTTAAATATGTGTCTAAAGAATTTTTTATAAAAAAAAGTTTATACAGTTGAGTGGTTTTTGTTAGTACGCTTAATTGCTTTTTTTAATCATTTTTCTTCCTTTATATATCCCACAATTGATCTGGCCCGCATTGGTAGTCAAAGCCTCATTTAGTTATCAACAATTTCGGATTATTTTATTTAAAAAAAGATATTTATTTTTGTACGAATAATTGTTTAACGTTTTTGTTTTCAAATTAATGTGGTGTAATATTTTTTGTTCTTTCAAATTTTTTTCCTGGGCTTGCTCAGGGCTGGTACAAAAACAGGCGCCAACTCAAACAAACCTTTTGTAAAACTTTAATGCTTGAGCAAAGCATTTCAGTAAGATGCCAAGCTCTAAAAAATTGAAATCTAATCAAATTAATCTTAGGTAAAAATATAACAAGTATGAAATTATTTTCTTTTTTTGTTTTACTGGCAATCGAGCTCTTTTTTCGAAAAAAATTCAAGTATCAAGCAGTTGTAACAGAGTTTTGAATAAAAAGCTCCAGTTGCTCAGATCTGGAACAAGTAAATTCCCATTCGTATATAATGACTCTGTATGTATGAACAGTGGTGGATATTCCAATTTAGGGGCCCGAGGCAAGAATTTTCAAAAATTTATGTTGTCTGAGAAAAAAAAGAGGTCTGATCTGGGCTTGGATATTTTTCTCCCAAAATCAAAGTGTTCTCTAAAAAAAAAAAAGGTCTTCACTTCAATTTCACCTCTAATTTCCCTATTTTTTTCCCAAAATCAAGGTGTTCTCAAAAAAAAAAAAAAAAAAAAAAAGGTCTTCACTCCAAATCGTCCACTGAGCGAATCCAAAACTGTATATGCTGTTTTCGAGGGGGGGCCCCTAAAATCGAGGGGGGCCCCCAAAAAAAGGGGGGCCTGAGGCGACTGCCTCATTCGCCTCACCCAATATCCACCACTGTGTATGAAAACCTCATCAACTCTTTGTTTCAAAAGTGACAATCCACAACTCGGCAACGAAGTCACGTCCAACCCGGAGAGAAACCAGTCGGTTTGCATCGAAAGGGTAAAAAATTCAATTTGTTTGTTCTTAAGGGTCTTTTTTTAATTTATTGTGCTATTTCTCTCCCGGTTAACGGATTAATTTCTATTTCTAATCTTGGCTTGTTTTTAAAAGATATTTTTGAACATTTTTAAAAACTACACACATTTCTGGTTTTATTTTTAAAAGACTGATATGAATTCGATTTAGAGCTGTTTGATAAAATCCCGTAAGAGAAAATTAACATAAAGTGGTTTTTCTGCAAGGGCAACATAGACCAGGGTTGAAGCGATTCTATGTCGTTTATTAAAACTGTTCTTTATACATCTCGGTCCTGCTGACGGCAATCAAAACGAAATCGATATTTTGTTCTTTAAATTCTTCAGTTTTGTGGATGCTATTGGGTAACCATTTTCAAGCCATAATTAATTTGGGCTCTCTTTAGGATATTTCTAACATAGATAAACAAATAATGAGATATGATGAAATAATGAGAGTAAATGATGAATTACGATCTTTTCAAAATTTAGATGCAAAAACATTCTATGCTTCAACTCAAAACCAATATTTTACCATTAAAATGCAAATGCAATAAAACAAATTAAATAAAATTCAAAAAAATTTTTAGATAAAGTAAAAATAACAATTGCCGACAATCAAAAATATAGGTTGGAATATTGTTTGAGTTTTCAATTTTTTATTGTTTTTATTGACTTTTCCGGTACAGCAATAATACGAATTTGACTTCCACAGTGTAAAAAAATAAGATATTCATAAATCGAGAAACAAATATAGCAGTTAGTAAATGGCCATTGATTAATATTCAGATTCGATTGTTGGAAGAGGAAAATTATAAGAAACATGTACTGGAAGTCGATCTGAAACGCAAAGTTGAAAGACTAAAACACGATAAATCAGAGTTAGTCAGAAACGGCTCCATATTGAGGGGTGAAATTGTAGAATTAGAAATGAATATAGATTTTTTAAGGTATGTTATGTCTGTTGTTTTTGAGTAAAGCAAATAGATAAAAAAAACTTTTCAAATTCTATGAAATATTATTTAATCCGTTTTATTTTTGTCTTTTGTTTAAACCATTAAACGTTGTTAATTACTACTGTAATATATACATTTTTAGAAACGTATTTTATCTATCTCCTAAAAATACTTGTACCTCTACAACCCTCAAATTGATTAAAACTTTTTACAGTTTCATGCAGAAAGAGAACAGAATTAGGAAAAAAAACATTTTCTTACATTGGACCTAAAATATGGCAAGAAGTATCCTTTGAATTATAGTTACTTTCTTATTATCAATTTCAAAAAAATTTAAACTTTTTTTGACTAGTTAGTATTAGATAAAATACCACAAAAATGTGATGACGTCAGCTCGCACGTGGAAAGTTATTTAATGATAACTAATATTGCTATTAATTCTTCCTAAATGTACTGTGTGCTTTGAAGTGTACTGTTGTGTTTTACTGATACAATTTCTTTTTTGTCCCATTATTTAGAGGGAGGCAGTTGACTAGAAGACCGTATGGTCATTTCGTTGCCTTCTTGTGCTTGGAAAATTTTTTTTATCACATTTATATGTTAATGTATTTTTCGTTTTGAAGCACAAAACAAATAAACTGAACTGAACTGAACTTCATACAAATTTTTTAAAAGCCTAAAGCTTTAAATTAACAATTGACGAGTTGTAAAAAAGAGGTTGCTCATTCAAACGAGCAACCAGAACGAAAAATTTTTACACACTTTTAACAAAAACAATCAATATTAAGAGATAAAATCAATGATTAAATTGTTGTGATAAAATTAGCCTTACAATCACTTTTTAAATACAAAATTAATAACAAATTTACAACCTTTTGGTTGAAGTTACTTAAAAATCTGAAAATTCCAGGCCAAGAATAAAGTTTGTATATTCAAAATTTTATCTAATAGGTGGCAGCACCACTTTTACATACCAGCCCGGCATTGTTTCGAAAAAAATAAAAAGACGTTTTTTTCAGGCTTTTTTGAATTCGTGCAGCCGTTTTGAATACGTGCCAGTCCCTTATAGATTACTCTTTATGAATTACGTTGCAAGCTTGGTTGCAGTTTTAACTCAATTACTAAATTCAGTATTTAAAAATACGAGGTATATGTATTTCTTTTGAAAAAATTGTTTTTGCCCTTAATTCCATCTTCTTCAAAAAAACAACCTTGCCTACAATGGCTATGTGCGTTTGTAAACCATGTCAACTCGTCATTTCAGGAATGATATTTCAAGACTCCACAACGAAGTCACGCACCTGCGTTTTGAGAACAACCGTCTTCGAAATGAAAACAGGGAGTTGAGAGCAAGGGAAGACGGAATGAGAAGGACTTTCAACAATATCTAAACTTGCTATCCAGAACAGTCTGATCCCGAAGAAAGATCAGAATTCACTGATGAAAACTGAAGGATGAATGCAACTAAAAATTAATATATTATAATATTACTTTCTTTGCTCAAAATTAAATAAAGATATTTTTATATACCATACGATTAGGATTTTATTAATGTTGCACAACTTATAACTAGGGCCATTTTTTTTTTGACCTAAAAAAATATATTTTTGACTTTATTTTAGCAAAATTTTGACTTTATTTTGACCTAACCGCTTTCGCCTATTATTTATGTCTTGTTGCACTTTTTTGATTAAATATGTTTTATAATCCGCAATTTACATAAGTTTTTATAGAAGAAGGTAGCCTACTTTGAACATTTTCTCAATCACTCAGTCTTGAAGCTAAAGGCCCGTTTCCACTACAAGCGTGGAAAAGAGCATTCTTTGTCTCTTTTATTGATCTTCGATTGAAGCGAGCGGTTAAAATTGAAGCGAGCGCAAAAAAAAAGCAATAAAACAAACAAAGAATGCTTTTTTTCACGCTCGTAGTGGAAACGGGCCTTAATGCAACAAAGCGACGCATGACGTCAAATCCTAGGATAACGAGCCATTGTGTGTCCCGGTATCAATTAGTGTGTAATACAAAAAATGCGTTGTTATCGCAAATGTACTTGTACACTAACAGTCTGTCTATGATGTTTTTAACGAAAGCCACACTGTATAATTACAAGGACTTTTTATTGTAATACAGCATCATATATTTTTTTACGTTCTTAACATCAAAATTTCTGTCTTTTCTCAGTAATTTACTGAGCATAGAAAACGACCTCTCAACAGCAGCAGAGGTTGGCTGGGCTTTTTGCAATAGTGCATAGCTTGTTGGGTCAATTGTCAAGTTGGTACAGTTTATTATTGTTTCTAAATCAGAGTTGGATAGTCGTTTTTTAATGTAATCTTTAATTGCGCACGGATTATCATCGAATTGCATATTCTTCAGCAGTCCGTATGCTTCGGTTATCGTGCAGGCACTTCCTTCTAAGAACTCTACGTTGGCTGCTAGAGTCCGGTATTGATTTATTTTAACCAAGTCCGGCACCAAATCTTCCACATTGATAGCGTCTTTTGGTCTGCTGACTAAGAGGCCTGCACTTGTCCAATTGTTGACAATGGTACGAACAGCTGGAAGGTTCTCACTGTAATATAAGGCAGCTCTAAGCCAAGTTGCCCATCTTGTAATTACAGGATCAGGAGGAGATGGCAGACCAGCATCATGAAAATCTTTCTTGCGATCTTTGTTTTTGATAGTTGCTGCCTTGATCGTTGCTATTACTTCATCAATAGTTTTAAAATGAGCTCGCACACGCATAGCGCAGTTATGTAGTAAGTGCGCAACGCAGGTGACATGCATCAAAGAAGGGTATAATTCCTTTAATGTCTTTCCAGCCAAAGACATGTACCGAGCAGCATCAGTCAAGAACAATGAAAAATTCTCGCGTTTTATTTCAAATTGTCGCAATATGTCATCCACAGTGTGCAGAATAATACTGCTATTAACATTGCTACCGCTGTCAAGTGGAAGGCAATCAACGAGGAATGTCTGATTTGGAGCATCTAAGCTGCCCACAAGCACATTAATATACTTTTGTTTAGCAACCTCTGCTTCATCCACAATTTAAAAAATTTTTTTGTCACGAATTAATTCTTTAATTTGTTCTTCTTTTTGGGATGCTAATTCAGCAACACATGCCCGGGCTGCAGTCTCCGAAGGCAATACTTTTCCCATTGTAGCAAACAGAGACTTTAAAGAAGGATGGTTCGGTTTATGAAGTGGAATATCTGCAGCTAAGAAAGAAGAGACAACTTGTTCTTTGAAGTTTACTTGATCGAGTTGTAAAAAGGTTTGCTTACTTTGAGATTTGCTTTTCGTCTCCAATTTTCCTTGGTGTTGCTTACTTTTTCGGTGGCTTTCCACAAAAAACTTTTTGTCGCATTTGACTAACACGTCGCAAAGGTTGCATCGCAAGTCGCCGGCAGGAGTTGCCGAAAACTCATCTGGATATTCCTGGCAAATTTGCCTAACTTTCGCTGTAGAAGATTTGGCTTGTTTAGGCATTCTTTGCTTTGCAAGCTACAACTTAAAAAGACCACGTGTAAAGAGCGCAAAGGTTTTATAGGAATAGATTAATTGTCCAACAATTATGTGTTTATGCATCAACAATGACGTTTCATGCGTAATAAGTGCTATTACCGCACGCATTATTGTGACGATAGTGCAACCATTGCAACTATTTCAGAAGTTTAAAATCAAATAAAACTGCGCATAAGATTTTAATAGCAGCTCAAAAATTCAAAAATATGTAAAGGAAAATATAAATTTGTTCGTTTTTGTAAGGAAATTTTTGATAAAGACAATTTTGACAAGTTTTGACTTTATGCAAAATTTTGACTTTATTTTGACTTATAAAATCTACCAAAACAGATTCCTGAACACCTGAAACAAACGTTACTACACGTTTGATCATGTAACAAGGTCGTGAAAAAATTTTGACTTTATTGACTTTAGCGGGCCCTACTTATAACCAAAAAATAATTTGCTATCCTTTAGAGCGAGACTTGAGTTAACATAGCTGTTAAACTTCGCTGTTGACTCTTAGAAAATTGCCGATGGTTTAAGGCAGTGCTCTTCAAACTTTTTTCATCGCGACCCACTTTGCACGGCCAAATTTTTTCGCGACCCCTAGGGACTAAAATAAAATATATCTTTTTATTCTGGTCCAGTTTCTGCAAGCATAGATTGGAAAGACCAAGACATCAATATAAAACATTTTTCTAATATTCAATTTGCAAATTTTTTAAAATTTTTTACACAATTTAGATTTTGAATTTTTTTGATAGCATGACCGCTTTGCCCCGGCTCTGGGGCAAAGCGGTCAGGCTATCAAAAAAATTACCAACTTGATTGGTTTGTAGTTCTTTTATAGTTCCAGACCATTGCAATAACCTGCCAATTTTATCAGGCTTAAGCACATTTAAGATACGTAATTACTATACTTTTCTGCAAGTTAAAAAACAATTAACTGGTTAATTACTAACCAACTCAAAATCATCATTAACCAGTTAACCTCACTCTAAAGTTAATTATATCAACCTTTACCGAATTTTATTGCAGTATAATACAACCATGATAAGTCTACAGACAACTTTGCTACTAGTATGACCGTTTTGCCCCAACAGCTTATGTCCGCTTTGCCCCATCAGGGCATGTTTTAATTAAACGCTAATTTAAAAAAATACTAAACCTCAACAAATAAAACGTATTGCGATAGTAAACCATTATACCTAAATCTTAGAAGCAAAAAAAACTTCTTAATGTTTTATTTGCAAAACATAGCAAAGGCACTATTTACGTAGCAAGTTTATTTCATCACAAGTGCAAAAAAAATATAAGCTTGAATTGCTTCAAATTAAGAAAAGCTGTGTTACCAATTTTTTTGTACTTGATTATAGCTGTTCAGCAAAAAAAATTTTTTGCGAGTTTTTATTTTGCGAGAACATGAAGGTGTCCGCTTTACCCCGCTTTCCCCTGATAAAAATAACTATGAATAATGAACTAAGAGTTGTCAATTTCCAATAGGGTATTGCAACAATATTTTTGCCCGAAAGAAATTGCAACCATGCATCGAGAAGCAAGGAAATCCGTGTTGCTATACGCGATAAATAAACTAAAATTAGAGCATTAGGTTATTTATTTTTAATTTCAAAAATAAATACCCATGCCACGGCAAACAATTAAAAACAAAATCACTTTGCAAATGCTACGTCACCAGCATAATGATATATCGTTACTCCTTCTGGCCATAAATTGAATGGAAACCAAACAAGAACTATGTACAGTATTATATGCTCAACCACTCAACGATCAGGCAGGCAATCAGCCATTTGCGTTTGAAACTCGTTTGTTACCAGCATCAAACAGAACCTGAACGTGTTAGCAGCAGCCGCAATTCGAATACATTAGCAATTAATGCAACCTAAATTCGATCAAACAAATCTTATAATTTATGACATTTATTTTCTTTGCATTAATTAATAATATTGCTTGTAGAAATAATTGTACACTATAATAGAGCTATTAATAAAAATGATGTAAAATGACTTTTCTCATCTGTTTAAAATGCTTTCTTGTCAATACTTTAATAATGTTCTTGAAACATCTCGCGACCCCCATTGAACCCTTTCGCGACCCACCGGGGGGTCGGGACCCCCAGTTTGAAGAGCCCTGGTTTAAGGGATAAAAAAATTTTTTTGAATGTACACCTACGTACTTGCTCAAACAATTCTGTAGGTCGATTCAATAAAACACTTTTAGGTCACAATGTTTTTAATTGATGGTGTTTAAACAATGCTTGTAAAATCAAACAAATTAAAAATTATATAGGCTAATTATTTAGAAGTTTTTCCAAATTTTTGGTCGATGTTCATCAGAAAAGTGCTCAATGAGGTCAAGACAAAGCGGTTAAATAATTAAAATAATTAAATTTCAGATCACAAAATTTAATTTAACATTAATTTTATTTTCCGCAACAGACTGCTTCACCTGGCTGGGCTGGTCAGAGGTCGGTTAGAAATCTGAAAAAACAAAACAAATGAATAAAAATAAAGTTTAAACAAAATGCTTTAATGCCGGCGAAAAAACGTAAAACAACAACAAGAGAAACTACGATTATAATATTGATCGATGAATAAATTTTATTGCCAAAGAAAAAGTTTTTTACGTAGCTTGCTCTATTGTTTGAAAATAATAAGTTAATCAAAAAAGTTTGCATTAAAAAATGCGTTAAAGTTTTGATTAAATAAACTGCACTGGAAAATCCGGTAAGCTTAAAAAATGCATTTAAAAATAACTATTATCAGGGTAGGAATTAAAATTAAAACAATAAGATTTTTTACAGGGTTTGTTTTAAGATTATTGTCAGTTTAATAAGTATGTAGTGTAGAGATGGGTTATTTTATTTGCTGATCAAGAAAATGGGTAAAGGCGAGATGTAAAAATAAAATAAACCGAATGGGTAAATTATTAAATATATTTATTAACTGCCAGCGAGATTAAAACTTCGTAATTTAAATTTACTTCGATGTCGACATTTTGAAACCAATCCTGAGCGTTTATTCAGTAATTTTTTCGGGTAAGCTGGAAACATTTGTGATTTTTCTGATAAGCATAAGTTGCATGTTTTTGAACCACAGTGATATGGAGTTGCGTGGTGTACGATGTTCCATCTTATTTGTGGCGATTGCCCTGATTGTTTTAATTTCCAAACGGCTTTTGATAGTTTAGTGAAATTAATTTTTCTATTGTTTTTAAAGGATTAGTTATGGTTGTTATATCAAAGCTTTAATGTTGCTTCACCACTTCCATAATAAAATTTGTCTGTTTCAACAGTTTTCAAGGAGGTTTTGCATACTATAGGTTTCTGCAACATTTTCCGTTTAGTGGGCAATTTTTGGCTAATCTGCAATTGCATTGCTTAGTGTTTATTTGTTATCTTGATTGTTCAAACGTAATGTGTTTTGCTAATTTACAATAGATTTAATGCTTGGCATACAACTATACAGTAGCTTAATTTTATGTACTTCTTGTTAAAGATTTTGGGGTATTTGTTGCTAAGTAGAAAATCTTTTCCTATGTTGGTGCTGACTTTTTCATTAAAAGGGGGATTGAGCCTGTCACAGACTTTGTTCGGGAATCCTAAAGGATCAGTTGAGCTAGGTAACCCGAATACCTGCGTTGAAACAAAGCTGTGTCTAAATTTTATTTTATTCCGGTTCAAGAAGTAGTCTTGCTATGAGCCTGAAATTTTTGCACAGTTGGTTTAACGAAAGCTCGGATTGGTTTCGCTGAAGACTCTTCCTCACAACAAACAGAGACCACTGTCTCTCACAAGAACGAATATATTACAAAAATCACGACTGACGAAATTCTATTTCACGCTTTGCCAAACTGCAAAGCGAAATTAACGCTACAACTTGATTCACTGCAAAGCGAAATTAACGCTACAACTTGATTCAATCAACACAAAATGATTCTACCTCCGTAGAACACAACTCCAAAAAGCACTGGCGCAAAATAAATTTAACACTCGCCCCAAATTCGACTTTATCTCAAAGCGACCTTTTCGCTTCAATCGTTTTACTATCGCCGTCTGTTTTGTTCGTCTGTCTATATTGTCTCGCTACGCAATGCCTTTGTATAGATAAAAGTCACGTGCCGACAAAAATTCTCGTAAACGCTAGACCATTCAACAACTTACTAGAGAATACGCTTATGCTAGAACCACCTAGTATATACGCGAATATAGTGACGTTGATTAAAAACCTATTACGTCAATACGGTCGAGCAAAAGAGAAAAAAAGATACATGTATCGAGCAATAGAAACAAATCGGAAATTATATCGTATAATACAAGAGCAGCGCTCAAAGAGACGATTATTATCTTATAATAAAACTACGAATCACTTTTAACGGGAATAAACTACATCGTTATGACTAAAATTATTAGTAATGAAGGGTGACAGAGCCAAATAATGTTTTTTAATCTGTTTTTTGAGGTTTTCTTTAGTTCTTGTTTGACGTAGGTTAATTTTTCCCTGTCTTCACTTTTTTGAACGGGTGATTGGTATTCCGGGATTGTTTTGTTGAATTCTTCTAAGCTGTATGAACTTTTTGATAAGCGTGATCAAGTCATTTGGGTTAATGTTTTTTATATTGGGAAGATGATTGAAGTTTGCATTAATACACGTAAACCGGTATGTCTCCAGGTTTGCGGTATGGCCAGTATTTTCCTATGATTAAATTTAGGGTAATATCTAAGAAATCAGTCAGTAAGAGATTAGATTTTGCTGTTATTTTGGGACGGTTATTTTAAAAAATCGTCGATATGTTTTTTTCATTCTTTCGATGATTGGTCCTGATTTGCTGTTTATTATTGCCAACCCATCGTCTTTGTACAGCCCAAGGTGATGATTTTTTTATCTTTTCTTTTAAGTTCATGCAATAGATATAATTCAACCAGTTCACATATCTACGTATTATTTACGTATTTTTTAGTTGGATGGTAGCAAAAGTGATTTTAAAAAATATGTATTAAAAAACAAGATTTTTTTGATTTGTTATTGATCAAACATTAACTATACAAACTTAAACACGATGTCATTTCTGCAATTTAAAAGAAAATATTTAAAATTTTTATGTAGTAATGTTGACTAAAACCATCTTAGTTTTTTCTTTCTTAATGATCCTTAATTGAAGAGAGTGTTATCCAAGACAAAGATCTCGCAGTCCTTTCTATTATTTTTTATTTTACATATCCATCTATTAAGAGAATAGAATATGCTTTTTGAAACTTGTTTTAAACCTTTTATGGTTAGACTATACAGAATTGTAGCGAAGTCATTGGAATAATCAATGTCACGATAACTTTCTTCTGTTTTGTATACAGTCTCCTATTGAATTGCATAGAAGAAAAGCTGGTAATTCTTTTTTTTTGTTTTTTTCCATAATTCGTAGTAATGATGTTTTTGTCTTGACTGAAGCCTCATTAAAAATATGTCCTTTTGGCCGATGTGGTCTATCTCGCTTTTTGATTTAAAGTAATAATTTTTACTTTTAGTTTTTTCCGTAAGCATCGAAAAAGATCTTCACTTGCTCTACGGAAGAGAATAAACAAAACCCCAAAATATATGTTGATGTGCATTAAATCAAATACTTGTATCATTTATAGAGCGCTTTTTGATGCGTCTAAACTGCCTTTTAATATCTTCTACCAGCTAAAAAAACTTCGATGCCTCAAAGATTTGTCGTGATTCGTGTATGCCGAATGCGTGGTTGCAGCATGCTTGGCTTGTGCTTTTATTTTGTCAATCGTTCTCCGCTTCCCATTGTCAATCCCAATATTTATCGTCTCTAAAATTTTTCTGTGTCCCACGGTCGGTGATTTGGATATTTGGTCATGCTCACTATATATGGTGATGTGGATGTATTACTCAAGAGACAGGCAACGAAATAATGCATAACGTGATAGCGCTATTCAGGGACAGAGACGTGATTTTATTATACAGGGTGGGCCGTAAGTCGCGCACCAAACACTTACAAGTAGTATAGTGGAAACAATGTAGAAAAAGCGGAATAAAACATCCTTTCTTTTCCTTGAACGTGTCAGTTACTATAACTTTCAGATTTGGTTGGTTCCAATCAAAGTTTATTTTCAGTTTTAATTTGCCTTTAATTTGCTTCAAATTCTTTGGTGCGCGACTTACGGCCCACCCTGTATATGATTAACAAAATTATTTTTGAATACGTTTTTGTAATATTGTGTTAGGACTAGTTTTAAAACAAACCACCTAATCCCAACAGATTTTATTTTAAAGGATTGTTCGCAATTTCAAATGCTGTAACACTATTTTACACCGTCGCCAAAACAACGGTACTTTATTCAACGTTTTTGTAGTCTCTTAAGACAGCGTGGTCCAACTACAGGCCCGCGGAACAATTTTGAACAATTCAAGTCTTTTCGATCACAAGCAGCGGCAACCTTCTATAACAATGCATGGTGAGCTTATGGGACAGAGTCTAGCGTTGAGACCGATTCCAAGCGAAGGCTTTTTTGTGTGCAGAGAACATTATGATTTTGGGACGAAAATAGGAAAATCGGAGATCGATTCCAAGTGAAGACCTTTTTTTTTTTAGAGAACACGATGATTTCCAACAATTTCTAGCCGCCTGAGGCCCGCAAGCTCGAACAAATTTAAAAAGTGGCCCGCAAAAGTAAAGAAGTTGGACCACCCTGTCTTAAAGAGATAAAGTTTTAGAATAACTGTTCTCGCTAGTTTGTTTTAAAGGAACATTAACAAAATTTGATAATCAAATTTTTAATTTGGTAACATCCACCTAATAAAGAAAAGAGCTCAAAACAATGCTAAAATAATTCGTTAGTAAAACGTGGTAAAAAAACATTTTTAAAATTAATTGATAGTAACCTAAAGTAATTTAATAGTGATGTGTAATTAATTTAATGTGCGTTTTCAGCAAACCAAAAAAGGGTTTTAAAAAGTAAAATTTGTTAATTAGACACTGCTTGTGTGAGTGAATTTAGTTATCACAAAGGTTCAGTTCAACCCGTGGGAGTTTTGAAGATTTCATCTCTTATACTTATTAGCCCGTTTGCTTATTAAACAAGGGATAGAATAAGGAGTATAGCAACTTCTCGCCTCCTGAATTTTGACCCCAAATTCTTGAGCGACAAAACTGCTTGAAGTCTTTTTTCCCAGCTTACAAAATACAAATGATTAATAGTTCAAGGCCCGGTCGAAAAGCTTGTAATATATTAAGCAACCGTACGGTCCGGTCACAAAATTCTCCTCTTCCTGCCTGATCACAAAACTGCCCTCTTCGTCATTGCTCCGTTCTTGTTGATGCTTTTGCATCTCAACTATTCAGAAACTGAAGATCTGAGGAGGTTGACCGGATCTTATCTCGACTGGTCTCAAGTGTTATATACTTAAAGTTTTAAGTCAATATTTTAGAAACATTGAAGATAATAAGAAACATAAATATAATATTTGATAAGTGTCAAGAATATTTTTTGTCAAAGATATACAAAACTAAAAACAAGAATTACACTTGGAAAGGTGAAACAAAACGAAACAAAAATTTTCATCAAATTACTTTTAAAAAATAGATAAAAACGTATTACTGAAAGAAAAGGAAATATAATGACAGGTATACTTTAAATCTTTTTTTAACATTTTGCTTACTTTTAGTTTTTTATCAGGAATGGTTTTGTTTGTTTTTTATTCATTTATTCGTCTTCTATTCAAATGGTTTCCAAACCTTTTTTGAAGACATAAACACTCACGGTGCACTAGTCAAAGCACAATTTGTAAATGGAGTTATCAAATGATCGAAAAATTACAATCAAATCATATTTAATGCAGAAACGTGTTATTGAAAGGAAAAAAGGAAATATAGTGACAAATATATTTTAAATCTTTTCCAACATTTTGGTTACTTTTGGTTTGTTGTCGGGAATGATTTTGTTTGCTTTTTATTTATTTATTCATCTTCTATTTAAGTGGTTTCCAAACCTTTTTTGACGACACCCTTTAAAGACTTGTAAACACTCACGGCGCACTCATCAAAGCACAATTTGTAAATAGAGTTATCAAATGATCAACAAATTGCAATTAAATCATATTTAAAATCTTTGTTCATGATCTTGTGGAAAATTTTTAGTCTAAACTGCTGTTTAGTCTTTATTAAAAGGTAAAAACAATAATAAAAACTCAACGTTTCGGTACACTATAATTCAGTAAACTTTTATCAAAAAATTAAATGAAACACAAACATTATCTGTAATGAAATCATAGGGGTGCAAAAAAAAAAAAAAAGAAAAAAGAAAATAAAAGTACATTTGTGATCTAAAACGACATCTTACGGATTTAAAATTGATAAGCATTTGGATAAAAACAATTGGTTTTGTCATTAAAAGCATAATTATTACAGTAGAACAAATAAAGAAGGACTCCAAAAGTCTTCTTCTTGTATAATCTGTTTCTTTTGCCAAAATTTTTGAGTTATTCCTATCCATATGATGATTTTGCAAATATACATGTTTCACCAGAGCAGATTTGTTGTTCATATCATTATTTTACAATCGTGCTAGATTTTTTGGATTCACATCACTCATGTGTTCTTTACATCTTGTACGAAATGTTCTACCAGTTTCACCTATGTAAATGCCATCACAAGGTAAACATGGAATTTCATAAATTACTCTTGGCTGTTGCTTTGTTTCAATTGGATCTTTTAAGTTGAGTAAAATTTCTTTGATTGTTCGAAGGGGTTTTGTATATACCCCAATATTTTGTTTTGTAATTATACGGTTTAAAATTTCTGTTCTATCTTAAAAATAAGATAGGGTTACTGTTTTTTTGTAGTTTTTGATTTTTTCTTGTTTCTCAATTTTGCTGATTATTAGATCTCAGTAAGTAATTTTTTTTGCTTTTGTTTCTTGCTGTTCTCTTGATGACGCCACGCTTAATGTCAATCTCCTCCCGATCTTTGGTCTCGAAACTTGAGTCTTGTACTCTTAGGATTGCAATCGGCCATAAAGAGGTTATGGGGTGTGCTGCAGTTGAAATGGCTTTAGGGACTTCTATACGACTCCCCGGGGAATATTTTGAAAATTCGACTCCTGTAGAGTTGTCCGAGGAAAACACAGTCCAACCAACTTTGCAGTATGCTAAGACACTTTGTTCTTTCATGAACTTATTACGTTATACTGTACCACGTCATCCTAAAAAACAACAAACTTATCTCAACCCACTTCTTTTCCGGTGTTCCCAAGTATTTGTTCGCATTAACAGTGTAAAATCTCCGTTGCAACGACCTTATTCGGGACCTCATTTTGTACTTGAACGACACGATAAATATTTTGTCATCGAAAAAGACGGTCACACTGACACCGTTACAATTGATCGTTTAAAACCGGCCCTTGTTGAGCCTATATCTCCCACTGGGTCCTCAGTCGAGGGAGAAATTTCCGAGACTCTATCTTTTTCGCCCACATCTTCGAGTGAGATTGATAACATTTTTGGGGAGACCTAGACGAACTCCTCGCTAATCGCGTTTGCTCCCGCAGAGGCAGACTAATTACAAAACCTGTACGCTATCGGGACTAGTTTTTTTTTTTTTTTTCGATGTCTTGTTTGGTTCGACGTTTTAATCACGTGTTGCATTTTGCGTATTTGCTTGTATAGTGTGATTTTTTTGCCTCTGTCGGTGCGTGTAGAATTTTGTTGTATTTTCTATTGCAATCGCTTATTTGAATTTTTTTCTTCTTTAAGTGGTATTTGCCTTATTGCAGCCATACCACTTGGGGGGAGATGTGTAGCGATCGCTGCATTTTTACGCTTGTGTATATTTTTGTTCGTTTATTTATTTTTTTCTTTTTGGATAGAAAACGAGAGAGTCTTCCGTTGTAAAAAAGCACATGTCAAAAATGGTTGTTGTTTTTTAAGAAGTGACAGTTAGTTTTTTAATTATAAAGAAGACATGTAAAAAAAGTTTGTGGATTTACATGTAGCTATATATATATATATATATAAACCTTAAACGCTACAAGTTCATTCCAACAGGCCTAGTATTGGTAATGGGTATGAAAGCACGAAACCTGGATGTATTCACACAGTATTCTGTGTTATCAATGATTTATACATAGGGCCACACCAGACTGACGTGCCGTATTCAGCTATCGAGTAGACCAGAGATATCGCAGCAATACAGAATGTTTAGATCCACCAACCAATCTTCGCAAGCACCTTAGCAGTGTGACGCTTGAAAATATTTTTTACGCAAAAACACAAAATGGTGACGGGATATGAGCGATCTGTTTAGTTTTACTCTAAAGTAAGTCGGGACTACATTAAACAAAATGGTAAAAGTTTATTGCTGTTACAATTAAATTAAGCCTTTAACTCACATTTGGCATCTCAGTTGCTTAGATGAAAGGCTGCTCTTAACGTTTTTTAAAGACTTCGTTTCAAGTTCTAGGTTTGGAGATACGCAAACATGTAGTCATATCTTAACTTTCAAGTCATTGAAGAGTGCAACAATGCTAGATCGGCGGCACAAACTTTCTGAAGATTGTGGAAGGCAGATCACACGAATACATTTTAAAAAGAAAAGGAGCAAATATCGATCCTCAGGGAACGCCATTTCTTTGATGGCGGAGTTTGCTTCGCTTCCTGTGAAGTAGTAGGACTAAAACTTCTGTTCAGGACCAGCTCCATGATCTTTCGAATCATATCTGACAGAAGTGGGGAGGCACCTTGCGAGTAATATCTGATGCTCCATTTTATAATAAAAACAAAAAGTTTGTTACTTAATAACTAAAAAAATTTTTCTAAAAAAAAATTTTTTTTATGTAGTTTTAGGGAATTGCTGGATCTAAGTATTGAAGGGGAAGTGTAGAAAATTACCAACGCACGTGTTTTATTTTATTTCTCTTGAGTTTCTATTCATTATTTGCGCGAGCACTCGCTGCCAGCGCCTTTTTTGTTTTACGGTTTATTTTTAATTAATCTTACCTTGAAGCATAGTTGTGTCTGCAGCGCGTTGATTTTAGAGCTGGCTTTATTGCGTTTGTACACACTTCTCAATTTGTGAGGCGACCAGCTGCAGTGTTTGTGGGCGGCTGGTTGAAGTCTGAGTAGACTTAGCGTGCAGATTAAGGTAATTCCCGTTTTCCCCGTGAGTCAGCACCGAAGTGAACTGCTCGATTAACGTTTCCGCTTTCGTTTTCGCTTTCATTTTCACGTATCAACGTTTCAGTTATTACTTGTTTTCAATTAAATTATTTCCTTGGTTATTTCCTTTTAATTTGACGAAGCCGGAAGCGCATTGATCGACACTTCACTTTGCGGTAATCGGCAACTTCAGCGCCGTTTACCGTTACAGGAAGAATACGACTTAAACCTAAGAACCACTGATCTACTAGCTCATTTAAATAGTTTTTGTAAAAATAAAAAATTATTTTAAATTTGTGTGAATATATTTTTAGTTTTTTTTATGGTGTTATAGGCCTATATTTACGAGTATAGTGCCCATCATCACAGCAATGTTATTTACCAGTTTTTGTGCCACTGCGATAGTCGGTACGTTGGTCGCACGTCTCAACGGCTAGAAGAGCGAATTAAACAACACGTTCCTAAATCCATCACCAATCCTCGTACCTCGGCCAACCGCCAAAGTCTTTCCCGCTCTTGCAAAAACAACATACGCCCACAACAATTTCACGAATCCGCTATTGGTCAACATCTTCTTGACAACGCTCAATGTGCCCTCCATTACAGCAACGAAAAATTTTCTATTCTCGCTCGAGGTCGCTCTTCCTTTCACCTTTCTGCTCTTGAAGCGACTTTCATTAAATCTCTCAATCCCTTTCTGTGTAAGCAAAAAGAATTCGTATACTCTTTGAAAATTTCTTAATCTTTTCTCTCATTGGTTGACTCTTTCAGCCAATGAGAACTCTACTTTCTTCCTTTATAAATTAGTTCGGTTTCAATTCTGCTTCATTCTGACGATTTCCCCTGAAGAGTGTCAGATGAAATGCTTTGGGAAGAAAAATCTTTTACTTCAAGCAATCTTCAAATTCTGTACCACCAAATGTTTAGAGCTAGCTAGCTCTGCAACTAAACAGTTGCGATACGGAATGGCATTTTTTTCCGATGCCCCTGAGTATTTATTAAATCCAGTTTTTTTAAAGATTAGTTAAATAATTAACAGGATTGAATGTTTTAGTTGTAGTTCAGAAATCTTATTTTTCTTTAGTTCAAGTTTAATGCTCCAATTCATGACGTTATCATGGTCACACATACCAAAAGATTGCTTAACAGAACCACCATTCAATGGAGTACGCATCCCTCATCAGCAGTGGCGACTGGCAAGTAAAAAATGAAGAGGTGCCGCAATCAGGGGCACCAGAAAAAATTTTGAGCGGAAAGGGCAAAGTTAAAAAAAAACGGCACTTCTTTGGTCGAAAAGATATTCTTAACAAACGCAAATTTTAGCGTTTTAGCGTGTTAGCAAAAGATGTCTTAACAAAATTTTTACTAAAAAACTTAATAAAGACAAAAAATGAATAAATGCAAAGGTCTTCACTTTTCGGCCGCGGTGTTTTATTTACTTGGCCGGCAAATACTTATAATTTAAGCATGCTCATAGAGTGGAACGTTCTTGTTGCAAATAAAGACCTTTCTATTTTACCAGCCTTCACTTTGAACTAAATAGACTTAAACTTTCAAACTCAAACTTGCTGGATAAGTTATATTTTTTTGTTTTTTATTTTATTTTTTTATTTTTTTATCTCTATATTTATCCTCCTGACTCGCAGGAAAGCGACGGAGGCGCTATACATAGGGTAAGCAATTACCCCGACCTGCTTCCGGAGATACCAAGATATTGCTGTCCGCTCGTAATTTAGTATAGATATAACTGCTTGCCAAGACCACCAAGCAGGGCAAAGTGCCGTAAAGTGTCTTTTCCAAAAGTGTCTTTCATGACTCAACTTTTTCTTAAGAGTCGAGCCATGAAAAAATAACCTATCCAATCAATCAAATACCTTAACTGGGAAAGTACATCTTAAACTGGAAAGCTTTTTATTCCATAAAAGCTGAAGCTTATTATCTCCTTTCAGAAAAAAGTTCTTGATAAAATATTTTATTAAAATCTTTGTCCATGATCTTCTCGTAAAATTAGATTCTAAACTGCTGCTAAATCTTTATTAATAAATAAAAACAATAATAAAAACTCGACGTCTCGGTATACTATAAAATCATTAAACCTTCTTCAGGAGATTAAATGAAACATAAACAAATCTACAATGAAATCTCAGCGGTGCAAAAAAAGAAAATAAAAGTACATTTGTAATCTATAACGACATCTAACGGATTTCAATTATTTTAAAATTTTAATTTATGATAAGCAGTAGCGGACATGTAAGCTTAATTTTGACAAAAGCGGAGTTGGAGTTGCAAATAACAATAACGATTCAAACTCCGTTTCCCACTCCTGCACATGTAAAAAAAAGGACTCCGACTTCCGACTCCAACTTCAATAAATCTAAAAAACGAATCCAGCTCCGACTCCGCCCTAAAACATACAACTCCGCGACTCCGAATCCACAATCCGGTTTCTGAGGAACTAATTTTACTTGTTTTACTTTTTTTTGATTGATATTAAATTTCTGGCCCCCACTCCCTCCGAAAAAAAACTCTTAAATCCGCACCTAAGAAGTACCTTGCAGTGGTGGATATTCAAAGTTAGGGGCCCGAGGCCAGGATTTTCAAAAACTAATGTTCTCTAAAAAAAAAGAGGCTTTGATCTTGTATTTTCCTTGTTTCTCCCCAAAATCATAGCGATCTCTAAAAAAAAAGGTCTTCACCTCGATTTGATCTCTATTTTTGCTATTTTTCTCCCAAAATCATGGTAGTATCTAAAACAAAAAAAAGGACTTCATTTCAAATCGCTTTCGTATTTCTTACTTTTCGTCCCAACGTCATAATGATCTCTAAAAAACATATACAGGAAAATGAAACTATATGCGGTATTTTCGAGGGGGGGCCCGAGGCAACTGCCTCATTCGCCTCACCCAATATCCACCACTGGTACCTTGGTCTTAATTTTAAAACAAGTTACCTTACAAGTGAATTCTTGTACCTTACGCATTTAAATACTTATGAAACAATGGAACAGAACATTAGTATCAAACGCTGTTAAGATATCATCTGAAGTAAAATCAGAGTTTCCTTTGGCCAACCAAAAAAATACAAAAATTTTAACAAAAAAAATCTGAAACAAAACAATAATAAATCATAAAGAACAAAAATAGAAATAAAGCGGTTCCTTGTTTCAATTTCAAAACAAGAAGGCCTACAAGTGAATTCTCGCACCTTATGCAATTACAATACTCATGGAACAATGGAACATTGGTATCAAATGCGGCTGAGATACGGGATGATTGACAGTGAAATCAGAGCTTCCTTTGGCCAACAACAACAAAATACAAAAAGTTATAACAAAGAATAAATGAAATTAAAGAAACTAAATCATAAAAAACAAAAATAGAAGTAAAGCGGTTCTTTGGTCTTAACTTTAAAGCAACTATAAGTGAATTCTTGTATCTTGTGCAATTTTATTGTACAGAATTAGACAAAGGAGGAATGGAACATTGGTATCAAACATTAAAATACCGGTTCATCGACAAAGAAATTGGTGATCCTTAGAGGAACCAAATAAAAATGAAGAAAATTTTTAAACAAAGAATATACGAAAAAAAGAAGTATAAAAGATAATAAAACAAAGCAGTTATAGAAGTGGTTAAGTTCAAAATTTAACAAAACAAAAGAATAAAGACTTTGAAGGTGTAATTAAATACTAATGTATTACGCTACGCCTTACACATTGAAATTAAATTTTACAATTTCACACGACGGAGTTTCTAGTATAAAAATAAAAAATTTCATGCTGCCTCAGTCAGTGTTTTTTTTATTCTCGATCATTATTAAACAGTTTAACACAAAAATTATAAACATTAAAAAGATCAAGAAAAGGAAGAAGCAGCACAACGTCAGACGTTAAAACATGCATATAACAAACAAAGTAAAAGTACAAGATAGTATAAAGCATGGCTGCAACACCTTAATCATATAAAGACATAAGTGAAAAAAGAAAAAAAACAAAATAAATAAATAAATACGTAAAAATAATATTATGAAACAAACTGAACAATTAAATAACCAGTGCACGACTAGGCTGCGTAATGATGATGGGTGGCACAGCTAGCCAAGATGGGAATTTAGCTCAACTGAGCAAGGTGAGTAAAGAAAAACCACCCAAAAAAGAAACCTCACCAGGTCCGGAAACCTTTTCTAAATGCAACTGGTAACTATAATAGAATAGTAAATAATGCCGAAAGTATATACAAAAAAAATTACGGAATTATACAGCTAATAATAAACAAATATTAACGATAAAAGAGATAACATAACATAAAAAAAAAAACTATTATGCTAGTCAAAGTTGATGGAAAAACATATATTAATAATATAACAATTATAAACAACAACAAAAAAAAAAAAAAAAAAAAACATTTACAACAGAATTCATGCACTACAAAAAATATTAGATAAAATTTTTGCAGACCAGCATAATAGCAACATAAAAAAATTAAACAAAGTCCATAACATTTAGTAATTGTTTTGAAACTTATTTTACAATTCTAAAAATAAAAAATTAATTGCTAAAACGAACAGTATACCATTGCCAAAAAGAAATTTTAATGAAAGAGCGAAGATAAGGGTGAAAAAGAATTAATTTGTTTAGAGTTTGAAATTATGCAGACAATCAAAATATAAGAAGAGTTTTTTTAAAGCTTTGTGTGCAGACTGGATATCTTGATCGATTAAGCTTTTCTTCCAGAGATTGAATTCAAAAATTTTTACACCATTTCCTTCTTTCCAGAAACCTGTAATCAAAAATACATAGGGCAGTATCGCGTTTAGGAATCTAAACATTACAATTAAGTATTATTCCCATTACTTAAAAGATATTTATAAACCTCAAGAGTAAAAGATCAAACACTTTGTTTTTTATTTTTTAAGTCAAAGGGAATGCAATTCCAATAAGCGGGACCACGGTGTGAAATAGCTTGCTGACATACTGTGCTAAAACATTTCTTTGGAATAAAGATAGACTTGTTTCTGGTATTGTATTTAGATTCGTTTTTAGTAAAAACATCTTTAAATGCAGATGGGTTTTTACCATTTTTTTGCTTAAACATAAACACAATTAGTTCTTTGGCCAAAAGTTGATCTATTGTTAACAATTTATTTTCTTTCATGACATCACAAACAGTTGAGCTACTGTTAAAACTAAAAAATAATTTAACATATTTATAGCACAATCCTTGTAATCTTTTAACCAAAGTTTTATTGCCAAAACACCAATTTAAAATACAGTAAGAAAGCTGACTATTTATAAGAGAGTGATAAAGTAGAAGAAGAGATCTTTTATTTAACAGTGACTTTACTTTAATAACAGTTCCAAGAACACTACGTAGTTTAGATATTAGGTGATTTATATGTCTTGACCATGATAAGTGCTCTTGTATATAAACACCAAGAAATTTAATACATTTAACTTGTTCAATTTCATTTTGTCGCAATGTGAGAGTTTGCTTTTTTGTTATTAATTTGGATTGAACAGTCTTAAATAAAATGTATTTAGTTTTAGAAACATTAACTGATAATCTATTTGAAATCAACCACTGGTCAACTAGTTGAAGTTCTTTATTACCAGCATCAAATAGCTCCTTGATGTCTTTATTTTGTAAAAAAATGCTTGTATCATCAGCAAACATCAAAGAATCACTATCATTCAGACAATTTTTGAAATCATTGACATATATCAAGAAGAGAAGTGGTCCTAGATTAGAGCCCTGAGGTACACCACTTGTAACTTCAAGAGTAGTTGTAGAAAGAATTCCTGTATATTTTACTTGTTGTGTACGTCCTGTTAAGTAACTAGTAAACCACTTTAATGTATTGCCTCTAATCCCATAATGATTAAGTTTGGAAAGTAATATTGTATGATCAATTGTATCAAACGCTTTAGATAAATCCAAAAAAATTCCTAGGGTTGCCTTTTTACAGGCAAATGACTGAGATATTTTTTCCACTAAAATTGAAATTGCATGTGTAGTAGAATGATTTTTTCTAAAACCAAATTGATAATTGTAAAAAAAATTTTGCTTTTCTAAAAATGAGTACAATCTATTATACATAACTTTTTCAAGTAATTTCGAAATATTTGATAATAAACTAACTGGTCGATAATTATTAATATTGTTGGAATCACCTTTTTTGAACACCGGACACACAGTTGCAAGTTTAAAGCAATCTATGAATTCACCTTTACTCATAGAAAGATTGAAGACATGGCTAAGTGCTAGAAGTATATTATGAGGAGAGGATTTAAGAACTTTGGTTGGAATATGATCTGGCCCTGCACTTAATTTGTTTTTTGAATTTTTCAGAATGCAAGCAAGTTCTTGAGGACATGTTGGCCAAGTAAACATTGATTGGCATGTAGAAGATTTTAAATATTCTGAGAAATGTTTCTTCTTGGGAGGTAAAGATTTTACTAATTCATTGGGAACATCAGCAAAATGTTTATTGAAATAGTTTGCTATTTTTAAAGGATCATGAACAATTTTTCCATCAATGTTGAGGCTTCTGCAATTAGATTTATGTTTTTTTCCTATAATAGAATTAATCAATTTCCAAGTAATGTCTTTTTTACAATTGTTAAATTTTAAATTATAATATTCCTGTTTTTTTGTTTTAACAGTGGAAAAATACAAATTTCTGGCTTGTGTAAATGCCTGTCTTGTTTGTGGGTTTTTATTATTAATGTATCTTTTATATAGTTTTTCTTTTTTGTTTAATAGTATGTGAAGATCAGAATCAAACCATTGATTATTTGTTTTTTTGCAAGAAATTTTAGTTAAAGGAAAGAAATTTTCAAATTTATTCATATAAAGCTTTTGTAATTTTTGGTAGCTGGAATTTGGGTCAGAATCACATAATATAGGAGTAATATCGCTTTCTGAAAGAGCTTTAGAGAATAGATATACATTTTTATCTGTAAAATGGCGACATTGTTGGACATTTTGATGAGAAATTTTGCTGATGGAAGTGCACATCATGACAGGAAGGTGATCAGATATACAGTGGGTTAAAACACCACAGTTTATCTTCATGCTTACCAATGAATTGCTCCATATATGATCCAAAAGAGTTGCATTATTTTTTGAAATTCTTGTAGGTTTATTGATAAGAGGGGCAAATCCATTACTAAACATTTGATCTACAAAATCTGTAATCTGAGGTTTTTCACAATCAAGTATATTGTAATTAAAGTCACCTAATAAAAAACAATCTCTCTTTTTTATGCATTTTAAAGTATTATTTAGAATATCTAAAAAAGAAGAATGTGAAATAATATCATTGCATGGAGCCCTGTAAATGCATCCAAATGTAATAGTTTTATTTTTAAATTTAACATCAATGAATAGAGATTCAAAAATTTTTTCCTCCGTTCTATTTAAATCTAGTCGTGTAGAATAAACTAAATTTTCTTTTACATAGAATCCAACACCACCTCCCTGAGTTTGAATTCTTGGATTAAAAATAAATGAGTAACCAGGAAGATTTATAATTGATTCTGAATAATTTGGCTTTAACCAAGTTTTAGTTACAGCTATGAGGCTAGGTGCTAAAGTTAAAGAAGATAATAGTCCTTCTAATTTTGAAAAGTTTTTAATATTGCTTAATGATCTAATATTTAAACATAATACTGAAAAATTACTGTTTTCATTGAAATTGTCAAACAGTAGAGATTTAGCATCTTTACTGGATAAGTATTGGTCATTTACATTGTGAAAAAAGTTAATTTCATTATCATTACAAGAATCTTCATTAGCTATTGGATGTTCATTATATGTAGATAAATTTTTGAATAAGTTATTTAGATGATTAGCAGAATAAGAAAGGTTGGAAATATTAAAATCAAATAATTCAGCAAATTCTTTATTTGAACAAGAACTAAAAGGAAATGTAAATGAACAAAAAGTGCACTTCCGTAGCATATTTTTGGTGATGTAAAATTTATCTTTAATGCAATTAAGATGAATAGTCTGCAAACATGTAGAGCATGATAATATTTTTTGGTTCTTTTTAACTACTTTAAGGCAAACAAAGCATTTTTTAACATTTTTGTTGGTCATAAGAGATGAAAAATTAAAGCAGAAAATTATAAAAATCAGAAGAAAGCAAATCAAAATTCCAGAGAAAGTGCTTTTTTGTTTTTTTTTTTGGCAGAGAATGGCATTTTAGGCTACTATATCATTTTGCTTACTTAAAATTTAAAAAAATAAGTAAAAATAAGTAAATAAACAATAAGTTACTTGATAATTTATTGATAAATTTATTTAATGAAAAATAGTTTAATAAAAAATACAAAAATTCACTTAGTAATTAATTTATTTATATCTCCAAAGTCCTTAAGTACTTGCCTTTTTTCTTTGTAAAAACAATATACTATACCATTATTGGTCCAAACATTGTTGAACCCAAAAGCTTTCTTTGCTTCCATTACAAGTAGTAATCTTCTTTTGGTCAAGGATTCCGTTATCGAGAGCTTTTCCTGAGATTTCTTCAGCTACTTCTTGTTGTAAAACACCAAATTTCGCACGGATCTTCTCACAAATTTGATGATGATAGGAGGGGGACGACCTTTCCTAGATGGTAAAACATGGCATATGTCAATATCATTAGATCTTATTTGATATTCCAAATCAAGCTCAGAATTGAGCTTGTTGGTCACATATGACTCAAAAACAGGATACTTCCCTCCAACTGGTTGGTCTGGGCATCCATGTAGTATTAGGCAGTTCCGACGTCCATATTGCTCCAGATCATCCAAGAAATTTTGGGTTTCTCGAAGTGATTTCGCCAGCCCTTCAACAATGGTATCGACCCGAGCAATGGCATTCTCAAGATCTTGAAGTTGCTGGCTTTGACCTGAAAAACAAGAGCAAGCAGCACCATTGGCAGAATCATTCAAAAATTGTTCAGCATACCTTTTTTGAGTAGATTTGATTACCTGTAACTCCTTCATTACTTCATCTAGAGATAACTTACCACCCAAAGATAACTTACCATCAGCCATTGCAAATTGATGAAAGATATTCAGTTAATTATCAACAAAAACAATAAATTATTCAATATTAAAATAGTACTTAACAATAATAATTAAACACAAGCCTTTTTGCCAAGCAAAAATAATCAAGCGCACATCTGAAACTTATTCAAATAGAATCTTGCTTGCCTAATTTTATTTCATTGTATACTCGTACTAGCTAAGTCTCTAAAAAGTTTAAGTCATTTTATTTAATAATGATTTATCATAAAAATTAAAAGTTGTTTTCCCAAATGCAAAAAATTTGTTAATTAACCTACAGTATTTATAAAAGCTTTAAAAGATCAGTTTAGAAACGAGTAGCCTAAGGCAGCATGGCTGATCGAAATCATAGACAACAATCAACAATATCGTTACTTAAGAATAAGATTTTGCTAATCTGTAAATATCTTGAAAAAGGACTTAAATAGAAAAGTTTGTCGACAAAACAAAACTTTTATTTATAATTCACTTTTGACAATAAATCTTTATTATTTTGTTGGCAGCACTTTAAGTGAGACGAGCAGTAGAGATGTCAACCGCGCAGCGTATACGGCCGCGCGGGCACCGCGTAACTTTTTGATCAAATTTACCGCGCCGTGCGGACACCGTGCAATCGTATGTTTAAAGTTTGCATGTGGATACTTGCTCTTATGTTTAAAGTTTGCAGTGCAGTGCGGGCACAGTGCGGTACTTAAAAAAATTTTGCAGTGCAGTGCGGTTGCGGGCAGAAACCTTGCAGTGCAGTGCGGGCACAGTGCAGGAAAAGTGTGCCCGCGACAACTCTAACGAGCAGGTCGTGTCTAATCCGAATAAAAAACGATTGGAGTGAGAGTAAAAAGAAACAAAACAAGTTGCTCAAAGAGATAAAAAGAGAAAAAAACTTTGCCAAATTGTTCTTGCGGGCCCAAAGTGAGTCCAAAATTTTTGGAATTTTTTTAATTTGTCGAGATGCTTAAGAAAAATTTAATTTCTTTTGAACCAACTACTTTCTCTCAGAAACTAACCCTGTATCTCCCTAAAACTAATTCTCACTCCAATCAGCTTTTCTTCGAATTAGACACGACCCGACGAGCATGGTCGAATCTAATTCGAAGAAAAACCGATTAGAGCGAGAGTTAGTTTTAGAAAAAAACAGAATTAGTTTTAGAGAGAAAGCAGTTATTTCAAAAGAAACTAAGTTCTTCTTGAGTAAATTAAAAAATTTTTAAAAATTCAAAAAATTCTGGGCTGGCGAGAACAATTTTTGGGGCGTTTTTCTCTCTCTTTTTATCTCTTAGAGCAGGGGTTTCTAACCTTTCTACCACCTAGTACTATTTGGGCATTCCATATCGTCAGCGCGTACCATTTCTTCCAGAGCAACTGATTTGATCAAATCATAGTTTATTCAAAAGAATAATATGCATTAAACTAACAATAAAAGATCACAACTAAATTCAATAAGATTTTTGTTTACCTTCCACCAACTGGTCGATGCATGGAGTAAATTTGCTAATAGAGTCATGTCCTGGCCCATTTAGCTGTTTCGATTTTTTGATTTAATATTCATCATGATTGAAAATTCCTGCTTGCATTCCCATGTAGAAGGGAAAGTCAGTAGTGGTGGAACACCGGGGTAAGCTATCGTAAAGTATGAAGAAGCCGTAACAAGCCGGAAGTTAATTAGAAAACATTTCTTGTGTTTTGCTTTGCTGTCTGGTCCTCCTAAATATCTATATAGGCTCCTCTTGCTCCCTAGTTGTGGCTCATGGCTCAGCAATAATTCAGTTTTTAGCACATCATTCTGGGTGAAGCGGACATAAAAAAGTAGTTGACAGCAGTGGTTGACATCTATAGATTAATCAAGTTTTATGGCGAATCCAAACTTCAAAGTTCTTACTTTTGTAATTACTTTGTTTGGCGATATCACCCAACATTTCCTCAATGCGCCATTTCAGAACATTGCTGAAAAAGGAAACACTCTCAAACTTTGCCCCGACCTGCTCTCCATTTACTCGGCTGACCAAGATTTTTGCAGCTGGTATAACAAGGACTCTGTAATCGTATAAGTTTTCAAGTCTTTGGCCATTAAGAAAGCGACTTCATAAGATTCCTTGACAAACTCTACACCCTCCTGCTGGATCTGGCCGGTTTATCCATGTGCTAACGCTTTATATTTTTGCCCAGTCGCTGCAAATAGCTCTGATTTCAGTTTATTTTATCAGCGTGGTTCGTTTCTCGATGGGGTTCTAGCAGGATGGGTTGTATGGCCGCATTGGACAGTCTTTTCATGAAAACCACACACTGTTGAATAATTTTTCCACTGTGCTCAATTAGATAAAATCATATTTTACGCATGCTCAGTCATACTTTCGTTTTGGCATTATGCAAGATCGAGCAAAAAAATTTAATAAAAATTAATGCAAAAGAACCAACTTAACAATTAATACGAGAAACTAAAGTTTTGGTGACAAAAAATAATAGTTAAAAAATTTTTTAAATATTTGATTTTTACAAAAGTGTCTGTTTGATTTGTGGTGCATGCATCGACGTTTGCATTATCTGCGTTATTTTGCACCATATTGCATACCTGCATTTACGTCGTGCACGTAGCTGCATTACCACCAGTACTTTTATAGAGTTACTTTGAAGCATAAACTATCTATTTCAATGTAAATGTGATTTAATATTTCTTGTCAAATCTACTCTAAATTTAATTCTAGCTTGTATCTGACAACTAACATTGTTCAATCTGCTATTTGCAGCTTAAACTAAAAACTGCACATGAAATCTATAAAGCTGTTATAAGAAAAGCGAAGCTTTTGAGCAATCATTTTACCTAATTTACTGTGTACTGCTTTTTAAAACAGCTGCTCTCTTTCTGATGACATGACCTGTATTTCGAAGACCGTAATATTACGAAACAATAAAATAGCAGGCTACAGGAAAATTTATTTATTTGGAAAAAAACAATAAAAAACTTTTTGAAAAAATGGAAATTACTCTCGTACCAAGCAGAAGACCTTCGCGTACCACAGATTGGGAACCCCTGTCTTGGAGCAACTAATTTTGTCTCTTTTTTACTCTTGCTCCGATTGCTTTTTCTTCGAATTATACTCGACCGCGCTCGTCGACTTCAAGTGCTGCCAACAAAATAATTTCTTCAAGTTCACGAGTTAACTTGAAGCTTGCTATCAAGTACTGGAATTCATTTTATTTATACGAGTATATTCTCTATTAATTAGTAAAACTATCTGCCTCTACATGCGCAAATATTGTTTTCGCTTTTGAAAGTTGCGGCCAATAACTTTATTATTCAGGAAGTTCAACACCAATCTTGTATTGATTTAAAAGAACTAAGTTTTGAATAGCATTACGTAATGATTGCTCTTTTGGCTGTTGGAATGTGGGGATTTTCAAAATGTAACATGTTCGAAGCAAACCGGTAAAATCAATATAAAAAATATTTGTTCTTTTTTAAAAGTAAGTGTTTTGTTACTATTTGAAAAAAATACAAAATAGACTTTTAATTCTTGAAAGACCAATGGGCCTATGAAGCCTATAAAAAAATCTTTATTTCTTGCTTAGTAAACAATCTTAAAAAAATAAAATGTTGCAAAACGTTTTATGTGGCGCCCTACTCACGACTGCATTAAAGTAGTGTAATATTTTTGGTCTTACAATTTTTTTTCTGGGCTTGTTAAGGGCTGGTACGAAAACTGGCGCCAACTTAAAGAAATTTTTTGTAAAAATTTTAATGCTTAAACAAAACATTTCAGTAAGCGGCAAATTTCTAAAAAGTTGAAATCTAATCAAATTATTTTTAGATAAAGACATAATAAGTATGGAATTATTTTCTTTTTTTGTTTAGCGGCAATCCAGAAATAAAAATCACTCTTTTTCCAAAAAATAATCAGGCATCAAACAGTTGTAACATATATTTAAATGAAGAGCCTCCAGTTGTTCATATCTGGCTCAGGTAAATTCCTACTTGTATACAATGATTTTGTATGTTTAAAAACCTCATCAGCTCTTTGTTTCAAAAGTGACAATCCACAACTCGGCAACGAAGTCACGTCCAATCCGGAGAGAAACGATTCGGTTCGCATTGAAAAGGTAAAAAATTGAATTCATTTGTTCTTAAGTTTTTTTGATTTATTGTGCTATTTCTCTCCCGTTTAGCGGATTAATTTTTATTTCTAATCTTAGCTTGCTTTTAAAAGATATTTTTGAACATTTTTAAAAACCATACATATTTGTAGTTTAGTTTTTAAAAGTCTGATATGACTTCGATTTAGAACTGTTTGATAAAGTCTCGTAAGAGAAAATTAGTATAAAGTGCTTTTTTACAAGGGCAACATAGACCAGGGTTGAAGCGATTCTATGTCGTTTATTAAAACTGTTCTTTATACATCTCGGTCCTGCTGACGACAATCAAAACGTAATCGTTATTTTGTTCTTTAAATTCTTCAGTTTTGAGGATGCTATTGGCTTACCACTTTCAAGCCATAATTAATTTGGGCTTTATTTAAGATGTCCTACTATAGATAGACAAACAATGAGATATGATGAAATAATAAGAGTAAATGATGAATTACAATCATTAAAAATCTGGATGCAAAAATATTCTAGACTTTATTTTTGACTTTGTTTCTGGCTGTTTAGCCCGTCGAGTATGCTTTACCTTCTTTTCAGTGTTTTTATTGAAGTATTAGCAAGTGCATTCGCATCAGTTTTTATCATAATTATCTAATTGTTTTTAATTTACATTGACATATTTCATCAACTTACAACATTAACCAATCTTCAAAAATATGAATATGTCTTGAGCAAGATTGAATCAGCTTTTCCCGTCTTGAATTGGTATCCGGGCCTGAAAACCCCAACCATCCCGACCATTAAAATAAAGTTTTGTACCTCTCGGCCACTCTTCAAATATCGAGCGAAATTGATTTTTATTAAATCGTTTAAATTCTTTCACTTTTTTGTTGTTTTTAACTTTAAGATTTTCATTTTTTTGTTGTTTTTAACTCTTTTCCTACAAACTTTTGTTAAAATCTTCAACCGCTCGAAAATAATCCCCGAAAAAAAAAATGACTTTGGGCTGTATTTAGGTACTGGATGAAAGCAAAAAATTAAGATTCCAAGTGGATTTTACCGTGTAAGTTTTATTATACATTTTTACGGCTTTTGTATAAAACAAAATAAAAAAATTTCCGGCTTCCAACAAAGACTATACAAAAATGTTTTAACTCATTTTTATCGTCTATTCAATAATATTACACATTGATTTTACGCTTATAAATGGCTTACGCATAGGTGTACCAGCCAAAAAATTTGGGAAACAATGAAATTTTGCCTAAATTTTGTGACATTTGCGTAAGCATGATTTTCTAGTACTTTACGGATATGACAAAAAAAATTGTCTGAGATTCTAGAATGAAGAAAAAAAAGATTTCTAAAAAAAAATTTCTCTCAGATTTTTCTCTAATATGAAAAGGATTTCTCTCAGATTTCTCGATTTTCGTCTCAAAATCATAGTATTATCTAAAAAAAGAAAAAAAGGTTTTCACCAAAACATGTTTTCTTTTTTCTGCATTTAGTTCAAATGGTTTTTTGATCATTGTCAGTACTCTAAAATTTCTGATTTTGGCCGAATTCTGGAAACTTGCGCGGGCAATTGCCCCCTGCCTCCCGGCAGGTACGCATATGGCCTTATATAAAAAACTCGTTTTCAGAACCAAATATAAATAGTCTATGTCTACTGTCTAAAGATTATTTCAGACTTTTCAACTCACGTCAATACGTTCGAAAAAATCAAAGCTTCGAACAAAACAAAACAAAACAATTAAGAGTAATGTACAATCACTGTAAAAGTAAAAGGATACAGAAAAATTTGTTATAATGTTTTAAAAAATAACTGCGAACAGTGGTGTAGACAAGTGAGGTTTACCGTTTACAAACAAACTGATTATAGAGATAAAAATTTTAAAAATAATATTTCTCTTTAAAACATTGATGATATCAATGTAACAAGAATCTGGTTTTAGTTGTTTGCGATACTTATAAACTTTGTAATTTACTTCAAAGATGACTTAAAATATTTGTCCACAATCTTTTTTTTTCTTTTTTGTTTAACTTAATTGAGAACAACTTTTATAAAAAAAATATTGTAAACCCTAGATTTAATCTCCTCTAATATAAAACCCTGCTCGGCCACTGAAACCAATGTCTAAGAACAATTTTTATTTATTGTACTTTTGCTAAATTTATAAGAACTTTTTTAAGAGCAGTTCACATACACACTTATCACTTTTTTGCAGAAAAAAATAGAAAAATATCTGCCGAGCCCCGTAAAAGTAAGAACTTTTTTCTAAAACATGCCATATCCACACGTTTGGACTTAATTTTGTTAATTTTACTATTATTGGTAAATATAAATCCACGATTTTTATGTAAAAACATAACTAAAGCAGTGTTCGCAAATTTTTTTCAAGCAATTCAAGTTTTATTTTAAGTTTATTTTAAAACTTCGGCAGCCCAATGTTAAAACTGCAATTCACCAATCGTTTTTTGTTTTTTTGATATAAAGATCAAAACATACCTTCTGGTCTTTGAAAATCAAAACAACCTGCGTTATGCCAACTTTCCGTAAAATAGGCTACGGCCAAAATAGATCGCACTATGACACTATCAATTAAATTAAAAGACTTCCTCAACTACTAAATTGGCGGCCCAAGCAAATCAAACAGGTAACCCGTTTTCGAATCAAAACTTATGAGTTGAGAAGCAATGCACTCGAGCATTTTAATCTTCGATCATTTCTTTTAGTTTTTTTCAACCAATTAAAATATATTTATTCAAGTTAGTATTTTATAGTTTGTTTATTCAAGTCTACTTTAGCTATAGAGTCTCTTTGCCAAAAAAATTAATAACAAAACCATATTTTTCTTATAAAAATTTTAAGCCTTGCATAACAGCTGTAAATTAAACTTTTTTTAATTTCGTGTCATGTTTAAAGACATTTTAAATACGAATTCACTTTGACACAAGGGAAAAGAAATTCGATTACCAAGGAGTGTATGTAAAATAATATATCAATATTTTAGAATTTTGATCTTGTAACCACAAAAATTCCATACGATGATTTTGAACGTTTGAAAACTATGCTAACTCGTCCTTGAGTAGTGACAGTTAAAATTGTTTTAGGAATGAAACATCAAAAGCTAAAAACGAGGAACTGCAAGAAGAAAATGAAAAGCTTCGCATCGAAAATGAATCGTTGCGGTCCAAAAATCAGGAAGTTTGTCATGCCAACTCAAATCTGGTATTTGTTCTTTGTCGTGATATAAAATACAATCCATTGAATTATCTCGCAACCAACACTGAGTGCGCAAGCCGAAAGTTTCCTAGGACCGGCTTAGAATAACGCTTGAGCGATTATGTTGTGAAAGTTGTATTTTATCTCTATATTTCGGCCATCTTCCTGACTTGCACGAAAAATCGGAGGCGCGAAATAGAGTTTTGTTTTTAAAAGACATTTATAATAGACATTTTTAAAAACTAAACATTTTTAATTTTATCTCTAAAAGACAAATAAGACTTCGATTTAGAGCTGTTCGACAAAATCGCGTAAAAGAAAATTAATAAAAGGTGTCTTTCCTGAAAGTGCAACATAGACCAGGGTTGAAGCGAGTCTATGTTGTTTATTAAAACTGTTCTTTATATATCTCGGTCCTGCTAACGATAACCAAAACGTAATCAATCCTTTGTTCTTTAAATTCTTCAGTTTTGTGGATGCTGTTGGCTAACCACTTTCAAGCCATATACAATTTCGGTTTTCTTCAAGATGTCCTAATACAGAAATACAGAAAGAAAAATAAAAAAGTGAACGATGAATTACGGTCATTAACAATTTAGATGTAAAAATGTTCCATATTTTAACACAAAACTAATATTTTACCTTTAAAAATACAAATGCAATGAAATGCAAATTTAATAAAAATCAAAAAAATTTTAAATAAATTAACAAAAAAAAAATACCGACATTCAAAAATATAAGTCTTGTCGTGATTCGTGTAGCCTGATTGTGTTTTCTTATTATTGTTTGAGTTGTTCATTTTTTTATTGTATTTATTGACTCTTCAGGTACAACTATAATACAAATTGAACTTCTACAATATAAAGAAAGATAGTCATAAATCGAGAAACAAATATAGCAGTTAGTAAATGGCAATTGATCAATATACAGATGCTGGAATGGAAACAATTGTTGGAAAAGGAAAAGTATAAGAACCATGTGTTAATAAAGGATTTGGAACGCGAAGTTGCAGAATTTAAACAAGATAAATTGAAACTTATCGAAGATAACACGAAATTGAACGGTGATAAAGCACAATTAAAAATCAAAATGGATTCTTTAAGGTATGATATGACTGTGTTTTTTTTAGTACTTATCTGTTTGTTTTTTACGAGATATTAAAATTTTCTAATTTGTCACGAGATATTAAAAGAAATGCTGTAATGTTACGCATAGATGTATTAACTTAGCCAAGCTGCCGCAAAAAAGATTAAAGCGTGCAAAAGTTTATGGATCATTAGTTAAGAGAGAGTGTTATGAAAACATTTTTTTACAAAAAGATTCTTTTATAACACTTTCTTTTAACTAATGATCAATAAACTTTTCTTCGCTTTAATCTTTTCGGCAGCTTGGCTAAGTTAAGAATACATCTATGCGCAACATTACAGCATGTTTTCTTTTAATATCTCGTAACAAAAGTAATTACTTAATAATCAATCACTTTGGTAAAATAATCGTTTAAACCCAAACTTTTGGCAGCGTTATTTTTCTAAAATGCGAGTTTTTATCTGAAGCGTAAAAATTAATTTTAACTGTGTCGCCTGATGAGCCGTACAGGTGAAACAGTCTGTTGGGACTATTTCAATAAATTTTTTTTTTTAATATTTGTGTTTCGACAATCAGGAATAATCGCTCTGACTATTGAAGTCATTGAACACTCTTTTGAAGAGCACCAGCAATTCGCAGTTATATGTATGTGTATACACTCGTATACATAATTTTTTTAAATAAACATCTTTTTATGTATTTGAAAAACCTGACTTATTTTGTGCAACTGTTAACTCGCAAGGATGATTTCTGCTTAGTTAAATCTAATTTAAGATAAATACTTTGCCCTTACCTGGGAATCAGACTCGGAGTCGGAAGTCGAATTTGGAGTCGGCATCAAAGTCGGAATCGGGAGTCGGACTCGGATCTTAAACTTTCGACTCCGCAACCATGCTAACAGGCGGCAGCACCACCTTTTCACACAAGCCCGGAAAATCTTTTTAAAAAACAATAAGAGGTCTTTCCCTGACTTTTTTGACTTAGTACCACCGTTTTAAATACGTGCCAGTCCCTTTTTGATTATTCTTTATGAATTACATTGTACACTTAGTCGCAATTTTAAATCAATTTAATTACAAGATTTATTATTTAAAATTGTTTATTTTGCGAAAATTGTTTTTGCCTCAAATTTCCCACCCCTTCAAAAAAAACTTGCCTACAATGATTTTGTACGATTGCAAACCATGTTAACTTGTCATTTCAGGAATGAGATTTCAAAACTCAACGACAAAATCAAAAGCCTGGGTTCTGAGAACGATTGCTTCAGAGCAACGATTGATAATCTTCGAAATGAAATCAACAAGATTACTAGCGAAAATAGAGAGCTTCAAGCAAGGGAAGATGAAACGAAAAAAATGGTCAACGCTATGCAGAGATTGCTATCCAAAAAAGTTGGATCCGGAGAAAGATCGGAAATCACTGATGAAAATGGAAGTGCGGATGATGAAGATTGAACATATTTAATGTTAAAAATTAAAACACTGGATTCTTTATTAAAAATCGCTGTTTTTGTGCAAATATATTACTTTTTAACTTTTGCATACTTTTACCGTAAATAGTTCAACCTGGTCGTGACTTTCTTAAATTTCAAAAATTTTTTTGAAACAATAAAGTTTATTTGTAAATTAAAGCTTATCTTTAATGAACCTTGTAGTGTTTTATCATATTTAGTGCATTTCGATTTCTGTTTTTAGTTTAAAAGCCACTAAAAATTAATACAGGGTGTCCATAAAGTCCTTGTGCCTTTTTAAAAAATTATAACTCTGTAAGTATTTGTGATAGAAAGATCTTCAAAAAGTCTTATAAAGTTTACTTTTTTTAGTTTTGTATAACTGAAAAGCCAAATGAAGCCGTCAAACATGAAAGAGCCTCATCCAAAGTTAATGTGTAATATGCTTTAAGAAAAAATCATATCATAGAGCTATTCTTTTTTGAATATTGTGTTGTTAACGCTGACAGCTACTTAAATATGCTGTAGAATTACTTTACTATACAGCTTGCCCAAATAAACCTGAAATATGATGCAGTATTGAAATTGAGCTTTGCCACTTTGCTCTACGACCGTGTTTCTTAACCTTTTTGTACCCCAGCACCCTTTTGGTGAGGCCTAAACAGTCCAGAATCCCTTACCATTGGCTAACATATTCTTTTTACCTTTGACCGCCACATATGTGACCCTTCCCAGCACCCCAGGTTAAGAAACACTGCTCTACGTGTTAGACAGTTTCAAAATGGAGAATTTTCTAACAGATGGATCGGAAGAAGTGTTATTCTCTGTATTGCTAATGATGGAGAACACATTTTTAGGAGAATATTGTATTTTTTAGGTTTCCACATAGAGAACATGTGGAAACCTAAATAATACAATAAAGATTTTCTTTTTTTAATAATTTTTACAGATTCTTTCTATTACACATACTTACAAAGTTATATTTTTTTGAAAAAGCACAAGGATTTTATGGACACATTATATAATACTGCTTTTTCTGGTAAAAATTTAAAAAAACATAATTTTTTTATAGCCCTAAAAATAATTTGCTCGCATCTAGATCAGGAGTAGAGGTCCTTACTGCATTGGCGAGCCGTAACCATAATTAAAAAATTGGTGGGGGCCGCATAAACGTTTGGGGTTCAATATTGTTTTGCCGAAATTTCTCTAGATGTTGGCCTGAATCCCATCTAGTACTTCACGGATATGAGAAGAAATTATATAATATTATGATCTTCTTCTTCTTTCGGCCTTTCCCTTTATTCAGGAATTGCCACAGCGTATGATGTTTCTCCAAAGCGTCCTGTTTTCAACGTACTTTTCCCTCGCATCAACTTTCCCGATATCTTCTTTTACTACATCTAGAAATCTTCTCTTTGGCCTCCCTCTTTTCCTCTTTCCCGGTAACTCCATTTCCATCACCCTTCTTCCTACATACATTGGGTCTCTCCTCATGACATGTCCATACCACCTCAGCCTGCCCTCCCTCATCTTTGTCAGCAGCGTGGTCGAGTAGTTAAAGCGCCGTGCTCATGATCAACATGGTCTCGGTTCAAAACTTACTCGCGCCATTCTGTTGTGTCCTTGGGAAAGACACTTTGCGGCACTTTCCCCTGCTTGATGGTCTTGGCAAACAGTTCTAAATTTCAATCATATCTCTATTAAATTACAAGCGGACAGTAATATCTTGGCATCTCCGGAAGCAGGTCGGGGTAATTTCCTACCCTATGTATTAGCGCCTCCGTCGCTTTCCTGCGAGTCAGGAGGGTAAATATAGAGATAAAATAAAATAAATCTTCATTCCTAATCGTTCTACCTTAACTGTACCCCTGATGTACTCTTTTCTAATCTTATCGTTTCTCGTCACTCCCATAGCAAACCTCAACATTTTCATCTCTGCAACTTCCATCTCTTCTATCTGTTTCTTTGTAACCGCCACTGTCTCAAGTCCATACACCATTGCTACATTAGCTTTATTCCTCTGTAGTTTCCTGTAGTTTACACTGTAGCTTTATTCCTTTGTAGTTTTCACAGCACTGTGCGTCCCCTTTGTTTTTATAGATTGGGATAAGCACACTTCTTCTCCATTCCTTTGGCATCCTTTCACCCATTAATAGTCTGTTGAAAAGTCTGATCAAAAACTTTATCCCCATCTCTCCCGTGCACTTCCAAACTTCTACTATCAACTTATCTGGCCCAACCGCTTTACCTTTTTTCATCCTTCTCAGTGCATTCTTTACTTCTTCTCTACTGACACAATTTACCTCTTGGTTAACTACTTCTGCTTCCTCTGTCCTAGATTCTCTGTCGTTTTCCTTGTTCATCAGTTTCTCAAAGTACTCCTTCCATCTCTTTAACATTGCCTCCGAATTCACCATAACATTACTGTTTTCATCCTTCAAAACTCTCACGTGCTGTACATCTTTCCGTGCTCTGTCTCTCTGCCTAGCCAATCTGTACAACTCCTTCTCACATTCTTTTGTTTCCAATACAAAATTGTCATATGCACATCTCTTCACCATTGCAACTGCCTTCTTTGCCTTACTCTTCTTTTCTTTGTAGATCTTTTTACTATTTTCATCTCGTATTTTATCCCATGCTTTCTTCGCCTTTTTCTTTTCTTTTATGCTCTCCTGTACTTCCTCATTCCACCACCATGCCTCCCTATCTCTTTACCCGCAACCGATCCGGTATGGATTTACCAACATAACGCATTTATATAATCTGGCAAAAAAGTTTTACGCCGAATGCCCTTCCTGCCGCAATCCTCCCCATTTATCCGGGCTTGGGATCGGCATCAGAAAACATTAAAATGTGCCCCCGATGGCTGGGTTGTATACTAAATTTATGACGAAGACCAAAAAAACAGTCATCACTTAGAATCGATTCTGATTTCGCGATTGTCGGTTTGCATCTTCCCAATCATATGCGGGCCACATTGAAGTATCTTGCTGGCTGCAGGTTCCCCACTCCTATTCTACAGCGAAACTTGAGTTCATCTTTGATGTTGACGTACAGAAAATTGTGCATGATTTAAGCGTATAAACTTTTTTTTGTGTCTGTGTAAAACTACTTGCTTAAACACTTTGGTAGGTCAAAGGAATAACTTGCTATAAAACAGGCGTCCATCAAAGTAGATCACTTTATGTCAGTATTCAGTTAATTAAAAGGTTTCGTGAACAACTAATTTGGCGGCCTAAGCACATCAAACTGCGACCTACTTTTTGGTTAGAACTCATGGGTTGAGGAGCATTGCACTCAGAGGCGGACAGAAGCTTTATAAAAGGCGTGCGCTTAAACTAAAATATATAAGATAATATTGTCGTAAATTTAAACAAAAACCAAACAAATAACTTAATTTTATGATCTTCAATCATTTATTTGAGTTTTTTTCAATCAATTTTAAACATATTTTATCGTACTGAACAAATTAAATGTATGGATGGAAAATTTTATAGTTTATTTATTTAACCCAAGCGTAGCCATGTTTATTGTTTGGCAAAAAATATTGTTTAAACTTTTGGTGTCTTTCCAACAGAAAATTTAAAGTTTGCGTTACATTCATAAAAATTACTTTTTCTAAATTTTATCTCAAGTTCAAAGACGCCTTCAAAGATGAACCCACTACGACACAGGGAAAAAGATTCGAACACCAAGAAGCGTATTTAAAATCATTTTTTTACAATTTTTGATCTTATAACCACAAAAATTACATCCGATGATATTTTAATTTTAAAAATTATGCTAACTTGTCGTTTTAAGAATGGCAGTTTAAAATCTTAGCAACGAAGTTCCGGAGAAAAACGATCCTAATAAAATGCAAAACTGCGGGAAGAAATTAAAACGTTTTGTATCGAAAACCTGGATCTCACGAAGAAATACGAAGTAGTGCGATTCGAAAATCACCATGTCCGTTAAGATAGCTTCGAGTTGATGTTTATGTCTTTGTCGTGGTAAAAAATGCAGCGAATATGTGAAACACCTAATAGTTTTTTTGTTTTGTGTGCATCATTTGGTTTCACTTCTATGCAGTAAATATTTTTGTAAAACTGCTAGCAATTACTGTGCCATTTATTAATAAATTAAAACAACTTTTTAGATCAGAAAAAAAATGTTTGAATTTTTTTTGTTTTGAATTCTTGAAATTGCTTTTTTTACTAAAACCTTAAAATTTCAATTTGACTTGAAGTAGAAGAATTGCTTTTAAAATTTATTGTAGCAGGGTTACGCTTGATTAAAACATCCATTGAATATTAAACAGGATTTGAAAATAATTAATTTTTAATCAATTTATTTTTATTTATTTATGTTTAGTTGTACTTGCTGACAAATCAAGTAACCCTTATTTTGTTTATTTTAAAGTTATACTTTCATGAAACAAAGTAAACAAAAGTATTGTAGGTTCAAAACTATGCTTAATCTTTTTTAACAAAAACAAGAGCAAAACATGTATTTAGGTGAGAAGCGAAAACTAAGCTTTGCGTGATGAGAAGCAGGTGATGCGATGTGAGAATCTAAACCTGCGAGATTGCAATAGTTTACTGCTTTCTGAAAACGTCCACCTCAGAACAACAAACAAAAGTTTCTTGAATGAAATTAGAAAGATTTCTCGAGAAATTATATAAATTAGGAAGATTTCTCGAGAAATTATAGAGCTTCAATCGCGGGAAGATGAAATAAGAACAATAATAAAGGTTATTGGTGGAAACGGAAGAGTAAATCAAGACGATTGAACTAATTTGATGTTGCAAACTCAGGCTATTAGTGTTCATTATTAAAAATAACCGTTTATGCAAATATTATTATTATTTTTTAACATCGTCTGTTCTCATTGTAAACAGTCTAAACTTAGTCGTGATTTATTTTAAATTTTAAATTTTTTTCCTGAAACAATCAAGTTATTTTTTGTAAATTAATAATCTTGAATGAAACTGGTAGTGTTTTGTTCTAATTGGTGCATTTGCACTTCTGCTTTTTAGAATAAAAACAACAAAAATTAATATGACATATATTGTTTTTCTAGTAAGAATTTATTGTTTATATATAGAGCAGTTTGCTGGTTTTTATTTAAATATCCTAACTAACAGCCAAATTATGAATTCTTTAGAGCTTTAAAAGCGGGACTTGGATATCATACTGTTCAGCTTTGTCATTGACTGATAACAATTATTCTCAAGCGCAAAACAAGAAAGTAAAGAAATGTTCAATAACTCTGTAATTCTGCTGTTTTAACTTGTGTATTTTTTTGTTTATTTAAAGATACCAAAATTTGACTTTTCGGGCGAAACACAAGGAATATAGCAGAACTGTTGGAAAAATGCAGTTAAAATAATTACAGTAGATTAAAAGACAAACCAATTAGTCAAAGATCAAGAGCTACATTTCTTAATTGTTACCGTAAAGAGCATTTTTCCTTGATTTTAATGCCTCCATATACCTTAAAAAATTTGCATTAATCTAAATACCCCTTTTCAAACAAAGTTTATTATTAAAGACTTTTTTTGTCTTCATTGTTGTAAACAAAGTTTTACCTTCAACGTTATACGGGACACAAATAAATTATTTAGTCCAGCGGTTCTTAACCTTTTTGGTACCGCGCCTTCCTTAAGCAATGATTGCCCATTTTACGCCTCCCCATCTTTAAGAATTAATACAAAAGTATAATTTCAATTGCATTTTATTTAAGAATCACAAATTAGTGAGACACTTGACATTGTTTCTTGGCAACTAGCTCTTTAATACGTGTTTAATCCTAGACAGCGCACACCGCAAGTCTCCTTCAACTTCCAGCTTATTTCTGTACTTAGTTTTGATGGCAACTAGTGTAGAAAATGCAGCTTCACACATATAAGTTGAATCGAACATAACCAGAACACGAAGTGCTTCGGTGGAAATAAGAAGGTAAACAGGAAGATATTTAACCCAAAACGTCTCAAGCTCCAGCTCCTTAAAGTTGTCCTTGGCTGTGGAGTTAAATTTTAACTCAAGAAACTCTTCCTGAGCTTAATCAAAAATTTCGTCTACTTCGCACTGAAATGAGTTTCTGATAAACTTCCAGGCTTTTCGCTTCTCATCTATGTCAGGAAAGTATTTGATAAATTCTTCTTTTAAATCAAATAGATGAGTTTTTATTTGTGTCTTTAATTCAGACTTGAGGTTACCGTTATTGAGAGCAGAATCCAGGTTACAAAAGCTTACTGGATTTCCTTGTTCAATTCGATTCTGCCAGAGGTCAAATTTGGACATAAAAGACCGCACAATATCATAATGCATTATGATATTGAAGTTTTTTTTGCTTGAAGTTAAAGGTTGAGAGTATTCAACGCCTGAAATATGTCCACAAGATAAGCCAGTGATTGTTAAAAACCTTGGGATTGAAACTTTTCCAATAAGTTTCTCTTCTTCCTTGAATCGAGAAATACTGCAACTTCTTCTTTTAATTCATGAATTCGTTTTAGCATATTCCCCTTAGACAACCATCGGACATTTGTGTGAAACAACAGAGCAACATGTTCAGATTCCATATCTTGACACAGAAGCTTGAATAGACGACTGTTCAGGAATCTTGCTTTTATATAATTTACGATTTCAATAGTTAGGTCCAGAACCTCTTTCATTTCATGAGGCAGAGTTTTTGATGCTAAAACTTCACGATGAAGTATGCAATGCGTACCTATTACAGAAGAATTTTTTTTCTTTTACCCTTTTAATAAAGCCAGACTTCAGACCAGTCATAGCTGGAGCTCCAACCGTGCACGCTCCTGCTAATGATTCCCTTGATAGTTGGTTTTCCCGAAAAAAGTTTACCACAACATTAAAAATTTCGGCTGATGTTGCACGACTTTTCATTTGGTAGTAGAATAACATTTCTTCTATATAACATTGTATGTTCGCTTCTCACCTTGTGTTTGTTGGTTTGTATTTTTAACTTCTTGATTTTTAAATACGGTGCGCTTTGTGTTCTGCTTTTACCTGAAGAAGTCCGCCCGATGCAACGGACGAAACGTCGTTGAGTTCTTCTTTAATAAATATTACGCCTTTTGTATTTGTTGAAGTTTTACTTGCCTCTGATTTTACCAGAAGAACAATGAATTTTAAAATAAGAAAGGAGCTTCTTTTATTTGGTCGAGAAGTTGATCTTTGATATCTTGAGATAGTTCGTCGATTCTTCCTTTAACTGTATCATTAGATAATGCAATTTGAGAAAGCATATTTGCTTTATCCTTGCCCAGTACGAGTTCTGCTGCTACGAGTATACTAGGTTCTACAAGACATTCTCCGATATTATGACTTTTCTTATTCTTTGCAATCAACATGGCGATCTCGTAAGAAGCTTCAACAACATTCGAAGATCTTTGCTGAAACGTCCCACTCATGTCCAACTTAGCTTTCTTCAAGAAATGACTTTTCATGACAAAAAATGCTTTAGGCTTATTGGTTAAAGCGGAATGGGCTATGGTCAAATGCCGTTTCAAGCGTGAGGGACGAATTGCATCATTATTAACAGTCTTGTAACATATCACACTCTGCGGGACTTCTGTGTCACCTTTTAGCAGTGATACAAAACCAAATTCAATGTAGTCATCAAGATACTTTCTTTTTTTCATTGCCATTTTAATTATCTTACTTTATTACTTATCTACGCAGGCACTACAACATGATAAAACATTAATTTAGTTACCGTAAAACCTCTAATTAAGTGCCACCCTGTTTTTTCAAAAATCGCCGTAAGCGATTTACTAACCCGGATTCCCTTGCGGTTACTATCGCTTCTTCAGAGATCCATTTTCTCTTGTTTTTTTTTATTCCATGCTAATGCTGATGCTGAAAGAGGGATTTCGGGTGAGTTTCACCGCAAAAAGAAATCGCTTACGGCGACTTCTTGAAGAGACAGGGTGGCGCTAAATTAGAGGTTTTAGGGTAATTGTAAATATAGTTTACATATATACCGCTCTACCATTTTAACAAACTGACTGATAGCTGCTTAATCCATTCAGATTTTTTATTTCTTAATTTTAACATGACACAGTTCATTCTGCAGTGTAGATTTGCTGCTGCTAATCAAAATAAAGTAACACAATCGATAATTTAGCTCTTTCGCGACGGAGCTTTTGACCACTAGCTGCGCCAAATAAGGGTTTTTTCAAAAATTAAGCAATATTTAATTATAGAAACCAAACTGCTTAAAATAAGAAGCACCAGACTCGATTTACAATATTTAATTATAATTTTCCCATTGATTATAAAAAAAAATTGTTTAAATTTTATATCATTGAAAATATAACTTTTTCCTGGATAAAATGCTATAAAATTTTTAAAAATTTGTTTAAAAACAAGTTTGCAATAAGCAAAATAAAAGACCCCACTTTTCTTTGCAAAAAATCCCTTTTTCCCCAATAATTACGACTAACGACACGATAATTCAAATTTTCAAGTCGCTACGTGTCGCTAGAGTTCTACTCTGTCTGGCGGAAAAAATTTCGTCTGAATATTTTGCAAAGCGAGCGCTCCATATTCGATTATATTCCCAAAAGAGTATGATGAACGGTACATTACTAATTAGAAGAACGAAATTTTGAACTTGATCGTAGTGTGTGTGCTTGCGTGCCATTGTTTGAATCTTTGCGCGGCTTTGCCTTTGATCTAGAAAAAAAGTTTCTGCTTTTCTCGCGACAATTCATAATGAAGAAATGGCAAGCTCATAGCTTGTATTAGCTTGTTCAGCAAAGTAAGGTAGTTTCTTGTAACTCAATAAATTCTTATGTAACAAATTTTGATCGACTGATGTATTTTTGCTAAAGCATAAAACTACACCGGTAATATATTTTAGCAAAATATTTTCAATTGGCTGATACACAATTTGCAAATTTAGCAAATAAAAATTTATAAATGAATTTTTTAATGCAAGTATTGAAATGTTCTTTTTGATAAGCAATAAGCCATTTTTACAAACAGAAGGTTACCGTGGATATGGCACACCAATCCTTTATAATTTTTCATTTTTAATTTCCATATTTGTCCTCCTAACACACGAAAAAGCTTCGCAAGCGCTTTAAATAGAGCAGCTGTCAAGCAAGTATATTACGACCTGCTTCCGGAGACTCCAAGATATTGCAGTTCCGAGCTATTGAAGCATATAATTTATAATTTGTATTATTCTAATATTTTGTAGTAGCAGCAGTATATGATGTCTTTTCGAGTTTCACTTCGAATTGTAGTAGTATAGAGTGTGTAAAATTTCATCAATACAGAGGCATTTTTTTTTCTTTTTTTGACCTAACATCAACATCCTAATGCTCCTTTGTAAAAATAGAGCAATTTCTTGTGTAGGGGGGCCACTTTTTGATCTATTTTAGGGGGGCCCGGTGTGACGGCACCGCTCGCACCCTATTAAAGCCATTACTGAGTGTTATTATATATTCTTTACTTCATAAAGCTTTATTAATCTTAGTTTCATACAAAAAAAACTTTTTTTATAATTATGAACTAATTAGTAAATTATAATTTATGAAATTGAACAACTTATCTCTATACGGTTCCAAACAGAGCTTTCAGATTTTGTTTTGTTGATTAGAAATTCTGACTTCACATCAAAGCGCAGCCGTATATAAAGGGACGTGCGCATTTGCTTGGGTATTGTGACGTAACAGAGGTTTTTCAGGCAGTTTAGCCAATAAAAATTTGCCGTGTTTCTTTTTTTTTTGCTCACTTTGAGTCACGTGACATGAGCCCATTTTGTTCCTCCCGTCCTGAAAAAGTTAGCTCTTTTATGACATCATACATCTATTTAGTTTATGAAGCAGGGTTACCATTAATGGCAGGCTACAATCACTCACAAGAATATCTCGGACGGAATTTAGGTTTACGACCTTTGGTGCGGCAAGCATTCGCACGCTGTATTCTGTATGTTTCAGCCAGGATAAGTAGAAACGCACTTTGTACCATTCAAAATTTGAAAAGATTTTTAATTCTAACACACAACTGACTTAAAGTAACTTTTGATTTAGAAAAACAAAGGAACGTGTGCAGAAGGTTAGTTTCGTGTGCAAAGCTCGGAATCTCAAAATTAATAAAAAAAAAAACGTGTTGTAAATGCATTAGGGCTCGTGCCCCCTAAAAATTTGCGTACGCCCCCCCCCCCCCCCCCGGTTAAGAACCCCTGATTTAGTCAAATAAACTAATTACTCTAAATAACGCAAATACAGTGTAAAGTAAGATCCGCATGAAACCGGGCAAAGAACCCAGCCGCGGGTCAGCCAGGCTGGAATTTTATGAAATCGTGTTGTCCTTCACTTGATACAAAAATTTATTTTGATCAAGTCTCAGAAACTTTGTGCTAAAACCTTTGGATGATCCCAAAAAGTTGTGCGGCCCAAGGCTGCAAGCTGCAGGTCTAAATTAGGGGTTCTTAAACTGGGTGGTAAGAAAGTTTCGTAAGAGGAGTGCAAGCAACCAACTGCAAACTGAATAGATACCTGCATTGACATAAAGTAAATGGAAAAAAAGAGAAACTATGACAGTTATTATTTAAAACAGCGTTTCTTAAATTATTATTTGAGATCTCTACTTTTTTGAGACGTAAATCAAAAATTCAGAAACAAATCCAAAGTAAAGACCTGTTTTTAGTTTTGACCTTTAATTTTGGAGGAAAATAAAAAATATGATTGTTGGGTTTTGTTGGTATCGTTAAAGGAAGGCGCGAGTTTTGTTTTCATGAAGAAAGGGGGCGCGTCTCGAAAAGTTTAGGAATCCCTTGTCTAAATTAAGTGTTGAATAAAATAACATTTAAGTTTTATTGTATCGAATAAATTTTACGAAAATGAAAACCAAAAAAATTTTGGATACTAAACTGCATGTTAGAATATTATCAAAAATTAAGAATTTTTTCGTTGAGCGAATGTTCGGAAGCATTGAAATGTGGAAAATCAACTTGCCTCAAATTCAGTAAAAATATTCGATTTTCAGTTATATAAAGTTCACTTTTTTTACTTAATGATTTTACTTTTTTTTTTAATGCCGTACCGAATTCGAAAGAAAAACTTACGGTCATTTTTGGTTGAAAATTTCCACATAAATGATAGTTCCCTTAAGTTTAGTTTATTTGTTTCACCTTGATAAACAATCGATACCCAAATAGCAAAATAAAAATAGAAATAAAGTTTCAGATCACAATTTTTTAACATCGTAAGGGTGGAAGCAAAAAACCAGAAGGTCACCAAAGTCAGAAATCATTTTTTTACATCACCAACCACATTAAAGACAACTGTAAATTTCAGTCGAAGCAACAAACAAGTAAAAAGAAAAAAATTAGACCACAAAATAAAATTAAAAAGCATCAGATTTAGCTCAATAAGAAACATAATTTTCTCATTTTTCATTATGCTGTAAATAAAAAATTGACGTTCACCGACAGAGACACTTAAATTTACTGAAAGTCACCAAACATTTAAATATTTGATGTTGTGCAAAGAATATCTATTTTAAACGATTATTCTTGAGTGCAATACAAGAAAATAAAGAAATCTTTAATAACACTGTTATTCTGCTGTTTTAACTTGTGTATTTTTTTCCTTAATTAAAAAATATCAAAATTTAACTTTTCGGGCCCAATACAAGGAAATATAGCAGAACTGTTCAAAAGCGCAGTTAAAATAATTATAGAAGAATAAAAATGAAGGAAAAGTCCGATTTTGAACCTCGCGACACTTGCCAGCCCCCAGTTAAAACGTACTCTGAAAGGGACGTCGAAAGTTCCTATGTGACGTGTGCCATGTTGCAAGGGTAAAATCATATAGCAGCCCTCCAAATCGTAGAGCATGGTCCGTTGCTCGCGACTATATTCCGACCTATTGTTACCATTTATCCAGTAGCATCCTTGTTTTGTCTCCAAGCAATAAGTATTGCACTTGAGTGGGAGTTTGCAGTGAAAGGAATTGTCTTGATTGTGCACTCGTTAGCAGTTTGAACTTTTTTTCATACAGGAAAACAAATCCGCTCCCAGAAGTGTACAATAGAATAAGATTTACTGGAATACTGCCCACAAGTTTTGGAAGGTTTACGTCTTTGAACGAGACGAGACTCGTTTTTTCTTCAAGTTTTGGTTTCTTTTCGAAATGAGTCTATTTTTCTTTGTTGAAATTCTTTCTTCATTCATAGAATAAGGCTTTGATCGTGAATCACCAATGTAGCGCAGAAGGATTTTTATTGTTCTCAAAAAGGTAAGGCCGCTACTATCTACGTATTTCGTGTTCTGTTTTTTGATCCGTTTTGCAATTCAAAAATAAAACCAAACCGTTATTCTATTGTTTCAATTTTTTTTTTTTTTTGCTAAATTAACAAAATAAATGTCAAAATTGAATTCTTTGGACGCAACACAAGAAAATAATAAAAAAAGGTTGGAAAAAGCGCAGTAAAAATAATTATAACAGAACACAAGATAAACCAAATAAGCGGACCTGGCAGCCGCTGCACTTTTAACTGGATGATAGTAAAAGTGATTTGGAAAAAAATAATATTTAAAAAGTTAGGAAGGTAATTTTGATGTATCATTATTCAAACATAAACAGTGCAACGTTAAAAATGATGCTATTTCTGCAATTAACAAAAGAGCATTTTAACGTTTAATGTGGTCAACCTTATAAAATTGTTTTTTCAAATAAAATAATGCTCAATTGCATGGGTAACAAACCTGTCAAATAGCAAGAGCCACATTTCTAAATTGTTACCGTAAAAAGCATTCGTCCTTGGTTTTAATGTCTGGATATTCCTTAAAAATTTCCATTATTCTGGATACCCTTTTTATATAAAGTTTATAAGTAAAGTCTTTTTTCGTCTTCGTTGCGTAAACAAAGTTTTACCTTCGACGTCATATAAAGATTAAAAAGAAAATGTTTTAATTGGAATCCAAATAAATTATTTATTATTAGTTACAATGTAAAGTAAGAGCCGCATGAAACTGGGCAAAGAGCCCGTCGCGGCTCGGCCAGGTCGGATCTATTGCATTGGAATAGCCGGAAATCATATTGCCCTTTAGTTGATACAAAAACTTATTTATACTAAGTCTCAGAAACATTGGGCTGAAGCCTTTCCATGGTCCCAGAAATAGCTCCCATGCTCCTATGCTTTCCAAGGTTGCAAGCTGCAAGTCTAAATTAGGGGTTCTTATACCGGGGGCGAGATAGGTTCATAAGAATGGCGCAAGTAACTGGCTACAAACTAAATAGGTAGCTGCATTGACATTAAACAAATGGAAAAAGGAGAAGGTATGAAAGTAATTGTTTGAAACAGTGCTTCTCAAATATTTTTTAAGATTACTACTTTTTTGAAACGTAAATCAAGAATTCAGAGACAAATCTAAAGTGAAGACCTTTTTTTTAATCTTCAACTTCAATTTTCGACAAAAATTGAGGAAAAGGTGGTAGGGTTTTGTCGGTACCGTCAAAGGAGGCCGCGAGTTTTGTTCCCCAAAGAAAGGGGGCGCCACTTGAAAAATTTAAAAACCTCTAGTCTAAATTAAGCATTGAATAAAATAACAATATACTTTTTTTCTATGAGAATGAAAACCAAAAAAAGTAGAATAACTGAACTGCATGTCATAATATTGATAATATTATACGCTAACAAAAAATTCTAAATATTTTGACAATATTATAACTATCGGCGTATCGAGGATTTTTGAAGGGGAGGATCCATATAACCATAATTAAATATGCTTAGTGGAAAATTTTTTTCAAGTGATTAAAAAAAGACCTTCACTTTGCATCTGTCTCGATTTTGTCCATTTTTCTTCCAAAAACCTAATGATCTCTAAAAAAAGGTCTTCACTTTGAGTCTGTCTCTAATTTCTCGTATTAGTAATCTCCAGGGGGAAAGCCATGGCAGAATGCCTCCCCCCTAAATACGATACTGATTAGAACATATAGTTTCCTATTTAAAATTTCGTTTTTAGAGATTCTTATTATGAATATATTTTTTAATAGGAAACTCCCTATTAAAAATTATTGTTCCCATGTTTATTAAAAAATTATTCAAAGTGTTAGTTAGTCTTTTACCTTTAAATAATTTTATTAGGTATTCAATTGCGGTATGAACAAAGTATGTTTAGTTTTAAAGAATATAATTACTCGACTAAGAATAATATTAAGTTTATAACGCAAATCTACCATTATTGGCTGCAGCGACGTTTTGCGCAATTTAAAGAAGTTGCTAGATGACGCTACAAGACCGCAATAAAACACGTTTTCCAGTAATACGATAAAATGTCATCATGTTTTAGTAAGAGATAAATATTAGTTAGTTTTAATGTGTTTACAACGGACTTTTGATTATAATTATGCTACATCATCAACACTACACGGCCCAAAGATAGCCTTTAGATGCGAAAGAAGTTTTTCGTTAAACCAGTATTCGCAAGCATTGAAATGTGGAAAATCTACTTGCCTCTAGTTCAGTCAAAAATATTCAATTGTCAGTTATATAAAGTTCACTTTTTTTACATAATAATTTTACTTTTTTTAAATGCCATGCCAAATTTAAAAAGAAAATTTATGGGGCATTTTTATTGAGAACTTTTACATGAATTAATAGTTCTGTTCAGTTCGGTTTATTTGTTTCACAGTGATAAACAACCGATCCCCAAATAACAAAATGAAAAAAGAAATAAAGTTTTAGATTATAATTTATCAACACTGTAAGGATGGTAGCGAAACACCAGAAGGTCACCAAAGTCAGCAGCCAATTTTTTTTATTTCACCATCTTGATAAAAGACAACTGTAAATTTCAATCGAAGCAATAAATAAGAAAAAAGAAAAAAAATTAGACAAAAAATAAAAATAAAAAAGCATCACATTAAGCTCAGTTAGAAAGATGATTTTCTCATTTTATATTATGCAGTAAATAAAAAAATTGACGTTCACAAACAGAGCACTTAAATTTATTGTCACCAAAGTCACCAAACATTTAAACATTTGATATTGTACAAAGAATATCTATTTTGCTGAAAAGCGTTTTTAATGAAAGCGCTAGTTTTTGAGCTGCGTTATTCATTGTTTTTTTGTTTGTTCTGATTTATTTTTTGTTAGTGCATTTAAATGAAATATTTTTTATATTTTGTTATACTATTCTGACTACATTAATTTTAATATGGGAAAACTAACTCTTTGCTCAAAGTTTATTCCAACTGAGATTACCATAATTTAATTTTTTAACGAACTTTATTTGCATTGTTTCTGTGCATCGTGATCAGATTCAGTCATCAGATCATCGTGATAAGATCACATCGTGATCATCATGATCTTGATCATATAAAATTTTAAAATTTTGATTTAAAATTATATTGTTAATGTACTTTAAAATATATTGGGGTCAAGCTAGCGAGAACTTTCTAACCACATGTAAACGCCAAATGTAAATGCTAAAGCGCTATTTCTTAGCCAGGGTCGTTCTAAACGTTCAAATCCAGGGGCGTCCAACTTTTTTTTAACCGAAAGCCATTTTGGCATTTCAAAAATATTTTTGAGCCCATTTAAATAAAGCAACGCGGCCACTGATAAGATTTAGGTTTGGGTTTGCACAGGTTTGCACGAACCGGTTCTTGGAGCGTCATCAAGTTCAGCGACCCCGTTCTTAATTTAACAAAATCTTAGTATCTCTATAGTTTGTCTCAGCATGAAAAGGGAGCCTGTTGATAGTGAGTTTTATACAAGGGAAACCTCTTCTTAAAATTTTGAATTCTACCATTGACCGCGGCCGAGTTGTACAAGTTCACCTCTTTTCAGTTCAGTTCGGTTTTCTTTTATTTCTGATATTCAGTTCAGATTTTATTTCTGACTTCCTTTATTTCTTATTGTTTTATTTTATTATTATCAAAATGCAACAAAATATTAAAACGTTTGTGAGTTGCTTAAAGATGGGAGCGGAAAAATTCAAATTAGACCTATTAAAAGTGCTCCCTTTGCATTAAAGATTTTCTTTTTAAACCTGTCCGAGCAAATTTTGCCGCACGATCTAAGTCTTCCAAGCATTATTTGTCTATTATGTTTACGTCACTTCAAAAAATATTGTGCGGACTACTTAAAACCTTATTACGGATCAAATGTGACCCACAGGCTACGAGTCGGACATCTTTGTAGTAAACAAATAAAAAATGTTTTAGTTTAGGCCTATTTCTTTATGCTATTGACCTTAATAATCTTGAAAAGCAGAACCGATAAACCTCAGCAGCGCACATTCCGTACAATGAGTTGTTGCATTCATCTCAGGATTCTTATGCAAAGTTGTTATTGCTCTAGAATATATATACAGTATATATATATATAACTGCAGACAGTACTGTTTCGACCTTTCGGGTCTCACTTGAAAATGATTAGTCATTTCCCAAAGTTATTATTCAAAATTGCGTTTGGACAACAATTTTTTTAGACAAACACACACGATTTATTTTGCCCAAAACTATAAAAAAACAATAACAAAACAAGTACAATGCAAGAAAAAGGTAAAGAACCACTCAACAACTTCAAGGTTTACAAGTCAAAATGCTTCCAGATTACATTACAAAAGTAGGAAAATAAAAGGCAGTGATGAAGGTCTCGAAGCCAATTTTTTGCGGTCTCGGTCTCGGCGTTGTGCTGCACTCAATTGACCAGCTTTGCCGCAATTTGAAGTGATAAAAAGCTTAAAGTGAAACTTTTTTAATTTCTGGTTTCGCAACTTTCTCATGTTTATTCCAATGAAGATTTTTATTGTGATCAGGGGCATCTGTTATAAGGTAATCCGATTACGAAAAAACTTTATTCAAATTGTTTTCTTTTGGCAACCAATAAGTCTGGTAATGCTTTCAATGTTCCTACTCATACCCTTGCCGTTTAAACATTCACACCGAATTAATCCAATTTTAGATTGAAACAGCTGACTTACAAGTTTGAGGTTGATATTTTAGTAGCGTTAATATTTTGGTCAGTTGATATTTTGTAGTCGATAGTTTGACACTAAACAAGAGTAATGTGTTGAATTTTTTTTTCGATCTTTTTTGGTCACATTGATTTAAACGATTATTTCAAATTAACTTTCATGATTAATCACAAATTTAATTTAGATAAAAAAGTCATCATTTTGACTCTAAGTATTGTTTGTTTAAACAAAGCAGAAAATCTTTTATTGTATTATTTGGAGTTATTTTCGCACCATTGAATTGGCTCAGAGGCACTGCAATAATTCATGATGATTTGGTATCTGATTAAAAATTTCTTGGCGGGCTGCATCAAAAGGCTTCTTGGGCCACATGCGGCTTATGGGGCGCGGGTTAGGCGGCCTTGCTCTAGAACAATCACTTTTGAAATATTCATTAAATGTTAAAACTAAAGTAACCAGATTTAAATATCACGTTAGCAAATTAGAATTCGTAAAAACTCTGATTCAATCACGTTCTATCCAAGAAGTTGAATAAATTAAAAAGTGAAATATATTCTATTTAATTTAACAGTGCAAATTACAACAGCGCTTATGAAAAATATTGATCACAAAATTAGAGCAAGCAGTCAGTAAAACAATCTTCACTATTGGATTTAAGAAAAAAAGTGACAGAACAGGGGTAAAAACACCTTTCCCCGAAGGAAAAATAAAAACAAAAAAAAAGTAATTGAAATAACTAACAAATTAAAAAAAAATTCAAAAAACAAAAAAATATATTTGAAATTGTTGTATCTTTGCATGAATACACAGGTTTATTAAATTAAAATTCACAAAAATACTCAGCCAAAAATAACCGTATTGAAATAGAATGCTTTTTAGTTCGTTTACTGTAGTAGCTTGATGACTTTGAACTGACTGGTGAACAGAAATAGATGCGCAAATTTAACTTGTTACAATTATGCTTGGAGATACGCGTCCAATATTGCACAATATCACAACAGAAATTAATGTAAATGTTTCCAAAAATCGAGTTATTGTCAGATGGCAAGTTCTTAAAAAAGGCTCATTTTTTTTTCAAATTAAAGCAAACACAAAGTTTTAACATTTGTGTATACGTAATTAAGTTAACGAAAACATCTTTTATTCACTTAATTCATATCAATGATTTAAACCGTATCTACATCGAATCAACAAATAAATTATTTTTTAATTTATAGAAAACAAGGTTGCAAACTGGAATTTGAAGTCATAGAACTCGTTTGTTTCTTGCCAAACTCGAACTCAAAGCGAACTCAAAAAAAGTCGATCGATTGAGCTCGACTGCATTAAAATATAATGTCGAAACCATAGCAAAAGGTTCTCACTTGGTGTTACGCCTCTAAACTGTATGTTTGTTTCAGCAAAAAATTATCAAACAACTGCAATTTAAAGCAAAAACTTTTTTTTTGGTCTTCACTTTATAGATAAGAAATTATCTTACTCGATGAATTGAAACCGGTAAATTCAAAGTCAAACTTGCAAATTTCTTGTGAACTTAAATTCGGTTAAAATTCCATCGCGTTTGCAGCCCTGACAAAAAGCACTATTTGGTGTATCTATAGTAAATCACACATAAATTTTCGAGATCTTTAACTCGCTTAAGAAGTTGCGGTGCAAAACGTTAAACAAAATATACGTAGGTCTTCGTTAACAAATAAGATAACTAATAATTCATAAGCAATGCTTTTTATCACTTTTCTAATCTGACGATAAAACGTACAATTTATTATTTCAAATTTAAACGAAAACTAAATCAAGGCCGAAGATTTTTTCAACATTGTAAAGCAGTGGTCACCAAACTACAGTTTAAACCACAGTTGGATAGAATTATATCGGTAACACCCTAGTTTTGAGTTTTTACCTTGTTGATTCCATTGGAGACCACACCAAGACTTTAGGAAAAATATAGCAAAATTAGGGCCTGAATCGAAGTGAAGACCTTCTTTTTTTTTTTTTTTTAGAGATCACTATAATTTTGGGAGAAAAATAGCGAAATTAAAACTCGAATCAAAGTGAAAACTTTTTATTTCTCTCGCTTTGGCCCGGGGAGGTCCAAAAAATCTGAGTCCGGCCCCCGTCTCGAAAAGTTTGGGGACCACTGTTGTAAAGTAAAAACTTCAAAAGACTTATTACTAACAATAAGACCATACAAACAAAAGACTATTCGACTGTAGTTTTCGTTTGTTAAAATTTCTTTACATACTAAGTGAAATAGATTAGAATTCCTTGTTCAGATATCCATATACATAATTTATTTATGTTGATTATAATTGAATATTCAATATTCTAATAATTTTTTTAACAAACTTATTCAAACAACATGTACATTTAAATATGTATCTGAAGAAAGAATATTTATAGTTGAGTGGTTTCTGTTAGTAGGCTTAATGCTTTTTTTAATATTTTCTTTTTTTTATGTATCCTATAATCAATAGGCCAAACATTGCCAGTTGAAACCTCATTTAGCTATTGACTATTTTGGATTATTTTACTTAAAAAAAGATCTTTATTTTTGTACGAATAATTGTCTCAAATTTTAGTTTTTAAATTAATGCAGGTACTATTTTTTGGTTTTCCCGGACTTGGTCAGGGCTGGTACAAAAACTCCCGCCAACTTGAACAAACTTTTTATATTTGAGCAAAGAATTTCAATAAGCTGCCAATTTTTAAGTATTCAAATCTAATCAAATTATTCTTAGTTCATCTTGCTTGCAGTGAGGCCTTCGATTTTTAAGTAGAGAATAGTGGGTCTTCGGAACTTGTTGGCAATGTGCCCTGAAAAGGGCAGTTTTTTCCAGAAATTGCCCCGTCCTGAAAAGGATGTTTGCCGATTAGCAGACCCTCGCTGAACATCGAGATCGGTAGATATTCTTCTGTTTTGATCAGTTTGGTTTCAATCTGTTATGTTTAACAGCAATAATAGATTTACTTATGACCCAGGCTGCGAGAAAGCACCTGCCATCTGGTCAATCTTATTGCAATTGTGCTTAATGTGTCACCGAATAATTGTCAAAACTTAACAAATGCATAATCGTTATAATCTGCAGCCGTTGTAGTAAATAACCGATAATATCTATTTTCATATAAAACATGTTTTGGTAGGGTGTAAACATGTGTTTTTAAAGTAACCTTGTAACCCAGTACTGAGATTCACGTCCTTGTTTACCCGAGTAAAACAACAACTGCCACAGTTTTTTGCAAATTTACGTGACGCCTAATTTGGTAAGCGCTTTTCCATTCGTTTTTCTTCTACTAATCTAACTTTAGTTTAATGAGGTAGCAGTTGATTTGATGATCATTTGGTCTTTCTGTTGCCTCTTTGCTGTGTAATGGCTATGCAGTTAATTGGGTCCCCGTGATAGTTGTTACTGTTGCTGCTGAACAAATATGATTGATTGATATTTGATTATTCAATTTGCTTACAAGCTATTCCAGCATTACAGCAAGTAAACATGTGGACTCATTTATAAGTTTTTCAGAATTTTTGGTCAGTGTTTATAAGAAAAGTGCTCAATGACGTCAAGTCAGAGCGGTTACATTAATTAAATTTTAGAACACAAAATTTAATTTAACATTAATTTTATTTGCCCAACGAAACAAATAGATAAAAATACAGTTTAAACAAAGCGATTGAATGCCGGCGAAAAAACGTAAAACAGCAACAAGAGAAAAACTACGGTTGTAATATTCATCGATGAATGAATTTTATTGCCCAAGACAAACTGTTTTAACGTACTTGCTCTATTGTTTAAAAATAACGGATAAATTAAAAAAACTTGCATTAAAAAATGTGTTAAAATTTTGATTAAATAGACTGCATTGGAAAATACAGTAAAAAAATGCTTAAAAAAGGAGTTTAAAAATAACTATTATAGGGTACAAATCAAAATTGAAACAATAAAAATTTTTTACAGAGTATAATTTTAGATTATTATTAATTCAATAAGTATATAGTGCAGAGGAGAGTTGTTTCTATTTGCTGATCCAGAAAGTGGGTAAAAGTGAGATTTAAAAATAAGGTAAAACGAGTGTGAAAACCAGTAAATATTTTTATTAACTGCCTGCCTTGTTAAAACTTCGTAATTTAAATTTACTTAGATGTCGACATTTTGTGATCAACTCCGAGCGTTCATTTAGTAATTGGTCTGATCTGAGAGTTTGTCTTTGGCAATAAAATTTACGTAGTTTTTCTTTTGTTGTTGTTTTACGTTTTTTCGCCGGCATTCAATCGCATTGTTTAAACTGTATTTATATTTATTTGCTTTGTTTTTTCAGATTTCTAACCACCTCCCGACGAGTCAAGGTAGGGGAAACAGTCTGTTGGGCCATATAAAATTAATGTTAAATTAAATTTTTTTTTCTGAAATTTAATTAACTTAGGCTCAATTATAATTATATCACGGAATAGAACAGGAACTGAGTTATAATTTTTAGTGGTATAATTAGGAAATATGGACCAATGCACATAAAACATATTTACAAATTTCAAAATTACAAAAATGACTTTTCAATAATTGCAACTTATTATTGTTTAAGACAGTTGCGTGTGCTGAACAGTGGCCTTGAGCCCTATGTATATGAGAACAGTAATTGCCTTCAAAAAGGGGGCCGGGTGCAAGAAAAGTAGGGGGAAGCACTTTGTAGTGTACTGAAGCAAAGCGACAAAGCGATCTACAAAAAAAGTTTATCGTTTTAGGGGGGCACTTTTTAGTATATGAAAACAAAGTGATCTCTAAAAAAAAAAGTTTATTTTGGGATGCCACGGTCCTGCTGCTACTATAAAGAAATAGAGCAATATCTTGCATAAGGGGGGGCCACTTTTTGATGCGTTTTAGGCACTTCGCTAATTGCACCCTACTAAAGCCATCACTGTATGAGAAATATTTATGAGTGAAATTACAAAAAACTACAATTGAAATTATACTTTATGGATTAATTATAGTAAATTAGTAAATGCCTAACAATTTTTTTCTTTTTTTCGAAAATAGAGCCATTTTTTGTGAAGCATTTTTTTAGTTCAATTAAAGACCCGTCAAACTTTATTAAAAATTGAGCTTCAATATTCGACTGTTGATAATATGAAGCTCGTCTTTGCACAACCGAGCATCACTAGACTTTTACATATCTCCGCTTCAAAGATATTTGAAAGTACAAATATGCTGATTAGATTGCGTTTTATCGAAAATGAAATTAAAGCTCTCTTTGGTCAATTAAAATAAAATACAAAACTTTTACAACATAAGAATTTGAAACAAAAAAAAATGAAACATAAAGAATAAAAATAGAAGTAAAGCAGTATTTCGGTCTTAATTTCAAAATAAGTAGGACTATAAGTGAATTCTTACACCTTGTAAAATTTAATATGTACTTATGGAACAATGGAACATTGGTATCAAACGCTGCTAAGATACCGGATCTTCGACAGTGAAATTAGAGCTTCCTTTGGCCAATAACAATAAAATGCAAAATTTTTTAACAAAAAAAATATAAAATTAAGGAAAAGAACAAAAGTAGAATTAAAGTAGTACCTTAGTCTTATTTTCAAAGCAACTACAGGTGAATTCTTGCAACTTATGCAATTTTATTGTACAGAATTAGAACAATGGAGCAATAGATCAATGGTTTCAAACGCTGCTTTAACCCCTACACTACGTTAATGCAACTAAATACGTACTTATGGAACAATGGAACATTGATATCAAACGCTGCTAAGATATTGGATCATCGACAGTGAAACCAGAGCATCTTTTGGCCAACAAAAATAAACTACAAAAATTTTTAATAAAGATAATATGAAACTAAAGAAACTAAATCATTAATAACAAACATTAAGTTAAAGCAGTATCTTGGTCTTATTTTCAAAACAACTACAAGTGAATTCTTATACCTTGTGCAATTCTATTGTACAGAATTAGAACAATGGAGCAATGGAACATTGGCTGCTAAAATACCGGTTTATCGTCAGTGAAATCGGTGACCCTTCGAGGAACCGGGTGGAAATGAAGAAAACTTCAAAACAAAAAAAATATAAAACAAAAGAAGTATAAAAAATAATAGAACAAAACAGATATGGGAGTGGTTTAGTTCAAAGTTAAACAAACCAAAAGAAAAAGGATTTTCAAGATGTAACCAAATATTAATGTATTACGTTGCACGTTGCACAATGAAATTAAATTTGAAAGACCTCACACGATAAGGTTTCCAGTATAAAAATTTGAAACTTCATGTAGCCTAATTATATTTGAGCAAATACTTGTACTAGTTAAGTTTCTATAAAGTAGAATTCATTCTATTTAATAATAATTAATCTTTTAAATTTAGAGTTGTCTTCCCAAATGCAAAAAATTCGTTAAATTTAATAACTCACATTATTTACAGTATAAAAGCTTTGAAGACCAGTTTAAAAACGATTAGGTTAAAGGCTGCACAGCTGATCAAAATCATAATATGAAGGCGATTTTTCGTAAGGTAACACTATATTTTGATAGTGACTTTGCTTAGCTGCGTGCTATGCTCGATTAAAAGTGTTACAATAAACTTTGTATGATTTAAAGCTAGTTTCCGTGTATTTTTGTTTCAAATAAGCAGAAATTTTGTTTTTATATTTGATAGATTTTAGAAACAGTCAAGTTAACAAAGGTTTTTATTGCAGTCGCTTTTCTCTTTGTAAAGCCCGTTTAAAAGACACGTGTTGATTAATGACTGAGGACAATACAGTATTAATATGAATTTGTCGAATTGAGAATTAACCGCTTCCGTATTTTGTATCGAATAATTTTTAACTTTTTCACTTAAGTCTTCAATAAAAATTTCAATATTAAAGTTTTTCATATCTCGTATGTGGGTAACGCCTGATGTTTTTTTGGTTAGAGGCTTCAAAGATATCGGTATGTCTGCAAATGTTCCAAAATGATTGGAAATATCAGTTATAACCACTCCATTGCGCAATATATCTCCGTTGCATATAACATTGGTGTATATATATGATCTATTAACGTTTTTGAGGTCTGTGTTATGCGATTCCGTACTTTTTAAGGCATTTGGTGTGGTCGAATGGTTAAAGCACCGGACTGATGATCAACATGGTCTCGGTTCAAAACCCTCTTTCGCCATTCTGTTGTGTCCTTGGGAAAGACACTTTACGACACTTTCCCCTGCTTGGTGGTCTTGGCAAGCAGTTCTAAATTACAGTGATATCTCTACTAAATTACTAGCGGACAGCAATATCTTGGCATCACCGGAAGCAAGTCGGGGTAATTGTTTACTCTATTTATAGCACCTCCGTCGCTTTCCTGCGAGTCAGGAGAATAAATATAGAGATAAAAAATATATATATTTGCATGAGCAACTGAGCAAGTTGTTGGCGAATCATTAAATTACATTACTTTTATTAAAATTTAATAAATCTAAGTTCATATCGCCCAATACAAAATAGTTAGTATTTTTTTAATTAAGATCATCCATTAATTTTAGAAATGCATCACCGAATTGATCAATTTTTTCAACCCTAGGCCCAGGCTGGCCATAAATTACGCTCACAACAATAAGATGCGCTTTTGCTTCTATTTTGACCCACATATCTTCAACGAAATTTAAATTGAGGTCAATGTTTTCTAGTTTACTAAATAGCAATTTCTTTTAAATACAGAGCTATCCCTCCCGCTCTAGAAAGACTATTTTTGTGCATAAAAAAATACCCTGTTATATTTAAGTTAACATTGGAAAGAGTATCATTTAATTTGGTTTCAGTAATTGTAATTATATCGGGTTTAACAGACAGCTGTGCTATGTAGGTTGTAAGCTTATCAATATTTTTTGGCAAACTTCGAATATAGTGCATCATAAATAAATGCTTCCTTTAGTTTTCACCTTTGACTGCGACAGAGTTTTATTGATTTCATTAACTTCGTAGTACTTAGGCTTACCATACGTCCTGATTTTGGCGGGACAGTCCCGATTTTTAGGGCTTTGTCCCGCCTGGTTTGCCGAAAATTCAAGACAGATTCGCAGTTTTTTTTCTAGAGAACGCTACTTTTCAGAGGTTAAGCCATGAAATCCGAAACAGATTCAAAGTGAAGATCATTTTTTTAGAAAACACCAATTTTTAGGGACAAATTTTTTTCTTTAAACGAGCGTCCCAGTTTGTCCGTCCGGAAATATGGTATACCTAATAGTAATTCCAAGTTGTAAAAACAGTTCGTTGTAATTATTTTCTTCCGAGTTGCGCTGAAAGTTACCTCAAATATAATGGCAATTTTTCAATTTCAGATTCTTCGTCATTTTAGATTATGATAATTAAATTTTTGATTTTCTGCATTGCAGCTACAGTGGTCATCATAACAAGGTAAGTATTTGCAAACAGTAATTTCTGACGAAGTGTCGTTTCGTGTAAGAATTGGGACTTGCTTAATACTGCGCGCATGGGAATACTCAAGAAAATTTTGATAAATTACATAACCATTAGATATCAGAATATAATTAAAACACGATTTACGAGTACACTTACTTGACTGCTGAAATGCGTTAACAGCCATAATCATAGCCGTACCTGCCGGGGGATGGGGGTAATTGCACCCCAAGTTTCCTAACTTTAGGCAAAATCAGGAATTTTAGTAATTGCACCCTAAGTTTCCTAACTTAGGCAATGATCAAATGCAGAAAATAGTAACAAATTTAAGTGAAGACCTTTTTTTTAGAAAACACCATAATTTTGGAACAAAAATTGAGATACATGAGATTGATTTAAAGCAGTGGTTTTCAACCTGGGGGTCACGACCCCCATATGGATCGCTTTGCTTTTTTCTGGGGGTCGCAAGAAGTTTTTTATAAATAATATATAACGTAAAATATTTAGGCAGTATTAAATTCATAATCATTATTTTGGAATTTACCTAAGTTTTGGGACGAAACTTAAGAAATTGGAGGAAGAAAATAGATGAAGACTTTTTTTTTAGAGAACAGCTGAGTTTTGGAGGAAACTTAATAGATTGGAGCAAGATTTTGCGTTCATTTTTACTTTCATTTTTATGCAATTTCTTATCAGTGTACTTTGTTTGAGATTTATAAAGTAGCAAAATGAATTTTGGCCCTGTGACGCGTTTCGGTTGGACATAGCTGTTTTAAACCGACACCATGTCGATCACTATCCGGGCGTTCTTAACCTTTCGACCACGCTTTTTATTTAACAGAGGCATTATTTTTAATCAAGGTTTACGAATGCATTAAATAGCCCACATATAGCTAAAAAAATTTTTCAAAGGGGTCATAATGTTACATTGAGTTGCTAAAGTGGGTCGCGGTATGAAAAAGGTTGAAAACCACTGATTTAAAGTAAAGACTTTTTTTTTTGGTCTTCATCTTAGAATCTCAGACAATTTTTTTTATCATATCCATAAAGTACTAGAAAATCACGATTCGGGCAAATGTTACAAAATTTGGGCAAAACTTCGTTGCTTCCCCAAATTTTTTTGGCTGGTATGCCTATGGCCATGATACATATGCAGATAATAGCAATTTCAATTTAACGTAAACAAAGTGTAGATAGACTTACATATCAATTTCGCGATCATGTAAATCAAACAATAATGGTTTGTAGTCTAACTTATTAAAGTCAATTTCGTAATTGCATTTGAAAAATCATCCAATTTAGTTATAACAATCCAATTGCGATTTTTTTGTCCACTTCATTTGGGTTGAGTTTTCCTGCTTGTTGTTTAGCTGACTTCTTCATTCGTACTTTACCTTTATAAGTGTGACATAAAACAAACTCGTCATTGCATTCTTTCTTTACGTAGTTGAATAATTTAGCTCTTAGAGGGGTTAGATTTTTAACAATGAAAGCATCTTTGAATTTCGTCCTATCTTTAAGATTTGCTTTTGAGTATATAAATTGATTTTGGGTTTTGTACGACATGAACCTGGCAATAATTGGGCGTGGCTTAAAGTTTGGTAATCTTTTCTTTGCTCAACCCTTGAGCGCGGAATGTCAGAGTCATCCAATTTAATATTAAGCACTTCTGTTATTTCTAATAAAGTGTCTTCACCATCATCCTTGTTGTCAGAGCTTTCAGGTATGGCATAAATTTTCAAGTTCTCACGTCCATTGTATTGCTCTCAGTCAGTTGTTTTCAACCTTTTTCATACCGTTGCTCACTTTCCAACCCAAGGTAACTCAACAACCCACATCGGTGAACAGAATTTAATTTTCGTTACAAAAATCTGGTGATCTCTAAAAAAAAAGGGGGTCTTTACTTGAAATTTATTTCCGATTTCTCGATCATTACACAAGTCTCATATTGGTTGCATTTTGATTTATGCTCTGTAGCCCACTGAAAACAGCGCCACGGCCCACCAGTTGATAACCACTGCTTTAAGTCATCCACTTTGTATAAATTCAAATTAATTTGTGTCAGTATCGCATTTTCTGTTTTGAGTTTTTGAATTTCTTTTTTGTTTTAACTCTTTTTAATGCGTCAATTTTAGCCATAATAGCTTTTACATTTTTATTAATTTCATATAATAGATCTCAATCACTATCTTTAAAAGTATCAGCGCCATTTGACTTGTTTTTTTTTCTGATTCGACTCATTTTCTGAGAAGTTTTTAACGTTCGTCTTTCACTGAACACTGAACGTAAATCCAACTTCTATACAATCTAAAACGCTAATCCTACTTCCATGCAATGATTTTGTATGTTCCAAAGCCATGTCAACTCTTTGTTGTAGAAGTGGCAATGCAAAAATTGGCTACGAAGTTGCACCCATGCCAGAGAAGAATGATGCAGTTTTCACCAAAATCGAAAAATTTGCCATTGCCGAGGTAAAAAATTCAATTCAATTATGGTGCTTTTTTCTATCCAGTTTGCAGAGTGATTTCTATTTCTAATCTGGGCCGAGAGGTCTTAGTTTAAGTCATGTCCACGTCAAGTTTAGCACATGATTACAAATGGTTTGTCATCATGCGATAATACCACCGGAGAAGTAATGTTGCCAGTGGTGGATATTCCAATTTAGGAGCCCGAGGCAAGGGTTTTCAAAAATTGATGTTCTCTAAAAAAGAAAAAGAACTTTGATCTCGTCTTTCCCTATTTTGCTCCCAAAATCAAATTGTTCTTTAAAAAAAAAAAGTCATCACTTCATTTTGATCTCAAATTTTCCTATTTTGCTCCCAAAGTCAAGGTGTTCTCTAAAAATAAAGAAAAATTTATCACTTCAATTTGATCTCAAATTTTGCTCCCAAAATCAAATTGTTCTCTAAAAAAAAAAAAGTCATCACTTCATTTTGATCTCAAATTTCCTTATTTTGCTCCCAAAGTCAAGGTGTTCTCTAAAAATAAAAAAGTCTTCACCTAGAATCGATCTCTATATTACCCACTTTTTTGCCTCGACTTCATCAAACCCCTAAAAAACATCTCCAGCGAATTGAAACTGTACCTGCTATTTTCGAGGGGGCCCGAGGCAATTGCCTCATTTGCCTCACCCAATATCCACAACTGAATGTTGCTACTGTTGAGATCAAATTTATACAGTAGCTTTGGCTTTTATTGTGTTTTTTTACAGTAAATTAATATCTTTAAATAGCTCTTTGCAACCTTAACTACATGAAAGTAGGTATGTAGAAGTTTTAATTCAATTTGATAAATTCAGTTTATTTTTTTAAGTTAATAATCGTTTAACCGCTTTTCTTAGTTTAATTTAAAATTTAAATTAAAAGACAATTTTTTTATTAATTAGTAGCATGGTTTAAATCTAAACAAAGCACAACAAAAAAAAATTTAAAAACCTTTTTTTGAAAAAGAGAGTTGACTCATGCCTAGTTAAGCCAAAATACCATAAGTAGAATCAAGAAAATACAAAACTTTGACGATTTGTTTATTTAGATGGGAATTACTCCCAAAAGGTTTCAGTCTTCTATTAAAAAAGTCTGATAATTGTATTAAATCCTGTGTGACCTTAGTTTGTTTTTTTTAATTATTTTTGACCTGTTTCCGGCTGATTAGCCTCGTAAAGTAATGCTTTCGCTTCTTCTCAGGATTGAAGTATTAGCATTTTAATTCGCATCAGTTTTTTATCAAAATCAGCTCATTGCTGTTAATTTACATTGACATATTTTAAAAACTTACAACATTAGCCAGTCTTCAAAAATATGAATATGTCATGAGCAAGATGGAGTCAACTTTTCCCGTCTAGAAATCGAATCCAGGCCAGAAAACCGCGACCATTTCAATCGCAATTTTCAATTTTGGACCAAAGAAAATTGCATCCCGATCATTAAAACAGAGTTCCGTACCTCTTATCCACTCTTCAAGTGTTGAGTGAAATAGATTTTTTTATAAACCGTTTCAATTTTTCACTTTCTTGTTGTTTTTGACTTTACCAGTATGCCTACAAACCTCTCTTAAAATCCCTACCACTCGAAAATAATCCTCAAAAAATATGATGATTTTTGTCTGTGTTTAGGTACGGAATGGTAGCAAAAGGTTACCAATTCAAATAGATTTTTACTGGTAAGTTTGATTATATATTTTTATGGTTTTTGTACAAAAAAAATAGAAAAAAATTACGGTTTCCAACAAAGATTGTACAGAAATGTTTTAACTCATTTTTATCGTTGATTCAATTATATTACACATTAATTTTACATTTATAAATGGCTTAAGTAAAAAATCTGTTTTCAGAAGCAAATACAAGCAGTCCGCGTGTACTGCCTAAAAACTATTTTAGATTTTTCAACTAATGTCAGTAGGTCCGAAAAGATCAAGGTTTTGAACAAAACGAAAGATTAAGAGTACAAGTCGATGGCTATAAAAGTGAAAAGATTACCAATAGTTTTTTTAAATTATTTTACAAAATAATAACAAACAGTGCTGTAGTTAAGCTAAATACAGAAATAAAAATTTAAGAAATAATAAAACCTCTCCTTAAAATATTCATGATATCAATATAACAAAAAAAATTGGTTTTAGTTGTTTTTCTATATCAAATCAAATCAAATCAATTACACAGGTCTACAAAATTTCAAAAAATTTTTCTTTCTTTTATGGAAATAGTTATTTCTTATAAATTTTTGGGCGCTGAATCCGAAAATGACAATAAAAATCTTCGATTAGCTCTCGTTTTTGAAATATTTTTAATTTTAGTTTTCTACAAATGCATACGTTAACGCTAATGCAACAGAAACGTTCATGTTCACAATCGGATTCTTTTAGCTTTCCTGCTGTAACAAAATTCCGGTTTCTCTCGAGCAAGAGTCCAACAGTAATCAGCTAACATTGATGGGCTCCATTTTCTTTGGTACCGTTTTTCCACAACTGTAATATTCTGGTGGAAACGCTCCTCATGTTCGTCCCTTACGTCACCACAGTTTGAAGGAAAAAAATCCAAGTGCGAATGCAAGAAGTGTATTTTTAAAGACATGTTGCACCCCATATTTTTGTAAGAATCTATCATGTGTTCCACCAGTTCAATATAATTTGGAGCTTTTGTATTCCCAAGAAAGTTGTGTGCCACATCTCGGAATGCATTCCAGGCAACTTTCTTCATTCCAGACCAGGTGTGATCAAAGCCTTTATTCTTTAATAGCTTGTTGATTTGGGGTCCAACAAAAATACCTTCTTTGAGCTTTGCTTGGCTTAATACAGGAAACTTGTTGTAAATGTACTTAAAAGCTGGTCCATCCTGATTCATTGCTTTTACAAAATTTTTCATTAATCCAAGTGTAATATGCAAAGGGGGAAGTAAAATTTTTGATGCTTCAACGAGTGGAGTGGTAGTTTACATTTTTTTGTACCTGCTTTCAAAGTGCTTCTTTTTGGCCACTCCTTTTTAAGGCAATGTTCATGTCTTGCACGACTGTCCCATTCACACAAAAAACAGCAATACTTTGTATAACCAGGCTGCAATCCCAGCAGTATTGCAATTACTTTAAAGTCACCGCACAGTTGCCAGCAGTACTGTTCGTAATTTATGCACTGTAAAAGATTCTTCATTTTCTCGTATGTTTTTTTCATATGAGCTGCATATCCAACGGGAATTGATGGCAACATATTTTTATTGTGCAGCAACACAGCTTTTAGACTGTTTCGACAAATCAATGAACAGTCTCCATTCTTCTGGTCTGTGGGAGTACCCAAATTCTTGCATAATACCACCAACATCTGTGCAATATACAAGTTCCCCCTTTCATGCTAAAAAAAACTGTACCAAAGACTGTTGACGTGTACAAAAACTACAAACTTTGACACCATTTTGAAGCAAATTCCATTGTTCCAATAGTTCAGCTTTAACTTTCGGCAAATCTAAATTCCTTACAAGATCATTCAGTTTACTTTCATTGATTAAATGTGGTTCAGTAGTAATACCAAATTTTTTATTCTTGGATGTGCACGGTTCAGAAACGCTACACTCTTCAATGCTTTCTGCATTGTCTGAACTCAACAGATCTATTTTACGTGGTTCAGGAATAGGTAGCTCGTCACTGTGAGGAACAGGACGAATTGCAGATGGTATGTTAGGATACTCTAATACAGACTTCTTCTTCCTGTTGAATCCTTTTTTTATGGAAGGCGTGAGACAGAAGTAACAATCGTTTACGTGATCCGTAAGTTCCCTCCGAATCATTGGCACTGCAAATGGCACTGCCTTTCTTTTCTTTTTCAACCACTCGTTAAGGGCGGTCACACAGGAGTTGCAGCATATGTGAGGAGCCCAAGGCTTTTCCTGATCTCCAACTTTACAACTAAAGTACTGATGATAAGCTTTTCTTGCTCTAGTGGTTAAGACACGCTTCTGCGAGACACGGTAAACTCCCCACAGATATAACAGAAGTTATATGTAGAATTTACACAAACACGAGGTATTTCAAAATACATTGACTTAAAGCTACTTTAACAGGTTATCGTACTTGTAGTTAAAAGAGCTCAATTTTAAACAAAAAAGAAAACAGTGCAAGTTTTCGGATATAACTATGTTACACAGGTAGTGCACTTTGCAGTATATTTGCACCTGTTAGAAGCCTTTTCTGCGTAGTCAAAGTTAGGTGAAATTTTGCTGGCTAGCGTTACCTATTGTATTTTACCGTTCATCACGCACATTAACTAAGCTACACTCCTATTTAAGCTCTGTAGCTGATATAAATCAGCGAAATGTTTTCACAGCACTTGTATTATCTTGGGATATGCCCTCCCTAACTGATAACTTTATTTCATCTCTGTTGCTGAAAAACTGAATGCACTATGCATTTCCATCTTTTATAAGCCTAGCTATTATCACAATAAAACATGTGACCTACCTCCTCTGAAATATCTTGAAACATGAGTGCCTGCAGTATGTTTGAAAGGGCATCAAATGATTTCTGAAGGGGGGTCAAATGTAACAGTCACCAATGGCCTTAGGTTATTAAAAAGGTAATTTGGTGGTAACTTGGTGGTTGTTTTAAAAAGGTCTTTGAGCCCTGTTATCTAAAAGAGATAAATTTGTGAATGAACGAGATAAACAGGTATTCGACTTAGATTTCTAGGGGGGTCACCTGTCCCCCTAGCATATGTTGCTGGTGCCATATCTTAAAAACTAGAGCTAACCGACAATTTTATGGCTCATTTTTGGATTCAGCGCCCCAAAATTAGTAAAGGGCGGCTACTTTTATCCCAGAAAGAAATTTTGTGTTGACCAGTGTTATTAAATCAAATAAAAATAAAATATTGAAGTCATGGTCTTTACAAAATTGATGCAACTTGTTATTAGTCGAAAAAAGATAGTAAAAATTATACCGTGCTTGTAGTAGTTTAATTAGTTTTGCTTTTTAACTAGTTTTGCTAATTATTTCGCCAAGCGTTCTTTTCAGCAAAATCGCTAATACACGCCAGTGAGGCAGCTTCAAGATTGCCTCCCTTCAGATAAAAAAAAAAGAAACAAAAGTGAGACAATACAGTATAGCGCTTTTTTCTCTTTTGGTGAAAATATTTGTTGAAATGAGAGAGATTTAAGGCATGCCCAATTGTGACATCGTAGACTAGAAAAAAATTTTTCTTACTGCCGACATTTGCTAAAACAAGATAAATCGTTTTTTCTCAGTAAGTCGAAATACACCATTAATTCAGTTTTTGAACCTCATTCTTTGGCAGCATTTTTATATTTATAACATACATATCTAACTAACACTAATTATAAACCAACTCTTACCTTAACTGGTAAAAACTCATTGCAAAATTTTTTACTTCTATTGTAAAGACAATTGAAACTAATAAAAAATTGCCATTGTGAACGACAATGGCAATTGTTTGTGTTGTCTATGAACTGTACAATTGTTTGTGAACAACAATGACAATGACAATGGCGAACGACAAAAGCGAAACTCGAGTCTGGTGCTTCTCATCTTTAAGCGGCTTGTTTTAAATTAATTCTAAATCCCCGTTATTCTTCAAATTTAAAAATTTTGTATTTAAAAATAATATTATAAAACCTTTCATACGTAACTTTTATTAAACATATTAATTGCATTATCTCAAAGAAAATAAAGATAATAACTTGTTGGAAAGTTCTTAAGCATTGTTTTATAAAAATATAGGCGTTACTTACAAATATAAAAAGGGTGTTACTTATGCTGCACCCTGTGTAATAAATTAAACGTATAAAGTGAATACTTTATAGTTTGTTTATTCAAGTCTACATTAGCCATATGGTCTGTTTGCAAAAGAATAATACTAAAACTATACTTTCTTATAAAAAAATTCAAGCTTTGCATAACAGCTGTAAAAAGAATTTTTTTTAAATTTTGCCTCAAATTTAATGACATTTTTTAATACAAATCCACTTTGACACAGGGAGAAGAAATTCAAGTACCATGAAGCGTATGTTCATTCATTCATTCATTTTATTCTTGATCACCAACATGATCAGTAAATTTTATACATTAAAAGGCAGTCGAGAGTCAAGAAAAGGTAGACGCAGGAAAATGTCAGACGTTAAAACATGCAAGAAGAAGGCAGGGAAAAAAGTAAAAGAAAAAGACTACGGAGCTTGCCCGCGTCACCAAAAGAACAAGAGAAAAGAAAAAAAATTCAAGTTAAATTCTTTACAAGTGTAGACATCCAAGCCATATGAAGAGAATGTTGTATAATTATGGGTGGGAGAAACAACAAACTCTGTGACCAAAGGGGTCAAGACCCAGAAGGGGGTCGGGCAGGCAAAGAAACCCACCAAAAAAATTCTGCCGCGGGTCAAAAGGACCATTTCAAATGTATATGGTTGGCAAAAAAATTAAAAGAAAAACAATTTTAAACTACAAATTTAAATTGCTGTTAAATTTTGGGATTGGAGTGTCATCTGTAATCATTGCTTTACCGATAGTTGCAACTGTTTGCTTGTTTTCGTTTGGGCTACCTAACAAAAAAAGACAAAAACCAAAACCAAAATACTTTTTTATTAAAAAAAAGTAATTACTATTTAGCATTTAATTTTTAAATTATTGTAACAAACTGTATCGCTTAATATTTAAATTAGTTCCGACATTAATGGAGAAATAATCAATTACTCTGTGTATTTGGACGCAAATTTGTGAAGGTCTTTGCCAGGGATCTTCTAACTCCGGGATTGCTGACTTCATTTTACATTTGTTCATAGAAGGGTCAAAAATGCAAATGCCTAATCTAACGTGTTTTATCTATTTTTTGATTTTTTTATTTTTAAATATTGCCTATCATATACAAGAAAGTGCGGGAGCGAGTATATCCGCATGTAGATCTTAAAGATTCGAGTTCAAATCCCAGGTAGATCAATAGTAAGAAAAGTCGCCAAAGACTTATTATAGCAGGAGATACCAGACTGTATATTCTTAGGATTTAGAATACTCCTATGTTTCGGTTATAGATAAAAATAAGCACAAGTACAACCACTGTAATGCCACCTAACAAAACATCAAATGAAATATTTTACATAAGCTGACTGAAGCAAATTTTTGCTAAAAACGACCCCTTTTCTACATAGAATAAATTGTTCCAAACCGAAGTTAGCAATCCCGGAGTTAGAAGATCCCTAGTTTTTGCAAAAAGACCCCAAACTTTGTTGTTTTTTTTTAATGAGCTTGGAACTTTATTCCAAAATATAGGATCACGGTAAGAAATTGACTGTTGACACAAAGAATTAAAATACAACTTAGGTATATATTTAGATTTATTTCGAGTATTATAGTTAGACGTTGCTTTTGTAAACACATCTAGAAATACACTTGGGTTTTTACCAATATTTTTTTTAAACATCAACACATTTATCTCTTAACCCTCTATTGTCCGCTTTTCGGTTTTGAACAAAAAAGTATATTTAGTGTATTTTTGCAGTTAAAATCGCATTAAAAATGCAACTAAAACAAAACTTTTAGAAAAAATTTAACCCCCCAATTTTTAAACGTTACAAATTTGTAACGGTGGTCAATTAAGTAACTAAAGTGATTAAAATGTTGAATTTTATTGAAGATTTTGGTACTTTCTTGAGAATCATACTTCAATGTCAACTACTAGAAAAAAAAATATTCGATTTCTATTTACTTTTCAACTCTGATCAAACACGATACAAAATTTCTTTTCTGCGACGTAAAAAAATAAGAAAATGTCAAAAGGTAACTTGGTTAAAAAATCGCACTGATTGACGTTTTACGGGGTTTTCAATTAAAATGATAAAATACGAGTCGTATTAAATCTGTTGATAAGGTCAATTAAGAAAAAAATTTTTTAAGGCAAAAAAAAATACAAAAATTTGAAACGTGACAAATTTGTAGAGTTGGGCGATAGAGGGTTAAATAGCATTTGATTTATGTTTAATATTTCAAATTTTGACATGATGTCAGTAACGTTGTAATTTCTTCTTAAACCAAACGTCATTCTAATAAACTTATTACATAACTGTTGTAATTTGTTGACTAAAGTTTTATTGCTGTAGCACCAGTTTGTTATACAATATTGAAGATGACTGCTAAAAAAAGAGTGATATAAAGTAAGAAGATATTTTTGGTTTAAAAAAGATCTGATCCTTCTTGTTGCTCTAAGACAACTTTGAAGTTTAGACAATAAATATTTCATGTGTTGACACCAAGAAAGATTTTTCATCTATGTCAGGGGTTCTTAAACTGTGGGTCGCGACCCCAAATGGGGTCGCAAAACAAATTAGCTTTTTGCTTTTAATTTGGCTTTTTTACAATAATATGTATTGACAATCAAAAACTAGAAAAGATGAAGTGTCATTACACCATTGTTGCGTCGTAAAGTAGTAGGGTGGCGTGATCAGAAGTTGAGTCGTGTGGTGTAATCAAGAAAACAGCAAGAAAGAAAAGTCTAAAGCCAAGATTGATTTTTATAGATCAAGAGTGTCAAACCCGCGGCCCGCAAAGCCTTTTGATGCGGCCCGCGAAGCGTTTTGGTGCGGCCCGTTAAGGAGTTTTTAAGTAGATACTTAATCATGAATTACCGCAGTGCGTCTAAACTTTCTCAACCTGTGTTGCGCGAGAGATTTCCAAGTGTGCCGCAAAACTTTTTAAAAAACACTAGTCCAACGATGACCAACCTGCAGTTAGTAGGCATTTAAGGCATCTAATCGACAAAATAAACCTTGAATCAGAGCAAAGACCTTTTTTTAGAGAACACCTGCATTTGGAGACGAAAATTACAAATCAGAGCCTGATTCTAAGTGAAAACCTTTTTTTTTTTTTTTAGAGAACACCTGATTTTGGAGAAGGAAATCTAGCATGAACATCACTTTGATTACTGCAGCGATTGTGACCCGAGGTAAACTTACAGGCGAATATTTGGCCCGGCATGAATAAAAGATTGGACACCCCTGTTGTAGATGAATGCAAAAACATTAAATTATTTATTTTTCTTGATAAGGTAGCTGTGCAAGAATATAGAGTATTTGACCATCCACCCCATTAAATGTGCTTGATGATGTTTATTAAATAAAATCTGTTTTTGTATTTTTGTTATTTAGTTTCAGGTTACTATTTCCATTTCTCGTTGCTATTACATTAGGGTGGCCATATTTTCAAAGTGATGAATCGGGGACGTTCGTTAAAAGTAGGGTTGCCATATCTGAATAGGCAGAATTCCTTGCAGACATTGGCGGTTCAGCTAAAAAACATTTTTGGAGACAAAATAAATTTGTGTGAGATTCTGGAATTTTCCTATTTTCGTCCCAAAATCATGGTGTTGTCTAAAAAAAAGAGTCTTTATTTGAAAGCCGTCTCAGACTTCCCGATTTTCGTCCCAAAATCGTAGTGTTCTATAAAAAAAAAGGTCTTTACTTGGAATCAGTCTCAAATTTCCCTATTTTCGCCTTAAAATCCTAGCGTTCTCTAAAAAGAAAAGGTGTTTACTTAAAATTTAAAATATATAACGAGACAATAAAAAAACGAGACATGTTGGTTTACCGGGCGGGACGCCGGGACAAGGCCTAAAAAGCGGGACGTATGGCCACCCTATATTACATGTTCTTTTATGCACATGCGTGGTTTTCTATAGTTAAACGTTTATGTAAAATTAGCCTACACATATTGGGGTTGCACAAAAATTTATTTTTTAAATTGGGGTCGCGGAACAAAAAAGTTTAAGCCCTGATCTATGTAAACACCAAGAAATTTTAAAGAGCTGATTTGTTCTATTTTATTATTTCTGATGATTAAATTTAGATTTGTATGTCGCGTGTTAGAATGTTGGAATGTTAAAATAGCATGTGTTCTAGCGGCAGACGGACCCGCCAGATTGTCCAGGCGCGGTCGCCTAATTAAACTGCTGTTCCGATACCTTGACAGATGGCAAACAATTCGTTGTTAATCTGTTCTAATTTTTCTTTTTTCCGCCCTTTCGTTTTCTTTCGTTTAGCACAGGGTTTCCCAAACTTTCTATTCATGTGTACCCTTTGGACAATTATAGATTCGCTCGTGTACCCCCAAAATTTTCTCATATTTTTAGCTGCAAAGCTCAACTTGCTCTGACGCACAACTTATTTTCTATAGCTAGGCAACTCATTACATTTTCTCTAAATTTGCTAAATCTTTAAAATTGATTATTTTAGTTTAAAACGAAAAAGCTGCGTGATTAGTACTAATCAAAGCACACAAAATTATTCATAACAATGTAATCTAAGCTTAAACAAACACTACAATCAAACTAACAATATATCGGCTGAATAAGCACAGCAGTCCTAGCTAATGTGATGGATGAACCTGCTTTTTAGCAACAAGCTCATTAATACGTTAGCATTAGCAACATTAGCAACAGCACAATGAAGATCATGTTCAGGTATTTTGAGTTGTGATCGGTACTTTGATTTGATTCCAAGCATCACTGAAAATGTTGATTCACACAACCATGTTGATGGAAACAACAACATGCTTGAATAGCAGGTTCCGCAATCCTTTTGTAAGACTTGCACATCGTAAACCAAAAATCTCCCAAATTTTTCTCAGAGTACGCATCGCGTGCAAACCCATCATGTTGAAGTTCAATCAGTTCCTCTTGCATACCTGTCCCAGCCTGCAGTGTCTGAGCGTTCGCGGTGAAAGGATTCCTAAGATATGCAACTTCGTCTTCACCAAGACTTGGAAAATAGCTGTCAATTTCCTTCTTCAACTTTATGAGATATTCAGTGACCAATTCCGAGAACCTTGTGGTCTCAATTTGGGGATTTTGACACAGAAATTCTGTTGCTGTACTAAACATGGAAAAGGTGCGAGAGCAAATATTTCCCCTTCACAATCGAAGTTTGGCCAGAAATGCTTTGACTTTAGCTATGAATTCATACACTGTTAGGTCTTTTCCTTGGAGATTCTTGTTTAGCATATTCTGAGCATTAAAAATATCAACAAGGTAGGCAAGGATCAAAATAAAAAAATCATCCCTCAAGGAAGTGACAAGAGTTTCACATTTGTTGCATTGTTGGTAAAATTCCAGCAATTCTTTACGAAGCTCATATACACGTTCAGTAACATTTCCTCTGGAGAGCCAACGCACATTACTGTGAAATAGAAGTACACTGTGATCGGCACCTAAATCTTCACAGAGAATTTTAAACAACCGGCTGTTTAGCGCACTCCCTTTTACATTGTTGACCATCTTAATCACCAGTGATAAAAAGGTCAAAGAATTCAGCAAGAAGGACTTTGCATGACAATGCAAACCGGTGGCATGCAGTGCAAAAATTTCACATGAGGAGCTACTTCCATGACACGAGCTCTAAAACCAGACTTTCGTCCTAACATAGCTGGGGCCCCATCCGTTGTGCAGCCCCTTAGATTTTCCCATTTTAAACCATGTTGCTTGAAAAAAGAATTTAGCATTTCAAAAATATCATCTCCTTTAGTTGTTGCTTCTAATGCCGCATTCATCAAGAACTCTTCTTTAACGCCTTCTTTTCCTACATATCGAACAAAAATTAGTAGCTGAGCACAGTTTGTTACATCTGTAGACTCGTCAAGTTGAATTGCGAATCCACACTTTTTGCCTTGCATTTGACGGTTTCACACTTCGTTACGCTGTTATTTGATTTTGTTTTCAAAATTGCGAAGAGACGTAAATGTTGTTTAAATTAAGCGGGGTCGACTGTATTTGCTTTCTAGTCTTTGTAACTACGGTTCTTGTAGCAATCAATCAGCTGTTTTGTCTTGCGTGCCGTCATTGGACAAAATAAGTCATGTGAACTGCGAAAGTGGACTTGCTAGTTACTGTAGTTGTAGTTAAAGTTTTTACTGAGGTGAAAATCTGACTTTCTCAAAAGTTCTTAAACTCAGGTCTTCAAATTATTAACATCAGGTGATAAAAAATATTTTAATGCAGATTACAAGTTATGGAAAGAATATCCTTATACTTACTCTAATGTACCTCTTGAAAAGTGGAAATGTACCCCTGAGAGTACATGTACCCCAGTTTGGGAACCCCTGGTTTAGCATTTCAAAACAGTTATAGTGACGTAATAATCCATTGTATTCTGACTTTTCATTCGTTTAACGTGGTCATTTAGCTTAGCTAGCTTAGAGTTAGGTTAGCGTTTTACTCGTTTATATGCTAATTCAGTTAGAGTAGGGTTAGGTATGTTTTGTAATAAGTAATTTGTTTGCGATAGATATGTTTATCAATTAATTTTTTTATTCTTTTATTTGTTTCTATTTGAACAAGTTTAACACCGCGCCAGGGTTTCTGTTCCAGGAAATCGGCTAATTTATGCTACACAGAAATAAATTGCATTTTGTTTTTGATGCATTTACCGACAATTTGTTGGCAATTAACCATTGATCAATGCGACTAAGCTCGTTATTGCCCTTGTTAAAGAGTTTGTGAATGTTTTTATCTTTAATAAATACACTTGGTCATTCATCAGCAAACATAATTTGTTTACAATTTTTGAGGCAAAGTCTAAAATCATTAATGTACACTAAGAAAAGCAAGGAATCCAGAATAGAACCTTGAGGTATTCCATGATTTATGTGGTTAATGTTTGAAGAAAGAACACCATTGCATACAACTTGTTGAGTTCTTCCAGCGAGATAACTAGTAAACCATTTCAGGGCGATTCCTCTAACACCAAAATGTTCAAGCTTAGATAGTAAAATGGTATGAACTAAAGTGTCAAAGGCTTTTGACAAGTCCAGAAATATACCAAGGGTAGATTTTTAGATGCAAGCAATCGAGTAATTATATCCACCAGCACTGAAACGGCATGTGAAGTAGCGTGATTTTTCCTAAAACCAAATTGCTTATCATAGAAAATTTTTTGTTGGTTTAAAAAAGTACTGAGTCTCTTATACATAACTTTTTCAAAGATTTTTGAAAAGTTGAATAATAAACTGATGGGTCGATAGTTGTTGATTTCACAGGGATCACCTTTTTTAAAAACAGGACAGATTTTGGCAATTTTCAAACATTCAATAAATTCCCCTTTGCTGATAGAAAGGTTAAAAATATGAGTAAGTGCTAATAATATATTATCTGAAGAAAGTTTTAAGATTTTTTGAGGGAACTTGATCAAATCCAGCATTGAAATTACATTTCATTTGTTTTAAAATATTAGATATTTCTAGAGAACATGTGGGCCAGATAAACATAGATTTTGGGGTTAATAAAGAAAAGTTGAATAAGAGAAGATTGATTTCTAAGCAGATGACTTTATAAGCAAATAAAAATTTAATATTTATAAGTGTTATTTTTTCTTGTTGGTTTTTTATTTTTTTTTTATTTTTTAAATAGTTCAAACAAAAAAAATTAAAAAATAAAAGCAACGATAAACAGAAAATTATGTACTAAATAATAATAAATGTTATAAAAAGCATTACCTGTACAAAACAAATAATAAAAATTACAATTTAAGAATATCATTTATGCTAATAATATTATTAATGACTTGCCTTTTTCCACTGAAATAACAAAAAATATTACCATTATAAGACCAAACTTTTGAACACCCAAAAGCTTTTTTGGCTTCTATCAATAGATTTAATCTCCTTTTGGTGAGAGATCTAGTGATTGAGAGTTTTTCGGAGTTGTCATCAGCTTTTAATCTTTTTTTATTAATAAACACTAGCTCTCTTACTGATCTTGTGACAAATTTTATGATAGTAGGAACTGGTTTGAATCTCTTCGTTGGCAATATATGCAAGTATCTATATCGCTGGAGCTGATTTTGTAATTTAAATTTAATCTAGAATTAAGCTTATTTAGTACATACAATTGAAATTCAGAATAACTCTCCCTGTGAATGGAATATCTTTGTTACCATGACGGATCGAGCAGTTGTGACGACTGTATTGTCGATTTCATCAATTTTATTTTCATTGTCTCGAACAGTTTGTAGCCAGTTCTTCAACCATTTTTTCCAAGTTTTATATTGAAGCCTCCATTTTTTCCTGATGTTGCCTTTGGTCTGTAGTATCTGCAACAATATTACTAGCAGCAGCAGCAGCATCGTTTTATTTTGACAAAAACTGCTCCTCACACCTTTTTTGTGTGTTTTTAATAGATTATATTTCTTCGATAATGGAGTCAAGTGAAGATTTAGTAGATGTTACGGTGAACACTTTGACTAGGAAGATTCTAAGAATTTAGCTGGAAGGCATAGTTTTTCAATTCTCGCACGCGTTCTCAACACGAACGTTAGCCGAGGAGAGTGTATTTGATAACCACAGACAAACTAACGACGTTATAAGAATTTATGCGAATAAAAAAGAGAATTAAAAACTGTTTTAGACCTGCCTGTAAAAATAGAATATTACTTAGAATATCATTAGAATTATCAGCACATTACGAATTTCAGATAATATAAACTAACCAACAACTAACCACGAGAATTTAAATACACGACCGACTGTAAAACTGTCTTTGATTAACTGCACGTGACAGGCGAACGAAGAAAAGCGACCAGATAGATCCAAAATGCCAAAAGCAGCCACGAAGAAAAGAAAAAGGCAACAAATATAAGTACACGTGGCATTTTTACGCGGCGAGAATATTTCTCACCTTAACAGTAGATTTAGTGGATGACATTACCGGTATTTAATTTTGGACAATAGTAATTATAATAGAAAAAATTATTAAAAACACTACTATTCAACCTATGTTACCAACAGCAAGTTGCTTAAGCAAACATCTGAAACTTATTCAAATAGAATGGTCTTATGTAATATAATATATATAATATATATATGTGTGTATGTAAATGTAATATAATATATTTTACAACTTTTGATCTTTTGACAACAAGAACCATGATTTTGAAACATGATTTTGAACGTTTGAAAACCATGCTAACTCGTCGTTTGAAAAGTGACAATTAAAATTTTTTCAGGAATGAAACATCAAGGGCTAAAAATGAGGAACTGCAAGAAGAAAATGAAAAGTTTTGCATCGAAAACGAATCGTTGCGGTCCAAAAATCAGGAAGTTTGTCATGCCAACTCAAATCTGATATTTGTTCTTTGTCGTGATATAAAATGCAATCCATTGAATTATCTCGCAATCAACACTGAGTGCGCAAGCCGGAAGTTTTCTAGGACCGGCTTAGAATAACGCTTGAGCGATTGTGCTGTGAAAATTGTATTTTATCTCTATATTTCTGCCATCTTCCTGACTTGCACAAAACATCGGAGGCGCTATACATATTATAATAGAGTTTTATTTTTAAAATACATTTATAGACATTTCTAAAAACTATTCATATTTAATTTTGTTTTTGAAAGATTGATATGGCTTTGATTTAAAGCTGTTTGTGCTAAAAGAAAATAAATATAAAGTGCTTTATTACAAGAGCAACAAGACCAGGATTGAAGCGATTCTATGCCGTTGATTAAAACTGTAACAACAATCAAAACGTAATCAATTTTTTTCTTCTTTAAATTTTCAGTTTTGTAGATGCTATTGGCTTAACATCTTCAAGCCATAAACAATTTGGGTTTTCTTTAGGATGCTCTAATGTAAATAGACAAATAAGAAAGTAAATGATAAATTACGGTCATTAAAAATTTAGATGCAAAAACTTTCCATACTTTAACACAAAATCAATATTTTACCTTCGAAAATGCAAATGCAATCAAATGCAAATTTAATTAAAATCAAAAAAATTTTTAAATAAAAAGACAGTAAAAATTGCCGACAATTAAAAGTATAAGTCTTGTGGTAATTCGTGTATGCCGATCGTGTATACTTATTATTGTTTGAGTTGTTCATTTTTTATTGTATTTATTGACTCTTCAGATACAACAATAATACGAATTGGACTCCTACAATAGAAAGAAATAAGATAGTCATAAATTAAGAAAAAAATATAGTAATTAGTAAATGGCCATTGATTAATATACAGATGCTCGAACGAATTCGATTGTTGAAGGAAGAAACGAATGAGAACCTCACGCGGATAATGAATGTGGAACGCGGAGTTACAGAACTTAAAGAAAAAAATTTGAAACTAATCGAAAACAATATGAAGTTGGAAGATGATATTGCACAATCAAATTCAAGGTATGATATGACTTTGGTTTTTGAGTAAAACAAAATGATAAAAAATTTAAAAAACATTTAATCCTTTTTTTTTGTATTCTGTTCCAAAGCATTTAAAGTTGTTAACCACTACCATGAAATATACATTTTCAGAAACACATTTGTTACTCATTGAAAAAAGCGACGATAACGAAAAATTCTTACGTGCACTTTTAAGAAATACAATCAATATTAAGAGATAATATCAGTGATCAAATTGTTGTGCTGAATTTAGCCTTACAATTATTTTTTAAATCCAAACTTAATTACAAAGTTACAATTTTTCTGTTGAATGCAGTTGAAAATTTGAAAAATCCAGACCAAGCATAAAGTTTTTTTATTTAAAATTTTGTCTAACAGGCGGCAGCACCACTTTTTCATACCAGCCCGGACAAAGTTTCCAAAAAACAAATCGAGTTCTTTCCCTGGCTTTTCTGACTTAATGCCGCCGTTTCAAATATGTGCCGTCGTCATCGTCGTCGTCGTCGTCGTCGTCGTTTGGAAGACAATCCACTCCAGGTCAGACACAAACAGGACTGGGGCCGAGGGTTTGTCCTTTTACTACCCAAGGTTGCCGTACTGCCCGGATTAGATGCTGGCAGTGATGTTATTGAGGCAGAATCGGGTTTCGTCATGCAAAACTGTCAAACCTTGTGTTCCATGTAGTGTCCGATGTATGGGGCACGCTATTAGAACGTGGTCTGCGGTTTGTTTAGAGGCGCCGCACACGTAATTCGGTGAAGGAGCGAGATTTGTGTATAGACGAATGGAATCGCCCAACACCAGTTCTCAAACGGTTGAGCTGAACCAAAGCTGTTCGGCGTAAGCCCATTTCAACGGGCCTGGCACCGGTCCCGGGCACAAAAGCGCGAAGCCTGGAAGCACCTTCACAGTACTCCTTATTCCATTTATGATTTGTCTACTCAGAAGCGCGGATGCCAAGTCCATCAAGGTTGCCCAAAAGATTCCGCGCAGTTGGCACAAACGGGCATCTGAATCTTAGTCTCTCTTGGCGAGCATCTGAGGACCTACTTAAAAGATCATACAAGATATGATCAGGGTCCAGAGATCCACGGAGAGACAAGGAGAGTGTCGCTACCATTTGGCGAAGCTCAGCTGGCTGGATTCCTGAAAGTATAGATAAGTGGTCTGTTGGAGTGGGACGCAGGCATCCAGTACCTATGTGCAAGGCGTTGTTCAAGACACTGTCAATGAGGCGAGTGTGAGCACTGCGACACCAGACTGGTGCGCAGTACTCAGCTGTTGAGTAGACTAGAGATAAGGTGGCTATGCGTAGTGTTTTGGCACCAACACCCCGTCCCGAGCCCACGAGTCGCCTCAGCAGTATGACGCGCGAGGATAGTTTTTTTTGTGCAATGCCACTAGATGGCGACGAAACGTGAGCGTTCTGTCCAATTTTAATCCATGATAAGTAGGCGTTGAACAGAACGGTAAAAGTTTATCGTTGTTGTAGACTTTTAGCTCACGTTTGGCCTCTCGGTTATTTAAGTGAAAGGCTGCCGGCACCGTTTTAGTGTGACTGAGCTTCAACCTCCATGTCTGGAGATACACTGAAAGTGTAGACATGTCTTGGCTTAAAGTCCCCTCCAAGTCCTTCCAGTTTCCAGAAGAGTGCAACAATGCTAAATCATCAGCATAAGGAAACTTTCTGAAAATCATGGAAGGAAGATCGTACGTATAGATGTTAAATAGGATGGGAGCCAAGACCGATCCCTGAGGAACGCCGTTTTTAAGACGGTGTAACCTGCTTTGCTTGCTGTCACCGGTGGTAAGGATGAAACTTCGATTTCGGACAAGCTCCATAATCATTCTGACCATGTGCTTATCCGGAAGTAGCCTCAGCAGCTTGCAGGTAAGACTACGGTGCCAGACAGTGTCGTAAGCCGCTGTCAGATTGACAAATATGAAACCGGTCGTCTTTTTAGCCTCAAAACAAATCTCGATGTTCTGGGTTTGCAGAACAACTTGATCTACGGTTGACTTCCCGCGTCGAAATCCAGCCTGCTCTTTAGAAAGCAGTGAATTGATTAATGGCTCAACACGGGCGTAGATATGCCTCTCGAAGATCTTGTAGGGAACACAGAGCAGAGATATCGGTCGATAACTTTTTGGGTCCCCCATTGGCTTCATTGGGTTTGGGATCGCGACCCAGGAGCTCTTCCCCAGATCATGGGAATTTTGAGTCGGCGCTAACAGGAAGAGAGGAAGTCACGTAACCAGGACTTCAAAGCAGCTCCAGCAATATAAGCTCTAGAAAGATGGAATCAAGTTCCGGAGCTTTACCTGGTTTTAAGTGTTGGAGGGCAGCAGTAAATTCTCTCTGTGAAAAAGTGTCAGATATATTTACTGAGTCTGGTGTTGTGGCCATCCAAAAGTCAGACACTTTTTGAGAAACAAGTTGAGAAGACTTGCGATCAACAGCCTCGTATTTCCCATTTCTAACCAGCTGAGATGCAATAGCATAGGCTGAAACGGGACAGTGACGAGGAGAGTGTCGTGACCTACCAGTAAGGTTGTTCAAAATACTACATGCTTTTCGACTAGAGTGTGAGAAGTCATTGCTCTGAATTGCCTCGGACCATCGATCCCTCAGATTTCTGTCAAGCTTGGCAAGCAGAGCTGTAGCAGCCAAACTTGAGTCGTCTCCCTGAGGAGACTACAGGAAAGTTTTATAAAGAGGTTCACACTCTGCATCCCAACACGAAATATAGTTGTTTCGATACCTGCGTGGGATAGTCTTTTTAGCTGCTTTCTTGATGGTGTTACAGAAGTCCTGGTAAGCTGCATCCACATCAAATGAAACAAAGTCTTTGCGAATTTATTCGTTAAAACAATGTATTGACTTCATTTGGCCTTGTGGAAGTTCTATCGCTTAACAGGCATGCTTAGCACTGTCATAGCAAATCTTGGTGGTGTAATAAGCAAAGGTCGATGTTGTGACCTGGGGAACTTTTCAAGGACACGTCCATCTGGTAAGCGATTGTTTGGACCTACGCTAGCGAAAGCTAGATCCGGATTGGTGCCAGTGTTCCAGCGGCCGGAATAAAAACTGGCAGCGTCCTTGGCATTATATAGGAGAGCAAGACAATTAATACTTGCTCAGCCAGCCAAGCACTCACTCGGACTGTTATCGTTGTAACCCCAATCAGCATGACGACAGTTAAAGTCGCCAGCGTAAAGACAGCGGTGAGGAAACACTGAAGATCCAGGGATTGCAATCGCGTTGGCAATGGTTTGTAGACGTTGACTATTTTATAACCATCAACGTCCACACACAACCACTCGATCTCCGATGTCGGTGGAGATGGATCCAAAAGCGTATATCTTAGTCGCTCGTGGACAAACGTGGCAAGGCCATGCTCCCTGCTTAAAAAAGACCCAGCTAGTTGGTAGTTTGGTAGTACCAACTTCTCTGCATCAATGCAGTGAATCTCTTGCAGTAGGATGACGAGTGCCTCAGACTGCAGAGCGAGGTGATGAAAAACGTTCATCTTGCTTGCATTGAGGTCTTCGATGTTCAGCTGAAAAATACTGGGTCTTCGGAACTTGTTGGCAATGTGCCCTGAAAAGGGCAGTTTTATATAAGCATTGCCTTGTCCTGAAAAGGACGTTTGCCGATTAGCAAACCCACGCTGAACATCGGAATGAGTGGATACCTTTCCGTTTTGGTAGGTTTGGTTTCGGTCTGTCATGTCTAACACAAGAACAGATGTACTAACAGCCCAGGCTACAAGAAAGCACCTGCCATCTAAGCCAGTGCTTTTTGACTACCCTTTATGAATTATATCGTAGACTTAGTCGCAGTTTTAAATAAATTTAATTACTGTATCTAGTATTTAAAATTGTTTATTTCAGGAATATTTGGTACATCGGGACTGCTTACTTAAATTAGCTGCTGACAACAGTGGCGCTAAGCAAAAAGTAACATTATCTTCATTTTTCTACCGTAAATGGCGTTGAAGCACAAAAACAAAATTCATCATGAAAGTGGAGCCTACTGCTTGGTCAACTAGGCTTCATATGCCTTGGTTAAATTCCTGGTTTGTGTGCAATGAACGCAGTTAGTTTTTTAAGAAAATATATGAATTTGTTAACGTTTATGGTAATTTTTTGCACTACTATTTTTTATGTTTACCATAAGATACCAACAATCAAAGTAAGATTTTAATTAACAAAATGCTTTCAGTATTTTACGACAATTAATACAACACAAAATGAAATTTTAATGATATCGACATACACTAGTGCATGGGTGTAGATTTAGAGGTAAGTTTTCTAACACGGCGATTCATTTTCGCTAGAGGTTGATTTATTTGTTTTACAGTAGTTTGTTTTTTGCAAATCATCACATTGATTTATTCGTTTGATTTCGTTTTTTGCAAAGCAGTTGAAAAGGGATTGCAATATTGCCTTAAAATTGCAATGTCTTCATTGCATGTTTGATTCTTGTGGGGTATTGCCGACAACCATTTATTTTTCATAACAGCATCTTTTGGAAATCTGAACATGGCCTACTTTTGTTTGTTTGTACATAAGCAATATCCATAATTGCAACTGGGAACACAGTATGCGTGCAGCATTGAAACAAAATAATTAGTACTTCACCAATATTGAAATATAACGTTTAATAAGCCACTAATTGCAGGGTTATAAAAGAAAATTATATCAGTAACAGAAAAAGTAAATAATAATAATAATATCTTCTTCTTCTTCTTCTCCTTTCGGCCTTTCCCATTAGTCAGGGGTGGCCACAGCGTATCATCATTCTCCACATCTTTCTGTCTTCAATGTCCATCTCCTTCACACCAACTTCCTTCATATCTTCTTTTACCACATCTAAAAATCTTCTCTTTGGTCTCCCTCTTCTCTTTCCCGGTAACTCCATTTCCATTATCTTTCTTCCTACATACTCTTGGTCTCTCCTCATGACATGTCCATACCACCTCAGCCTGCCCTCTCTCATCTTCATTCCTAACCGTTCTACCTTAACAGTACTCCTGATGTGCTCGTTTCTAATCTTGTCTTTTCTCGTCACTCCCATAGTAAACCTCAGCATTTTCATCTCTGCGACTTCCATCTCTTCTACTTGTTTTTTTGTGACTGCTACTGTCTCAAGTCCATACACCATTGCTGGTCTTACCACTGAACTGTACACTTTTCCTTTTACTCTAGCTGGTAACCTCTTGTCGCAGATTACTCCTGATACTCTTCTCCATCCATTCCATCCTGCCTGTACTCTCTTCCTTACCTCCCTCTCACAATCACCACTTTCTTGCACCGTTGATCCCAAATACTTAAATTCCTTTACTTTTGGCACTTTTGCATCCTCCATCTTTACTGTTTCATCGTCACTTCCTCCATTTATGCAAAGATATTCGGTTTTTGACCTACTGACTTTCATTCCTCTTCTTTCCAATGCGTACTTCCAGGATTCTAATCTCCGCTCCACTTCTTCCCTTGTCTCTTCGCAAATCACAATATCATCAGCAAACAGCATCGTCCACGGTGGTTCTCTCCTTACTTCATCCGTTAGCCTGTCCATTATCACTGCAAACAGGAATGGACTTAACGCTGATCCCTGGTGCAGTCCAACCTTGACCTTAAAACTTTCTGTATTTCCTACTGCACACCTCACCACTGTTTCGTTTCCCTCATACATATCCTGTACTAGTTGCACATACTTTTCCACTATTCCGGATTTTCTCATGCAGTACCACAGCTCTTCCCGTAAAACCCTGTCGTAAGCTTTCTCTAGGTCCACGAATACACAATGTAGCTCTTTTTAACCTTCCCTGTATTTTTCCATTAACATTCTTAAAGCAAACATGGCATCGGTGGTTCCCTTTCCTGGCATAAATCCATATTGCTGTTTGCTAATCTCCACTCTATCCCTTAACCTGGTTTCAATAATTCTTTCCCATACCTTCATTGTGTGGCTCATTAGCTTTATTCCTCTGTAGTTTCCACAGCACTGTGTGTCCCCTTTGTTTTTATAGATTGGGATAAGCACACTCCTTGTCCATTCTTCTGGCATCCGTTTACCCATTAATAGTCTATTAAACAGTCTGGTCAAAAACTCTATCCCCATCTCTCCCATGCACTTCCAAACTTCTACTGGCAACTCATCTGTTTCAACCGCTTTACCTTTTTTCATCCTTCTTAGTGCGTTCTTTACTTCTTCTCTACTGACACAATTTACCTCTTCCTTAACCACTTCTGCTTCGTCTGTCCTAGGTTCTATGTTATTTTCCTCATTCATCAGTTTCTCAAAGTACTCCTTCCATCTCTTTAACACTGCTTCTGAATTTACCATAACATTACCATTTTCATCCTTTACAACCCTCACGTGCTGTACATCTTTCCCTGCTCTGTCTCTCTGCCTAGCCAATCTGTACAACTCCTTTTCATCTTCTTTTGTTTCCAATCTAGCATACAAATCATCATACACACGTCCCTTTGCCATTGCAACTGCCTTCTTTGCCTTACTCTTCTTTTCTTTGTATACCTTTTTAGTATTTTCATTTCTTGTTTTGTCCCATGCTTTCTTTGCCTCTTTCTTTTCTTTTATGCTTTTTTGAACTTCCTCATTCTACCACCAAGTCTCCTTGTCTCCTTTTCGTTTCCCAAATGTCACTCCCAGTACAGTTTCAGCTGTTTTTCTTAGCATTTCTGCCGTTTTGTCCCACTCATCAGGTAACCCATCCTTGCCTCCCAAAATCTTGGTCATCTCTTGTCTAAACGCTTCTTGATAGCTTGTCTCTTTCAGTTTCCACCATCGTATCTTTGGCTTTACTTTCTCTGCTTTTTTCTTTTTCACCATAAGATCCATTTTGAATACCACCATACGGTGCTGCTTTGCGACACACTCATTCAATATTATCTTACAATCGCACATTTCCTTCAGGTTCCTCCTTCTGCACATCACATAATCTACTTGGGTACTTTTTCCTCCACTCTTATACGTCACCCTGGGTTCATCTTTCTTCTTGAAATAAGTATTGACAATCGCCAAATCCATCCTTTTCCCAAAATCAACAACCATTGATCCCTCCTTATTTCTTGTTCCAGCACCGTACCTCCCCATTATTTCCTCATCCCCGATGTTTCCTTCGCCCACATGTCCATTAAGGTCTGCACCAAGAACTATCCTCTCTTCGTTTGATATACTTTCTATCAATCCATTCAGGTCTTCCCAAAAATCATTTTTCTCCTCCATGCTGTTGTTAACCTGTGGAGCATATGCACTTACTATATTTAGGATGGACCCATTTACCTCCAGCTCCATGGCCATCAGTCTGTCCGACACCCTCTTCACCTCCAGGACACTTTCAGCCAGCTCCTCCCTCAGAACTATCCCTATCCCATTTTTTCTTCCATCAGCTCCGTTGTAAAATATTTTACATCCACCTCCAATGTTCCTTGCTTTACTATCTTTCCACTTAGTTTCTTGTAGGCACAATATGTCTACATTCCTTCGCTCCATCATATCTGCCAGCTCTCTTCCCCTTCCAGTCATCGTTCCAATATTTAAAGTACCCACCCTTATGAGTGAGCATCTTCCTTTCCATGCGTCTCGCTGCTTCTTTACTTGCCTTCCTCCTCTCTTTCTGCTCTTATTTTCACTTTGTTTAGCAGTAGCATAATTTCCGCAGGTGCCCTGCTGCGCGACACCTGAGGCGGTCGTTGGTAACCCGGGCCGCGACCGATCCGGTATGGATTTACAATGATTACGCATTTGTATAAATCTGGCAAAAAGCTTTACGCCAGATGCCCTTCCTGCCGCAACCCTCCCCATTTATCCGGGCTTGGGACCGGCATCAAGAGACACAGAAATGTGCCACCGATGGCCATAACAAGTACTGTTACCATAGCAGTGTTACATACAAGTAGATTAGAGTATTCATTTCCAGTTTGTGCCACAAGCTTTTTTTTAATTAATTATTGTCATTAAATACGTTTTATTTAGTGCATTAAAAATCAATATTATATTATTATTATTATTTTAAGTCAGTGCGCACTGCGTAGTATAAAGCTAGTTTTCACCTTACCAGTACGAGCAATTAATGCAGTACTGGTAAATATTTTTCAATTCTCTTTCGTACAGTATTTGATAAATTATCGGCAATCGCCTAGGTTGTCCAACAATTGGCCAAATTTAAGCTTTTGTACTTTGGTATCAGTAGCTGGATAGTTAACTAAATGTTATATTATCTTCATACCATATTTCTGACCAAACTACGTACAATGCTTTTCTGTCTTTTCTCAAACTGTAATTGTACATACAGTCTTTTCTATGTGATTTGGCCAAAATGTGATTTGGCCTGTAGCAAATATATTCTAATCCATTCACATAACTGTAAACCAACAGCCATTTCTTACACGAAACTGCCAAACAAGTGCGAAGCGCTTTCTAAACTAACTTGTTAAGAGCGCTAATGCAGCTATTGTAATCAATCAAACGACAATTGTCTAGCACCACTGTTGTCAAGCGTGATTACTGAAAAAAGCGAAGTAAGCGATCCCAATGTTCTACATATCTCTGAGGGTCAGTGTTTGCTGAGACTACATATCGCTGAGACGCCTTGGAAATTAATTCTGTAATGAGATCGAATGTTTTTGCCTGTGTGACGGAAGAACTATTAAGTTTAATATTAGGCATCGGGGTGCTAATCATTTCTTTGTCAGTTCAAAGTTGTTGAGTGATTATTTGCAGTTTTGGCGCTGTAAATTGCTTTGAAATTTTGGTGAAGCTTAAAAGCCAAGTTTTACGAGAATTGATGGAGTTCGTTAGCGCGAAGATATATTCTTTACAGTCAGAAACCGTGGTTTTTTTCTATCTGTAGAGAGAAGTTTTCTAGCGAATTTGTTTGTACTTAGCCTAAACTAACGGTTTTAAAAAATTCAGTCTTGCGGAAAATTATTTCTGGAGTCTACGTAAATGAAATAAACACAGCTTTAGTTCAACGCAGGTATTTGGATTACTAAGTTCAATTGGTCCTTTTCGATTTTGAGTAAAATTGTGACAATCAATATTGACATATTTTAACAACTTACAACATTAACAAAACTTCAAAAATATAAAATATGTTTTTAAGCAACATTGAGTCAGCTTTATCACGCCTAAAAATTAAATCTAGGCCTAAGAACCGCGACCATGCCGATCATTAAATAGAGTTCGTACCTTTCGTCACTTTTCCGTAATCAAGCAAAATCGATTTTTATGAAAAGGTTTAAATTTTTCCGCGTTCTTGTTGTTTATGACTTTGCCAGCAGGCCTGCAAACCTCTGTTAAAATCTTTAACCTTTCAAAATAATCCCCGAAAAGGATGAAAAATTTGGCCTGTATTTAGGTAATGAATGGTAGCAAAATAATACAAATTCAAATTGGCTTTTCCGGGTAAGTTTTATTATATATTTTTATGGTTTTTGTACCAAAATAAAAAATAAAAAAGAATTTCAACAAAAACTTTGAGAACCTCTAGCCATTTTAAAAATAAATCCCGAAAAAAGATAAATTCAGCTTATGTTGTAAAAATTTATTCTGAGTCAAGATAACTTGCCATAAAATAGCGTCCGCCAAAGTAAATCATTCTATGTCACTATACAGTTAATAAAAAGGTTTCGTGAACAACTAAGTTGACGGCCTAAGCCAGGGATGTCCAACCTTTTTTCGAAAAGAGCCAAATTATAAATTTAAGTATAATCGGCGAGCCGCAAAATTACATGTACGTACATAAAATTTCCCTTTTTTTAGTATTGTATGCCATAAGCAAATGATAAAAATTAAAACATAAATTTAAAATTGATTAAACAATTAAAATTAATGCCTAAATTCGATTAAACATTAGTTATAAAAATATCCATGCAACAGCTGTTTTGAAGTCCTGGTAACGTGACTTTTTCTTCGTGCTTGTGCCAACCGAAAATTCCCAAGATCAGAAGAAGAGCCCTTGTAGTCGCGATTTTAAACGCCGATGAAGCCCGAAGAGGACTCAAAGAGTTTCGACCGATATCTCTACTCTGTGTCTTCTAAAAGATCCTCTAGAGGCTTATCTATTCCCATGTCAAACCAATTATTTATTCATTGCTCTTTATAGAGCTGGCTGGGTTTTGATGCGAAAAGTCAATCGTGGATCAAGTGGTTTTATTAGCAGAAAACATCGGGAATTTTTTTGTCGATTTGTTAATCTGATGGCGGCATATGACGCTGTCTGGCAACGTGGCCTAACTTGCATGCTGCTTTAGACTTCTGGCAATGAGCACATGGTCAGAATAATCATAGAGCTTGTTTCAAACCAATGTTTTACCTTTACTACTTGTGACAACAAGCAAAGCAAGCTTCACCGTCTAAAAAACAGCATTTTTTAGAGATCAGTTTTGGTTTTCCTCCTATTTAACTTCTATATGTACGACCTGCCTTCCACAATTTCCAGAAAGTTTAATATTCATTTTCAGAATCCTACGGAAACTATATAGCATTGTTGCACTCCTCTGAAAATTGTAAGGCCTTTTAGAGGATTTCTCCTCTGGAAATTGTAAGTCAAGACATGATTTCGCACTTCTCTGGAAATTGGAAGGCCTCAAAGAGATTTTTTCTCTGTCAATTAAAAGTCAAGATGTGATATACTTTTGGCGTATCTTTAGACTTGGAAACGAAAGCTCGGTCACACTAAGACGGTGATGGCAGCTTTTCATTTAAATAACCAAGAGGCCCAACGTGAGCTAAATGCTTACAGCAGCGATTGTCCAACCCCCACTTGTATTGTGGTAAAATTAGACAGATCGCTCACATTCGTTATCATCTAGTGTCATTGTGCAAAAAGTATCTACGCGTGTGACACTGCTGAAGCGACTAATAGGCTCAGGATGAGGTGCTGGCGCCAAAACAATGTGCACAGCTTGCCTATCCCTGTTTTACTCCACCGCGGAGTATTGTGCACCAGTCTGATGTCGCAGCGTTCATACTCGCCTTATAGACAGTGTCCTAAATGACGTCTTGCGCATTGTCACTGGATACCTGCGTCCCATTCCAACAACCATCTACCCATACTCTTAGGCATCCAACCAGCTGAGCTTTGGACCTAGAATCTCTAAAACTTTTTGATTCTCTTTCCACCCTCCTAATAAAATAACACGATTTCCTTTTTTATCACCAGCAGCATTAAGCTGCTACTAATGTAATCTTGTTCCAAATCACTCCGCATTGGTTCAAAATTACTCTCTAACTACCACTAAAGTCATTAACTAATTATCGCTTGATATTGTAAAAAACGTTTAAAGATAACACAATCAATATTAATATAATTGCAAAACAATGTAAGTACTTAAAATAATATTTGAGGCAAGCATTTTTATGACAAGCTCTACTCACAAAACTTTTCATAGATTAGTTCATTGGACGTCACTCAACGCAGCAATCAACATATATTTACATTGTCTACCATTGTGTTACTATGACAGCAGTGACATCGAATTCTATACAGTTATGAAAATATAACTAAAAAATTTGAGTAAGCAGTGGGCCGCATAAAACATTAGAATTTTAGCCTGCAAAGGTGCTGGCATTGTTATCTTCAACAAAAATGATTACAACGACAAGATGAAGACAATTCTCAATGACACCACCAAATTTTTCAATCAGTCACCAACAAAGACAACACCGCTAAAATTGAATCACTGATACAACGACAGTTACTACAGCTAAGGAAAGAGAGCCTAATTTCTAAACAAGTGTACGAAGCAATCCGACCTACTGGCTCTCAGCGACCGCGCTTGTATGGTCTTCCGAAAATACGCAAAAAGGACGTACCCTTACGTCCGACTTTGTCTATGACCCGATCGGCCCAACATCAGTAAGCTAAATGGCTTACTTCTCTTCTTTAACCTATTCTCCAAAACCTTTTTTCTAATTGTGTGTCTGATTCTTTCACTTTTGTAAAAGAAATCAGAAAATTTACGTTTTCTCCTTCCTCTGTATTTCTTTGTTCTTTTCACATTTCCAGTCTCTTCACCAATGTTCCGCTTGTTGAAACCATAGAAATCTGCGCTGACGCCCTTTACAATGATGAGTCCATGGCGCCATCTTTTCCACGCAACATCTTTGTCGAATTAATGCAGCTAGCCACCTCCTCTGTGGAATTCAGCTTCAATAACAACATGCATCGACAAATTGACGCCGTCGCTATGGGCTTACCCCTCGGTCCAGCATTTGCAAACATTTTTGTTGGCTACCAAGAAACGAAGCTTTTCAACATCGCCAAAAGGCCGTTAGTGTACTTCCGGTACGTTGACGAAACTTTCGCCGTATTTAACAATGCAGAAGACTGCAACACTTTTCTCACCCATCTCAACTCCCTTCATCCCTCATTACGCTTCACCTACGAAAAGGAATCTAATCACTCTCTCCCCTTCCTGGACGTGTTGGTAGAAAGGCATGATTCGGAATTTCTAACTTCAGTGTACATGAAACCCACCTTCACCGGCCAGTATCTACGTTGGAACTCCTTTAGCCCCAAGAAACGGAAAATCAATCTAATTGGTACTCTCGTTCACAGAGTTTTTATGATCTGTTCTAAAAGCAAACTGGACCCAGAGCTTGGCAAAATTCGTTCAATTCTACAGGGTCCTCCACCCAAGTGTAGATTAATTTTTAGATAGATTTCTAAATAGATTTAGGTCTGAAAACTCCGTTAATTTTTATCGAAGATGGCGTAAAAGTTAATCAGCATGTTTACCTGGACATGTTGAAGAACAGGGTTCTTCCATGGATAAATTCATTGCCTGGAAATCAAGCGGTGACACTACAGCAGGATGGGGCAACCGCTCACACAGCCAAAATGGTTCAAGCCTGGTGCAAGGACAACTTTAAGTCCTTTTGGTCAAAAGAACTCTGGCCCCCTTCTTCTCCTGATCTTAATCCGATGGACTTTGGGATATGGTCCATCTTGGAGAGAAAGGCCTGCGCTGTGTCACATTCAAATGTGGAAAAATTGAAAAAGAAATTGAAAGAATCTTGAGCGAAAATAGAAAGCGAAACTATTCGTGCCACGTGTGATCAAGTTATCTCTCGCCTCCGCCGTATTATCATTGAAAAGGGCGGATATATTGAATAAACTGAATTCAATATTGAAGATTATACATTTACCTTTAATTTTCTTCAAAAAAAAATTTCATTGCCCTTTTCGTTTTTAAATTAATGTAATATATAACAGTCTACACTTTGCTGGAGGCCCCTGTATTAGAAAATGACTACCCGGAACATGCAATCAATTCGGCTTTCAAACGAAAACTTCAACAACTAAATTCTAACCCGGTTCACACAGTGGAAAATTGCCCAGTCTACCTACACATCCCATAAATTAGAAATGTCTCGATGAAGTTCGAAAAGCAGATTACGTCTGCTGTGAAACGCTGCTTTTTCTCCGTCGAACCACGTGTCATTTTTACAACCCGACAGTTCTTACCAGCAACTAAGAAAGATGTGTTACCTTCCCATCATCACAGCAATGTCATTTACCAGTTTGTGTGCCACTGCGATAGTCCGTACGTTCGTCGCACGTCTCAACGTTTAAAAGAGCGAATCAAACAACACGTTCCTAGATACATCACCAATCCTCCTGCCTTGAACAACCGCCAAAGCCTTTACCGCTCTTGCAAGGCCAACACACGCCCACAACAATTTCACGAATCCGCCATTGGTCAACATCTTCTTGACAACGCCCAATGCGCTCTTCACTACAACAACGATAAATTTTCTTTTCTCGCTCGAGGTCGCTCTTCTTTTCACCTTTCTGCTCTTGAATCAACTTTCATTAAATCTCTTAATCCCTTTCTGTGTAAACAAAAAAAATCGTCTACTCTTTGAAAATTTTTTAATTTTTTCTCTCATTGGCTAATTCTTTTTTCATCCAATAGAAAAATCTTTTACTTTACGCCATCTTTAAATTCTGTACCACCAAACGTCTATTCAGATAAAAATTTTAAAAATAATAAAATTTCTTTTTAAAACATTGATGATATAAATATAACAAAAATCTGGCGCTTGTAGTTTTCTATACTTATAAACTTTGTAATTTACTTCAAAGATTTGTTAAGATATTTGTCCAAAATCTTTTTTTTCTTTTTTGTTTAACTTAATTGAGAACAATTTTTATAAAAAAAATATTGTAAACCCTAGATTTAATCTCCTCTAATATAAAACCCTGCTCGGCCACTGAAACCAATGTCTAAGAACAATTTTTATTTATTGTACTTTTGCTAAATTTATAAGAGCTTTTTTAAGAGCAGTTCACATACAAACTTATCACTTTTCTGCAGAAAAAAATAGAAAAATATCTGCCGAGCCCCGTAAAAGTAAGAACTTTTTCTAAAACATGCCATATCCACACGTTTGGACTTAATTTTGTTAATTTTACTGTTTCTATTATTGGTACATATAAATCCATAATTTTTATGTCAAAACGTAACTAAAGCAGTATTCGCAAATTTTTTTCAAAGCAATTTAAGTTTTATTTTAAGTTTACTTTAAAACTTCGGCAGCCCAATGTTAAAACTGCAATTCACCAATCATTTTTTGTTTTTTTGATATAAAGATCAAAACATACATTCTGGTCTTTGAAAATCAAAACAATCTGCGTTATGCCAACTTTCCGTAAAATAGGCTACGGCCAAAATAGATCGCACTATGACACTATCAATTAAAATATTTTCTCAACTATTAAATTGGCGGCCCAAGCAAATCAAACGGGCGACCCGTTTTCGGATCAAAACTTATGAGTTGAGAAGCAATGCACTCGAGCATTTTGGTCTTCGATCATTTCTTTTAGTTTTTTTCAAGCAATTAAAATATATAATAAATTTGTTTATTCAAGTTAGTATTTTATAGTTTGTTTATTCAAGTCTACTTTAGCTCGTATAGTCTCTTTACAAAAAAACGTAATAACAAAACCATACCTTTTTCATAAAAAAATTTAAGCCTTGCATAACAGCTGTAAATTAAACTTTTTTTAAATTTCGTGTCATGTTTAAAGACATTTTAAATACAAATTCACTTTGACACAGGGAAAAGAAATTCGAGTACTATGAAACGTATATAATATACTTTAGAACTTTGATCTTGTAACCACAAAAATTCCATACGATGATTTTGAACATTTGAAAACCATGCTAACTCGTCGTTTGAGTGGTGACAGTTAAAATTATTTTAGGAATGAAACATCAAAAGCTAAAAACGAGGAACTGCAAGAAGAAAATGAAAAGCTTCGCATCAAAAACGAATCGTTGCGGTCCAAAACCCAGGAAGTTTGTCATGCCGACTCAAATCTGGTATTTGTTCTTTGTCGTGATATAAAATGCAATTTGTTGAATTATCTCGCAGCCCACACTAAACGTGCAAGCCGAAAGTTTCCTAGGACCGGCTTAGAATAACGCTTGAGCGATTATGTTGTGAAAGTTGTATTTTATCTCTATATTTCGGCCATCTTCCTGACTTGCACGAAACATCGGAGGCGCTATACATATAATAGAGTTTTGTTTTTAAAAGATATTTATAGACATTTTTAAAAACTGTTCATATTTTTAATTTTGTCTCTAAAATACAGATAAGACTTCGATTTAGAGCTGTTTGACAAAATTGCGTAAAAAATATTAATAAAAGGTGCCTTTCCTGAAAGTGCAACCACGGCCGTGGTGCAACATAGACCAGGGTTGAAGCGAGTCTATGTTATTTATTAAAACTGTTCTTTATATATCTCGGTCCTACTGACGATAACCAAAACGTAATCAATCCTTTGTTCTTTAAATTCTTCAGTTTTGTGGATGCTGCCGGCTAACCATTTTTTAAGCCATATACAATTTGGGTTTTCTTCAGGATGTCCTAATATAGATAGAAAAATAAAAAAGCGAATGATGAATTACGGTCATTAACAATTTAGATGAAAAACGTTCCATATTTTAACACGAAACTAATATTTTTCTTTAAAAATGCAAATGCAATCAAATGTAAATTTAATAAAAATCAAAAAAATTTTTACATAAAGTAACAAAAAAAATATGTCTTGTCGTAATTCGTGTAACCTGATTGTGTATACTTATTATTGTTTGAGTTGTTCATTTTTTTATTGTTTTTATAGACTATTCCAGTACAGCAATAATACGAATTTGACTTTTACAGTATAAAGAAATAAGATATTTATAAATCGAGAAACAAATATAGCAGTTAATAAATGGCCATTGATTAATATATAGATGCTGAAACGAATTCGATTGTTGAAAGAGGAAAAGTATAAGAACCATGTGCTAATAAAGGATTTGGAACGCAAAGTTGCAGAATTTAAGCAAGATAAATTGAAACTTATCAAAGATTACGCGAAATTGAACGGTGATAAAGCACAATTAATAAGGTATGATATGACTATGGTTTTGTGTAAAGCAAAATGATAAAAAAAAATAGAAAAGATTTAATTTGTTTTTTTTTGTCTTGTGTTTGAAAACATTAAAAGTTGTTAATCATTGCAATATGCATTTTCAGAAACATGTTTGTTGTTCATTGAAAAAAGCGACGATAACGAAAAATTCTTACGTGCACTTTTAAGAAAAACAATCAATATTAAGAGATAATATCAGTGATTAAATTGTTGTGCTGAATTTATCCTTACAATTATTTTATAAATCCAAAATTAATAACAAAGTTACAACTTTTCTGTTGAATGCAGTTAAAAATCTGAAAAATCCAGACCAAGCATAAATTTTGTTTAATCAAAATGTTATCTAATAGGCAGTGTTGCAGAGTCGAAATCGGAGTCGGAGTCGGTCGGAGGTTTTAGGAAGGAGTTGGAGTCGGACTGTTAAGAGTACTAAGAGTCGGAGTCGGAATATTTTATCCGACTACGACTCCTGATGTCCAATTTCCTTACATATTAGTGATGTTAACCGCGCAACTTACGCAGCCGCGCGCGATTGTGCAATGCAGTGCAATGCAGTAATCTTTTTAAGAGAATCTTGCCGCGTATGGCGCGACACAGCGTGCAACTCATAAAAAGTTTACATTTAAATTTTAAGCAAATAGTATTTTGCGTAATGCTATGCTTAGGCAGCCAATTTAGTTGCTTTCCTTTCTTCAATCCAATGACAGGGAGCAAATGCAAGGTGCATAATCAATTACTACTCTAAGCAGCCTCTTTCTATAGTACAGAGGTACCTTCACATACGAGTTTATTTTGTTCCGTGACCGAGCTCGTACCTCAATTTGTTCGTATGACAAAGCGAATTTTCTCATTGAAATTAATGTAAATGCCATTAATCTATTTCATCCCCCAAAGTGCCCCCTATTTTTTATTTTTGACGTGTCTTTGAATAAGTACTTCCTCCAACACAAGCGAGTGTTGAACGTCTATTTTTATCACTAAGGCTCATCAGAACTGACCAAAGGGCTGCGATGAAGGAAAAACTCACAGAAGCAATTTTGTTTTTACGAGCAAATTATTAAAGTAAAATTTTTGAAAGTTAAAATTTACTCATCTTGTCTATTCTTTCAAAAAAATATCAAACAAAAGTTTAGAACCAAGGTGAATTTTTTTAATAATCTCCTAATATGAATATCTATAAACGGCAGGGAGCCTGCATGTTCAGTCTCGTACAAAATTACGATAATTGAATTATCTCTGAGATAGAAACTACAGACCCCCTTTTATTTTGTTTACAAGATCCGGCAAAATTCACATATATATTCTTACTACCAATATATAACCACGAATTACCGTGAAGAAGATGGACTCCATGATCTCAAACTAATGGCTGAAGTTTATTTGAGAGAAATGAAGATGAGCTTATTATTGGTAGTAAAATGGCAACTTTTTTTCTGGAGTTTCTTTATATGCAGTGGATTCAGGAAAATTCTGCAATTAGTCGCATTTTATCGTTTTTCTGGTAGCCTATAATTGTGAGTTTTAAATTTTTAATTCTTTTGAATATGATTTTTGGTTTTTTTTGTTTTTATAAACTTTTGTTATCAAATTTTCATTGTCAATAGATTCTAAAGTTATTACTTACATTTGTAAAATTTTTTACAACTAGAAAATTTTCAGATTTACGTTTTAACCTCATTACTTACTAATAAAAACGAAACTAAGCCACCTAAAACAAGAAGCACCAGACTCGAGTTTTGCTCTTGTTAGAGCTCGTCAGTAATGCATACCTCACTGAGTTTTGAACGGACTATATGTAGTCCTACACGCAGGAGACAACACTCAGGGTCTAGTCCTACACGCAGGCGCTACACAAGTCATCAATTGTATTAACATCAAGGTTTGTCGTGGGTTCAATTTACCATGGGAAAAATAGTAAATGTAAAATAGACTAGAGATAACATTATGATTATCCATAAAATTTTTTGATGTTCAGAAAATGTAACAAACATTAAGTATAGAATGCACATTTAGTTTCAGTTATGATGTATACTATTTCGAGCTAGTTTTCAATGTGATTTGTATTAATGTTTTATTCAAATACAGTAAGAATTATAGTTAATGAATTGTGTATATCCTATTTATCAAAACACAAAAAAGCATGCTGTATTAAAATAGTTCCAATGTAAGGCTCATCAGGGAACACAACAAAAAAAGCAATATTATGTACTCTGAAAGAAATAAAATACGCAAAAATTAAAAATTGAAATAAATTTTTACGCTTCACATGAAAACTCGTATCTTAGAAAAATAATGCTACCAAAAGTTTGGGTTTAAACAATTATTTTACTAAGTTAGTGATTGATTATTAAAAATTACTTTTGTCACGAGATATCAAAAAAGACATGCTGTAATGTTGTGCATAGATGTACAGTATTAAACTTGGCCAAGCTGCCGTAAAAAAGATTAAAGCGTACAAAAGTTTATGGATCATTAGTTAAAAGCAAGCGTTATAATAAAATTTTTTTATACTGTGTAAAACATTAATATGAATCATTAGTTAAGAGAGAGTGTTATGAAAACATTTTTTCATAAAAAGGTTCTTTTATAACACTTTCTTTTAACTAATGATCAAGAAACTTTTCTTCGCTTTAATCTTTTCGGCAGCTTGGCTAAATTAAGAATACATCTATGCGCAACATTACAGCGTGTTTTCTTTTAATATCTCGGAACAAAAGTAATTATATAATAATTAATTACTAACTTTAGTAAAATATTTGCGTAAACCCAAACTTTTGGCAGCGTTATTTTTCTACAATACGAGTTTTCATCTGAAGCGTAAAAATTAAATTTAACTGTGTCCTCTGATGAGCCGTACAGGTGAAACAGTCTGTTGGGACTATTTTAATAAATTGTTTTTAAATATTTGTGTTTCGACAATCAGGAATAATCGCTCTGACTATTGAAGTGATTGAACACTCTTTTGAAGAGCACCAGCAATTTGCAGTTATATGTGTGTGTACAGTATACACTCGTATACATAATTTTTTAAAATAAACATCGTTTTATGTATTTGAAAAACCTGACTTATTTTGTGCAACTGTCAACTCGCAAGGATGATTTCTGCTTAGTTAAATCTAATTTAAGATAAATAATTTACCCTTACTAGGGAGTCGGTGTCGGAGTCCGAAGTCGAATTCGGAGTCGGCATCAAAGTCGGAATCGGGAGTCGGAGTCGGATCTTAACCTTTCGACTCCGCAACCCTGCTAACAGGTGGCAACACCACCTTTTTACACAAGCCCGGAAAAACTTTTTAAAAAACAATAAGAGGTCTTTCCCTGAGTTTTTTGACTTAGAACCAGCGTTTTATATACCTGCCAGTCCCTTTTTGATTATTCTTTATGAATTACATTGTACACTTAGTCGCAGTTTTAAATCAATTTAATTACAAGATTTATTATTTAAAATTGTTTATTTTGCAAAATTTTGTTTTTGCCCCAAATCTCCCACCCCACCCCCCTTCAAAAAAAATTGCCTGCAATGATTTTGTACGATTAAAAACCATGTCAACTTGTCATTTCAGGAATGAGATTTCAAAACTCAACGACGAAATCAAAAGCATGCGTTCTGAGAACGATTGCGTCAGAGTAACAATTAAAAATCTTCGAAATGAAATCAAAAAGATTTCTAGCGAAAATAGAGAGCTTCAAGCAAGGGAAGATGAAATGAGAAAAATGGTCAACGCTATGCAGAGATTGCTATCCAAAAAAGTTGGATCCCGAGAAAGATCCGAAATCACTGATGAAAACGGAAGTGCGGATGATGAAGATTGAACATATTTGATGTTAAAAATTAAAACGCTGGATTCTTTATTAAAAATCACTGTTTTTGTGGAAATATAGGGGAGACCGGGGCTAGTTGTACCAAGGGGTTAGTTGAAACATTGCTGTTTTTTTGCTCCCTCAACATTTTCTAAAATATTTACTGCTACTTAATGATGTATAACATTGATTTACATCTGCCATGCTAATTTCAAATGGCTTAAAGCAAAAACGTAACTAAGGTGTAAGATTTTTAAAATTTTATAACTTGAAGTAAAATTAGGTTGTTTTAGATAATTTAATCAAGAAATATGCTTGAGAAAGATACGCAAAAGTTATTTACCATATGTTGACAGTAGATATAATGCTACAATAAAAAAAAGAGCTAGTTAAATTTCTTAGTTATGATTAGATGAAAAGTAAAATTGTATTTTTCTGACACTACTGGGGTTAGTTGAAACTTTGCACAGGGGGTTATTTGGAACATGTTTCACGTAACACTTCTAAGAATAACTTATACTTAACAATTGCTTTAAGATGTTATTTTTTATATCAGTTTAATCATTGCTAATTAACATTCATATCTTTATGTTTTTTTGTTAATGTCAGTTAATTGCAGTTACTTTATTACAGGGTGATTCAGCGAAGTGTGCACAAATACTTTTCTTAGTTTTATGTACATGTATTTCGTCCATTATTAACTTTCAATTATTAACATTTCAGTTTCTTATTATTTAAGAGTTAAAATTTAAAATCTGGTATTATTTGAAGTAAAAATAAACGATGAGTAAAACGATCAATGACGTGATAGAAAAGTATTGCAAGAAGAAGCTCCCACCAAGTGAAATTTTCCGGTTGATGAAGGAGGTTGTAAGCCGTAGAGGAGTTTATAAAGCCGTGAAAAGGTTCAAGGACACTGGGACTTGTGCTCCGAGAATCAGGAGTGACCCTGAAAGAACCGTAAGGACGAAGAAACTGATCAAAAAGGTCAGAGAGAAGTTGAGGAGAAATCCTGCAAGAAGTGCCAGACAACTTGCTAAAAACTACTCTGTGAGCGTGTCCAGCATGCAAAGGATTCTCAAGGATGATCTCCAGAGCTACCCATACAAGTTCACCAAAAGACATCTCTTGTCGGAGGCCACTAAGAAGAAAAGGCTCGATAGAGCAAAGGTTTTGGTCAAGAAACTTGTCGATGGCACGCAGCCTCAAGTTTTATGGACAGACGAAAAACTTTTCACTGTTCAAGCTGTCCATAACCATCAAAATGACAGGATTTGGCTTCCAGACATACACATGGTCCCAGTTGAGTGTCGTAGCTCTTTCAGAAGACAAAAACCCGCCTCCGTAATGGTATGGGCAGGCGCAACATCAAAAGGGCTGAAAACTCCTCTCATATTCATTGAAGAAGGGGTCAAGATAAACCAGACCGTCTATAGGCGAATGCTGGAGGAGAAAGTCCTTCCCTGGGTCCAAGAAGTAGTGGGAGAACAAGGAGTTACTCTTCAACAGGACGGTGCAACCTCCCACACGGCCAACTCAGTTCAAGCTTGGTGTCGATGCAATTTCAAAGGTTTTTGGGAGAAAGAGCTTTGGCCGCCGTCTTCACCAGACTTGAACCCTATGGATTTTGGGTTATGGTCTATTAAGACAATATTATTAATAATAGTCTATTATTACAATATTATTAATTATGGTCTATTAAGACAATATTATTAAGACAAAAGCCTGCCGTACTTCTCATCCAAATCTGGACTCTCTAAAGCGAAAATTGACATCGGCATGGGACGAAATTGACCCAGAAGTGGTGCGTGCCACATGTGCCCAGGTTCTGCCACGACTTCGGAAAGTAATTAAAAACAAAGGGGGTTATATTGAATAACTTGTATATTTTCTGAAAGCTTATTAAATTTACTATCTTCACAGCATATAACTTGTTTCATTTGACCTAATTATAAGTCCGAAAGATGAGTTTTTATTTGTGCACACTTCGCTGAATCACCCTGTATATTTAGTAAGTAATAGGTGTATTTCTTAGCTGAAAGTATGCTTCAGTACAAACTGAAAGTATGCTTCAGTACAAACGTAAAACTCAACGGGGATTGACAACAAAAAATGTCATTCAAAAAGCCATGAAAGAGGTGCTGATTGATAAAAAGTTTTGTCGTACAGTGGCAAATAAATATGATATTTCACATGTGACTTTGCGAAGATATTGTTTGAATTATCGCAAAGAAGCCGCTATCGGGAAAGATAATGATATAACAGAAGTATCGTTGAGAAAATATAGATATTTCAATAATCGGTCAATATTTAATATTAGCCAAGAAATTCTTCTTGCGGAATATTTGCTTAAAGCATCCGCTTTATATTATGGACTTTCTACCAATGAAGTCAAATCTTTAGCATATGAATATGCTGCTAAACTTGGCTTGAAAATTCCAAACTCATGGGTTGCAGCAAAAAAGGCCGGAAGCGGTTGGCTCTTTGGTTTTATAAAACGCCATCCCAACTTAACGTTGAGGACGCCAGAAAGCACATCACTTAGTCGTGCTACTGGTTTCAACAGACATAATGTTAATGCTTTTTATGGCAAATATGAATCGGTTTTGCAAAAGGATGGATTTACACCAGACAAGATTTGGAACGTTGAGGAGACTGGCTGCACCACAGTACAGAAACCAAAAAAAATCATTGCTGCAACCGGTGTTAAGCAAGTCGGTGCTGTTATTTCGGCAGAGAGAGGCCAACTTGTTACACTTTGTTGTGCTGATAGTGCAACTGGAAACATGATCCCACCTATGCTTATATTTCCCAGAGTACACTGGAAAAAACATTTTGTCAAGGGTGCTCTAACTGGTTCCATTGTAAGAGGTCATCCGAGTGGCTGGATGACTTCGGAAAACTTTTTTCCTGGATAAAACATTTTGTGTCACATGTTAGACCGAGTAATAAAGATAAAGTGCTGTTGCTATTGGACAACCACCACACCCACGTCACTCTGGAAACCATTGACTATGCTAAAGAGCATGATAGCCTATCGTCTTGCTTTCATTTCCACCCCATTGCTCACATAAACTGCAGCCACTTGATAGGGCAGTTTATGGGCCTTTCAAGCGTTATTACAATAGCGCTTGTAATTGTTGGATGAAAGAATAGAGGAAAAACAATGACTATTTATGACATTCCTGATATGGTTGGAAGGGCTTTTCCTAGAGCATTCACACCCGTTAATATTCAATCAGGTTTCAAAGTGGCTGGAATTTTTCCTTTTGACCGTGACATCTTTAGTGATTTAGAATTTTTGTCATCAGATGTTATTGATAGGTTTGTTCCTAGTGCAGGTACTGACAATCTTACCCAAACAAAACACCAGCAATTATTCAACGAGCAGCCTCAAGTTTCGGAAAGACCTTCATCATCTACAAATCAATCTCTTTTAAATGTTACTCCCGAAAACATTCGAGCATTCACCAAAGCAGCTCCAAGAAAAAGGAAGAGCTGTACAAATAGAGGGAAAACTAGAATTCTAACTGACACTCCTGAAAGAAATCAAATTATAACAAACGCTGGAAAAAAGAAAACCACCCAAAAAATCTGTAAACGCATAATAACTGCGTCGATTGAGTCTGGCTCTGAAGAAATGTCATCACTGCTTTTATCAGAAGAGAAGAATTGTTCGGATAATAGCACAACCGAGGACGAAAAATTGTCAACACCAAACCTAGCGAAATCAAAGAAGAAGAATTTGCCCAGGTCCAATTGTGTGCGAAAAAAGGTACGATATTATGTCGGACAAGTGATAAATGTTTTTGAAGATGGTGATGTGCCTTTCAGATTTTTAAAGCGATCCTATCACTCTGCATTGGTGAGTGAACGTCCCACCTTTATTTTTCCAGAAGACACTAATGATGCATCGAAATTTACACACAATTTAGAAGACATTGTCTTTAAACTGCCAGTTCCATTGAAAAGAGGGGGAACCAAACGTTGTCGGCAGAAGTTTGACTTTCCAGTTGATTTATCAAGTTACAACCCTCAATAAGTTAACTTACACCATAAGAAAAGATTTTTAAACTCTGCATACGGACAAATGATTTGTGTTTCAACTAACCCCATGCCGTGTTTCAACAAGCCCCACATAAGGGGTTAGTTGGAACAAGTAACGTACGTTTATTTCAATGTAATTTGTAAATAAACCTATTACAATTTTTGGTCAATCTTTTGTGATAAATTGTGCAATATAATGGTCATTATGCCAGACTAGCTTAAAATCTTTCTCATCAATTTCAAACCGTACAATTTCAATTTTTTTAAATTTTATTCTAATTAACCCCGGTCTCCCCTATTACTTTTTAACTTTTGTCTACTTTTACTGTAAATAGTTTAACCTGGTCGTGACTTTCTTAAATTTCAAAATTCTTTTTCGAACAATAAAGTTTATTTGTAAATTAAAGCTTATCTTTAATGAACCTTGTAGTGTTTTATCATATTTAGTGCATTTAGATTTCTGTTTTTAGTTTAAAAGCCACTAAAAAAATATAGGATGTCCATTGTAAGATTTTAAGTTTAACATTTTCCTTATTTTCGTTTGCCTTTTTAGTTTTTCACGCGGCAACCTAATTTCACAATGTGCTTCATAATTCAGCCACAATGCCCATTGTTTCGCTTTTCGTAAAACGTGTAATTTGTTCACAAAGCATAATGGAATTTAAACAAGAAGCAGCTAAAAAATTAGCTAGTTATATTTATTTTAAAGTTTTAATTTCAGTTTTATGGTTTTAAATTTCTGATTTGTTTGTATTTTTTACATTCTATTTGAATAAGTGTATTTGAGTAAGTTAATGCTAATTGTTAATACTTGAAGTGGTTTGTTAATTCTGTGGCAAGATTCAGCAAATATTATTTACCAAACACATCGACCAGCGGTATTGTGGCCAGCAAGCCTGGTATGTTTATTATTGTTATATGTCATAATTGTATAAAACTATTAGCAGTTAGTGGTTGTTCATTAATATTAAGTGCTTCTGTGATTGCAGAAGAACCGTATTATCGTGCCGTATCGTGCTATCCTTCGAACCTCTTGCTATCGTTCGCATCGTGCTTTCGTTTGTGCATACATTCATTCATTACGAACCGTGCGTGTGCTTCAACAGGGAGGTCAGCCGCAGGTTGTGTGATTATTTATTCGAATAGAGTCAACCGACAGTGTAGTTGGCGTTTGGGCCATCGCCGTTATTTCGTTTAAAAAACTACATCCATAAAGTCCTTGTGCTTTTTAAAAAATTATAACTTTGTAAGTATTTGTGATAGAAAGAATCTGCAAAAAGTGTTATAAAGTTTCCTTTTTGTAGTTTTGTATAACTGAAAAGCCAAATGGAACTGTCAAACATGAAAGAGCCTCACCTAAAGTTAATGTGTAGTATGCTTTGAGAAAAACCATATCATAGAGCCATTCTTTTTTAAATATTGTGTTATTAACGCTGACAGCTACTTAAATATGCTGTAGAATTACTTTACTCCACAGCATGACCAAATAAACCTGAAATATGATGTAGTATTGAAATTGAGCTTTGCCACTTTGCTCTACGACCGTGTTTCTTAACCTTTTTCTACCTCAGCACCCCTTTTGGTCAGGCCTAAACAGTCCAGAATTTCCTACCATTGGCTAACATTCGCCACATATGTGACCCTTTCCAGCACCCCTGAAATTGATTTCAGCATCCCAGGTTAAAAAATATTGCTCTACGTGCTAGACAGTTTCAAAATCGGGAATTTTCTAACAGATGGATCGGAAGAAGTGTTACTCTCTGTATTGCTAATGATCGAGAACATGTGGAAACCTAAATAATACAATAAAGATTTTCTTTTTTTAATAATTTTTACAGATTCTTTCAATTACAAATACTTACAAAGTTATATTTTTTTTGAAAAAGCACAATGATTTTATGGACACATTGTATAATACTGCTTTTTCTGGTAAAAATTGAAAAAAACAATTTTTTTATAGCTCTAAAAATAATTTGCTTGCATCTAGAACAGGAGTGGGGATCTTTATTACATTGGCGAGCTGTAACCATAATTAAAAAATTAGTGGGGGCCGCATAAACTTTTGGGGGTTAATATTGCTTTGCCGAAATTTCTCTAGATGTTGGCCTGAATCCCATTTAGTACTTCACGGATATGAGAAGAAATTATATAATATTATGATCTTCTTCTTCTTTCGGCCTTTCCTTTTAATCAGGAGTTGCCACAGCGTATGATGTTTCTCCAAAGCATCCTGTTTTCATTGTCCTTTTCCCTCGCATCAACTTTCCCGATATCTTCTTTTACAACATCTAGAAATCTTCTCTTCGGCCTCCCTCTTTTCCTCTTTCCCGGCAACTCCATCTCCATCACCCTTCTTCCTACATACTTCTGGTCTCTCCTCATGACATGTTCATACCACCTCGGCTTTCCCTCCCTCATCTTTGTCGGCAGCGTGGTCGGGAGGTTTAAGCGCCGTGCTCATAATCAACATGGTCTCGGTTCAAAACCTATCGCACTATTCTGCTGTGTCCTTGGAAAAAGCACCTTATGGCACTTTCCCCTGCTTGATGGTCTTGGCAAGCAGTTCTAAATTTCAATCATATCTCTATTAAATTACAACTGGATAGCAATATCTTGGCATTTCCGGAAGCAGGTCGGGGTAATTGCTTACCCTATGTATTAGCGCCTTCATCGCTTTCCTGCGAGTCAGGAGGATAAATAGAGAAATAAAATAAAATAAATCTTCATTCCTAATTGTTATATCTTAACTGCACCCCTGATGTACTCATTTCTAATCTTATCTTTTCTCATTACTCCCATAGCAAACCTCAACATTTTCATCTCTGCAACTTCCATCTCTTCTACTTGTTTCTTTGTAACCGCCACTGTCTCAAGTCCATACACCATTGCTGGTCTCAACACTAAGTTGCACAGTTTTCCTTTAACTCTAGCTGGTAACCTCCTGTCACAGCTTTCTCCCGATACTTTTCTCCATTCGTTCCATCCTGCCTGCACTCTCCTTTTTACCTCCCTCTCACAACTAACGTTTTCTTGCACCGTTGATCCCAAATACTTAAATTTCTTTACTCTTGGCACTGTTGTGTCGGCCCAGATGGTAGGTGCTTTCTCGCAGCCTGGGCCATGAGTACGTATGTTCATTAGTGTCAAAATGACAGACCGAAACCAAACCTACCAAAACGGAAAGGTATAACCCATTTCGATGTTCAGCATGGGTCTGCTAATCGGCAAACGTCCTTTTCAGGACAAGGCAATGCCTTGATAAAACTGCCCTTTTCAGGGCACATTTGCCAACAAGTTCCGAAGATCCAGTATTCATCAGCTGAACATCGAAGACCTCAACGTTTTTCATCACCTCGCTCTGCAGTCTGAGGCACTCGTCATCCTACTGCAAGAGATTCACTGCATTGATGCAGAGAAGTTGGTACTACCAAACTACCAACTAGCTGGGTCTTCTTTAAGCAGGAAGTATGGCCTTGCCACGTTTGTCCACGAGCGACTAAGATATACGCTTTTGGATCAATCTCCACCGACATCGGAGATCGAGTGGTTGTGTGTGGACGTTGATGGTTATAAAATAGTCAACGTCTACAAACCACCGCCAACGCGATTGCGATCCCTAGATCTCCAGTGTTTCCTCATCCCTGTCTTTACGCTGGCGACTTTAACTGTCGTCATGCTGACTGGGGTTACAATGATAACAGTCCGGATGGTGAGTGCTTGGCTGGCTGAGCAAGTATTAATTGTCTTGCCCTCCTATACAATGCCAAGGACGATGCCAGTTTTTATTCCGGCCGCTGGAACACTGGCACCAATCCGGATCTAGCTTTCGCTAGCGTAGGTCCAAACAGTCGCTTACCGGATAGACGTGTCCTTGAAAAGTTCCCCAGGTCACAACATCGACCTTCGCTTATTACACTACCAAGATTTGCTACGACAGTGCTAATCATGCCTGTTAAGCGATGGAACTTCCGCAAGGCCAAATGGAGTCAATACATTGCTTTGACGAATAAATTCGCAAAGACTTTGTTTCATTTGATGTGGATGCAGCTTACCAGGACTTCTGTAACACCATCAAGAAAGCAGCTAAAAAGACTATCCCACGCAGGTATCGAAACAACTATATTTCGTGTTGGGATGCAGAGTGTGAACCTCTTTATAAAACTTTCCTGTAGTCTCCTCAGGGAGACGACTCAAGTTTGGCTGCTACAGCTCTGCTTGCCAAGCTTGATAGAAAGCGGAGGGATCGATGGTCCGAGGCAATTCAGAGCAATGACTTCTCACACTCTAGTCGAAAAGCATGTAGTATTTTGAACAACCTTACTGGTAGGTCACGACACTCTCCTCGTCACTGTCCCGTTTCAGCCTATGCTATTGCATCTCAGCTGGTTAGAAATGGGAAATACGAGGCTGTTGATCGCAAATCTTCTCAACTTGTTTCTCAAAAAGTGTCTGACCTTTGGATGGCCACAACACCAGACTCAGTAAATATATCTGACACTTTTTCACAGAGAGAATTTACTGCTGCCCTCCAACACTTAAAACCAGGTAAAGCTCCGGAACTTGATTCCATCTTTCTAGAGCTTATATTGCTGGAGCTGCTTTGAAGTCCTGGTTACGTGACTTCCTCTCTTCCTGTTAGCGCCGACTCAAAATTCCCAAGATCTGGGGAAGAGCTCCTGGGCCGCGATCCCAAAGCCAATAAAGCCAATGAGGGACCCAAAAAGTTATCGACCTATATCTCTGCTCTGTGTTCCCTACAAGATCTTCGAGAGGCATATCTACGCCCGTGTTGAGCCATTAATCAATTCACTTCTCCCTGAAGAGCAGGCTGGATTTCGACGCGGGAAGTCAACCGTAGATCAAGTTGTTCTGCTAACCCAGAACATCGAGATTTGTTTTGAGGCTAAAAAGAAGGCCGGTGCCGTATTTGTCAATCTGACAGCGGCTTACGACACTGTCTGGCACCGTGGCCTTACCTGCAAGCTGCTGAGGCTACTTCCGGATAAGCACATGGTCAGAATGATTATGGAGCTTGTCCGAAATCGAAGTTTCATCCTTACCACCGGTGACAGCAAGCAAAGCAGGTTACACCGTCTTAAAAACGGCGTTCCTCAAAAATCGGTCTTAACTCCCATCCTATTTAACATCTATACGTACGATCTTCTTTCCATGATTTCCAGAAAGTTTCCTTATGCTGATGATTTAGCATTGTTGCACTCTTCTGGAAACTGGAAGGACTTGGAGGGGACTTTAAGCCAAGACATGTCTACACTTTCAGTGTATCTCCAGACATAGAGGTTGAAGCTCAGTCACACTAAAACGGTGCCGGCAGCCTTTCACTTAAATAACCGAGAGGCCAAATGTGAGCTAAAAGTCTACAACAACGATAAACTTTTACCGTTCTGTTCAACGCTTACTTATCATGGGGTAAAATTGGACAGAACGCTCACGTTTCGTCGCCATCTAGTGGCATTGCACAAAAAACTATCCTCGCGCGTCAGACTGCTGAGGCGACTTATGGGCTCGGGACGGGGTGTTGGTGCTAAAACACTACGCATAGCCACCTTATCTCTAGTCTACTCAACAGCTGAGTACTGCGCACCAGTCTGGTGTTGCAGTGCTCACGACAGTGTCTTAAACGAAGCCTTGCACATAGGCACAGGATGCCTGCGTCCCACTCCAACAGACCACTTATCTATACTTTCAGGAATCCAGCCAGCTTAGCTTCGCCAAATGGTAGCGACACTCTTCTTGTTTCTCCGTCGATCTCTGGACCCTGATCATATCTTGTATGGTCTTTTAAGTGCGTCCTCAGATGCTCGCCAAGAGAGACTAAGATCCAGATGCCCGTTTGTGCCAGCTGCGCGGAATCTTTTAGACAATCTTGCCAGACTTGGCATCCGCGCTTCTGAATGGACAAACCATAAATGGAATAAGGAGTACTGTGAAGGTGCTTCCAGGCTCCGTGCTTTTGTGCCCGGGACCATTGCCAGGCCTGCTGGGATGGGCTTACGCCGAGCAGCTTGGGTTAAGCTCAACCGCCTGCGGATTGGTGTTGGGCGATTCCATTCGTCCATGCACGAATAGGGTTTCGCTCCTTCACCGAATTGCAAGTTTGGCGCCTCTGAGCAAACCGCAGACCATGTTCTAACAGCGTGCTCTATACATCGGACACTACATGGAGCACGAGGTCTGACGGTTTTGGATGACGAAACTTAATGCTGGCTTAATAACATAACTGCCAGCATCTGATCCAGGTAGTACAGCAGCCTGGGGTAGTAAAAGTATAAACCCTCGGCCCCAGTTCTGTTTGTGTCTGACCTAGAGTGCATACCTTTTAAACGATGGCGACGACGACGACTGTTGTGTCCTCCATCTTTACTGTTTTTTTGTCATTTCGGTCTTTGACCTACTTACTTTCATTCCTCTTCTTTTTAACGCATACCTCCAGCATTCTAGTCTCCGCTCTACTTTTTCCCTTGTCTCTTCGCAAATCACAATATCATCAGCAAACACCATTGTCCACGGTGATTCTCTCCTTACTTCGTCCATTAGCCTATTCATAAATAAACAGGAACGGACTTAACGCTGATTTCTGGTGCAATCCGACCTTGACTTTGAAACTTTCTGTATTTCCTATTGCACACCTCACCACTGTTTCGCTTTCCTCGTACATATCCTGTACAAGTCGCACATACTTTTCTGCCATTCCTGATTTTCTCATACAGTACCACAGCTCTTCTTGCGGAACCCTGTCGTAAGCTTTTTCTAGGTCCACAAATACACAATGTAGCTCTTTTTTAACTTCCCTGAACTTTTCCATCAACATTCGGAAGGCAAACATGGCATCGGTAGTTTCCTTTCCTGGCATAAATCCATATAGCTGTTTTCTGATCTCTACTTTATCTCTTAGCGTGACTTCAATTATTCTTTCTGTTGTGATATTGTGCAATCGATGACGTAGTGTTTTCTTAAACGCTTCTAATCGTAATCAGCGCCTTCTGCTCGAACAATTATTGGACACACGCATCTCCAAGCATAATTGTTACTAGTTAAATATGCGCCTTTATTTTGGTTTAGCAGTCAGTTCAAACCTATCAAGCTACTACAGCAAACGAACTAAAAGCATTCTTTTTCAATACGGTTGTTTTTTGGCTAAGTACTTTTGTGAATTTTAACTATTATTTTTTAATAAACCTGTGTATTCGTGCAAAGATACAACAGGCAAAAGTGGCGACGAGGATTCAAGGAACTCAACTGCGTCAAGAAAGAAAAAAGAAAATTTGTTGAATCTGCATTAAAGCTTGAATTGTCAAAATGAGTGAAATTTCTGAACTGATTTTGTTGTTAAATAAGCAACACCAAGAGCAGAACAAGCAACACCAAGAGCAAATGGCAGTTTTACGCGACGAGCATCGCGAGCAGATGACAATGCTTCAAGAGCAGCTGAAAATTCTACAAAGCAGCTTGAACAAACCGCGAGAAAATGTTCCAACACCGATGGCAAGTTTTCAACCATTCGATTCCACATCTGAGTTATGGACTGATTATTTGGCAAGGTTCCGAACATTCGTCACTGCTAACTCCATTCCCGACAACAAGCAAGCACAAATTTTTTTTACAAACCAATCTAACTCCGTTTACAAAATGCTTAGCAACTTAGCGGCTCAGCAACAACCTGTCAAAAGCATACATGAGCTAACCATGAATGATATTCAGACGTTTATGGCAGAGCAGTTTGACCCAAAACGATTTGTTGTCAGAGAACGTTTCAAGTTTTGGTCTGACATGAAACGCAAACCTGGCGAAACTATTCCTGAACTGGCAAGCAGAATACGACAAGATGCAGCTACATGTGATTTTCAATCCATTAAAGATCCTTTAGATGAAGCCTTGCGAACTAAATTCATCTGTTCAGTAGACAACGAAGCAGTTTTGAAGACACTCTTCAAGCTCGAGGACGATGAACTGAAGTTTAGCAACGCCATTAGAGTGGCTCAAGAAGTGGAAGAAGCAGCCAAGGTAGCAAAGGAAACCGTACACGGTCAACCTTCTACGTCGGTGCAAAAAGTTTATCACGCAAAGTCCAAAACTTCCAAAACGCAAAAAAAGAAAACCGCCTGCTTCAGGTGTGGAAATTCTGGACATTTTAGCAAAGCTTGTCCCCACATTAAAGCTATTTGCAGCTTCTGCAAGAAAACAGGTCATCTGCAATCTGTATGCATGTCTCGACTAAGAGATAACAGTAAGAAACAACAGGTGAAATTGGTGCACAAAATCCAATGTTCTGTTTCACCCATCTATCAAACTATTAGACTTAATGACCGCAGAATTAAGTTTGAAATTGATAGCGGAGCCAGTGACACATTTTGCTGTGAAGCGACGTGGCAAACGCTGGGTAAACCCACTCTACAACCTGTATCAATTCAATATCAAGTTGCTGAAGGTAGCCCGCTACCCGTCGTGGGACAATTCCAATCAACTGCAAGTATTGATGGAAAATCACCTGACGTGACCTTTCCTGTAATTGTCACTAAGGTGCCCAATCTAAATTTACTAGGTCGTCTGGCGATGATGAAGTTGAAACTCACCAACTTAACTGATCACTTAGCTGACACAAGTTTTGATGGGGAGGAGATGGAAGATGATGTCGATAGCGTTTGTTTAGTTCGAACCATCAGTCGTCAAATCAATCCTGACAATCCATTGCTTGTGGTCAGAGAGACTGCCAAGGATCCAATTCTTTCCCAACTAATGCGATTTGTGAAGGAAGGATGGCCGCATGCATTTTCGGAAGAGCTTAAAGACTTCAAAAAGTTGGAAAATTCGTTGTCAACAGAGAATGGTTGCGTTTTTTACGAATAATTCCTTCAACCCTACGTAATCATATTCTTAAATTATTACACCTTGGACATTTCGGCATGCAACGGATGAAACAACTTGCCAGGTCAACTGTCTATTGGCCTAGAATTGACTTTGATATTGAAGATTTATGTCGCAAATGCACTTCCTGTGGCCAATTTTAAAATAAGCCGGATAAACCTTCAATCCATCCGTGGATGATGCCAGAAAAACCATGGTCAAGACTCCACTTGGACCATGCGATCAACTTTCTGGGAAGAAACTGGTTAGTCCTTGTAGACGCTTATTCAAAATATCCTTGCATTCATCCAACAACCTCAACGTCTTCGAAAAGTACTACTGCTATACTTGAACAAGAATTTGCTCATTTCGGATATCCCCACACGTTGGTGACCGATAATGCCACAACATTCATGTCTCAAGAGTTCCAAGCTTGGTGCAAACAACGAGGCATTGTACATCTCACCGGAGCACCTTATCATCCAGCAACAAACGGTGCTGCCGAGCGTTTGATACAATCGTTCAAACAGGCATTGAGAAAATCCTCGTTACCTCCAAAGGAAGCTTTGCAAGAATTTCTAATGCAATATAGAAGAATTCCTTTTGCATCGGGACTGTCACCAAGCGAATTGTTGAATGGAAGAAGAATTCGCACCAAAATTGACACTTTGGCTCCATCCATTCCGCATCTCCTGCAGGGAAGACAGTCAAGACAAGCGAGCAAGCATTCAAATATTGAAGACTCGGAAGTGGTTTCGAAAGTCGAACATCATTACTCACTAGGAGACCCTTGTTACGCACTGTACTTCGGCCCTAGAAGAGATCGTGACCCACGATGGGTGCCTGCGATAGTTACGAAAGTCCATGGTACACGAAGCGTCAATGTACGAGTCATTCCTCGAGGACCAACTTGGAGAAGACATCTTGATCAACTTCGACCTCGATACGGTTCGGATCAAGATAATGATCCCTGTGAAATCCCAACGAGCGTTTTGTCTACAGAAACACTTCCAGCCGGGACTGACCACGCATCTAGTTCTTCTTCGATGAACCAACGCAACAATCCGAGACTACCAACCGGAGACGAGTACGGGCGACACAATCTACGACGATCAGCGAGAACAAAGAGACCTCCAAAAAAATATTGTTGCTAAAATGTATATATATTTTTTTGTCGTAGTTTATTTGGGGAGGTGTTGTGATATTGTGCAATCGATGACGTAGTGTTTTCTTAAACGCTTCTAATCGTAATCAGCGCCTTCTGCTCGAACAATTATTGGACACACGCATCTCCAAGCATAATTGTTACTAGTTAAATATGCGCCTTTATTTTGGTTTAGCAGTCAGTTCAAAGCTATCAAGCTACTACAGCAAACGAACTAAAAGCATTCTTTTTCAATACGGTTGTTTTTTGGCTAAGTACTTTTGTGAATTTTAACTATTATTTTTTAATAAACCTGTGTATTCGTGCAAAGATACAACACTTTCCCATATCTTCATTGTGTGGTTCTTCAGCTTTATTCCTCTGTAGCTTTCACAGCACTGTGCGTCTCCTTTGTTTTTATAGATTGGGATAAGAACATTCCTTCTCTATTCTTCTGGCATCCGTTCACCCACTAATAGTCTGTTGAAAGTCTAGTCAAAACTTTATCCCCATCTCTCCCAAGCACTTCCAAACTTCTACTGGCAACTCATCTGGCCCAACCGCTTTACCTTTTTTCATCATTCTTGGTGCATTTTTTACTTCTTCTCTTACTGACACAATTTATCTCTTAGTTAACTACTTCAGTTTCCTCTGTTCTAGGCTTTCTGTCATTTTCCTCGTTCATCAGTTTCTCAAAGTACCCTTTCAATCTTTTTAACACTGCCTCCGAATTTACCATAATATTACCGTTTTCATTCTTCAAAACTCTTACGTGTTGAACATCTTTCTATGCTCTGTCTCTCTGCCTAGTTAATCTGTACAATTCCTTCTCACCTTCTTTGTTTCCAATCTAGCATACAAATCTTCATACGCACGCCCTTTCACCATCGCAACTGCTTTCTTTGCCTTACTCTGCTTTTCCGTGTACATCTTTTTGCTCTTTTTATCTCTTAATTTGTCCCATGTTTTCTTTGCCTCTTTCTTTTCTTTTATGCTCTCCTGTACTTCCTTATTGTACCATCTTGTCTCCCTCTCTCCTTTCCCGCGACCGATCCGGTATGGATTTATCAACATAACGCATTTATATAATCTGGCAAAAAAGGTTTACGCCGGATGCTCTTCCTGCCGCAACCCTTCCTATTTATCTGAGTTTGGGACCGGCATCAGGAAACACTGAAATATGCCCTCGATGGCTCGGTTGTATACTAAATTTATGATGAAGACCAAAAAAACAGTCATCACTTAGAATTTGTCTTTGATTTCTTGATTTTCGTCACGAAGAACTAGTGGTGGCTTTGCTTCTTCCCAATCACACGCTGGCCACATTGAAGTATCTTGCTGGCCGCAGGTTTCCCACTTCTATTTTAAAGCGAGACTTGAGTTTATCTTTGCTGTTGACGTATAAAAAATTGTCGATCGTTTAAGCTGATAGAATTATTTCTTTTTTTGTGAGTGTAAACCTACTTGCTTAAATACTTTGGTAGGTCGAAGGAATAACTTGCCATAAAATAGGCGTCCGTCAAAGTAAATCACTTTATGTCAGTATTTAGTTAATTAAAAGGTTTCGTGAACAACTAATTTGACGGCCTAACCACATCAAACTGCGACCTACTTTTTGGTTAAGATATCTAAATTTAGTATTAAATATCTAAATTAGTAAAAAGTTGAAATCTAATTAAATTAATTTTAAATAAAGACATAATAAGTATGGAATTATTTTCTTTTTTTGTTTAGTGGCAATCCAGAAATACAAATCACTCTTTTTCGAAAAAAAACTCAAGCATCAAACAGTTGTAATATGGAGAGCCTCCAGTTGTTCAGATTCGGCTCAGGTAAATTCCTACTCGTATACAATAATTTTGCGTGTTTAAAAACCTCGTCAGCGCTTTGTTTCAAAAGTGACAATCCACAACTCGGCAACGAAGTCACGTCCAATCCGGAGAGAAATGATTCGGTTCGCATTGAAAAGGTTAAAAATTGAATTCATTTGTTCTTAAGTTTTTTTTTGATTTATTGTGCTATTTCTCTCCCGTTTAGCGGATTAATTTCTGTTTCTAATCTTGGCTTGTTTTTAAAAGACTCATATGACTTTGATTTAGAACTGTTTGATAAAACCCCGTAAGAGAAAATTAATATAAGGTGCTTTTCCTAAAAGTGTAACAAAGACCAGGGTTGAAGCGAGTCTATGTCGTTTATTAAAACTGTTCTTTATACATCTCGGTCCTGCTGACGACAATCAAAACGTGATCCATGTTTTGATTTTTAAATTCTTCAGTTTTGAGGATGCTATTTGTTAACCATCTTCAAGCCATATACAACTTGGGCTTTGTTTAGGATGTCCTAATAGAGATAGACAAACAATGAGATATGATGAAACAATGAGAGTAAATAACGAATTACGATCATTAACAGTTTAGATGCAAAAACCTTCCATACTTCAACACAAAGCCAATATTTTACCCTTAAGATGCAAATGAAACGAAATGCGAATTTAATAAAATTCAAAAAAATTTTAAATCAAGCGAAAATAAAAATTCTCAGTATAAAAAAATATGTTAAAGTCTTTTATCAGAAATTTATTACCCTTCTTCCAATAACGTTACATTGACGATTTTATTTAACTGATCAAATTGCGATGCATGAATTTATTAATAAAATCGGTCGACTTTCAATTTACTATAGCAAATAAAGTTAAAAATTTAAAACCAATTTTATCATTATGAAAAATCGATTTCGACCTATAAAGGTCATCATCAGTTTCTGTGAAAAATTAATAAAATTAGATTACCATATATTTGACAAAAACATTTCTACTCATGCTATACGGGTCCTGACTCAACGACACAAAGTGAAGCTATCAATAAAACTAAGAGCTAAACGACACAACAACTGACATAATGATTATGGATCACGTAACAATGAAGAAAACGCACAGTGCAAAACTTGTAGCGAAATTAAAAACCACAAACTCCCGCTAAGATTCAAAGTGTTGACTGAAAAGATTAACAAAACTGTTGTAGTTTAACTGTGTATAGTTTAAACGATAGTGAAGAATAAACGGGTTTAAAACTCAATCGCAATTGTAAGACCGAAAAATTCTATTAATATTAATTTTAGCATTCAAATTATTAATCCATTTATTTTCACACCAATCCAATAAAGTTTTATCTGGTTGTTCTACAAATATGACCATGTAGCATACAGTGATGTCAGGTTTACCATTAAAAGCGTCGAAATGAAATTTATAAAAATGTTTAAGGAGGGCAGCTCGGTCATTGTTATCCTTAACGTTAAATTTGTTCCAGAATGAGCGGTGGTTATTCCATCGGGTAAAAAGATATACGTATACGTAGGACAAACTAAAAACAAATTTTCTACCCGATGGAATAACCACCGCTCATTCTGGAACAAATTTAACGTTAAGGATAACAATGACCGAGCGACCATTGTACAAATTTTTATGGTTCACATCTGTGGAGTAATTACCTAAAATCAAGTTTTCACAGTATTCGTGTAGCCTACAATGACTGCTATAGGATGTTACACAACCTACGTAGATACACAAGCGCGCGTGAATTTCAAGTTATAAATCACATACCTATTTTTGAAGCTCTCTTGAGAAAAACTTTGTACAATTTTATTAATCGCTGCCTTAACTCCTCTAACTTACTTGTCACCAACATGATGAACACTTATTGCTTTTTTGATAGTCAATTTTTTACTTATTATAGGCACATGCTTTATCGTTTTTAATAATGTTTGTTTTTCTAAAGTGTACATTTGTTTTGTCAATAATTTTATATGGACAGTACTGTTTGAAATTAGTTTTTAAATTTTTGAATTTGAATCATTCTGTGCAGTTTTTGCTGTTTTGTTTTGTTTTTTTGTTGGTGTGTTTGTTTTTCCCTGTTATGGACCGGGAGTCTGAATTAAATAAATAAATAAATAAAAATAAATAAACACTAAATCTATTTACCGCAGTCATAGGCGTACGCAAGGGGGGGGGGGTAGATTCGGTGTTCAAAACCTTTCCTTGAAAAATGGTGGTCGGAAATAAGCACTTATACGTATATGACATAGCTATTAGCGACAAGTAGGCTATGCTGCATGATATATGCTTTTATCGTTTCTGCCCTTTGTTTTTTAAAAACTTTATTAGTAATTTATTAAAGATCGTTTTTTCTGTCCCCACAATTGCGTTAAAGTTAGCTAAACTAAGTAAACCTTTCAAAACCGACTATATAAAAATAAAGTCTGGTTTTCTATGCCACAGTTTTGATATCTATTGTTTTATCACAATGCTTGCGCGTGAGATGCGAGTCTATTCTGCAGGGTGGGCCGTAAGTCGCGCACCAAAGACTTACGTGTAGCGTAGTAGAAACAATATAAAAAAAGCGGAATAAAACATTATTTCTTTTCCTTGAACATGTCAGTTACTATAACTTTCAGATTTTATTGGTTCCAATCAAAGTTTATTTTCAGTTTTAATTTGCCTTTAATTTGTTTCAAATTGAGACGTGCGACGAACGTACGGACTATCGTAGTGGCACACAAACTGGTAAATGACATTGCTATGATGATGGGAAGGTAACACGTCTTTCTTAGTTGCTGGTAAGAACTGTCGGGTTGTAAAAATGACACGTGGTTCGACGGAGAAAAAGCAGCGTTTCACAGCAGACGTAATCTGCTTTTCGAATTTCATCGAGACATTTTTAATTTATGGGATGTGTAGGTAGACTGGGCAATTTTCTACTGTGTGAACCGGGTTAGAATTTAGTTGTTAAAGTTTTCGTTTGAAAGCCGAATTGATTGCATGTTCCATGTAGCCATTTTCTAATAGAATTGAACGAATTTTGCCAAGCTCTGGGTCCAGTTTGCTTTTAGAACAGATCATAAAAACTCTGTGAACAAGAGTACTAATTAGGTTGGTTTTCCGTTTCTGGGGGCTAAAGGAGTTCCAACAGATACTGGCCGGTGAAGGTGGGTTTTCTGTACACTATCTTTATGTACAAGATCCATCGCCAATCCTCCTGTCTCGCACAACCGCCAAAGCCTTTACCGCTCTTGCAAAGCCAACATACGCCCACAACAATTTCACGAATCCGCCATTGGTCGACATCTTAACAACGCCCAATGCGCTCTTCACTACAACAACGAAAAATTTTCTATTCGTTTCTTTTCACCTTTCTGCTCTTGAAGCGATTTTCATTAAATCTCTTAATCCTCATCTGTGTAAACAAAAAGAATTCGTCTACTGTTTGGAAATTTTTTAATCTTTTTTCTCATTGGCTAACTTTTTTTTTCAGCTAATAAGAACTCTGTTTTCCTCTGTATAATCTAGTTCGGTTTTATTTCTGCTTTATTCTGACGATTTCCCCTGAAGAGTGTCAGATAAAAAGGTTTGGGAAAAAAACCTTTTACTGCACGCCAAGCAACTTTTTATAGATTAGGTTCGAAGTTGGCTGAAAGATTTGTTATCAAAGAATAAAATGCGCCTTTGTTAAAAGTGCATTCAAATGAGCGCATTCTATATGTAAATAGGCTACGATATGAATTTATAAGTAGATGCCAAGCTGAGCGTACAAGCTCGGCATGCTTCTAGTGTGGATTAGGTCTAATCTAAAAGCTATGCGGGGTGGTGTTTCAATTAACAAGCAAAAAATACTTTTTAATAATTATAAATTACAAAAAAAATTTTTGGGTAAAAGTGATGACCAAGAAAAAAAGATCTCACTTTAAATGATTACGCAAAAAATTAAAATTGGTCAAATTTTTACATTTTTCAACTCAATTCAATTTTATTTGCAATCAAGGTATGACGTTTCAAAGTAGTTATTGACAGTGATTGTGAAATAGGAAACAGTGGCTAAACGATATACGCTATCTATGTTCCCTCTAAGCTGCGCGCCTGCGCGGCCGCGCAGTAACGAGGGAACCCCCGCGCAGGACTTTTGTTTTGCAGCGTACTGCGTAAGTTTTGGCAAGACATGCTTTCCATTGCTTTCGCTGCATGAGCATTGGCGAGGTTTGATTTCGGGAACAAAATAGGGAGTAGAAATTTCGGGAATACATTTTGGGACCTACATTTTGGGAATAAAATCAGGAAATTGGGGATGAAATCGAAGTGAAGACTTTTTTTTTTTTTAGAAAACATCTTCGTTTTGGGAATAAAATCAGAAAATTGGAGATGAAATCGAAGTGAAGACCTTTTTTTTTTTAGAGAGAACACCTTCATTTTGGGAGAGGAAACCAAAACTTCCTTGCCTCAGGCAATATTCACCACTGCTCACACAGCCTTTCATTCCGCGCACACTAAGCAAGCTCTTAGAGGGAACGTTGTACGCTATTTCACGTTCATCGTCAATTCGCGGTCACTGTACCTTTAAAACGAAGTAGCTAATAAATAAGAGCCCAAAACCTTCGTCTCCTATAGCTAACCTGGTGTTATATTTTGTTAATACGTATTTCAATTTTACAATCAATTAATAATTAAAAGCCATAAAATATACTGACAGTTTTCAACAGCAAACCTTGTTAGCACTATAGCCTAGGTTTTGATTAAATAAACTTATTAAAAAAATACACCAGAGTTTATTATTTTCCGACGAATGCAACACAAATATAAATCTGCAAGGCATTGATAAAAATTGAAACATAGACTGTTGTTTAACTAAATGGCCATAAGCTGTATCGAAACCACAACACAAAACTGCAATTTATAATTTGTATTAAGATTATTAGGATAGCAAGAGTTTTTTCCTCCAATGGCCCGGTTTTCATCAAAATAAGATTACTGAGGGTCAAGTTGTTAAAAAAAATTTCGTTTTTGTCACCGTCTGGAACCGGCTTTATTTCAGCAAGACCAAAAAATCTCAAAATTCGAAGAAAAAGAAGAACCGTAGAACTTGGCATCTGGTAATTCACCACACTCATTTCAACAAGTTGAGTGTCACGATTATACCTAAAAAATGATCAAACTAATGATGATGATGACGATGATGGTGATAGTCTAGTCTTTATCCGGTTCAATCTCTCTTTCCAGAGCGAACCGGAGCCTCACAGTTAGCTTGATGAGAAATGGGTTTAAGAATTGAAAACGATTATATTGCTAACCTAATATAGCTTCATAAAAAGTTTAACCATAAATTACAATTGAAAAAGGTAAACGTTGTTTTACAGGCGTAAATTCGAATTTTATTTAAATGCAGTAATTTATGCAAACAACAGTTTCCTGTTTATTTTAATATCAGGATTTTTGTTTGTGAAACTAACCTGGATCCCCCCTGTAGTTACTATTGCTTCTTGAATGTTTACCATAAAATTTTCCAAATGCAATAAGCAAACAAAATCGAGTCTCTTCAAAAAGTCAACATAAACAATTTTTTTCGACAAAACTAACTCTGAATCCCCCTACTATACCAGGATAGAATAAAAAAGAAAACAAGAGGAAAAAGATCTCTTCAAGAAGCAATAGTAACCACAGGGGGGATCGCTCTGGAAAGAGAGATTAAACCGAATAAAGACTAGAAATCAGCGAATTTAAATAAAATTCGATTTTACGCCAGTAAAAACAACATTTACCTTGAAAAAACATACATAGTGTGACTAGCACCACAAAGTTACCTTACACTTGCTCAACACACTAGGGTTTATGATCTCCCAGACTTTTTATTATCCTGGGATTATACATGTACCACGGAGATGGCAAAATGACCCAATGTATTTCGTCTAAAAAATTTACTAAAGACTTAAAAAAAGGTCTTCACCCACGATTAGTTTCCAATTTCTCATTTCCGTCCCAAATTTCAAGTCATTACTAAAAAAAAAAGCTCTTTGCCAACAATTAGTAATATCCAATTTCTTCAGTTGCAATCCCAAACCTTTGCTTCATACTTAGATCGCGATCGACCGACGTATTGAGCACTCCTGCTTTAAATCATTACTTTCAACTCAAAAGCAATAAACCGGGATTTTCCATAAAGTTTGTCCGCAATTCCAGGAATTTAAAACTTAAAAATCGTCCGGGATCCAGGGATTTCGGGACATAAACCCTAGTGTACACCATCACAATGTTGTGGCTGGGCAGTGCAACTTCTAACGTGATACTTCATACCAAAGGTGATAAATAGTTGCAAACATTGTGAGGATTTGGTGGCTCGGGAAATCAAACCATACAAGACCATAATCACTCTAACATAAAGACAGAGTGCACAAATGAAAATATTTGGTTTCTATTACGATACATAAAAATAAAAGTTATGTTATTTTACATGTTTATCACATTATATATTGCAAAGAGAATGTACAAATTAGTTTGAATGCGAAACTTAATGAATTACTAAAAAAAGCCTTGAAAAAGACCAATTAAGGATTATGTAGTGCACATTCGGTATTGTAGCAACTATAATTTGAATGGTCAACAATACCAAGACAGTGCCCAATCAACTGTATTGAAAAAGTGAGTTTTCATTTTTTCATCTCTATATTTTATCCTCCTGACTTGCAAAAAAAGCGTTGGAGGCGCCATACATAGGCCAACTGTCAAGCAATTTCCCGACCTGCTTCCGGAGATGCAAGATATTGCTGTCAGGTTGAAATTTTTATTTTGACTTTTTAGTTTTATATAACTAAAATTTTGAACTGCTTCCAGGACCGCCAAGCAAGAAAAATTACCATGAAGTGTCTTTCCCAAGAATACAACAGAATGGCGCGAGTAGGTTTTGAACCAAGACCATGTCGATCACAACCAAGGCACTCTTAACCATTTGATAATGCTGCCGACTTTTAATAATCATCACAGTCATATCAACTATTTATCCAGCTAACATACAGAAAATGCCGTGTACACTAAGCTTGGAGTAATTGCCGACCAGTTATTAATTGGATCCAGTTATGGAGATCCCAAGAAATTGCAGTTTAGTCAATAATTTTATTACGTGATATGTGGCGCTAATTTAGAATTGCTAGTTAAGAACATCAATAAAGTGTGACGTAATGAAGTGGTTTTTAGCTCTAGGCTCACTTAAGCCAGATATTTTCCCGGTCCATAAAATTATTAATCAAAAAAATCATTTTCATCTTTTGTACGTACTATATTATTTTCATCTTAAACCAATTTAAAATTTCCAATCACAAAATCTGCTAAAGACAAAAAAGAGATCCTTGCATTAAATTTGAGTGATATTTCTTTATTTACATTTTAAAAACTTCCAAAGACTTTAAAAAATGTTTGAGTTGCCGGTAAAGCTTTTCCCCAATAAAAATAAGAAACTTTCTGTAGCCCACCAAAAATTGGCTATGGCTCATTTTGGCCATACAGCTATAGTTTAAAAAACATTGATTTAATGTATCTTTTTTAAGCTATAACCTTGGTGCGATATTTCAAGCCATACTGAGCAAACCCAATATTGGAACCCAGTAGCAAAACTAAAAATGATCACACAAAGGATAGATATAGTTTGAATGTATAGTTTTTTAAAAAATGTTTTTAAAAAGCGTAATAAAAAATGTTAAATATGCTTTAAAAGTTATCAAAGATCTGCACAAAAAATGCACTTTTGTAAACCTTAACAGAGAAAGAATAAAAGATATTGATGAAAAGCAAAACGTGTTACACATAAAAAAATACCACAAAATTTACACTAAATTAAATAAAAACTGTTACCTTGGGAGGCGGCTTCTTGAAGTTGAAGGGAGCCACCCAAGAAGTTGTGGAAGAGAATACATAAAATTAAGTGCTTGAGGCAGAAAAAAAAGCAATAAAGTATTATTAAATCTTCCTAAGATTGCAACAACTGCAAATGCCATTCCAGCAACATAACAGTAGGTCCGACCAACATAAATTGTTGCTGGATACCTTAAAAAATTGCAATTAAAATAAATTTTACTTAAGGTAATCAACTAATTACTTAAAAGAACAAATGTAAAGCAATTAACATATCTGATAAAAAAAGCAAATTTAATCTATATTAAATCTATAAATATCATTATTTTTTTTTATTTTATCTCTATATTTATCCTCTTGACTCGCAGGAAAGTGACGGAGGTGCTAATACATAGGGTAAGCAATTACCCCAATCTGCTTCCAGAGATGCCAAGAATTGCTGTCCGCTTGTAATTTGATAGAAATATGACTTTAATTTAGAACTGCTTGCCAAGACCATTAAGCAGGGGAAAGTGCCCAAAGTGTCTTTCCCAAGGACACAACAGATTGGTGCAAGTAGGTTTTGAACCATGGCCATGTCAATCACAATCCTGGCACTCTAACCACTCGACCATGCTGCTGACTGTGATTATGTGATATAGGATTGAGCAAAACAAATTCAATCATTGTAAATCAGTAGTGGGTCACCTGCAGCCAACTGGTACAATATAGTCTGTGGGCTGCATTTGTGAAGCACTTAAATTTCATAAAAAGCAGTAGTTTTAATGTAATGGTCTGACACAAATTCAATTTATTCACAAATAGTTTGATAAGATAATATATACATATTAGATATACACATGATACATTGTTATTAAGCAACTCTAAAACTTTTACACAGTATAAAAACTTTTATAGTAAACTAGTTAATTAATTGTAATTGACTTTTGTACAATAAATTTAATCTACAGTTTAAATATTTTTCCTTTTTTGAGTTGTTCTAATTAACTTAAAGTTAGTCAGTGCAAAGTTGTTGAGTAATTATTTGCAGTTGTTGGCACTGTGAATTTCTTTAAAGTCTTGTGAAGCTTGAGAGTCAAGTTTTGCAAGAGCTGATGGAGTTTGTTGATTTTGTGAATAATATATTCTTTATAGTAAGAAATTGGGGTTTCTTTCTATTTGTTGACAGAACTTTTCAAAAAAATTCAGTCATGCTTAGCTAGAATTAATTGTTTAAGAACTTTAGTCTTGTGGCTTATTTCTAAAGCTGGCATAAATAAAAATAAACACAACTTTGCTTCAGCACAAGTATTTGGTTACCTTGTTCAACTGGTCCTTTTGGATTCTTAAGTAAAGTTGTGACACACCTCATTTTAGTAATGATAATCATTTTAATAGATATTACTAAAGCCTTAAGCCACAATATTCTTTTATTGCATAGTATGGTAGTTCTTGACTTTTTTCACTTTAACATCCCTCAAAGAAGATAAATATTATTGGGCACCCAAAAATAATTGGTGCTTTTTTGATTACATCCACAACCTTTTCTGATTACCCTCTTTTGTTTTTACTTTTTGTTTGTATCTAATTATGATATGACTTGCTGTCTCTTGCATACTTAAGGGTTACAGAAAGAGGCAATTGTCACACTTTATTCTTAATCCTAATCTTAACCTAATAAACATAAAGTTAATTTTCAGTCTTTAGCAGTAATTTTAAGCTTTTGATTTTGAAATCATTTCTTTTCATTGTTACAGTGATTGCATAATCCGTACACCATCCTTCCATTTAGTTTATTTTGTCAACAAGTTGGTCTTAAAAGTGTATTTACAGGTTGTTTTACTGAAGTTTTAAGCCATTGCAAAGAATGCAGCAGTGATGATGTAATTTTTGATGGTAATCTACTAGTGTGAAGTAAAGTCTATTTTACAACCCAGTTTTCTACTTTATCATTTTATCATATGATTGTATTTGTGATGTCATAAAGCACTTTCTCCAATTGCTAGAACTATACAGGGTGTCAAGAAAGTTCCCGATCGATTTTTAAATTTAATGTACGAGTAATTCAAAAACTTCAATGAATTATGAGAAGTTCTGTACGTCATTTTTCCACTTAATCCTCCTTTTCAATGTTTCAGATACACTTTTCAAATTTTTTTGGCTAAAATAATAATAAAATGAGTAAAAGAGCTGCAATCATTCAACTTCATCGTGTGGGACATTCAAATTCTAAAATTATGAAGTTGCTAAAAGCACCAAAATCGACTGTTCGCGATACAATCTTGCGCTTCCAAGAACTTGGAACCATGGAGGATTGGGATAGGAGTGGACGACCTCGATCCGCTCGCACTACAGCGAAGATCAAGGCCCTCAGGGAGAGAATTCGGAGGAACCCCAAACGATCCTTGAGGAAAACGGCTAAAGACATGAATATCAGCCATGAGTCTGTCAGAACAATTGTTGAACAGGATCTCAAAATGTCCCCGTACAAAATCAGGACAAGACAACTCCTAACTGACCTCCAGAAGCGAAAAAGAAAGGAGAGGGCCAAAATTCTGCTGAACCGTCTGAAGGGAGGCACGGAGAAAGGCGAAATCGTTTTTTCAGACGAAAAACTCTTCTCGGTGGAGGCGAAGTTCAACACCCAGAATGACAGGATTCTCAGAAAGTTGCCCAAGGACCTCCCTGATCATCTTCGATTCGTTTCACGCCGACAGAAACCCTTGTCTGTGATGGTATGGGGTGCGATCTCCAAATCTTGGAAATCTCCCCTCATTTTTGTTAAAGAGGGGGTCAAAGTGAATACAGATTCGTATGTCAATGATATTTTAACCCCTGCCCTCGCATCGATGAAGGAAAAGTTCAAAAATAAGTCCTTCACCTTCCAACAAGACAGCGCGCCTTCTCACACATCAAAGAAGACGCAGAAGTGGTGTGAAGAGCACTTTCCTTCATTCTGGACCAAAGATTTGTGGCCACCATCTTTGCCCAATCTCAATCCTATGGATTTCTGTGTGTGGGGTATTCTGGAAAAAGAAGCCTGTTCTTCACCCCATAACAATCTGGAGGATCTTCGAGCTTCCCTGAAACGAGCATGGGAGAAAATTCCTCAAGATGCCCTTCGTGCTGCTTGTCAGAATTTCCGACAGAGGCTCCAACGTGTTATTGATACAGATAGGGGTCATTTTGAATAAACCAGATTTTTTTATGTTCATGGAGCTTTGTTCTATCATCACAATAAACCTTTTGTTGATTTAACCTTCTGTCATTAGCCCTATATAATTTTGTTTAGGATCGGGAACTTTCTTGACACCCTGTATAATAATTTATTGAAAAAGTCTTGCTTGTTCCAGTGCTTTCAGTTTTTTATCTGGAAGCTTTGGCTGATTAATATATACAAGGTGTGACAAAAAAGAAACTGGACTGTTGTTATGAAAATTTTAATAAACATATTTTGATAATTTATGAATTGTCCCCTTCAAAGTACTCCCCCTCCAAGTCAATACGCTTTTGCATTCAATCCTGCCACCCATGGAAGCACTTGGCAAAATCCTCTTTTTTGAGTCTCTTCCACTCCCTTGTCACTGAGGCCTTGATTTCTTCTAGAGACAAGAAATGAGTTCCTTTCATCACAGCCTTCAGCCTGGAAAAAAGCCAAAAGTCGCAAGGTGCTAAATCTTGGGAATAGGGAGAGTGGTCAAGAGCTGTTATTTGTTTTTTGACTAAGAGCTGTTTTACACTAATTGCCTTGTGTCATGGTGGAGAAGCCATGACTTGTCACTTCACCGTTCCTGCCTGCTGTGTCAAACTCAATTATGGAGATGAATGAGAACCTGCTGGTAGAAGTGCTGATTCACTGCTTCACTCTTAGGCACAAATTCATGATGAAGCATACCCTTCTGATCGAAAAAAGCAATTAGACTGACCTTGATTTTTTATTTTGACATGCATGCCTTCTTGGATCTGGGTGATTCTGCAGTCTTCCACTGCATGCTTTGCCTCTGTTTCAGGACTGTATTGGAAAACCCAAGTTTCATCTCCTGTGATAATCTACCTAAAAATATCCAGATCATCTTTAATTTTCTCCAGCATGTCTTCACAAAATTTGACTCAGTTCTGCTTCTGGTTTTCTGACAAAATCTTGGGCACCATTTTGGCACACACCTTTTGCATCCCCAGATCATGCAGCAAGATCGTCTGCACTGATTCTCTGTTTAGGCTCAGTTCATCTGATATCATTCATACTGTCAACCTGCAATCACTTTGCACCAGCTGCTTCACTCTGGTGATGTTTTCATCTGTCCTTGTTGTGGATGATTGTCCCATCTTGGGATCATCCTTTATTTCCTCAAAGCCTTTCTCAACATGTTTGTGCCATTCAAAGATTTGTGTCCTCGACATCACATCACATCACCATAAACCTCCTTAAGAAGTTTAAAACACTTAGTTGGGGTCTTCCTCAGTTTCACCAAAAACTTCAAGTTGATTGGTTGTTCCATTCTTGAGCTACTAACAGTTTTGTAACAACCAACAGCACAGAGTACAAACAAACACGACATAAAGTAAAAAAATTGTGACAAAGGCTACCAACACTATGTTACACAAAAGCCTGAAACACAAAAATGGAATGACTAACATTAAAGAAATTGCAACACAATAGAGCTAAGAAGTTGTGTTTCACGGTAAGCAAGTGGATTGCCAATTGGCATTGTGCCAAGAGCATGGTTGATACAGTTTGGTTTCTTTTTTGTCACACCTCATATTTATATATCAGCTTACAGTTCACTATTCATACATTTTAGCAGTCATTCCACTTAAGTGCAGTTGAAAAGTGCTTGTGTTATTGTTGCCTGTGTAATATTGTTTAAGTATTTAAATAGTCAAGGGTCAGTATTGATGCCTTAGAAGTAATACCATAGTGAGATAGAATTGTTTGGACAAACTATCAAGTTAAATATTAGCCATTGGGGTGCTAATTCATACTTAAAAGTTAGTCAGTACGAAGTTGTTGAGTGATTATTTGCAATTGTTGGTGCAGTAAATTGTTTAAAGTTTTGTAAAGCACGAGAGTCAAGTTTTATGAGACTTGATTAAGTTTATTTGATTTTGTGAATAATATATTCTTCATAGTTAGAAACTGTGGTTCAAGAACTAATTGTGTTAAGAACTTCAGTCTTTGCTGCAAACTATTTCTAAAGCTGGCATAAACACGTGTATAAAGAAACACAGCTTTACTTTAGTGCAGGTGTTTGGATAACCTAGTTCAACTGGTACTTTTGGATTCCCAAGTAAAATTGTGACAACAAACCTAATCCTATGACTCTAACCCTAACCTCTGACTCTAATCCTAACCTGTAACAGTTATACCCACTGTCAACCACAATATAATAGAAGCAAGAAAAAAAATGCAGGATGCAATCAGCAAGAGAGTGTGGATGCAATCAAAAAAACACCAAATAAAGTGTATTAATCAATCAACAGTTTTAGTTTTATCTAATAAACAGCAGATATTCACAAAAAAGCTTATACCTACAATCAAAAAAAAGAATCATGGACAAAAATATATATTAATATGTTAAAATCTGAAATAAAGTAAAAAATGACAATATTTTATTACATAAAATTGCATGATTTTTGGTTGTTACACACTAGCACAAACCAAGCTTTAAACAACAATAATAAATAGGAAAGCAGCAAGCTATTTGAATTTAAAAATAAGGTAACATCAACAGCAAACTATTTGAGTTTAAAAATAAGGTAATATTCTTTTATATAGTAAGTTTGTTTTAAACAACTTCAAGTCCAGTCAATTTATCTTATAAAACAATGTAATTGTTAGCAACCCATACTAGAAAAGTTTATAGTTCCTGCACTTTGCCCAAAGGTGACTTGAAGAAAGTGGTTAGGGTTTCCTCATTTGACCCTATTTACTATAAGATAAACTCACAGCCAAACGTAGTATAACATCATACCAAAATAAGTGCACAAAAAAACTATGACAATTTAATATATTACAAAAAACTATGGCTAGAAAAAAATATAGATAGATACAAACCAATTATAACGAAGCAAACCGAGACTTGTTGATACAAAGGGAACCATAAAGTAAGTTGATAGCATATGTTTTGAAGCACAAATCCGATATGTTTCAATAAAATTGAGAATGAGGATTGAGAAGCAAATTACAAGAGATTCACCAGTTTCTACTCCATTTATTCCAGATAATATGTTTATAACATTACAGAAGAATATTATTGAAATCATTAAAAACAAATAGTAAAATATTCCTAAAAAGTAATAAATCATGGTTGTATAAAAGAATTTAAAATATATTAGAGAATAAAGTTTTCAAGCCAAATTACCAAGTATACACACCAGCAACTTTACTTTCTATCAATTTATATTTCACCATAATTTTTGTCTTGGGTTTCCAAAAATATCAAAGCCATTTAGGCAAAAAACAATTTTTAGTCAAGTCAAATTCTTTACTTTAGCCCAGCATTTTCCAATAGGGACAATACCACCCCCTGAGGGTATTTTAACAATTTTAGGGGGTGGTAAACTTTCTTAAATTGATAGGGGGCACTGATACATTGTAAGCTCCAATTTAAAAAACTATGCCATGAAAATAAAAACAATTCAGAATTAGAATTATAGCCTAATGTTAGCAGAATTTGTCACAATATTAATATTGTATTTCTAGCGCAATAAGAAAAATTTGAATCGTTTATGCATACATTCAATTGTTATGCTATGACATCACAAAAGATTTTGCTTGTTGCCCACCTGAATGTTGAAAAATTGTTAATCACATGATTATCGGACTTTTTTTTAGTATAATTGCATAATTCTTAAATCTAGAAGCCTTGTGAATATTCTTGTAGAATTAAGTGGTGTGTATAAGTAAGGCATAAATTTTACTTTTTGGGAGGCAGATGTTGATTAAGTGAGCAGACATATCAAGGTGTTAATTAAAAGATCACGTTTTTAAGTGCTATTGCAAAATTTCGTTTGTTCTCTGATCTCATGATTTTGAATTGGGTTCTCAGATCTCGTGATCCAGATTGGGTCACAAACCAATCTTGGCAAATCTGCAACTTTGCAAACAAACTTTCAAATGGACCTTCAAAATGACTGTAAAGCCAAAGCTTTGAGTTATTTTGGATTGCACAGCAATCAACCTATCCACTTCTTTGGAAACCTCTCAAAGTATTTATTTTGGCTTTTCCTACAACTTATTCAGTGGAAAAAGGGTTCAATGCAGTTTTGAACCTCTTACAAAATAACAGAAATCATTCACAAATAGCAACAAACAGCAATCTGAAACTTTTTCTATCTGATGTCAAACCAGATTTCAGTGTTTAGCATCACAGCATCAGGCACAAGGAAGCCATAAAAATGTGCATTTCATTTTGCTGTGCATTGAATTCAATTATATTTGTTCTAGTAAAATAGCAGTTTCTTTTGTACAAAAGCAGCAAAATATGTTAATGCTGTAATATTTTACATTATTTTTCAAAAATAAGCAGTGACAGTTTATTTTAAATCAAATTCTATACTTAGGGGGCACTGGGACAAAAAAGGTTGAAAAATGCTGCTCTAGCTAATTCCCAAGAGTGCCTTAAATAGAAAGCAAAGCATTTTTGATACTTAAATTACAAAAAAAATTAAAGGAATAAAAGAAAGCCTTATAAATTATAAAATAATAGCTTGTTCAAATAAAATTTTTAAAAAGAAAATAAGAAATACTTTGCAAATTTGAAGCAAAATAGCAATCAATTATTAGATTATTTGGAAAATTTGATGAAGCATCAAAAAATAAGAAGGATAGATTTGGCAATTGTCAACATTTATTTCAAGAAAAAAGATGAACACAGGGTGACGTATAAAAGTGGCAGAAAAAGTACCCAAGTAGATTATGTGATGTGCAGAAGGAGAAACCTGAAGAAAATGTGCGATTGTAAGGTAATAGTGAATGAGTGCATTGCAGAGCAGCACCGTATGGTGGTATGCAAAATGGGTTTAATGGTGAAAAAGAAAAAGGCAGAGAAAGTAAAGTTAAAGATAAGATGGTGGAAACTGAAGGAGACAAGTTGTCAAGAAGCATTTAGACAAGAGGTGACCAGGATTATGGGAGGCAAAGATGGGCTACATGATGAGTGGGATAAAACAGGTGAAATTGTGCTGGGAGTGACATTTGGGAAACGAAAAGAAGGTAGGGAGACATGGTGGTGGAATGAGGAAGTACAGGAGAGCATAAAAGAAAAGAGGCAAAGAAAGCATGGGATAAAATACAAGATGAAAATACTAAAAAGATCTACAAAGAAGAGTAAGGCAAAGAAGGCAGTTGCAATGGTGAAGATATGTGCATATGACCATTTGTATGCTAGATTGGAAACAAAAGAAGGTGAGAAGGAGTTGTACAGATTGGCTAGGCAGAGAGACAAGAGCATGGAAAGATGTACAGCATGTGAGAGATTTTGAAGGATGAAAATGGTAATGTTATGGTAAATTCGGAGGCAGTCTTAAAGAGATGGAAGGAGTACTTTAAAAAACTGATGAACAACGAAAATGACAGAGAATTTAGGACAGAGGAAGCAAAAATGGTTAACCAAGAGGTAAATTGTGTCAGTAGAGAAGAAGAATGCACTGAGAAGAATGAAAAAAGGTAAAGCGGTTGGGCCAAATGAGTTGTCAGTAGAAGTTTGGAAGTGCTTGGGAGAGATGGTATTAAAGTATTTGACCAGACTGTTCAAAAGACTATTAATGGGTGAACGGATGCCAGAAGAATGGAGAAGGAGTGTACTTATCCCAATCTATAAAAACAAAGGGGATGCACAGTGCTGTGGAAGCTACAGAGGAATAAAGCTAATAAGCCACACAATGAAGATATGGGAAAGAATTATTGAAGCCAGACTAAGGGATAGTTTAGAGATCAGTAAACAGCAATATGGATTTATGCCAGAAAAGGCAACTACTGATGCCAAGTTTGCTTTAAGAATGTTGATGGAAAAGTACTGGAAAGGTCAGAGAGCTTCATTGTGTATTTGTGAACCTACAGAAAGCTTACAACAGGGTTCCACAAGAAGAGCTGTGGTATTGTATGAGAAAATCAGGAATGGAAGAAAAATATATGTGATTTGTACAGGATATGTGTGTGAGGGAAAGCAAAACAGTGGTGAGGTGTGCAGTAGGAACTACTGAAAGTTTCAAAGTCAAGTTCGGAGTGCACCAGGGATCACCATTAAGTTTGATCCTGTTTGCAGTGATTATGGATAGGATAACAAATGAAGTAAGGAGAGAAACACCATGGAAAATGCTGTTTGCTGCTGATATTGTGATTTGTGAAGAGATAAGAGAAGTAGAGCAGAGACTAAAATAGTGGAGGTATGTGTTGAAAAGAAGAGGGATGAAAGTAAGTAGGTCAAAGACCAAATATCTGTGTGTAAATGAAGGAAATGACAAAGAAACAGTAAAGATGGAGGATACAACAGTGCCAAGAGTAAAGGAATTTAAGTATTTGGGATCAACAGTGCAAGAAAGCATTAGTTGTGAGAGGGAGGTAAAGAGAAGAGTACAGGCAGGAAAGAACGAATGGAGAAAAGAATCAGGAGTAATTTGTGACAAAAGGTTACCAGCTATAGTAAAAGGAAAAGTGTACAGTTTAATGGTGAGACCACCAACAGTGTATGGACTTGAAACAGTGGTGGTCACAAAGAAACAAGTAGAAGAGATGGAAGTTGCAGAGATGAAAATGGGAGCAATGAGAAAAGATAAGATTAGAAATGAGTACATCAGGGGTACATTTAAGGTAGAACAATTAGGAATAAAGATGAGGGAAGGCAGGCTGAGGTGGTATGGACATGTCATGAGGAGAGACCAGGAGTATGTAGGAAGAAAGGTGATGAAAATAGAGTTACCAGGAAAGAGGAAAAGAGGGAGGCCAAAGAGAAAATTTTTAGATGTAGTGAAGGAGAAAAGAGGGAAAGTTGGTACAAGGAAGACAAATATTGAAAACAGGACACTTTGGAGAAAAATCATACACTGTGGCTACCCCTGACCAAAGGAAAAGGCTGAAAGAGGAAGAATTGAAAAATAATAGACTATCTTTGTTTTTTGAATTTCATCAAAATAATAAATGAAATTCATTCTCTTGAAACACAACTAATTGAAAAATCAATTCATTTTTTAGCTTGTGTTACAAAATTGATTGGCCAATTACTATTTTAGAGTTGAAAAGCTATGAAATAGTATTCATTATAGCAGGGGTAGGCAAACTATGGACCACAGCCTGCCAAGGTTTTTAACAAATTATTAATTGTTTTTGTCATCAACTAAGTTATTGGTCATTGCTTTTAGCCATCACTGATTTTTAGATATGAAAATCAAGAAATCTGGGACGGATTCAAGGTAAAAACTTTTTTTTAGAGATAACTTTATTGTGGGCCTGAAATCTGTGACAAATTTGGGTGAAAGATTTTTTTAAAGATTACTATTGTTCAGCCTGTAAATAATTTCAACTACTAAATGCAACCCACAAGCTAAAAAGTTTGCCCAACCCTGCATTATAGCATAAAAAGCATGGATTCAATTGCTTTCAAAAAAATCATTTAAACATTATTTTTTATCCAAATATTGATGCTATTTTTATATCTTTTGCTTTATCATTATTCTCAGATATTTATTTAAATGTTTGTGTGAATTTTTTTCATATTCTCTATTACTTAAAGCATATGATTTTAAACTCTTTTTTTTGAGTATGGGTTATGGACAATCTGACGTAATTATGAATGTTTTTGATTTTTCTATCATCATATTCTAATTTTTTTTGCTTATTCTAGTGGTTTACAAACTTTTTCTACTGATGCACCTTTTTAAAACTTAAGATGTGAACACTCATGGACCAACTGACCAAGAAACCACAATTAAATCATGTTTAACACACAAAAAAACAATGGAGTTTTTGTGTGAGCTGTAAGCTTGCTGTTTCGAACACATTTTATTAAACTGCACAATTCAATGCTTGATATTGCAATACACATTTTTTATTTAATGTCAATTTTTTCACTCAAGATTCACTTAAAATTACCTTAAAAATCTTTTAAAACCGCAGACATATGTGCTTTTCAACTTGTTAAAATTAAATTAAATTACAAAAAAACAAATCTTTGACAAAATCGCACACATAGCAACTCATGTAAGCATCTTTATTGTTGAGAATAGCTGTTGCCTTATCTAACTGAAAAGCTGAACCAAATAGACATGCATTTTTGCTACCAGCTGCTCATTAATATCATTCACAATCTTATCAATTTTACAAATGACATTGTTTGAGAGTGAAACAGCTTTTTAAGTTGCTGATTTCCCAATCATTGTCAAGTCAATGGCAGCTGGAAGTATGAGCTCTTTCTCAGATGGTATGCATTGTTTTGACATTTGGCTATTTTTTTTTAACAACTTCAAAAGATGTGAGACGATTTTTAGATGCTAAACTCAAAAAATTAAAAAATAGACCAACTGTAAGTTTGTTTCTAATAACTTTTAGGCAAAAAATTGAATGGTTTGCCAGATACTCATAAATTATGATTGGTATTTAAGTGGTGTTTCAGTTAATTAGGTAGCAGGCATTTTACAGCTAAAATTTTGCAACAAATCACAGCTTGCAGGCACTCAATTTTTTTCTTTTCTACAATAATAAACCAAAATTGAGATAATTTGTTTCATAATTTGTAATCTTCTCTCTTTATTTGCAACAGTTTCAACTTGCCTTTTTTGAAGTAAAGTACTTGTAACAAATTTCTGCATAACAAAAGCTAATTCTTATTGTTATCAATGTTGCATCATAGGATTGTCCAAACTTGACTATTGGAAAAGTATTTTAGTGATCAGTAACCATTCTATTACATAAAAAGAAAGTTTATTTTCTTATAAATCATAGAAATGTACAGTGTAATATTTTTTTTTCATTTCAGCTGTTTTGTGCAAGTCAAAGTTAGTAATGAGAAAATGATCAATGAGAAAATAGTGTGAAGTCATCATCGTCAATCATGATCATACTGCAGCTTTGAATTAATTCTGTACCAGCTTAACTTTAACTCTGGTGTTATTGTACAAAACTTATTTTTGAAACAAATACATAGATTTTTAGAACAAAAAGAAAAAGACTAATAATTATAGAAAAGTAAAGCCCATCATGTTTTATCCCAAAAGACAAAGAAGCTAAAAGATTATATAACAATTCAATAACACAGTATGTTCAGAAAGTCACTGTGCACCTGTAATCCCAATGTATAAACAACATTCTGTCCTATAGAAATCGTTAACTACAAGTTTAAAATAACCAGTTTATTGTTTAAAATAACAATCAGTTGGTAATTAATAAAAAAATTATTTAAGACTCACAATAGCACATCTTCCTCATTAAGATTGTTTTTAAACCACAAACAGTACTGAAGTCACTTTTCAAAGTCAGCATCTTTCAATTCATGTTGACAAGAAATACGGTATGGATATAAACCCATATTCTTTCTTAGAGCAGCATGTGCAGCTCCATAAGATATACCCACTTGTTGGGATAAACTATGTAATGACTTGGTTGGACTACTAGTCATTGCTTCTGAAATTACATTGACTTTTTGCTCAGTTAAAATCATTGGTCAACCTGAGCATGACACATCATGAACAGATCCAGTTTCTCTAAACTTACTGATTAAAGTGCATACCATATTTCTATGAAGTAATTTAGTTGTGAGAAACCTTTCCAAAAACTCTTGCTTCCCTGCTTCAGTGTATTCACTGTTGGCACGGAATACATGTTCAACTAAAAAGATCCTCTCTTCTATTGACAGCACCATTTTCAACAGCTCAAAAATTTTCTAACGATGGGATGACATTGTTCAACATCCTAGATATCTACTGTACAAATCAAAATATGACTGTTTATATTGACCAAAACCTGGATGATATTAGGTGCACAGTGACTTTCTGATCACACTGTATATTAAGCCTGGCTTGATTGAATATCCCTCTGGTGTTACTTAGCCTTAATGTCTAGTATGTTACACAACATTGTCAAATGAAGCTATGAAACCAGCCAAGTTGAACAGCATTTGATGACCCAACATTCTAAGTTAACTGAAAACCACAAGACTTTTTTTGAAAAAAAAAGCATTAACAAATTTTTGGTGTCAAGCAAAAAATTAATGAAATCATCTTATTTAGTAAAAAAATGAGTGGCTTTTCAAGAGTTCAAGTCACATAATTGCCAAAAACTAAGAATTCTTTTGGCAGTAATTGACTAGTGCAAGGCAGTTTCAAATGGCAAGTGCACAGCTAAGCCTGGAGTAATTTTTGTGTTAAACAGCATTATTTTAAGAAGAATAAATAAGATTCCAAATGATGTAAAATGACAAATGCTTGAGAGACTGAAACAATTTATTGTATCATAGTATTAATATCATAGTATTGACATTGCTACCCAAGCACAACAGTTGGTCTATGTGCAATATTTGGGATTGGAAAAATGATAGAAGATTTGTGTTTTATTATCAAGTGCAATGCAGAACAACCAATTCAGTCTTTTCTATAAACTACTACCACAGTAGAAAAATTTGCATGTCTAGGTGACCTGAAAAGCTGTGTTGGCCAGAGATTTTATCTCTCCTATTAGGAATATTGATGCTAAAGAGGTTTGCAGATAGAGACCAGACAAAATGTAGTTCACAAAATAGCAACTTCAAACTTAGGCAGACTGTGATGAATATGGCACAACTCTATCACTTAAATTATACAACCAAACACTACCAACAACAAAATACCCAAAAAATTCTTCAAATTACTCTTGACCTGAAAGTGACATTTTCACAATATACAGACATCACCATAACTAAAGCAATAAATTGTGAAAGTGCTGACCTCTATGAAATGGGGTAAACAAAAGGGACAAATCATCTCTACATTCAAAGCTATCACTCACCCGATATGAAATATGCTAACACCACAAATTATTGTGTGCCACTGTGATAGTAAGTATGTAGGACGTACATCCCAAAGATTGCAAAAACGCATTAAGCAACATGTTCCCAGGTTGATCAGAAATCATGATGTTTCCCAAAATTGCTCTAATCTTTCCCATGCCTGCAAGAAAAACACTTCTCAAATCATCGCCAATGACTCTGCTATTGGACACCATCTTTTGGAAAACCCTCCCTGTGCCAGCCAATACATTGACACCAATTATCCTTGCCCCAAGAACGTACTTCTTTTTACCACTCTGCTCTTGAAGCTACGTTTATCAAATCTTTTCAACCCAATCTTTGTTGACACCAGGAATTTCTTTACAGTTTAAAAATCATTCATTAACTCTCTTTTACTTTCACTTCTGATTGGTTGTCGCTCTTGACCAATCAGACACACTCTTATTTTCTCTTCTTTTCTTTTCTATTCCTGATTAGCTGCCTTTTTAACCAATCAGACTCATTCTCCTTCCTTATATCAGCATGACTGGATTGCTCTTAGTTTATTCTGATGATTCCTCAAGATGAGTGTCAGATGAAAAGTCCTTGAAAAATGAACATGTTTTTCAAAGGTATCTTATAGTTTTGTACTGCCAATCGACTCTATAAGATTGAGCATATGTCTTTTTTTGTAAACTGGCTTGGCATTCAATGTAATGAATAAAATGTAATGAAAATTTGCTATGTTGTTGACCATACTGCAATACAGTTTATGCCAAATTGCCATGCTAAAGCAGTAGTTATATGCTAAAGCAGTACCATGCTAAAGCAGCAAATACATACTAAAGCAGTGTTAAACAGTAAAAAACAAGTTTACTCACCTAATCTTATAATAGTAACTCCAAAAACATTTTGCAAAAAATATGGCAAGACTATTGTTGTACCTCCAATAATTGTATAGTACACCATTAGTAAAGGCAGTGATGCTATAGCAGACAAAATAAGTTTTTGTTTCCAATTTAATCTTACAACATCATCAGCAAATCCAACAAGACTAATAAAAGTAATTGATAATATAGCACAAGTAAATTCAATGAAGTCTCTATAACAAAAAAAGCAATATAGAAGTTGCAATTTAAATTAAAAATACATAAGAAAATTGATTGCTGCTAAAGATTAGAAACAACTATCATCAATGATATTGCCAATAATATTTGATTAACAATTCATAATGCACCCTCAGACCCTAAAAATGAAAAACTGTAAAGCAAAATCAAGCAGTTTTTCGCAAGTATTTGGGGTTTGCCCTAGATTTCGATTTTTCTGTAAAAACCACTCATCGCTCAGACCACTTACTGGTAGAAATCTGGACTGGACTATTTATTTAAAGTAAAACAGTTATCAAAATTTGTTATGCTCTTGAAAGTGAATAAAAGTTGTAGAGGGAAGACATATAGCTGCACAAACCACTATTTTAAAAGCAATATTTGACCAATTAACTCTGCTAACTTTGTTTCATGCTTGATTTCTATTTTACAATTACATTCTTCTAATAAATCTTGTAAAAGCATTATACTAAAACTTGCTTCCAGAATGCACAAAAATGCGTATTTTTAGGGGTAATTTTGCAAAATGTTTCCTTGGCATGTCCTCGGACCACCCTATAATGGTCATGCCTTCGGCACTCCCCAAGTTGATTTGTGATGTCACACAATTGTGATGAAACTTTGGCTCCTTCAGAAACTTTCTGCATACGCCACTGGCCCTGACTCAGCATAGAGGTGTTCTGTTTTACCTCACCAATATAAAGGTATTGATGCGTAAATGTATCACATATCTCTCTTCTTATGTCACAAATGCACAGTGGAGAGTATGAAATTTGGATTTGAGTGGCTCAAGCAGGTAGAATAACGTTCAAATTTGCAAAGGATGAAAAGTATTTTGTAAAAAGAAGAGAAAGGTTACAGTTACTCCGCAGCACACCTGACATTATCTCACAACACACCAGTTGCAGAGCACTGGTCTAGGAGATGAAAATTTCTTATATAAAAGCCTCCTTTCAGTAGTGAGACACTGCAAAATTATATGATACCTAGAATATTTTTTTATGCTGCCTCAGGCATTGCACAGATTTGTGTTCAGGTACTTGGTAGATATATCTGTTTCAAAAGTACTTTGCTAAATGAGTCAGCCTCATCAAGGTTAGGACACTGGTTGTTGATTTTCAACCACTACAAATTGGCTCATTTCTGCTTCCTGTCTGATCTATTTTGGAAAAAGCTTTTGCTCTATCCAGTGAGAAAAGACTCATCTCTGGCTTCTTGTTCAGTCAAGTTTTAAGTTTACTCATAAACTGGATGATCAGATTGCTGCTTTTCGGGGGCAACATACATCCAAACTCTGGATCACAAACACACAAATTGGTTTGTAAAATTGTCTGAAACCTATTACTAAACATCAAACATTGATTTTATGTAACTATACAAAACACTGGTGCATTTAAAATTAGTGATGTACTGATATTTAAGTATCGGTATCGGTGGTATCGGCCGATTTCTGTGGTATTGGCTAGTATTATCGGTATCAATAAATATAGCCGATACTTGCCGATACTTTTTAAGCACAAAATAAATATAAAAATTTTTTTTTATTTTTTTGTAGTATAAATATAAAAAATTTTTGTTCCCCCCTGGGACTGGATTGGATTTCTAACATAATTAATGATTTCTTTTACAGATTTGTAATAATATTCTAATGAATAATTAACGATAGATATATTCCTGGAAAAAATTAAAAATCCAATAACAAGCTAGATTTAGTAAATACATTCTTTGGTGTTACTTACAAAAGCTTTTACTGATGGTGCTCGATAGATAAAAAAGTATTGGTGGTATCGGCAGTATCGATATCGGCTCTAAATGCTGGTATCGGTAGTAGTATTGGTATTGGCTTAAAATGTGGTATCAGTACATCACTATTTAAAATGCTCCCAAATCGCAACAAAGGATTACAACAATTCATGATGCTGCACACTTTACAGCACTTTTAACTAAAAAAACACAAACACAACATCACCAAAAAATTTTCTTAAAGTCCTGCAACTTAATGCAAATGGCATTTGCTTCAAAACAGATAAAAATACAACTATTCATTAAAAACACACAAGCAGATGTCATGACAATAGAAGAGACAAAACTCAATCAATCCCACAAAACACAAAACATTCCTCACTTCATACCTATCAGAACAGACCACACTAATAAACAAGGAGGAGGCCTCCTAACTTACATTAAAAACAACATCAGTTTCTCACAACTTAATACATCAAACAGCTTTCCCATTGACCTACAAATTATCAAAATTCACCTTTCCACATCAAAGCAATTACATATCACAAACATGTCTGTTCCACCCAAGCATTCCACACTGCTTTCACAAACAGAAGACTCAATTATATCCAACATGTTTACAACCATAACAAATCTTTCAAGCACAATCATCACAGCAGATGTCAACATTCATTTATCATTATGGTATTTGCCAACCAAAAAGAAAACCATAGAGGATAACTGATCAAAGACATCCTGCTTAATTCAATCACATCACACAAACATTCCAACATGTCTACCACCCAATTAAACACAATGACTTACTTCACCAGACATCACTACTGCTTCAGCAGACTTGCATGACTGCATTAACTGGCAGATTATCCACTCTCTCACATCCAATTACTTACCTTTACTCACCACCCTCAGTATACATCACAAGACCAAAACAATTTGCTTTCACTTCACTAAAACAATAACAAACTACCAAAAGGCCAATTAGACATCATTTAAACAACATGTTGAGGATATCATCTCCTACAGACCCCAAAACACAAATATTCATGAGGCAAACAAACATTTTAGAAGGCAATTTTGGATGCTGACAGACATTTCATTCCTAAAGGAAATCACAACAACACAAATCACACTCACTTACCCATGCAAGCTTATCCATCATTTATCCATAAACATATTTGCAAACAAAACAGATAAGACCCACAAATAATTACTCCTAACAATCACAAAAACAAACACATACGTGAACACAAAACAAACAACTAAAAACAACATCTTGAAAAAATTAATCACAAGCACAATCCACACTCCCTGTGGGGCACCATATCAAAGCTATCCAACAAAAAACCACCTATACAACAGAACAGAAACATTCACTTCAGAACTAAAACAGCCATCACTGACATAGACAAAGCAAAAGCTTTATTTTTTTCATTTACTTTTTATTTATCTCTATATTTATCCTCCTGACTCACAAGAAAGCAACAAAGTTGCTAATACATAGGGTAGGCAATTGCCCCGACCTGCTTTTGGAGATACCAAGATATTGCTGTCCGCTTGCAATTTAATAGAAATATGACTGTAATTTAGAACTACTTGCCAAGACCACCAAGCAGGGGAAAGTGCTGTAAAGTGTCTTTCCCAAGGACACAACAGCATGGTGCAAGTGGGTTTTGAACTGAGACCATGTTGGACACGAGCCCAGCGCTTTAACCACTCAATCACACTGCCGACAACCACTCGACCATGCTGCCGACTTTAAATAATTCACGAATGTCACTCCGTATAGCACAAACAAAATCAACAGGCACATAAACCATACAATCAAGAAGCTTCCCACCAAGAAAATACAACTTACCACTACACAAGTGCAACTAGCCATCTCAAACAGCACAAAAACAATTCCACTGGGCCTGATGGCATAAACATCAGACACCTCAAACACCTAGGGCCACTTGCCATCTGATACCTTTCAAACATGTACAAATTTTCCTCAACACTAACACAACACAACACCTCAATTTTAAAAATGCACCACAATCACCCCAGTTTCAAAATTAAACAAAAACCACAACATTGGCACAAACTACCAACCTATATCACTTCTATCATCCATTGCCAAAACATTACAATACATAGAAAACATTCCAATCATTTCTCATAAACATGGATTCAAACATAAACACTCAATGCACACTGCTTTGCACAACATCTCCCATCAAATCACAAAAGGTTTCAACAATCCAGGGCCTCCACAATGCACTGTAGCTGTAGCTTTGGACATGAGCAAGGTATTTGATACAGTAAACATGCACAAACTTACACACAAACTCACACTAACAAATATTCCTAACATCATCAAGTTTATAGCAAACTACATAAAAGGACGACAAGCATGTACTCAATACAATGGCACACTCTCAAAATGCAAACAAATCAACACTGGAGTACCACAAGGTAGATTTCTGTTTCCAACATTATTCAGCATTTACACTTTTGACATTCCACTTTCCCCAAAAGACATACACATCACAACATATGCTGATGATATAACAATCATTGCATCTCACACCAAACACCATAAAACCCAACTACTTATTCAACCATATCTGAAAACCATTTAAAACACAGCTTTGCAAATTGCTTCCGGCTGCACACAAGATACAAACACTCAACACTTACATGATGAAACCAAGGTCCTTTTAATGGACGCTCATCTAAAACTTTATGCTACTCAACTTACTCAACTGACTCAAAAACAAACACACCCTTTACATGATCTTAATGCATACTCTGATCTGCCCAAAAACATAAAGGCCACAATCATTCATAAAAATGAGCACACTAACATCATCACCCCAGAACCAGACGTAAAACCTAAGCAAAGTGGAGAAAAGCTCAAACATACAAACATACAACCTCACAATACCTCAGTTCTAGAAAAAACAACAAAGTTACTAACACCACAACCTATAACATTCATTCATTAGAATAAACATTAGCATGTCATATGAATACAAAAGTGGCACAGCTCAAAGCCAGCAAATCACCACTCTTGCAAAGTTATCAATATACAGTGAACCCTGAAACTTACGACCACTATGTTTGTCACACATACATGACATTAATCACCTTTAACTACAGTCAAGTACCAACACAACACAACACCACTAGTCTGTGGAAAAAGTCTTTAGAAGCAGCAAAGGTAATCCAAGAGTGGATCTAGATTGGCTTCTTTGAGAGATTAAGGGATGGCTACCCAAGATATTCTTGGAGGGGCAACAACAACAACATCTTTGCAGCTCTGGAAGCAAGTCTGAGTAATTGCTTGCCCTATGTATAGCAGCTCCAATGCTTTCCAGCAAGTCAGAAGAATAAATACAGTAATAAAATAAACAAGGTGCCAATAAAGGCTTTAAAATTTGTTTATCAATAAAATACAAGTGCTCTCTACTGGCCTCATTATTTTACAAGTTTGCTTGTTCTAGACAGAGTAAACCTTGATGGTATAATAATGCAAGGTTGATGTTGTTATTCTAATAACCTCAATAGAATATATCATTCAAAACTAATAAATTAAGTCTGAATTACTCACTTTGTTTTAGAACAAAAAATTGTCAAAAGATACTGGAAGATTAAAAGCCTAAAATCCCGTCATAAAAAGTTTTTCAGATGTTCACAAATTATATTTTTGCAAATCTAGGGTTGCCCACTTTGCAATGTGCACAACCAAATAAAGAGACTATCTGCATGTTATTGCACTTTCACAACTTTCACTTTAAAACCAAATCATGATTTTCTGCTCCATAGCCAGAAAAAGCTGCTGCACAAGACAAACAACTCCAAAGCAAGACAATTTGGCAGGACCAATTTGGCAGCAATCCAATTTGTAAGCGAGCCAAATTGTCAGCAAGCCAATTTGGCAGCAAGCCAATTGAAGTGACAGCAAAAAAGTTTTGTTATGTTACAAAGGCAATTGAAAAGGCAATTGTAAATGTTCAGCTGATAAGAGCAAAAATTTTAATTTAAAGTTGTTAAATGCGTTAAATTTAGGGATGTTTCTAGCCGAATATTTATCTATTTAAATTTACAATAGCTTAATTTCAAATATTTAAATTAAAAAAAGTACTTAAATAGTTAAATTTTTAAATCACAGTTGTTTAACATATATCTTTTACAAAAAAGTGCAATAATGTAGCTTACTACAAAGACAACAGGTTGGAAGTTTTAAAGGTGTACAAAGTTATGACATCGTAATAAGCATTTTACTATATCTAAACAAATCTATTCTAGTCGACATGCATAAACAGTTTTATTTTAACTTTTTTTTTTTTTTGTTAGTTCTAACAGTTTGTTTTGTCTATAGGGCTTGTCAGAAAGCAATCAAAAATTTGAAAAACAAATACAAAAAGTAAAGCTTAACAAAGTGATAAAAAGTCGGCAAAAAAATTTAAAACAAAAAGAAACTTACAGCAGTGATTAAAAACTTAAAGCGGTTACAATTTGTTTAAATTAAATTTTAATAGATAAAGTTTTTTCCATTGCTTACGCTATTGTTTCCAAATTTGAATTTATTATGGCTAACATCATGATTAATGATTCTAGGATTGTGGGTACAGATAAACGGTGAAATTCGGCAGAATAAATGTGTATTTAATCTTTTCATAATAGAACAAAATTATTGTTGTGCAAATTTGAAGTTGCCATGCTTATTTGTTACCTATGTGCTGACCATAAATGCCATCATTTGTGATGTCACAAAATTCACATGCCTGCAAAAACTTTAGAACAATTTCATTGCATTAATCGCAGCTGTGCAATTAACAACTTCTGAAAAACACTGATTACTGGTATGAGAAAATGTTTAACAATACAATGGGAACAAGTCAAAACAAAAGATACAAAAATTAAATCAGGTTTGTACAATACTTAAATTAGACTTTGCTAAAGCAGAAAAACACAATCGCTTTGCTTAACACAATAGCTTTTGACTTTGATTCCCTGGACAATTATAGCCTAACAATAAAAATACATATACAGGCCATGAGCAAATATTAAAGCTATACATAGTGAATGACATTTTATAGAAATGAGTGAAATTATAGTAGTTTAGGATTCAAAGCTCTTTCTCAAAATAAATAAAAAACCTACCAAAGTTTGCAGGTTACCAAAGCTAATAAAATTGCTAATTCTACAACTGATAACAAAAACATCTGCAGTGAATGCAACAAGAACTTTGGTTTAAATAATTTAATAAACAGTGGGCAGAACAACTGTCATTCATTTGTGCATTTGACTTGATTTATTGTAGTATCTGATAAAAAATTATGTAAAAAAGGATGCTATGACAGTTGATCAAACAGTTGGTCAAATGGCACTTAATCAAAACAACACTTGATCAAATGACACTTGATTGAAACAACACTTGATCAAAACAACATTTGATTGAAATGACAATTGATAAAAAAAAGATTTACTTTTGTATGTTTCTGCAATTAAGCAATCTCTTTGTTACTGTAAATTAGATTTATAAAAAAGTAGAGGCCATCAGTAAGAAGACAGTTTGTTTGTATTTTTTTAATTTTTTTTCAATGTCAAGGTCAGGATTTCTTAACAAGGTCCCTGGGCAAAGCAATTTTATGAGGGCAACCAGTAGACTTCTTGTCATGATTATGTTTCATTAGATGCCTATTGCTGCCATTTTTTGCATTGTTTTTACATTGTAGTCAGTTATTTAGAGGGGCATTGTACCATGACTACACCCTTGCAGGCCTCTTGCAGAAATCAGAGACAGATTCAAAGGGAATACCTATTTTTTTGGATTATTATATTTTTGTGATAAAAATCAACAAAACCAGGACAGATTCAAAGTGAAGACTTTTTTTAGAAAAACTATGTTTTTGGAACAAAAAGTTGACAAAATGGGACAGATTTAAAGTAATAAATTTTCTCTTTCATAATTCGATAAACTGTCATTTCAATCAAGTGTTGTTTCAATCAAATGTCATTTCAATCAAGTGTCATTTCGATCAACTGTCATTTTAATCAAATGTTATTTTGATCAAGTGTTGCTTCAATCAAAAGTCGTTTGATCAACTGTTATTCAATCAACTGTTGAGTCACGGTCTAGAAGCACCCTTTTGAAATTTTTAATAAAAAGACAAAACTTAGACTTAATTGTTTTCCATACTATTTCATTACAAATTTGTTTGTTGCAAGGCCACATTGGTCTAGTTACTGTTTACTGTTTTAAGCAGAGTCACCACTGTAGGTAAGTAGCATGACCTATTTAAAAATTCGCTGTAAGCTGTTGTTTCCAAATAAACAATAAAAATCACTCAAGTAAATTAAGTATCAAGGTCTGCTTTTTTTGCTTACCAGTCAAGAGTTTTGGCACAGTGAGTTATCTTGACAACAATAAATAAAATTTTATTTTAGTATTAAAAAACTTAATAAAATAATTTAAGAACATACGAAGTCTCAAAGTCAAAAAGTCCTCCATGTGCAAGAAAACGATTAAACACGAGATCAAAGTTTCTAAAAATGTACAGCTTTAAAAAAACAAAAGAATATGAAACTATCTGTAGCCAAACCTTTTTATAATATTTTTAAATACAATACATTAAAACTTTAGCATGTAAGCTGAAAATACACTCTACTACAAAAACATCAGTCAATGTTAAAAAAATTAAAACTATAATTAAAACTTAAATATAGAAATTCCTATTAGAATTTTTTTTTCAAACATCTTTTAAGAAACCACAGGTCCAGGCATCTTAATTATGGTCTTAAAAAAATATTAATTTAACTGAAAAAAATCTCACTAAAAGTGTTGTAAAAAAATTACATTAAATTAACCGTTAACAAATAGGTAAACAAAAATTTTGTTTTGCAAAGTTCACCAAATACTTACAGTGTAAGAATAGCCAAAATAAAAGATAATCCAGTATGCTTTTTCAAAAAAGCAAAGGGCATAAAAACAATTATACAAATAACATATATGTTTGTTGTTACAATACCAAGGCCTTCAGGAAGCATTCTTTGTCCAGTTTTGTTCATATCTTTACTTTGAATATTGGCTTGGTATAAGTTTTGCCCATACCTTGGAATGTAACGAATAGAAAAAATAAACCCCAGAATAGATATTATAACATTAAGAAATAAGTTCCACCCAAATTCAATTTCACATGAAGGCATTAATGGTTTACTTTGAAAAAACATCGTTTTACAAAACATAAGAAATTAACAACAATATTTTCGTTAATAATGAAACTACAAACATTAACATTATACATCTGCAAAACAAATATATTTCAATCTTGTGGCAAGAAGTTAACATTAAGTAGTAAATCAAAATCATTACAAAACAAGTTAATTAACAGTATGATATATGTTAAAATATTTCAAATATTTTTAACATTCATACTTCATATGTTCTTGTATTGTGTAAGAAAGTTGTGTAAACATAATTTTAACAAAATAATTTAAGTAAAAAATAAATTTTAATGTTTTTCTTGCAAAAGCAGTGGACAAACTACAACATACAGTCCAAATCCAGACCAATAAGCAATATTTGTATTATAATGTCAGTTGATACTTCTTTTTTAATGGAATTTAATGAGTTTAATAAAACTAAATGTTCTGTGGGTGTTCAACCTGCCTGTTTGTTCAATTTCTAAAAAAATTAGTCAGCAACATAAAATGTTTGCCTAGAACTGTTTTAAATAAAGAAATCAGCAGTTACTAATGAACAATATTTAATAATACAATGATTTATATTGAGCTAAATGAAACTAAATTCTGAAATATAAAAAATAGTAATATAACTTATATAGTTATTTTTTCTTGTATTGGTTCATGTACTGTCACTGACTAAAACATGTCACTAATAAATTTTTCAACCAAATAAGAGCAATAAGCTGTTTTTTAAGTGGTTTCAAGTAAATAGCATAAATGATCCTAATATAAACAAGATTTTATAATATTTTACAATTAGTAAAGGTCAGAAACAAATATTTGCTAAGTTGCATTCTATTAATGGAAATTAAAGCTTTAAAAACGATTAAAAAAAAAACAATAAAAAATATTGGAAATAGTCTGTCAATAGATCTTAAACTATCTGTAACAGTACAAATGCAAAAAACTAACAAATAATTAAAAAGCATGACACAAATCAATTTATTTTGAACAATTTCTCATACATATTAACAGATTGATCAAAATAATAATTGCAATGACACTAAACAGTGATATAGAAATTCAAGATAATTTCTACACCTTCAAAGAATTTTATTGAAAAATAATAATTTTTTTGTTAAATTCAAAATATTAGGCATTGCTACAGGTATTAAATATATTTGCAAGTAATACTCATGCATCAAAGAGACATTGTAAATTAATAAAGATGTAACTTTTTGCAAGTTTTGTGTATTATATGTTGAAAATTCCATAGAATAAACCATAACGAAAAAAAAAGACACACATGGAATTAAATATCTGAATAAACAATACAGCTCTTGTGAGCATTTTTTCTGACATAGGACCTTTTCTTAATAAAATTAAGTTTTCTAAAGTTAAGTTGTTGAATTCTCGAGTGAGCAAGTTTTCAGTATTATCTTCCATATTTACAAGTCTATGTCTTTCCAAAAATGCTAATATGGCTTTATTGGAGTTATCTAAGGAAGTCTTCTTTATTCGAGCTCTGCTATAGGTAAGCATACCAATTTTTGAACTAAATCTAAAAAAAAAAAGTTAAAACAATACTAAGTTAACATAAAGCAGTAATGGAATAAAAAATTAAACAAAATATATAAAAAATAAACATAAAGACAGCCAATCAAGAAAGAGATGAAGAGGAGGAGACTGCAGAATGCATCATAATATTCTGTCCAATATACATTCATTGAAGTAGGTCCAAGTGGCAATGGCAAAGAAAAAAAGAAAAATCAGAAAAATAGACATTTGAACTTGCAAAACAATTTATTTTTATTTATTTTATTTTTACTATATTTATCCTCCTGACTAACAAGAAAGTGATGGAGGTGCTAATACATAGGGTAAGCAATTACTCCAACCTGTTTCCAGAGATGACGAGATATTGCACTCCGCTTGCAATTCAATAAAGATATAACTGTAATTTAGAACTGCTTGCAAAAACCACCATAGCAGGGGAAAGTGCCTAAAGTGTCTTTCCCAAGAACACAACACAATGTTGCGAGTGGGTTTTGAACCAAGACCATGTTGATCATAAGCATGGTGCTTTAGCCACTCTACCATGCTGACAACAATTTATTAAATTAAGCTCTAGAGTCTACACTATTGAGTATGGTAAGTTGATTTTCATAACTTTTTTTAAATTTCAATCAGCTTAGGGTCAAAGTAATTACAAAATTGATTGAAACACTTACTCATAAAATATTAAGCAAATTGAATGTTTATTCTATCACCACTTGCAAAATCAAATCAAGTTTTGAAAATTTCATTTATTTGACAAAAAAATTTTTAGTTGATGCTATATTCCACAAGTAAAATAAATAGTTTTCTCAAGTCACAATTTTTTATAATTATCTTTGACTAATATAGAACCTTGATCAAACTGAAGTTTACATTCAATAATAGTTTTGTTTTTTTTAATTAATATTGTACATTATTTTTAAGATTTGTGTTTACTTTTATAAACATTGTCTTAATAAGCTTATTTCTATAAAGCATGCTTATTTTAAAGTATTAGGTTTTCATAATATTAATAATGTTGTAATTTTCAATTGCATTTCTAGAGCATGTGCATATTTTACTTGCAATGTCAAATGAAAACAAAATTTTTTTACATTAATGGTTGTTTTTTGATTACACATAAAAAAACAACTTTTTTTAAATATTCACATGACGCTGCAGAAACAGTTTCAAAACAACTACAGCTTGCAAATTTGGGTGCCCCTCATTTTAAGTAATTACAAAGGTAATTATAATTGTAAAAAGCACTCACTTCTAACAAAGGTGATAAAAAAGGAAATAATCATCTCTGTATTTAAAGCTATCATTCACCCTGTTTTAGAATATGCAAACACCATATAAAACCCTATCATATCAAACTCCAAGATTAAGACCTGAGCATTGGCATTGGCTGCACAAAAGGCCCGAAAATGCAACACCTGCATGACAAAACCAATTTCCTTCCAATAGGAGACCATCTCAAACTTCATGCTACTCAACTTAAAGAGCTAACTCAAGCACAAATAAATATATTAAGTCTTAATAATGTACATTCAGATCATCAATTCAGAAAAATGAAACTCACAATCTTCAATAACAATGATCACACTAACATGATCATCTGAGATCTAAACATAAACTTAAAAAATGTAAAAAAAACTTTAAACACATTCACACTACCATCACCTTACAATACCTCAGTTAATGAAAAAATAAAAAGTTACTAACACCACACTCTATGACATTTGTTTATCAAAATAAAAATTACCACATCACAAGCATACAAAACTGGCACAGCTCAGAACCAATAAATCATCACTTTTGCAAAGTTACCTACACACAGCAAACCCTGATACTGACATGCCACAATGCTCACTATGATTGACACATGCACATAATACTAATGACCTCTTCGATTGTAGCCAAGTGCTAACACAACAGCATGTCACCAGTTCATGGAAGAACTCTTTGTGTGTAGCAGAGGATACTCAAGAGTAGGAAGGAGTCTAGAAAGGCATCTTTGAAAAGTTAAGGGGTGGCTACTTCAAGAAAGTTTTGGAGGAGGGATAACAACAGCAAAAATTTTGGTAAAAAGCAGGAGGAGTGATATTTGTTATAAGCTTCTATTGGTGTTGTAATCTTTGTTAAATTTTAGAATGAGAATAATTGTGTCATGTTTGCAAAAATTAATGTATCATTTATTAAATAGCCATTAATTAGTCATCATAAATTATTAATTGCCAATCAATTTTTCAGAAGAATTGATGAAAAATTAAATTTTAAAGAATCTTCTGAAGAATTAAATTTTAAAGAAGTTGATTTAATTACCAAAAATTTTGTAGGATCCAACAAAGTATTTATCAAAAATTTTGTTGGATGATTTCAGCAAATAAAACAACTTTATACAATATAGATTAATGCTAGTGAAGCAATTGCATTAAAAATAATGAGTTATGTAAATAAGAATTTTAAAAAAAGCTTTTTACAAGCCATAATGAAACAATAATTGATACATAAAAAAAAATAAGGTTTTTTTTTCTATTAGTGCTTTTTTTCTTACAAGTTTTTATATACAGGGTGTCCATAAAGTCGATGTGCACTTTAAAAAAATTATAACTTTATTTGTATTTGCATTAGAAATAATCAGAAAAAAGGATTAGAAAGAAGTAAATCCATATTTTTAAGGTTTAATTGAAATTTTATTTAAGTTTTCTCATGTCCTCCATCCTTAACAATACAATGGGTAATACGATTTTGCAGTTCATGGAACACATTTGCCAACTGATTTATAGTAACGCCTGACATCACATTAGTTATTTTAGCTTTCAAATCTTCTAATAAACTAGGTTTGGTTGCATACACAATTGTTTTCACATGTCCCTATAAAAAAAAATCTAATGGAGTCAAATCTGGAAAATGTAGAGGGCAAGGAAATGGTCCACCCCTATAATCCATCCTGTTAGGAAATTCCTGATTTAGAAACTGTCTAACATGCAGAGCAAAATGACAAGGGGCTCCATCTTGTTGAAACACTGCATCATCTTTCAAGTTTAATTGTTCAAGCTGCGGAATGAAGTAATTTTGCAGCATACCTAAGAAGCTGTTGGCATTAATAACACAATCTTCAAAAAAGAGTTGCCCCATAATATGACTTTTTCAAAAAGCACACCACACATTATCTTTGGCTGAGTCTCTTTCATATTTGATAGTTTCATTTGCCTTTTCAGTTTCCCAAAACTAAAAAAAAGAAACTTTACACCACTTTTTGCAGATTCCTTCTATCACAAATACTTACAAAGTTATAAACTTTATAACTTGCACATGGATTTTATGGACACCCTGTATATAAAAATAAGCAGAAAATTCATCATTTATAAATAGGAAAATATGAGTTTATGTAAAAAATTTCAGCCAAAAAATAATAAAGTATGCAAGAAGATGACAAACAAGGCAAAAGTAAAATTAGTAGGCTTGAATAATAATTAAAAAGATGATAAACAAGGCAAAAGTAAAATTAGATCAAAATAAAAATTGGGCATATTTACTTAATTGGTTGTTTAAGCAAAACTTAATGAGAAAAAAAAATAAGCAAATTAAACAAAAATTAGAGGCACTAAATACAAAATGTTAATGTAGTCTTACTATATATACTGTTGTATCATATCCAAAAATTCACTTACTTTGGAGATCTGCGTCGAGGATAGGGTAAATAACGTAATATTTGAGGAAGAGAGTAAATTAAGTTAAATAACTGGGGCAAAAAAAACAAAAATAACATTTCACTGAAATGGCCTAGAATGGCAACAACAGCAAACACCATTCCTGCAGTATACGCATATGTATCTCCAACCAAAACTTGTGATGGATACCTATTAAATGGAAAAAAATATTTGCAATTTTTTCAAAATCTAATAATAAAAAATTTCTACTTTTATAAAGCTCTCTGTAAAAACTGCATGAAATAGCAATTTATCAAAAGTACTTTATTTGACAGATAAAAGGTATCAATTTTTAGATTTAAGACCGAAATCCAAAAATAACAGTTGAAACTACTGATTAGCTTAGATTTAGAAAAGAAAAAAAATGTTTAAGTTTGAACATTTTAAAGATGTTCAATCAAAAACTGATATGCTTACTAAATTTTTGTATTTTTAGACACTGAATTTGAAAATAACAGTTAAAGCTGCTGGTTGGGTTTAGTTAAGAAGATGTGACAGTTATTCCATTAAAAATATAAATGTGGAAGATGCAAGTAAAAGAGGAGATTGGTCAGCAAAGCAAAATAAGATATAGTAAAATAACAAAATAGTACATGGTGGTTGCCAAGATGAAGTAAATAACTGAATATAACTACCTTTAAAAACAAGAAACAAATCAAATATACCCAAGTGCCATATAATAGACATGGCAGTTCTTTTGCCCTTCAATGACCATTGCAGTAACAACTAACTAAAAGTCAATAAAATAGAAAATGGTTTTCTGTGTAAAAGTGGCAACCAACAACCTTGCATAATTCAATGAATGGTAAATGTTAAACATTCTTCCTTTAAGAGTAATGGTTGATGGAGGCCAGTATTTTGTAATAAAAATTGATCCTTGCTATCTACACTACAGATCCAGTATGTTTTGGTCAGCAGCATACAATTTAGCCTTGGCTGTACCTAGTATAAGTAACAGAAAAGTTAAATTTTGTTTAGGCTATTCATATAGTCTTAAACAAGTACTAGTCAACAAAGCATTGACAAGGCTCTATAGGTCAAAACAGTAACACTGTCTGCTTTGTTAATTGTTTTGTTGACAATAGCACTCATAAAGTAAACAATAGTACCTTGTCAAGCCTTGTCAAAAAACAAACAAAAGAGCTACTATTTAATTCATCACACAGTTGCCACTAATGTTGCTTGTAGCTTATGTGCTTAAACATGCTTAATGCTATTTTATGGCTTAATATGAACTGCAAACCCCCTGAAACTGATAAAATAAAGTTTCTGTTGTGAGAAAAAAATACCCTTGAGAATCACTTTTGATGAACTGTGGTAAGTTTGTTTTGAAACACAAATTAACAAAGCGGAATTTGTTTATTAAAAAAATGAGTCTCATACAACAACTAGCAGCAAAACAGTATTCACAGCACAGCAAACACAAAACTGAACAATTCTCAATGATACCTTAGTCTGACCATCACAAGTAGTTTGCCCAAACTTAAGTCTCTAAGTTTTTTTCTCTGCTCTGCATGCTGCCTGGTCACAACTGAGTTACAGCTTTTAAACAAGCAACTTAGTTATTATTTTCTTTGGTGACAATTATTCTTTTTCTATATGACAATCACAAGATTTCATAATAAGCAATTGGCAGTTTCTTAATAATATGTGGCTTTTTTAACTAAGCAATAAAAACATCGTAAATCCGAGTTTACAACCAGCCAACGCATACAAAGGGAGAAAATATAACAAATTAAGCTTGAGAAAAATAACAATTTACGATTCAAGGTCTGAGAAATCAAGCTTTGAAAACTAAGGACAAAATACGTATATAATGCAGCAGGCGAATAATATTTTACATAATAAATAAGTTTAAATGCTTTGTAGATGAGTTGACTACAAATCCAAAACTACAAAACATCAAAATAAATCATAAATAATTTTAAATGCTGCAATAATTTATGTATTTCAACAAAAGCTACAAAATTTGATAAATTTGTAATTTGGTGATTAGTCTATTTAAATATTTTCACAACATTTGATAAGACATTGAATTGTTGAAGTTTTAAGCCCAAAAAATTTGCATTATTTAAGGGTAGTTAAAGTCTTAGACAAGGATGATGTTGTTAGATGTCATCTAAGTCTTGTCTTCTAAGTAGTAAAAGTTGGGGTTTATTGAGCTCAGACAACTTTTCAGGGGGTGGTATTTGTTGATTTCGAGATATCCAGTTTTGTATGCATGTGGCACAATAATGTTTCTTCTGAAAAACGCATGTCACAAGATATATTATTGGTGATTTTATTTTTTGTAAAGCTGAGATATTATAAAGTGATGCATGTGTTACAATTTTCTTACATTAATACTTAGATGTAATGTATGAGTCTGAATTGATGATGCTGTCATTTGAATGTAATAAAACAAAATGGACTTCAAAGATGAGTGGCTCAATGTGTATTGAAGCAATACAAAAGATGTGCTTGTTCTTGTGTCAGTTGTTTACACAGAGTAGCATGAAACTTGTTATGATACTGTTACATCATGTAAACCTGGGTTAATCAACAATTTTAAAGTTTATGTCTGCACTTAGTAACCCAAAATTAGCCAAGATTGACATGATTTGTTCAAGGAGCAGATTACTCTGTGTATTGCACTTTTGCTTTTTTGTCTCAATAATCACCTGTGTATAATTAATCTTTAGCAGAAAGTTGAACTTGCATCAAAACAAACTTTACCTAAATAACTGCAAAGCTAATTTATGTTTTTATAGCCTACAATAAATGTTGTTACTAGTTAAGGTATATAGGCATTGTATGAATGCGCAGGAAACTTTGTAAAGAGGTATAAATAAAACATATTAAACATAAAATTAATATTTTTTTTGCAAAACTTTGTTCATCTATTACTAGGAGTTTCTCATATAAAAAATTAACTTGAATCGTTTTCACGTTTCCGAGTTATATGCATCTAACAAAATTACGCGCTGTGCACGTTTTGTACGAATGCACATAATCTTGTATGAATGCACATATTTTCAAAGAACTCCAAAAAAATCAAGATACAAAGTTCTATCAATGGCAAGTTGATTTGTACATAATGTTTTTAAACTTAAATTAATATTTTGTAATTGTTTTGCAGTGATAGCCTATATGATTATCGAAATAGAAATGGACTTTAATCTAGAAAACCAAATCACACCTATGCACTCGGTTCCAAAAGTTTTGTTGGGTTGACATGCATTCAATTATTTGTTGTAATATAGGCCTCACCATTTTAATTATAAAGATCATGATTAGTTATTAATGTTATATACAAAACATATTATATGTAGTCTATATGCATGTATTTATATGTATTTTAAGTTTTTATCGCTGTTTGGATATGCAACAACAAAATAGATTCTTAACTGATTAGAAATGATTTTTCATTGCAGTTTAGTTTTATATATAGGTAAACTTGTATAAAATTGAGGGCCAGTTGTCATTATCCAGTGGTTTAATTAGAATAGGGACAATTTTAGGTCACAACTTGAAGGGGTAAGATTCCCAGCTATTGCACAACATGACGTAACGTTTTTGTCTCTTATATATATAAAGCTTGCTTCCCCCTCTTCTTTAAAAAAAAATTATTTAAGACTCTATGACAGCATGTTAAATTTGTGCATTCATACAGTTTTAGGTGTGAAGTAAATTTTAAATTTTCCTTTTTAAAAAGTCTATATATTTATATACCGGTATATATAAACTTATAGGCATTGTACAAATGCGCAGGAAACTTTGTAAAGAGTTTTAATAAAACATATTAAACATAGAATTAATATTTTTTTTGCAAAACTTTGTTCATCTATTACTAGGAGTTTCTCATATAAAAAATTAACTTGAATTGTTTTCACGTTTCCAAGTTATATGCATCCAACAAAATTACGTGCTGCATGCGTTTTGCCTGTTTGCGCATCATCTTGCACAAATGCGCATATTTTTCAAAGATCTCCAAAGAAATTAGGATACAAAGTACTATCAACGGCAAGTTGATTTGTATAAATGTTTTTACACTTAAATTAATATGTTGTAATTGTTTTGCAGTAATATATATAATTGTTTTGAATGCGGTAAATGCACAGAAAATTTGTAGTTCGAATCCGACTTAAACACTTGCTGATGTTGAAAAGAAGTAGTTGCCTAAGCCCTGAGTATTTATTTTAGGAATAGTCATATGACCAAAAACTTTTTTTTTCAAATGTCTTTTTAATAAACAATTGTTTATTTCCAAACACCCGTATGTTCAAACATCATATGATCAAACCAGGATGTACCCGGATGTAGGTCAAGCAAAGACATAAATATAGTCGTATCCTCCATGTGTAGGCTACTTGATTCCAAATATTGTCGACCAAAACTTACCATTATAATAAAGTCAGCCTCTTAAATATAATAATAGTTAGGCTTACCATATTTACAACGTGGAAAACCGGGACGCTTGTTAAAAAAAAAAATTTGTCAGTGTTCTCTATAAAAAAAAGGTTCTCACTTGAAATCAGTCTCAGATTTCCTACTTTTTGTCTCAAAATCATAGTGATCCCTAAAAAAAGTCTTCACTTAAAATTGGTAAAACTGGGACATTTTGCTCAACCGGGCAGGACGCCATGACAAGGCCTAAAAAACAGGACATAAGGTAAGCCTAAAAATAGTCAGCTTCTTTATTTAAATCTTCTATTTTTCCCCTTAAGCATGTTTTTACATTTTTCCAAGCAAAAAACTTAGTTAAATTCATTATTAAACTTAAATCTTTCAAAGTAAAAAAAGTAAAAATCACCATTTTTCTATGGAAACATTGTTTATTGCAAACCATTAACGTGTATGCACATTCCTTGTTTAAAGTCTTAAACAAGTACAAATGCACATATTGCTCTGTACAATTACTAAAGTAGCTCTGATTTCATTGGTTTTCAGCAAGTTAGTTGATCTTGTCATGCAGAACAAGAAAATAACAAGAAGTTGCAACGTAATTTCAAACAAACTGATTTAGCAATAAAGTTAAAGAAAGTTTGTGTAACCTAAAAGCAGTACATATTAGTTATATAAAAATTACAGCTAATATTATTTGACAAAATTATGATATTGATATACTTGGACTGTTTTTAGGTTTTTGCATTGTTCCTTAACATATTTTTAGTTTTACTTCATTTTTTTCATTTGTTTATTTATTATAAATTAAACAATGTGCATTTGTGCTCAATAATAACCGATGCGCATTTGTACAATTGCTATACTAATAAAATAGTTTTTTAACTTATTAAACACTAAATTTGCAGCATTGCGGTTGCATAAAATTTTCTAGTAAAATCTTATCTTCTTACTTATACTTTTGCTTTAGGTAAATGCTTTATCTACAGCACAAACTTATGGCATATCATTGATTAAAAAAAGTAGCAGGCCTAAGTAAGTATTTTTATCATGCTCTCATAAACAGTAAATTTAAAAGTAGGATTGATAAAAATGAGCAGAAACACAAGTAATTGGAATGGATGGTGCTTTGATCACAATTTACATTAGACATCATCTTTGTTTAATTATTTTTTATATTGTTATATGTTTAAGGCACTTAACACCCCCTTCCAATTTTTAGTGCTTATAAAAATATTTAAAGTATAGTTGAATAGATAAATATCTGAAAAAACTTTCAACTAAGCACTAAATTGCTATATCTTGGCATCTTTGAAAGTAAATTAAAATGATCACTTGATGGTTGCTCAATCTTTAAGACCTTTGCTACTGTTCTACTATTCAGGATGATAAATAGTGAACATAGTAATGTATTGTAATGTGGAGCAGAAGCGTGCATCACCTGTATCTTGCAATAATATTACCACATTTTTAAACAATCTTCATAACTGTTACCTAAGTTAATAACAAATTTAATTATTTTTCTGGCAAAATGGTTTATTTTCAAACAAAGTTTTGCAATTCTATGCAATGCTCAAACAATTATTCAATTCATCACAATTTTGCTTACACCTGGATTTTAAAACTAATTTCAGATGCTTTTGAATTTGTCTTTACAAAGTAATGCCACTTTTATATTACATGTAATAAAAAAAGCAGGGCTTTTACTCTAATCTTGCAGAAATACTCAAATTTCCACTTAAACTTTAAGATTCATTAGATAGTTTCAAACAGTTATGCTTTGTTTTTTTGTTTTCTTTCTATAAAGTTGTTCTCTAACAAGCCAAGCTAGGCTCTCACAGCTGAAAAAATTTTACTACTTGAAAAAATTTTTTTCACTAACAAGAGACATGTTGTAGTGTTGGTACTTTACAAATATATACAGACAGTTATACAATAAAACATTTTTAATAAGTGGATTGAATTTATGGATATGTCTTTAACTTTAAATTCATTAAATTATTATATACATACATCATAATAAAACTGGACTAACAAGTTATATAAAAATTATAGAATAATTCGTAAGCATACACAAATTTTTCATAAGCTAACAATACAATCAAAATAACATATTCCAAAAAATTTGAACTAAAAATATTGCCTTTATTAAAAGGGATTTGTCTCACCTGTTATAATGAAACAATCCAAAACTGACAAGTAAAAAAGGGATCATAAAATAAAGTGAAAACCTGTGGTAAATTCCAGCTGGCCCGTTTAGTTCAATAAGATTGTGTAGTATGATGGAAATGTTTATAATAATGCTTTGTCCAACAGATAATCCATCTATTCCAGACAACAGTTCAATAGAATTTGCACAAAAGCTTGGCAATGCACAAATATAAATATAATATAGGGGTCCTAAAAAAGCAGAACTAATTATTAGACATTATGAAGACAGCAAATTACCGTATTTATTCGAGTACAACGCACACTCGTGTATAACGCACACCCTTAATTTTTGATTGAAAATTGGTATAAAATTTTTTTTTACTTTTTCTCAGCTCAGACCAAGGATAGAAAAGAAACAGTGGTGGGCAGAGTGCAATTATGAGCCCAAAGAGCAACTTACAACTTACTTATGCAATTGTGTAAGTTACGTTGTGCTTTGTAGCATACAATAAAAATATATTCCGACCTCTGGAAAGGAACAACTACTGTTGAAAACATGTGGCTATCACAAAAAAATTTATTGACAACATATGGTACACTGGTAAAGCAAACTGCCAGTACGAGCACAATTCCCAAATAAAATTTACAATTTAAAACCATCAAAATCAGATTCATCACCAGATTCACCAAACAGTTGTTCAAATTCTTCTTGAGTTATGTTTATATCAGTGTCCCAGTCAGCAGGAACATCAGTTTCTTCACCTTTTTCTGAGCCTGATTCTGAATCCCACAACAGGTCATCTTCCATACTGTCCATTCTATTGCTAATGCCTGTCTTCAAAAAACTCTTGACAACCATTTCTTTTGGTATGTCTTCTCAAGATGTTTTAACCCAGGATGTCACAAGAGATAAGCCAGGCTTCTTGAGATTTCCTCCTGCAGTCAACTGTTTGTCATCAGATTTCATCCAGGCAATCCATTTCTCCCTAACTCTGTCTTTGAAGGGTTTGTTTAAAACAACATCCAGTGGCTGAAGAATAGGGGTTAGTCCACCCGGAATCACACATTGAAATGTGTTTAAATTTTTCACCTTGGCCTTCACAGTGTCTGTCAAATGTGAGCAGAACTGGTCCCATAGAAGCATGGACTTTTTTTTCAGTAGTGCACCTGGTCTAGTATCCCAAACTTTTTTTAGCCATAAAATGATGCCCTCCTCATCCATCCATCCTTTAGGATGACAGTTGATCACTACACCTGGCAGAAATTTCTCTCCTTTTGGGATAAGCTTTCTTTTAAAAATCACCATGGGCTTAAGTTTTGTGCCATCAGCCATACAAGATAACACAGCTGTGAAATGAGTCTTCTCATGGCCAGTGGTTCTAATCTGGACTGTGCACTTTCCTTTGTTGTCAATTGTTCTGCTGGCTGGTAAGTCAAAAGTCATGGGAGTTTCATCCATGTTGCCTATCTGTGACAGTTCAAAGTTATTATGCTTACGTAGACTGATTACAAAGGTGTGAAATAAACTGATCTTTTCATCTAAATCTTTAGGCAACTTCTGTGCTATCTTTGTTTTCTGGTGTAATGCGAGTCCATGCCTTCTCATAAACTTTTGTGCCCACCCATTAGATGCTATAAAGGTTAAATCTTTGCACATCTTTTGTGCTTGGAGTCTAACATGGAGTGATGTGACAATGTAGCCACTAGTTCTTTGGTCATTTATCCAATCATAAAGCTCTTTCTCCATCTCTGAGTACAGGGCTTGTCTCCCTCGTCATGCTTTCTTACTTTTGTTCATACCTTTTAGGACAACTTTCTGCTTTCTCCAGTCTCTAATATTTTTCTCTGGTACAGTGAATTTTTTGGAGGCTACTCTATTTCCATGAATTTCAGCGTAACCAACAACTTCAAGTTTAAATGAGGCATTATATGCTAAACATTTTTTTAGTGTGACTCTGACTTGCCATATCCAGGGTATCCAAAAAAAAGAATAGTACAGTCAACGCTCAAAAATATTACAGACACTGAATTAAAACAGGCAATGCTCAAACTGAATAAAACATTTACCAATGTTGTCCTTTATATCATAACATTTTACATTATTACGTCATTAAGCTTATCATACATAATTGCGTTGAAACTGCAAACTGCCTCTTTCTTTGTTTCTTTCTTTTTCTCAATGCAGCAGGAAGCCAAAGCATGGTGAGTTACTGTATTAGTTTCGCGCAAACCTTGATACTGCAAGCAAACGCGTCTTTAATCAGCAAGGCGCACGAGGCACGCTCACAATAGCAAGCGTACATGGAATAACAATTGTGCAATTGTGTCTATCAGGCAGCAGCGTGCTTTTACTCATGTATAACGCGCACCCTTAACTTTTGATTGAAAATCAGTACAAAATTTTGTGCGTTATATTTGAATAAATACAGTAGATATTTTTTAATTACTCACACAAAGAATTACTGCTTATAACAACATACTTTTACAATAGCTCTTGCTATACCAAAGCATGCTAAATGCAAGATTAATTTTTCAAAAGTAATAGGTTGGCTCTTTTTTTTTTAATATGTGTGTGACAACATTTCAGTCTTCTCATCTTAAGTCAAATCTATTTAATACACTAAGATCCTGACATAAATTTAGAAATTCAAAACAATTCTTTTTGACTATTTTCATTCAAGAAATCAATATTTTTGATTGCACTATCTGCATTTTTATGTTTTTGAATATTAATTATTAATAATGAAGAAAGTTAAGAAAAGTTGTTTGAAGAGCTGCAAATTTTATAAATGGAACACTACTTCTAAATATGAAAGTAACCAAAAAAATTTTTTAACTGTTGTTAGATTTTGTATGCTTTCATGCAAAAGTTTGCTTGTTTTGATAATTTTTGTGTCATATTTAAAGCATTGATATATTTTTTAACTTTAAAACATTGATTTACTTAATAAATATTGTACTAATAAACTTTTAAAACAGGTTGTTTCATCAACAAAGCTCAATTTTTGTGTTAAATAATTCATTTCTTATGTTAATGTACACAAGATATTTTATAAACAACATGAAAACAACCTCTATGAAAATAAACAAAAAAGTAATAGGGTAAGAAAATATAAGAAAACAGAATTGCAAAGAATAAAATTTGAAATGCTTAACTAATTTCAAAATAAAAAGTAAAGCCAATATATTTTGAAACATTGTTTTATTCAGGATGTTTCGAAGTCATAACTCATTCCATCATCAACTGCAATTATTTAGCTTGACACAGTTGATGATGGAATGAGTTATAATTCCAAAAAATCCTGAATAAAACAATGTTTTCAAAATATATAAGCTTTACTTTTTATTTTGAAAAAACCTTCAAACTGGTAGAAGAATAAGAAACAACTTGATTAATATTTTCTTTTAAAAAATACTTCATAGAAATACTAAAAGCTTAATGCAACTGATTATTCTTTGGTGACCTAATATAACTCAGAACAATTTAAAATATACATAAATTGTTGTCAACCAGCATGCTCAGTGATGCATTATGAATGCCTCTCAGATGAATTTCCATAATAATTATTCAATTCATTTATATATCTTTCTAACTTTGAATAAAATTAAAGTCATTAAAAGCTTAGAAAAAAGACCTGGACATGGTTTTAGGAATGCAAAAATATTGCTGTCCAATCAAAAGATTTTTTTTAGATTTTTATAAAGCAGTGGTTCTCAACTTTTTTGTCACCATATACCAATTAGGCATTTTTTGTTACACTACATGACTGAAAGTTCGTTAAGAAAATAATTATTCAGTGTGATAGTTGTATCTATTTTTTCAGTACAAGGTGCTTTATGTGCTGACCCACAGAATATACTACATATCAGAAGTCACTGGAGGGCAATGCAAGGTGATTCTGGTTTTTATTTTTAATACTTATTATTACAGAGAAGCCTTGCTTACTTCCCAAGTGTTGGGGAATACTAGCTGTTGAGGAAATAGCTTTTTGGGTTGGGTAAGTAGAGGCCATCCTTAAATAGAAATTGATTCAAGAATTTTTTATGCTTAATTTTAGCTGCCTTGTTGAACTGCATGTCAATGATTTTCTCTTGTTCTGCTGTTCCTACAAGTAGAATGGATGGAATAAAAATGCTGACAATGCTATAGAAATAATGCATATCTAAGCTTGGAAAATAATGTATCAATAACATTTTAAGCAGTTTTGGATGGCAGTCAAATTCTAAAATTAAATTTTTTATTGGCTTGATTTTCTAAAGTCTCACTATTGCTTGGCTTTTTATTCATTGCCCATAAGTCTAGCTTTATAACAAAGCCTGAAATTTAGAAACAAAATCTGCAGTAGAGTCATTTAGACCTTTAACAAAACCAAGTCATAAGGTTAAGAGTAACAAAAATATTCAATAAGTAGATAGTGTTAAGAGAAACTCTGATTAATCAAAAGGTGATTTCTTTGTTTGTAAAAAGTCAAATACCTAACTCTTTACTTAATTCAAAAACTTTTCTTATCATATTTCCTTGTGACAGCCAACTAGATTTGTATAAAAGAAAAAGCTATTTGTTTTACAAAACAACATAAACAATAGAACATAGCAATTTTATGGCAAAGATTTTTTTGAAGTTTTAATAAATATATGTCACATTAAACTTGTGCCTGCACTTTGAAAATAGCTAAAATAATTGCGGCACAAGCATTTTAGCTACTTTTTTTTAATTTTAAACTGCAAGTATCCATTCTGATTTTTGCATTAATGTTATATTTCTAAGGAAAAAATTTAGCTCAAATGTTTTTAGTAGTATAGTAACACCAATGAATATCTAGAAAATATTATTCAATTTGGATGTTAAATTATATTGGAATAAAAAATCTGTTTGCATACCACTTAAAAAGCTGTTGCATACCATTAGTGACACACATACCCCACAAGTTGAAAACCACTGTTTTAAAGTAATGTTGCTGTTATTTAGAAATGCTAGTCACTAAAACTTTCAAGCAAAAGGAAGTACTATAAAGTATCTTTTCCAATGATACAATTGTATGACAAGACCAATAGTTAAATCATGGTCCCCATTACAATAACTCAAAGAAAAAATGAATTGCAGCAAATAACTAAACAACAATTTCAATAGTTATTAATTCTGATCAGTTCAATGACTAGAGAAGTCCAGCTTCAATCACAAATTTCCTGTCATGAAATAAACAATTGTTTATCAATTTTGTTGGATCTTCATTGTTTAATATAAATTTCACCAATGCATGTAGCATATACAATTTCATAGTAATATGTCATATGGCACAGATAAGATTTTCACATATAAGTTAAACCATTGATTTAGGTTCAAATTTTTTTATCTTGAGCACAATGCCAATCTACTTTTTATAAAATCTAATTAAGACTAATTGGCTATTGAGGTTACTTCTAAAAATTTGCAACATGCTTTGTGTTATATATTTTAGTCATATTATATTAAATGTAAGTCTAAAGCACTGGACTCTGTCTTAAAACTAGCTCAGCTACCAAAATCATCAAACACAAAAAATTTGGCAAAATAGTTGCATCTGATTTGGCCTTTAGATTAAAAATATACATATTGTTAATTTAAGATATTAAAGTTTTGATAATATTATGGGGAAAGCAAAGTAATGGAATAAGATCCTCAACAACTTTCTATAGCTTTGAAACTAATAACAGTTCTCTCATTCTTGACTTTATTTTTTATTTTGTTTCATCTCTACATTTGTCCTCCTGACTGGCAGGAAAGTTCCAGAGGCACTATAGATAGAACAACTGTCAAGCAATTACTCCAACCTGCTTTAAAAGATGCAAAGATATTGTGGAATATTTTTTCATTTTTTTTCTGGTTTTTATGGTGATATTGCCATTAATTAGAAACGCTTGGGGCTATAACTTTTGATAAATTAGTATTATACAGTTAAATTGCTTCTACTTCATTGACATGTCTATAATTAAAAAGTTTAATGACAAAACAATAGCTTAAAATTTGCATAAATGAAAAATTTTTACTCAAATAAATACTTACCAAAATTTATATAACTTCCAAAAATCCACCTAAAACTAGAAGGTACAACCATAGTCGTATTGCCAAAGCTAGTAAAATAGTACATAACAATAGGAAATGATGCTAAAATTGGGATGAAAAATTTTCGTTTTCGTTTTAAAGTAAGAACATCATCAACAAATCCAAAAAGAGTCATCAAACTGATGCAAAATAAAGTTGCAAAATATGGAATAAGTTCTCTATACGAAAAATAAAATTTTTTATAATGAATAAAACATGAAAAATAAATTAATATTATTAAAAATTTTTTCTTTAAGTTAAATTTTTAGTGATTTCTTAATGTTAAAACTTATTAATGGATAATTTAACAAATAGATTACTTTTAAATAGCAATCAAATATTTCACAAACATTTAAAAGTTTTGACAGTTCAAATAATAAGATTTGAAAATAAATAAATCTACATTCCTGATCTACTGTATATCAAAAAAAATTAATCCAAGTATTTTCAACTATACAGATACTAAATATGTATAAATTAATATTTCAGACACAAAAATATTTAAAAATTTAAAATATATTGAAAACTTGAATAATTTTGTCACAGGTTTGATAGGTGGCTAATTAAGAGTTGCAAGAGTTTGGAAAACAAGAATTTACCAACCAGGGTTTAGCACTGAATATGGCAAAATGCAAAATTCAACACCCTTTCTTTGATCTAGTACGCAAGAAATATACTTTTAGAAAAGAATGGAGGGTTGGCCAACCTTCCTAAAATTGATGTTTTTTTATCAGCTAAATAAGTTTAAAACAAACTAATTCTTTAACACTGACTGACTTTTTTTAAGTTCATGCTTAAACTCTCTAAGTTCAAAACCCATTCATATCACTTTGTGGTGTGTTTTGGAAAAACATTTTACAGCAACTTATAATTCATAATAGTACTTGTAATATAGAAATGCTTCCCAAGACTGTACAAAAAAGTGATGTAAAGTGTTTTTACGAAAATACAATAGTAAAATAAAAAAAAATTAAACCAAAAACATATGATCCATGGCACAATCTGAAAATTACTTTTTTTTTTTTCATTTGAAAAAACAAATATCAAGGAAAAAACTTAAAACTTTATGGTGCAGTTTTAATTGTCTATAGTATTAATCACAAAATAAGCACAAAAAGTGATAATTTTCATTTTGTCCTAAGCTTAAAAGATTTTGTAAAGAAATTAAAATGTATAACTGATATAATCATTTCAAAAAACAACCTTTTTCCAAGTTTTATTCATATTAATTTTTATTAGCATAGATATTTTGATATACACTTAAAAAAATTGCAAACACCATATACAACTACAATTTAAAATACTTACTTACGATAGTAACAGAAACATTTTCCATTGTTAATCAATTGAATTTGAGGAATCCATTGTAACCATTCATGGCTAAAACAATGGAATATTTGCATTGTGATTTATTAAATAAGACAGAGCTTTTTAGGTTTTATAAATAATGCAAGCAAAATTGTTTTTTTAATTAGTAATTAGAATTGTTAGCATGACAGTACAAATTACAAAATGATAAAAAACAATCACTTATTCTAATTCTTGTAGTAAATATTGCTACTTTCATTTAAAACTTTGTGTTTAAATTAAAATTGATTATTGAACTTGTCTTTTTAGTTTATATTTATTAAAGTTCTATAACGTTTATTTGTAAAGTCAAAATTTAATATAATTTTATTCTTAATTTATTGAAGAGAAACCAATGAAAAACATGAAAATCATTATCATATCTACATTTAAATGTCTTATAAACAGAAAAAAAATGGCAGCTAATAATTAAAATTCCTAATAACAACAAATGTTGGGTCTTGTTCACTGTTTCCCATTAATATCCTTGCAGGCTTTAAATATTTCCCAAAATTTAAAAGGTAATGAAATAAACTTTGTAAATAGCAAATAAAAACACAAATTTCTTACCTAACAATTGCATTAAATGAGCGAACAAGGTCAGCTTCCATGAACAAAAACGGAGTCAAAAACACCATACAGACTACATAAACAACACCAGCAATTACTCCAAGACCATCAGGAACTTCTTTTATTCCTGGTTTAATAATGTCTATTCTTACAAAATTAGCTTCATAAAACAATGCAGCAAATACAGGTACAAAATAAAACATAGCTATGAACCCCAATAAACCAACTAAAACATCTACGGCTATAATACTTAAACCATCCATTTATTCCACAAAAATATCAAAACAAACAACAATTGGGGAGGATGAATAGTAGTGCTTTCCTGTAAAAGCCTTTTTTGACTGCCTCCATACAAAGCACAGTCCTTTGATTACAATACTAAGTCATAATCTTTTAATAACAAATTTTAAAAACTTGCAAACTATTTAATATGCATTGCACAATAGTAAAATTCTAAAGCCATGAAAATTTTAAAAAGTTAATAAATTAATTTGCTTAAATCCAAAATGTTCAAAAAGACTTAAAGAAAGGTACCAGACATATTAAGAGTGCATGAAACAACCAAAATTAAAAGAGTAAGTAACTAAAATACAGTTAGAATATTATAATAATGGAAAACCAAAAGGCTTGAAATAGTACTTTTAATGTTAATACTTGAAACTAGTTATACTCATTACAAAAAAGCTAACAAACAAGCTTCTCCTGAATATTATAATGCAACACCTCTATTTTGTATTTCATTATTATTCTGTCCTTAAATATATTATCAGTTATTACACTCATCCCTTAATAATTTAGCAGTATACATGGTTAAGTGTTACTACTGTATATTACAATACAATTAAAAAATTAAAGTGACAAAAATTTTTTAAATAAAAATTTATTTTTTTGAATAAATTGTGAAATTACTAAAAAAAAAACTATTAATTACAAACACATTACACAAAATATGTATAGTGTTGCAGGAATGTACGTATACAATAACACAAAATATTAAAACCTTTTTTTTAGGTTTAACAAGATTAAAGTATAGTGACAACTATGATCAAAAAACATACTATAAATATTATCTTATTTCTACTAGGCTAATTAAGTAAAAAATTAAGGCTATTTAAAAAACTAAGTTTTCCGAACAAAAGCATTTTGTTCACTAAAACTTCATACTGCTGCTGCTGCTTCAATAGTGGGCCTACTAACAACACAACCATTGTTGTAAAAAAAGGCACCAACCATAAATAACAAAAAACTACAACATTGAAGCAACATCTCCATTCGACGGCAATGCTTTTGTTGGACTAATATTGATACAAAGTAACTATTAATTTTCGCAGAAAAATGCGGTGTCAAAAGTTGCCTAGTAACAGTAGCATTTGCCGAAAAAAAAGTTATAATTTTAAAAGTCATTTTGCTTTAGTTTTTTCACTTGTAATTAAAGGGGGGCACTGATTTGTCTTTTAAATGCCAGGTTGCCAAAGCATGCTGCTATGAATGTAACCTATATCAAATTAGGCGCGCCAGGAGTGTTGCCTTGATGGCATTTGCGTTTGACACTGTGGCGTTTAATTCCTACACCCCATCATTCTCTTCGTCGTCGTTCAAAAGGGCGTTTATTCCAGGTCAGAAACAAACAGGACTGGGTCGAGGATTCATCCTTTTACTACCTTTGGTTGCTGTACTGCCCAGATCAGATGCTGGAAGTAATATTGTTAAGCCAGCATCGAATTTCGTCATCCAAAACTGTCAGGCCTCGAGCTCCATGTGGTACTGATCGATGTGTGAGGCAGCGAGGCACGCTATTAGAACATGATCTACGGTTTGTGCAGCGGCGCCACACTCGTAATTCGTTGAAGGAGTGATGAGTGGAACATGGAATTGCCCAAAAACAGTCCTCAGGCGATTGAGCTTAACCGAAGCTGTTCAGGGCAAGCTCACTCCAACAGACCTGGCATTGGTCCTGGGCAGTGACGTACGCAGAAGTTTCCGAGGGGGTCAAAGTTTCGTCACAATCGTGTGACGTCACAAATCAAATTGGGGAGTGCCGAAGGCACGACCATTATAGGGTGGTCTGGAGGCATGTCCCGAAAAAATTTTACAAAATTACCCCTAAAATACGCATTTTCGTGCATTCTGGAAGCAAGTTTTCGTATAATGCTTTTACGAGACTTATTAGAAGAATTAAATTGTAAAATAAAAATCAAACACAAAACAAAGTTAGCAGAGTTAATGATCAAATATTGTTTTTAAAATAGTGGTTTGTGCGGTTATATGTCTTCTTTCTACAAGGTTTTATCTGCCTTCTACAACTTTTATTCACTTTCAAGAGCATAACAAATTTTGATAACTGTTTTACTTTAAATAAATAGTCCGGTCCAGATTTCTACCAGTAAGTGGTCTGAGCGACGAGTGGTTTTTACAGGAAAATCGAAATCCAGGGCAAATCCCGAATAGCCTATTCGCAAAAAAAACAGATTTGCTTTTGCGAAAACTGCTTGGTTTTGCTTACAATTTTTCATTTTTAAGGTCTGAGGGGGGCCATGGCACAGTGGCTTCCCTCCTCGGTACGCTAGTGGTTCTGGGTATGAAAACATAAAGTTGGGTTGTATTCTCGCAGTACTCAATGTTCCCGTCTATAATTCGTCCACTGAGAAGCGCAGATGATAAGTCCGGAAAGGTTGTTTAATGGATTCTACGCAGCTGACACAAACGAGCGTCTAGATCATAACCTTTTTGGCAAGCTTCTGAAGACCCATTTAAAAGATCATACAGGATATGATCAGGGCCCAGAGATCCACAATAAGCCAAGTAGAGTGTGCTCCTAGTCGGCGAATTTCAACTGGCTGAATGCCTGAAAGTATGGGTAAGTGGTCCGTTGGAGTAAGAGGCACTAGGCATCTAGTGACTATGAGCAAGGCGTCATTTAAGACACTGTCTATTAGGCAAGTGTGAGAGCTGCGACACCAGACTGCTGCGCAGTACTAAGCTGTTGAGTAAACCATAATCAGATCAGCTGTGCGCAGTATTTGGCACCACCTCCTCCTGAGTCTACAAGTCACCTCAGCAGTGAGACGCGCGAAGATAATTTTTTTTGCGCAGTGCCACTAAATGATGACAAAACGTAAGCGATTTGTCCAGTTTTAGTCAAGATATAAAGAAGTTGGACAGAACGGTAATAGTCTATCATTATTGTTGCAGACTTTTAGCTCACATTGGCTTCTCGGTTATTTAAATGAAAGACTGCCGTCGGTGCTAGATCATCTGCATTAGCAAACTTTCTGCAAATTGTAGAGGTCAGGTCGTACGTATAGATGTTAAAAAGGAGGGAAGCCAAGACTGATTCCTAAGAAAGGCCGTTTTTCAAGCAGTTTAACCTATTTTGCTTGGGTAATAAGAGTGAACTTCGGTTTCGGACAAGCTTGATTGTAGCGGTTTGATTTTATATATATATCCAGTGTTCCGTTCCGAAAAATTGCCCACACTATGTAGATTAACAATCTCATAAAAAATCTCTTTGATTTCGCTTTGGTCCGGCTCAAATAGCTTAAGAAATAACGGTTTTATAAGTAATTTAAATATTTTACATTTAGTTATAAAAAAATGGCAACACTGCTTAATTTCACAAATCTTGAAGTAACTTCCAGAACTATCCGCTTGACCTGTTTTGACTATGACGTAATAGTTGTTTTTGATTGAGTAAATTTCAGAACGATCGAGAAACATTACCGACTGGTAGGCTCGCTGGAAAGCAGTATTATTATTCGATGATTCGTTGTGATAACTTAGAATTGGAAAATTGTTAACTGTGTGAAGTCATAGTTTTTGAACGCAAGTCTTTGGTTGTCTACGTGATTATTGGAGAATTAAGCTAATGAGCTGCTGTTGATTTATTTACTGTTGATTTATACTATTCGGGCTCCTAAGTGGATTGAAGCATATTTCTTAATAAAGAAGATATTGTAGTAGTCTGAGCTGTGATTTAGCTAGACTATATTTTTGCTGTCGCTGGTTCGAAGGTCAGATCCAGCAAAAAGATTAAGAATTTTATCGTTTAGTAGACACCGAGATTGTGTTATCGGAGAGGTCTTCTTTACAGGCGCCGAAAAGGTAGACGATTAAATAACGTACTAAGTTACCAAATAAATTTGCTACAAAATTTCAAAAACTTTTTATCATCGGAACATCTAGCTACATGTAAATTTCACAAACTTTTACAGATCTTCTTTTTATTATTATTAAAACAACAATCCTTCTTTATTCTTAAAGTCAACAGTACAAGAACTTTCTTACATGAGTTTTTTACAACGCAAGACTCTCTCGTTTTCTATCAAAAAAGAAAAAAATGAATAAACGAACAAAAATATACACAAGCGTAAAAATCCGGCGATCGCTACATGATAATCATTCTGACCATGTGCTTTTCCGGAAAAAGCGTCAGCAGCTTGCATGTAAGGCTACTGTTCTGGAGAGTCATATGTCACTGTTAGATCTACAGATACCAAACCGACCTTTTTCTTAGCCTAGAAAGAATCCTAGATGTTCAGCGTCCGCATAACGACTTGAATCATAGTTAACTTCCCGCGTCGAAACTCATCCTGCTTTTTACGGAGCAATGGATCAATAATTGGTTCGACGCAAACGTAGATAAGTCTCTCGAGAATCTTGTAGGAAACACAGAGTAGAGATATTGGTCGATAACTCTTTGGGTCCCCCACAGGCTGCATTGGCTTTGGAATCAGAACCTCAAGGAATCTTCTCTAAATCTAAAAAAATTTTGAGTCGGCGCAAGCAGGAAGAGAGAAGTCACATAACCAGAATTTTAAAGCAGCCCCAGCACCTATAAGCTCTGATTAGATGGAATCGGGGCCCGGAGTTTTACTTGGTTTTAAGTGTTCAAGGGCAACAGTGAATTTTTTCTGGGAGAAAGTGTAAGAGATATTAACTAGGTTTAACTCTATGGTGTTGTGGGCCTATGCTCCTATAGCAGCAGCAGCCAAACTTGAATCGTCTCCCTGAGGAGACTGCAAAAAAGTCCTATAAAGGGATTCACATTCCGCATCCCAACACGGAATATAGTTGTTTCGATAACCACGTGGGATAGACTTTTTGGCTGCTTTCTTAATGATGCTGCCAAAGCCCTGGTAAGCCGTATCCACATCAAGTGAATCAGGCGGCAACAAAGTCTTTGAGAATTTTGTTTGTCAAGGCATTTGGCCTTGCATACGTTCCATCGCGTAACATTAGGCATACCATATTTCCAAAAAGACAAACCATGACGCTCGTTGATAGAAAAAAATTTGTCCCTGAAAAGAAGTGGTATCCAAAAAAAAGTCTTCACTTTGAATCAGTCTCTAAATATTAGGACGATTATCCTAATATTGCACCTCCGCTATATTAGGACAACTTTTTCTTCCAGTGAGGAGGATAAACAGAGATAAAAATAAACAAATTATAGATTATTTAAACCAGTACCCGTTTTGTTAAAATGAACTTTTCCATTACAGCTTGAGTGATTATACTCAATCGCTTGTAAACTGGTGTTGGGCAGTTCTACTCGTTTATGCACAAATAAATTCTTGCTTCTTTATTGGATTACAAATGCGGGGCCATCTCCATACATCAGGCATGAAGAGGTGTAACTGTAAAGGTTTTGAATGAAGAAACCCGATGTCGGCATCAAATATCATAAAATATCGTCGGATTTGGGCGTCGCAGTATTCGGTGATTAAATATGAATTATTATGAAAGTACACCCGGGGTCTGTCCATCTTTTTAAGGTAAGAGTCACATCAGCATACAAATATTTGCGCACCAAAATCGTTAACATTAATAAAAGCGATTTAAAAAACTGAAACATTGATAGTAGCGAGATTGTAAACTTTTTTAAGGGGAAGCTAATTTTAGGGTTTGTCAAGGCCATAAATGGTAAAACTGTGGCCCCTATAAGTTTTTGTGCGGCCTCCATGACAATTTAAAAAGTAATAGGATTAGGGGAGACCGGGGTAAGTTGTAATATTCGTATTTGTCGAAATCTAACATAAACTAACAAAATTTTAAATAGCTCCAAATAACAATCATATTAAGACCGATTGCTAGCAAATAACATTGTTTAGTTCCAATGACTAAAAATAGGCTTACTGTTAAAACAAGCTTTTTGAATAGGCAAAGTAAGTTTTTCGAAATTAAATTTTTGTCTTCTTGAGAGATAGCGGGTGAGGTTTTATTGAAATGTTTTATATCAGTCGAAACACAAAACAAAAGGCTATTAAATACCTAACAAGGTTTAGCAACTAAAACTTAACTCTTTGAGATATTAACAAAAACTTAACTAAGTGTGAATTGGGGTAAGTTGTAACATAGGCTGATGGGGTAAGTTGTAACACATCTTTTTGTGCATAGGTTTAACTAGCTTTTATTAAAAGCAACTTCAGCAACAACATTTGTGAATAATATGAGAATTTATAAAAGAAAGACTAACAGGAACACCAGCTCATCATTACAAGACAACTTAAGAGCTGCTGCAGCATGCAGTTGCTATAATTTAAAAGAGATTAATAAGGGGAGTAGTAAAACATTGGTGTTGGCCATGTAAAACTCTACAAGTGCTAAAAAAAAATTAAAGATAGGCTAAGTCTTTGGTGCAAAACAAGAAAAGGTCTAAAAAGTGTGCCATGCTAACAGACACACCAGAAAAGAAAAATTTGTTACAGCTTCAAACAAAAAACAATTTTTGAAAAAACACTAAAAGCAGAAGTGTAGTTTTGCATTACATTTTTTGAGCCCTATTTTAACAGTCGTCCTGATGAGGAGTGGGTGGTTGGTACAATGCTATGGTTACCTAAAGAGATCACATTTAGCTTGTATCGAAATTTTGAGTACATATTTTTGTCACAAATGTGATTCTAAAATTTATGATTAGGCTAATTCAGCAATAAAAAAACTGTTTTAACATTTTTAGGCAATGGCCAAATACCTCATTTTTTGTGCTTGATATTCATATCTGTGACTAGGCTATGTGTGATTTCATTGTGTTTACTTTTTGATATTGTTATTTTCTTGAAGTTACATTTATATTTAAACATTTATTAGTGATTTTGTTGCTGTTACAACTTATCCCATTGACGGGGCACATTGTAACGCTTTTTTTTAAATATTTAAATTGTAATTGTAAGCACTAAGCTTTAAAAATTATTAATTTATTTTTTTGATGTTAGTAAAACAGTGATCTAAATTTTTCATATTAAACAAGAATTTTGAAAAAAAAATTTATTATGGGAGAAATAACAAAGAAAAAAAAGTGTCACTACGTGCCCCGGTCTCCCCTACATGTCAATGACTAGGCCTACTATTGATAATAGAAAACTTTCTTTTAGAAATTAGTACATTTTAAGAGACGAAAATTAAGAAAACCCGGATGGACTCAAAGTGATGACGCTATTTCTGGAGTAATTCAACTGATGCGACTTTCCAACCCAAAATAAAAAATTTCAAGCGGACACCTCCGTCGCTTTTCTGGGAGTCAGGAGGACAAAAGATGGAGATAAAATAAAGATAAATTCTTTGTTGCCATCTAATCTATTGTGGCTTCCATAATAGTAATGAAAAGGTTCCCCACCTTTGGTCTAGGCATTAATACTTTAAGTGACAAGTAAATATCTTTTTTTGGTCAACACTTGCTTTAAACAAGTTTTTTTCTTCGATGTCAAATAAAAACCAAAAAAATTTTTACTTGTTACTCAAGGTACAAAACCACTTAGCCTCGTTTTTCGTTTGGATTTTAGTTTACACAGAAAATCAACTTCATTTAGAACAACAAAGTTTATTCAAAATTTATCCAGCACGAAAATAGGCAGTTGTATTTAGAATTCACAAATGGCGATGACTAAATACATATTTGTTTTGTTATCAGAGGCGTGCAACATACGGCTCACGGCATCTCTTTTTATGGCCCGGTTTTAGTGAACTAAACCTGAGTTCAGCAAAAATGTTAAAGAGAGTTTTTATGTAGTTAAATAGAAAACAATTTTAAACTCAAAGAAATAAACCATATTTAAAAACTGCTTTTAACCTGCTAAACAGTTTTGTTTTTGTTGCTATTTTACACTAAATTTAGGCTATGAGCCGTGGCAATTTGTTCTTAATTGTTGCATCAGAGCGTTTGTTAAACTGCTCCTTAAATACGAAAATTCATTGGGAAAATTAGTCTAAAATCTTAAAATGTCATTAATTAACAGTATCAAGTAAAAAAAGGAAGGTTGGTTGTGAAAGAAGACTGTTGGGCAAAAAGAACTTTGTTATTTCTTACATAATAATAACTTAATTTGTCTAACTTGATAAAATAGTATAGCAGTAATGAAAGAGTGTAATATTAAGCGTCACTGTTGCACGAAACATGCTGCCAAATTTGATGGCATTGAAGGTGAATTACGGTTTTGGAAAAGTAGAGCAGTTTAAAAAGTCTTTGAGCATGCATGAAGTATTTTAAGCATATAAAAAGACACTGAACTTATAATAAAACCGAGCTTTGAGATATCTGAAGCAATTGCAGAAGAAAAGGTTTACAGTGAAGGAAAATTCGAGAGTTGTTTGGAGTTGTTCACTAGAGGTGTGTCTCCAGGAAACAAATGTGTAGGGGAATAACTAAGTCTATATCGGTTTACTGTGGCAAGGCGAATAAATGACCTTTCAGAAAATATCGAAATTTCTTTACAGCGGAAAAGAAGCAAATATTCTGCTTTTATAACAGTATGGCTTTGGGCTAGAGTACAAACGTTAGCGATACTGCGCACCTAGTTTTTCAGTTAGCTCATTAATTTTTTAACGTTACATGTAAATTGATTGAAAAAATTTCTTTTTATACACAAGGAATAACAACAGCAGTTTTTTGTTTGGTACTAAATTATCCGGCCCGCAGCATTATTATTATTGTACGTTATGGCCCATTAAGATAAATAGTTGCACACCCCTGTATTGCATGAACAAAAAAAAAAAAAAAAAAAGTTTTCAAGTTTTCAGGTACATCACCTGGTTTGAAGGTCGATTTGTAAAACAAAGCGCGGTTTGAGCGCCCCTAATATAGTATATAATCTCCACCGAAAAGGAAAAACATGTTTTCTTCGACTTAATAGATAAAATCAAAATACATCACTTCCTCGTTCAAGCACTAGGCCAAAATTTTAAAGCACGGCACCACAATGCGTTGATTTCGGTCTTTTTCCGCGATCAAAATACACATCTCAACGTCATGTTCAAATATTGCTATTTAAAAAAAGTCTAAACGTAAAAGCTTGTAACGATTAAACACGGAGTTAAAAAGTATCTCCAAAGATAAATAAGATTAAAGTCTTAGATTGACTTACTTTAGTGTTTTTAAAACTTTCAATTTAAAAGTATATTCGTTGTGTCAATTGTGATGCGATCTAGTTGCTCCTTATTTTAGCTAAAAGATTTTTTTTATATTCAACATATTGCAACAGCGTAAACGGTCAAACTTTTGGTAATTTCGGAACAATTAAAAGTTTTGGAATAAATAAAACGAAATCGAATCGAACAAATTTAACTCTTTTTCGTTTTGGCTTCAAATAAAACGTCACCAGCTGTTCTCCACAAGCCAATCAGGATCAGAGCATGGCAGGCGTGCAATGACGCAGAACTAAGCAAGGTCGACGGGTAAGTGTTCCAACACAACTCGATCACCCCGAATATCAACAGACTGAAAAAGATGAAATTAGCAGAGATGAGACTAATGCACGTGTGCGAAGGTCTTTGATGCACTGCCCGGTTTAGCGGTCAGCATTCTCGTTGTTGGCGCGGGAGTTCTGGTTCTATTTTGAGTAGGGATGTACCGATACCACATTTTAAGCCGATACCGATACTACTACCGATACCAGCATTTAGAGCCGATACCCATACCATTACTGCCGATACCACCGAAACTTTTTTATCTATCGAGCACCATCAGTAAAAGCTTTTGTAAGTAACACCAAAGAATGTATTTACTAAATCTAGCTTGTTATTTGATTTTGAATTTTTTCCAGGTATATATCTATCATTATTATTACAATATTATTACAAATCTTTAAAAAGAAATCATTAATTATGTTAGAAATCCAATCCAGTTCCAGGGGGCAACAAAAATTTTTTATATTTATACAAAAAAATTTTTAAAAATTTTTTATATTTATTTTGTGCTTAAAAAGTATCGGCAGGTATCGGCTATATTTACCGATACCAATACTACTAGCCGATACCACAAAAATAGGCCGATACCACCGATACCGATACCGATACTCAAGTATCGGTACATCACTAATTTTGAGTCCGTTGCATTTCACACGATCTTGCCAACGGCTCGGCATCAATACGACGTGATCGCGTTGTGCAGACATCGCGATCTCGTTTCACTGAAACGAGCGTAATGGAATTTTAAGGTTCAACTTTAATCTTGCTGTATTCAACATAACGGTATTTGTCTTCACGAGGCTTGTAATGGTGGGGGATTTTCCCCAACCATTTTTTGGGATGAGGACGCAGATGGAGCTCAATAAAAGCGCGACGGCCTCAGGGACGCGATAAAAGTATTAGAATTCCGAGAGAATGATGAAAGGATGGCCATGCATAGAGATTCAAGAATAAGGCAGTTTATAACTAAAAGGAAATGTTCTGTGAGGCAAACTACAGTTGCTGCAAGAAGTCTCCATTTGAATGATCCAGTGATATGATATGATATGAAGCGAGAAAAGTGCTATGCTCATTGCAGCATAAATGAAAGGGAGGGCGCATCGAGCCGAACGAGCTAGAATAAGCTCCTCAGAAGATACAAAAGGGATTTAATGATGGAATGAATCAGATTGGTATAAAGCGATAGACTTTGGGAGGAATTAAAAAGAGAAATGGAGAGGATTGTGTTATCGTGCTTGTCGTTGGGTTTACGATAACTCACGGAACGGCAATTTTCTTCGTTCGTTAATTTTGATCAGCAACTCTAATGTGCATTTATAACAGTAAAAAACGAATAGAAGCGTTCAACTGGATAATACTACCCTTACTTTTTTGAAAGCAAGTTGGGCCAATCGCTTTGAGATAAAGACTGAATACAGAATATTATGAATTTTCAATGAAGCAAACTTTTAGAATTCAATAGCGATTACAATAAATGGGAAATTGTACGAGGTCTGTTCAAAAAGTATCCGACTTTTTTGTATAAAGCACACAACACAATAAATTTTGCAAGTTTTATTCAATCTCCTTCAAAATATTCCCCTTGGTGGTTCACACACTTATCCCAGCGCTTCTGCCACTTCTCAAAACACTTCATAAACTCCTCCCCCGGAATGCTCTGAAGCTCCTCCGTCGCTTTTTTCATAATGTCTTCTCTTGACTGAAATCGCCTCCCTTTCAGAGTTGTTTTTAGCTTAGGGAACAGCCAGAAATCACACGGTGCTAAGTCGGGAGAGTAAGGAGCCTGTCTAATAAGTGGCATGCTGTTTTTGGCTAGAAAAGCTTGGACCACATGTGCAGAATGAGCGGGAGCATTGTCGTGGTGAAGCTGAAAATTCTTTGCTGCCCACATGTTTGGCCGCTTTCTTCGCACAGCATCACGAAGGCGACGTAGAATCTCCAGGTAGTACTCTTTGTTGATTGTTTGACCTTCTGGTGCGTATTCATGATGCACGATGCCACGGGAATCAAAAAAACAGGTCAGCATAACTTTCACATTGCTGCGGACTTGCCGAGCTTTTTTTGGGCGTGGTGATTCCGGATGCTTCCATTGTGATGATTGAAACTTGGTTTCTGGGTCATAACCATAAACCCAGGTCTCATCACCAGTGATGATTGTCTTGATAAATTCTGGGTCATGATTTGCAACATCCAGCATGTCCTCCGAAATTTCCTTCCGGAGTTCCTTCTGTTGCTCCGTCAGCAGCTTGGGGACAAATTTAGCCGACACTCTCCGCAGGTTCAAATCCTCAGTTAGGATTGAATGAACTGAGCCTGTGCTTATTCCCATTTCTGCAGCAATCTCTCGTACTGTTAAACGACGATCCTCCAACACTTTTTCACGAACCTGATCCATCGCCTCCTCGTTTCGGCTTGTGGATGGCCTTCCTGAGCGAGGATCACTTTCCACTGATGCACGGCCATCTTTAAAGCGTTTAAACCATTGCTTTATCTGAGTTGGGCTTAAGGCCTCATTTTCAAAAGCTTGTTGAATCTTTCGAATTGTTTCAACTTGAGTATCACCAAGTTTTTGACAAAACTTGATGCAATACCTCTGTTTGATGCGTTCTGTCATTGAAATGAAATTTTCTGAAAATCAAAAAACCGATGAACACGTACTACACGCCTGCACTAAATGCTTTACACAGAGAGATACGAATGACGAATCGGCCTGAAACGCTTCACGATTACGCGTGAATGTGTGTGTGTGCAGCCACGCTTTGCACGGGCAGTTTGCTCATACCTTATTGGCGAGAGGGAAAAAGGTCGGATACTTTTTGAACAGACCTCGTATAAAAAAATTTCGTTCAATAATCACGGTTTAATTATGTTTTTAAGTTTCACGGTAGAATGCAAACAGCGAAAATAAATTTATGTGTATATCAACTGTTGAAAATATGCCTGCAAACAGGTGAAGAACAAAAATAAAACAACTTATTAAAAAAAGGACGACACCTTTATGAAAAGAAAAATAATTTATATATACTGATTAGTAAAGGAAAAGTATGAAAATAAATCAAGAAATCAGCCCAGAGAAATAGTGCCAGACTATCCTTCGACTGTATTAAGACAGTCATTGGGAAAGGCCAAGCAGGAAAAGATAAGAATTCCATCAAATAACTCTTTTGTAAATTCGGAATTTAAACCAAGAATTTACGATTCCAAACTTAAATAGGAGTAGTGAACATCGAAAGTACCAGCATTGTTAAAAAAAAAACAATCAGAAATCAGTACACATGAAGAAAATCTTTTTGAAAATCTTGCCTAAATCAATTACATTGAAATACATAGCCTTGAATAAATTAGGATAAAGTACATCGATTGTAGAGTTATCAATAAAAAAATTAAAAATTACCATTAATTTAGAGAAATTTAAAAAATTTAGTTTTGGATAAATTACATCAAAAAGCACTTTGAAGCAACATCGAAAAAGAACCAATCAGAAAAGAGTTGATAAAAATTAAATTTTGGATTACATCAAATTAGACGAAATAAAATACATCGAAAAGTTCCTTAAAGCAACATCGATAAGAGTTCTTAAAAATTTGATAACAATTACTTCATGGAATTCTTATCTTTTCCGCTTGGCCTTTCCCGATAACTGTCTAAATATTATGCAATCGAACGATAATCTGGCACCATGAAGAATTAGCGTCTAATTTCTGGATTTATTTTCATACTTTTCCTTACCAATTCATGATACGAATCTAGTTATCGCTGCTATTGGCTATTTGGTACTTGTGTATCAAATTGACTACCAATATGTTTTTCATTCTTTCTTTTATATGTACTGATTATAAGCTTATTTCTTAATGGGCCTTAAAATAAAAAAAAAAACTTATAAACAGAAAAAACAAAGAGCCGTCGACCGTTTGAAAAAGAAATTGATGTAAGTATATAAATGTTGCTTACTTTTTGCCGAAAGCAATCTATAATTATGATTTCAAAATTTTGTTGCCAATACAGGGATTACATTTTCTGTGGTCATACTGGTAAATATAAAAACAGGGTATCAATCCTGTGTCATTAAAGTAAGAGGAGTCTTAATACAACAACAATCCAATTTTAATCCAATCAAATTTCCCCAATAAATGGTGGTGGCCGAATGCACCTTACTACTTCCGAACTCTTCCTACACCTTCTCTCCACCTATACTGATCTGCTGCATTTTCTTTTTTTAAACCAATCCTTCTGATGCTTCCTTTGATTTGTTTCCTCCATTTCATCTTCGGTCGGCCCTGTTTACGTTTTCCATCTACTTCATATAAAATTGCCTTCATCAAAACATCTTTTTCAGGTTGTCTTAAAACATGACCATACCACCTCACACCATTCGTCTTTGCCAACTTATCTACTGCTTCCTTCAATCCCAACATGTCCAACAGCTCCTCTGCATTCCTCTTGTCCACCAACTTTACATCACACATCACCCTCTCCATAAATCTTTCCGCTCTTCTCAAAATAGCCACTTCATTTTGTCTCAAACATCACGTTTTGCTTCTACATAACATAGTTCACCTTACATAGCTTTTTATATACCTTTCCTTTCATCCGCAAAGAGAATCTTTTTCCGAACAGCATCACAACAAACTCTCTGAATTTCTTCCATCCCACTCGTACTTACAGTTACTGCGGCTCCACATTCTCCACTAGCATTTAACCTATTGCCAAGATAGCAAAATCCCTTTACAGTGCAATCAGTTTTTTAAACTAAAACAAGGCTTAAAAGTGAGCACTTCAATAATTTGCAATAAAAACTACGTCTTCCGGTACCACTAGCAATACAGGCAAATGCATACATGCAAATGAATACAAAAAAATTCATTTTTAATATAAACTGTTTATAAAATCGACACGCATAAAATTACACATTTTCTTACCGTATTGGTGAAGAAAATGTAGTCGACCAGAGTAGGTAAGGAAGCGTGTGATAATACCAAATATAAAACTGATAATGCAATGACCGACTGAAGCATATACCGATGAAGTTACTTGTGAACAATATCAAAACAATTTGTGTTAAATCGTTAAGGAAACACTCAAATCGGTTTCACAATTAAATTTAAAATCTTTCATCAGAAAATGAAAAATTAAATCAAATTTCATGCATTTTGAATTGAATGAAACGCATTTAAATCTCTTTGTTAAAAAAACCTACTTTGGATAATAAAAATTGACTGAACCAAAGGTTTTACTATTTACTATCCTAAATTACCCTAGAATACTAATAATATCCTAGATTCAAGAATTTTAACTGAAATTTGAATTAAAAACCAAGTTATATCGAATTCATGTTGCTTTTACGAATCAGATTAGATAAAAGCAAAATTTATATAAAAAAAGGATATGATTTGATGAAAGGCAAAATTCTCCTGTTTTCCATCTTGTTTTGAGGCTCACAAGTTTTATTGTTTCGTAAATACTTCTAAAAAATCAAAAAAGAAATAATTGGAAAAATGTACTATTTTAAACTTTTTTGAACATTAAGAAAATTCAAAATTATATTTAACGTTTTAAAAACATAAAAAAGCAATGTCGGTTTTTAATTTGGTGATTGTCGTGCAATGCAATGCGCCATAACTATTAAGATTAATTGTACAATGTAGGTTCCGCGCGAATGTACTTTTTTCATTGTTATCGTTTTTTTTTTCAAAATCTATTCTCTTTTGTTAAAATCCACATATAAATTGATAAACCAAGTTTAAAAAACTATATAAAAACCAGGTTTAAACTTATAAAAATGATAAGTCTAAGAGTGTAACAAATTTTTATTTGATTATAACCAGTTTATCAGCGTGTCACGCCCGAGCGATCGATATTCCCGGATGCTGTGAAAATTCACAACGTTTACCTTCTCCATTTCAGCAATACAAAAGCGAGAAGAACTATCAAGTGCAAGCATAGCAGAGCAATGTGAAATCTTCGGTCAAGAAATATTTCTTCGGGAAGAAAACGCCAATTAACTGTCCATTTATGAAAAAACTGTCGGCTTAAGTCAAAAGAACGAACAATATACCCATGTGGATTATCCAAAAGAAAAGGTAAGCCAAACAATACCTACAAAAAAACTGTCATAGAAATAGAATATAATCAAGTTAACTTTAAAACTGCGTTGTATACGTGAAAAAATCTAAGCCAAAGAGTTAAGCAAGATTGCGTTAAAACATATATTTAACACTTAGTCAAAAGCTAATGATTCAACAAGAGACAATTTTATTAATTTTTCAAGTCGTTAGCCTAAGTTTTACCTTGAAAATAACAAACCTGTAATGAAGCACATATGGATAAGTTGATAATTGTCTTCAGAATTCCATTTTCAATCAATAGTAATAAAAGCAAGCCAGGTGCAAAAAGCAAAATATTCATTTTAACTGAAACAGCCAAACTAAAAATAAGTGAACCGAGATACCTATAAAAAACATATTTTTTTAAAAATCTACCAAAGCAGAGAAAAGCAAAAACTATTTTATCGAGTTGTTGACAGACAAGCACCGAAAAGTGCCATTAGTGGCAATCTGGTCATCGCCGTGCATGATTCACAATGCCACTTCTATCGGTGCAGCAATGCATTTGCGTTCTTCTGCAAACCTTTGTGTTTGCTTTTGGTTTAGATAAAAAGTTGAATGGCACACAAAGCAAAACATAAAAAAGATCACTTAGAGACATAGCAAAGGCGTCTGAATATTTAGTCTGAACAACAACAAAATTTAAAAAGTTATTGCAACAATTTGAAGAAGCGCACAATGGACGACCGCCTGAGTCGATTGATTTGGCAGATGGTCTTTCGTGTCCCCTTAACGGACAAACGAAAAATTTGTTTTATGATCTTTTTTAGAGCTTTTCATAAAATTAAACTTTCATAAAAGTTGTTGTTGTTGAACTGAAGGCCATTGTGCTTTTGTTGAAAAATATTGACGCTGAGAAATTTAAATTTGATGTTCAATTTAATCAAACCCAAACTTAGATTAATAAACATGCTGATACAGTTATACATAAATACATACCATCTTTTATCTAACATGAGGTTGACGGAAAGATAAAATAACAGCATTGCTATTGGATCATTAAATAGACGAAGAACGAACAGGGAGTGAACTCGATACGACGTACAAGAAAGAAACACTAGAATAAAAGGAGGACACTGCAAGTATCATCCAACAGTTAATTTACACTGAAAAAAATAACAAAATCAGGGTTTTACTAACCTTTGATGTTCGATGATAAATTCGAAACACAAGAAATAAGTTGATTAAATAAAACAGAAGAAAGAAATATTGAGCCAGTCTAACGTTATGGCCATGATTTGTAGCGAAATAAAGAGCAGAATAAAGATAAACAAAACCTGAAACCAAGAAAAATTTTAGGTGTCACAGACAAGCAGTAAAAAATATTATTATTCTTGAATGAAAAACTGAGTTTGTGACATTTTCAAATTTTGATATTTCATTTTTTAATTCAAATAATACTTATGCATATTCAACAAAGAGCAAAATATTCTAATTTAAAAGTAAAAACAAAATTGATATATAAATAACCTTTAGTTGGATCCCAAGAAAAAGTGACACAGTTCAGTTTTGATCATGGATTTGATAAATAACTTAATAATTTCACCAAAATGAAACAGTCACTGTAGCCATTGAGAATAAAAAAAAAATTAAATGTAACAAAAACATAACTTTGATAACGTCAATAAATTTTAGAATTTGTTATAAAGTGTTATAATAAAGTTTGATAAAAATGCATCCACTATGCACTCAAAATAGTCTTATTTTTAAAACTCTTAATTTTATGTATTGGTACTAGTATTAAAAAAACAACTTTGCTGAGGAAAATAATTAACCAACCTCTGTATAATTATTACTGATAATTAGTGTATATACAATGGGATGCATATGGACAAATGAGGTCTTGCTCCTTCATCAAATTGTGAGTGCAGTACCTCTGAACAAACTGCAGACCATGTTCTAGCCTGCCCCATACATCAGGCACAACATAGAGCTTGAGGTCTGATAGTTTTGGATGACGAAACTTGATGAAGGCTTAACAACATCGCTGCCAGCATCTGATCTGGGCAGTACGGCAGCCTGGGGTAGTAAAAGGATAAACCCTTGACCCCAGTCCTGTTTATATCTGGCCAGAAGTGGGTACCCTTTCAAATAATGATGACAAATGTATATACTTTAGCATTACATTCAAGACTAACCTGCTGGATAAACAAGTGGCCCAGTGCCACCTTCTAGCTTCATGTAATCATACGTTCCATTTAGAAACCCTTCAACTTCTTGCATGTAAGCTTTCCAATCAATTTCTGTATCTGAAATAATAAAAGATTCAAAAATAATAACCAATTGACTTATTGATGAGTGTGTCAGTAGATTCTAAATTAGTCATTTGTTGCAGATAATTTTGCTCTACTTGTTAACTATGAAATCTGAATTGGCATTTCAAAATTTGAATTAAAGAAAACTGCCATAAAAGTAGGCTATCACTGAAATCAGTTTAATGCAGAAATATTGCTAAATTTTTTTGTCATTGGTAAAGGAAAAAAAACTTTTGAAACTTAGATTACAAAATGCATTAACAAGAAGTTAAGTTTTATAAGCATATTTTTATTCATTAATTAGTACTTTACTGGCACAAGAATGATGCAAAATGATATCTGAAACTGCTAACAACCAAAAAATTTGGGCAATTTTGTTTAAAAATAAAAATTTTTAAAAACTTAAAATGCAGAAAAAAAATATTTTTGCTTTCTACAGCAAATCCATCCATAAAGACATTCATGGTAAAATCATAATATGTTTTAAGTTTGACTTGAGACCTGAAGATGCATTTTTTTTCTCAGCTTGAAAGGAGAGCTGATAAATTTTGCTGTTTGATAAAAAGCTTGTGCAAAAAGTTTCTTTCAAAGAAAACTTTTATTTGTTTAGAGAACACTGCCATTCAGTCATGTTAAAAATAGATTTGCTACATAATTTCCAATTTTTTTCAAAGTAAAATAAGTGATTTGTATTTGTTAATTGCTTGAATGATACAATACTTTTAAATGGCAAAAAACATACTTCAGCATCTAAACAGAAATAAAAAAAGGCAATCGTGTCAGCAGTGTGGTCGAGTGGTTAAAGCACAGGACTGATGATCAGCATGGTCTGGGTTCAAAACCCACTTGTGTCATTCTGTTGTGTCCTTGGGAAAGACACTTTACGACACTTTCCTCTGCTTGGTGGTCTTGACAAGCAGTTCTAAATTGCAGTCATATCTCTATTAAATTACTAGTGGACAGAAATATCTTGGCATCTCCAGAAGCAGGTCGGGGTAATTGCTTACCCTATGTATAGCGCCTCCATCACTTTCCTGCAAGTCAGGAGATAAATATAGAGATAAAAATAAAAAATAAATAAAAATTAGGTGGCTATAACAAACTTTTACTGGCTTTTTTATGTTAGTTTTACAGTTTTTACAGGTGTAAATATTTATATCATTAGTTTTTCCAGGTTTTACAGAACTTCTTGGAAAAATGTCTGCAGTGTGGCCAAGTGGGTAGAAACACCATATTGATGGCAAATGCAAATAAAACTGTTGCAGTTTAAAACCTACTTTTGTCATTTTTTGGTATTCTTGAAAAAAGCGCTTCATAAAACTTTTCTTCATTTGCAATATTAGCAAGTAGCTCTAAATTTTAATCATATCACAAAACACAAAAATTAAAAAAAAAATAAAAAATTTCAACAGAACAGCAATATCTTGTATAATCTTCAAAAACAGGTCTGAGTAATCATTTAGTGATTTTACCAAGTATAGCATTTGCAACAATGTTGTGCAAGTCAAGAGAAAAAATAGAGAAAATAATAATAAACTTTGGATCATGTACAAAAGAACTAAGTTTGATTTTTACCCATTTTTTTAAAGGTTTAAATAACAAAGCCTCATTTTAAAATTTTAGTTAAAAAAAAACATTAAGATTAACAATAGCATGGTCAAGTGGTTAAAGCATTGAGCTTATGATGAACATGGTCTTGGTTCAAAACCCACTTGGGCCATTCTGTTGTGTCTTGGGAAAGACGCTTTATAGCACTTTCTCCTGCTTGGTGGCTTGGCAAGCAGCTCTAAATTACAGTCATATCTCTATTAAATTATAAGTGGACAGCAATATCTTGGCATCTCCGGAAGCAGGTCAGGGTGCTTACCCTATGTATTAGCACCTCTGTTGCTTTCCTGCTAGTCAGGAGGATAAATATAAAGATAAAATAAAGAATAAAATAACCTTAGAATACTCTTTTCTCCTTAAGTTAAAGTCAGTTAGGTCAGGGATAAGGGAAATCTCAAGCATTAGATTATATATCTGAATGCTAAACAAAAACAAGCTTAATAAAATTAAAAACTCGTTAATTGAAAGAAATTTATTATGAAAATTACTTACCGTAGATACTCGACTATAAGTCAAGGTTTTTTTCAGAAAAATTTGAGAGATAAAATGAATTCGACTTATAGACGGGTCAATAAAAAAAATAAAAAAAACAAGTTTTCTTCAAAATCTAATAAATTTTCTCCTCGACTTATACTTGAGGTCGACTTATAGTCGAGTATCTACGGTAACAATAATTAATAAAAATTTGTTTGTGACATAAAAATAGCCACTAAAACATTTGCTACAGTCATGCACAAATTTCTACTGCTTATAAAATAAGCTTTTAAGCATTATTATTTAAAGTACCACTTTCAAAATACCCAAGATGGATAGCCTATATACTTTAAAATTCACTTTAATAACCTAATGCTATATTGAGAGTTACTTGTACAAATCAAGAAATTAAACACTTTATTATAACAAATACATTAAGTTATCAAATGTTTATTCACAGGTTTATAAATTTGAAATATAACCTTAACATTAAACAATAAAGAAAAAATTAATAAAGGGAGTGTCACCAATTAAATTTCAAACATCAAAGCATTTAGTACATGAAACTCGATGAATCACAAAATAGTTGATTAAAATTTCAATGTTCCATAAAATTAATCCAACAATCCAAATGTAAGAAGGATCATATAAAAAATGAGGTGCTTCTTCAAGGAAACGGTTACAAACTGCATTAAATATATTAGTTTTAGAGTTTCTTTTTAAAACACTCATTCTGGAAGTATTCAATAAATTTTATTTTAAAACCTAGAAAGGAATATCATGCTTGTTAGAAATACAGTATATAGAAGTAAAAAACAATCAACAAGAAACTGAGAAATTATGATCTCAGTTTAACTATTAACCTCACTTTAAAGAAGAATTGCATAAGAATTTTTTTCAAATGACTTATTAAGCAATAATACAGAGCTGCTTTTAGAAATGCAAACATATTGGGTCTCTTCAAAAAGTCACGTAAGCGACTTTTGTTCGTGAAACTAACCCGGATCCTCCCTGTAGTTACTATTCGCTTTTTTGTGATCCTTTCCTCTTGATTTCTTTTTTATTTTATTCTAGGGCTGTAGGGAGAATTTCTGGTTAGTTTCACCAAAAAATTGTATACGGTGACTTCTTGAAAAGACCAAAGATGTTGCTGTCCGTCTGAGCTTAGTATTTTTTATATAATAATACTACGATTGAAATTTAAAGCTGCTTTCTACGACCGTCAACCAGAGGAGTGTCCATTCCAAACGCATCAATAGAATTACAAAAGTGGAGAAGTGAAACTAGACTGTGTCCATCCAACGACACCGAGTTGGCGTTCGCAATCAACTGATAGATTCGGCGCTATTAATTACATACTGAACAATACTGCTGATTTAAAACCTCGCAGTATAAAGAAATATCGGAGCAAGTTAAGAATTCGCCCTCGCAGTTTAAAACTCTTTTTTCTAATTTTTGAATTCTCTCGTTTTCAACTCGCTTCTCTCTCTCGTACACCCTCTCTCTCGTTCTTTCTCACTCTTTCTCCCTCTGCTCTCTGTTGCTCTTTACAAGAAATGAAATTGTAGAGCTCCGCGAATGCTTTACAAGATGAAAATAATCGCGGTTGGGCGAATAATTTACAAGGAATACAATTCGTTTTTTTCGAACGACATAATCTTATCCATAAGCGATTACTTTGCAAGAAACAACAAATAAATTAATATGATGCTAAAAAAGTTGTTATTTTTGTTTTAGAAAAAAAACAAAGTTTATCGCTTAACCTACTTTACAAGAAACAATTAAAAACTATAATTGGGCTAAGTAAAATATTACTTTTTTTTATTTTTTTTATTTAATTTATCAATAATAAAGTTATAAACTCGTTTTTAAGCCTTCATTCTCGATGGTGTTAAAAATTGGCGAATTTTTAAGAAGAAGTAAGAGCTGGGCGAATGCTTTACAAGATGAAAATAATCGCGGTTGGGCGAATAATTTACAAGGAATACATTTCGTTTTTTTCGAACGACATAAACTTGTCCATAAGCGATTACTTTGCAAGAAACAACAAATAAATTAATATGATGCTAAAAAAGTTGTTATTTTTTGTTTTAGAAAAAAACAAAGTTTATCGCTTAGCCTATTTTACAAGAAACAATTAAAAACTATAATTGGGCTAAGTAAAATAATACTTTTTTTTATTTTTTTATTTAATTTATCAATAATAAAGTTATAAACTCGTTTTTAAGCCTTCATTCTCGATGGTGTTAAAAATTGGCGAATTCTTTACAAGAAATAAGAGCTGGGCGAATGTTTTACAAGATGAAAATAATCGCGGTTGGGCGAATAATTTACAAGGAATACAATTCGTTTTTTTCGAACGACATAATCTTATTCATAAGCGATTAGTTTGCAAGAAACAACAAATAAATTAATATGATGCTAAAAAAGTTGTTATTTTTTGTTTTAGAAAAAAACAAAGTTTATCGCTTAGCCTACATTACAAGAAACAAGTAAAATATATAATTGGGCTAAATAAAATATTACCATTTTTTGTTTAAAAATTAAAATTTTATCAATAATAAAGTTATAGCTTACTTTACAAGAAACAATTAAAATCTATTATGCAGGATAAGCTTATGATTACAAAGATAATGGAGCTTGTTCGAAAGGAAAGTTACACAATTATTACTGGTTACAACAAGCAAAGCAAGCTTCGACGTGTAAAGTAGTGTGCTCATCAGAGATCGATCTTGGTTTTTTTTTTTAACATTTAAACAAAGAACCTGCCTTAGGACTTCCACAAAAATTGCGAATGCAGACGCTCTTGCGTTGTTGCACTTTTCTGAAAACTGGAACAAGTTGGAACTTTAAGTTTAGACATAATTGCCCTTTCAAGGCATCTCCAGACTATGAGCTTGATGCTCAGTCACGTTAAGACGGTGACCTGCTTTTCATGTAAATAAGCAAGAAGCCAAACGTGAGCTGGGAGTCTACAATAGCAATATAGATACAATAGCAATGTACTTTAATAGAGATATGGAGAAGAGCGCTTGTGGTCGCGATCCCAAAACCAGCAAAGCCCGTGGGAGACCCAAAGAGTTATCGACCGATATCTCTGCTCTGTGTCCCCTACAAGATTCTCGAGAGGCTTATCTACGCCCGCGTTGAACCAATAATTAATCCACTGCTCCCTAAAGAGCAGGCTGGGTTCCGACGCGGGAAGTCAACCCTAGATCAAGTTGTTCTGCTAACCCAGAACATCAAGGATTTTTTCGAGGCTAAAAAAAAGGGCAATGCCGTATTTATCGATCTGATAGCTGCTTATGACACTGTCTGGCACCGTGGCCTTACCTGCAAGCTGCTGAGACTGCTTCCGGATAAGCACATGGTCAAAGTAATCATGGAGCTTGTCCGAAATCGAAGTTTCACCCTTACCACCGGTGACAGCAAGCAAAGCAGGCTACGCCGTCTTAAAAACGACGTTCCTCAGGGATCGGTCTTGGCTCCCCTCCTATTTAACATCAATACGTACGATCTTCCTTCCATGATTTCCAGAAAGTTTGCTTATGCTGATGATCAAGCATTGTTGCATTCTTCTGGAAACTGGAAGAACTTGGAGGGGACCTTAAGCCAAGACATGTCTACACTGTCAGCGTATCTTCAGACTTGGAGGTTGAAGCTCAGTCACACTAAGACGGTGACCGCAGCTTTTCACTTAAATAACCGAGAGGCCAAACATGAGCTAAAGGTCTACAATAACGGTAGACTTTTACCGTTCTGTCCAACCCCTACTTATCTGGGGATAAAACTGGACAGATCGCTCACGTTTCGTCACCATTTAGTGGCATTGCGCAAAAAACTATCTTCGCGCGTCACACTGCTGAGGCAATTCGTGGGCTGGGGATGGGGTGCTGGTGCTAAAACACTACGCATAGCCACCTTGTCTCTAGTCTACTCAACAGCTGAGTACTGTGCGCCAGTCTGGTGTCGCAGTGCACACACTCGCCTGTGTCTTGAATGATGCCTTGCGCATAGTTACTGGATGCCTGCGTCCCACTCCAACGGAGCACCTACCTGTACTCTCGGGCATCCAGTCAGCTGAACTTCGCCGACTCGGAGCGACACTCTTCTTGGCTCACCGTGGATCTCTGGACCCCGATCATATCTTGTATGGTCTTTTTAGTGGGTCCTCAGATAATCTCCAAGTGAGACTAAGATCCAGACGCCCGTTTGTGCCAGGTGCACGGAATCTCTTGGACAACTTTGCCAGACTTGGCATCCGCATTTCTGAATGGAAAAATCACAAATGGAAAACGGAATATTGTGAAGGTGCTTCCAGGCTCCGTGCTTTTGTGCCCGAGACCGGTGCCAGGCCTGTTGGGATGGGCATACCCCGAGCAGCTTGGGTTAAGCTCAACCGCCTGCGGACTGGTGTTGGGTGATTCCATTTGTCCATGCACAAATGGGGTCTCGCTCCTTCACCGAATTGCGAGTGTGGCGTCTCTGAGCAAACCGCAGACCATGTACTAACAGCGTGCCCTATACAGCGGGCACCACATGGAGCACGAGGTCTGACGGTTTTGGATGACGAAACTCGATGCTGGCTTAATGACATCACTGCCAGCATCTGATCCAGACAGTGCAGCAGTCTGGGGTAGTAAAAGGATAAACCCTCGGCCCCAGTCCTGCTTGTGTCTGACCTGGAGTGGATACCCTTCAAACGACGACGACGACGACGACGACGACGATGAAGAGCAATGTACTTTTGTCATTTTGTCTAATCTTATCTTATCTTGGGATGAAACTTGACAGATCGCTTGCATTCCATCACTATTTTAGAGGCGTTGCGCAAAAAACTATTTTCTGGGTATGTCACGTTGTTGAAGCAACTTGTAGGCTCAGGATAGGGCAATGGTGCCCAAAACACTGCCCACAGCTGCCCTATCTATTGTCTATTTAAGAGCCGACGAGTTGCAGAGCACTGCATCTTTTTTATTTTATTTTTTTATTTTTATCTCTATATGTAACCTCCTGACTTGCAGAAAAGCGACGGAGGCGCTATACATAGGGTAAGCAATTACTCCGACCTGCTTCCGGAGATGCCAAGATATTGCTGTCCGCTAGTAATTTAGTAGAGATATTACTGTAATTTAGAACTGCTTGCCAAGACCACCAAGCAGGGGAAAGTGCCGTAAAGTGTCTTTGCCAAGGACACAACAGAATGGTGCAAGTGGGTTTTGAAGCGAGACTGTGTTAATCATCAGTCTGGTACTTTAGCCACTCGACCATGCTACCGACAATAGATGCTGACTGTGGTTTATTTATTGGGTATCATATGCCAGCCTAAAAGACTAAGATCTACATGTAAATGCTTGTTTGTATCTGCTGCGCAAGAATTGCTTAACAATCTTGCCGAATTAGCATCCGTGCCACTCAGTAGATGAATCATCGATCGAATACTGAGTATTGTGAGAGTAAATTCCAACTCGTACTTTCATTACCAGTGCATAACCGATTCTCGGCTCTTTCGAAACAGCGTTCAGAACAGCTCGGGTTATGCTTAAATACATGCGGACGGGCCTACGACAACTTGCCGCGGCCCACCTTGCGAGTCGACTGCGGCTATTTCGACTTGCTTGCAAATTTCGTTTGCGGACTTCCAATCCAAGTTAGTTCATGTCAATTTTTGGCGCATATTTAAACAATTGCCATTAGCTGCATGTCCCCAAAATGAGATGCGCTGATTTGGTAACAATTACTTTTATATCCATTTTTGGTTTTTAATCGAAAGTATACAAAGCCTACTTTACACTAAACGCTAAAATGCTATACATGTATGTGAATGAATAAAAGTCTAATGTGTATGAAAAATCTTCATTTTATATGCTAGAATTTTTTTAATATTTTCACATATTAACATCACTTTTAACAATGAACAACAATATCTTATTTATTCAAAAAAGTATATTCAAAATAAAAATTGTAACACAAAAAAACTGAGATTTACAGTGAATATTGTCTTGTAATGAAATGCAATCCATCGCCTTTACGGCTCTCTTATTTCCTGACAGGCAAAAAGTAGGCCTACTTTGTTAATTGTTTTATTATTACAGTATATTGCTCTTATAAGTTTATATAAGCATGAACAGTAAAACAATAGTTTGTTTTATTTTTAGCATTAGGATACACGCACATAACCGTAAATCACCGCCGGCATTTTGTAGATCCTCAAGGAATCCACACAAATACTATTGAAAATATGTGGGGCCAATTTAAGGAAAAACTTTGAAGAATGCAAGGATGTCGACGAACTTTTCTTGCTTCATACAAAGACAAATTTTTGTGGAGGAGAAATAGAAGCAAAGAGAAAGTATTTCTTGATACATTGCATGCCACTACAAGACAATATTCACTGTAAATCTAAATTTTTATGTTACAATTTTTGTTTCAAATATATTTTTTAAAATAAAAAAGATATTGTTGTTTGTTGTTAAAAGTGATGTTAATATGTGAAAATATTTACAAAATTCTGGCACAGGGTTTCCCAAACTTTTAGTTGATCGGTACCCTTTGGACACTGCAGCAGGTTTGCATGTACCCCAAAATGTTGTGACGTTTCTCTAAAACAGGGTGGTCCAACTTCTTCACTCTTGCTGGCCACTTTTCGAAATTGTTCGAGCTTGTGGGCCTCATCCGGGTAGATATTGTTCCAAATCATGGTATCCTCTAAAAAAAAAAAAAAAAAGTTTTTCACTTGGAATCAGCTTGGATTATTTCTATTTTGTCTCAAAATCATGGTGTCCTCTAAAAAAATGGTCTTCACTTTGAATCAAATACAAATTCTCCCAATTCATGCCGAAAATCAAGGTGATCTCTAAAAAATGAAAACTCTTCCCTTTTCAGCAGCCACAAATTTTCCCCATTCAAACCCAAAATCACGGTGATCTGTAAAAAAGTCTTCCCTCTTAATTGTCCTGTTTGACGTAATTACAATGGACCGGATTCGAAAATTCTAGACATTTGAGTCTATTATTACTTCCGGACACGGAATTTAACTTAAATAAGGATATTCTCTCACATAATAATGTACCCCTTGAGAAGCCTCAATGTACCTCTAGGGGTACATATACCCCAGTTTGGGAACCCCTAATTTATTGGGTATCATTCAGCTTTTTTAGCATCATATTAATTTATTTGTTGTTTCTTGCAAAGTAATCGCTTATGGATAAGATTATGTCGTTCGAAAAAAAACGAATTGTATTCCTTGTAAATTATTCGCCTAACCGCGATTATTTTCATCTTGTAAAGCATTCGCCCAGCTCTTACTTCTTGTAAAGAATTCGCCAATTTTTAACACCATCGAGAATGAAGGCTTAAAAACGAGTTTATAACTTTATTATTGATAAATTAAATTAAAAAAATAAAAAAAAAGTATTATTTTACTTAGCCTAACTATAGATTTTAATTGTTTCTTGTAAAATAGGCTAAGCGATAAACTTTGTTTTTTTCTAAAACAAAAAATAACAACTTTTTTAGCATCATATTAATTTATTTGTTGTTTCTTGCAAAGTAATCACTTATGAATAAGATTATGTCGTTCAAAAAAAACGAAATGTATTCCTTGTAAATTATTCGCCCAACCGCGATTATTTTCATCTTGTAAAGCATTCGCCCAGCTCTTATTTCTTGTAAAGAATTCGCCAATTTTTAACACCATCGAGAATGAAGGCTTAAAAACGAGTTTATAACTTTATTATTGATAAATTAAATTAAAAAAATAAAAAAAAGTATTATTTTACTTAGCCCAATTATAGTTTTTAATTGTTTCTTGTAAAATAGGCTAAGCGATAAACTTTGTTTTTTTCTGAAACAAAAAATAACAACTTTTTTAGCATCATATTAATTTATTTGTTGTTTCTTGCAAAGTAATCGCATATGGATAAGATTATGTCGTTCAAAAAAAACGAAATGTATTCTTTGTAAATTATTCGCCCAACCGCGATTATTTTCATCTTGTAAAACATTCGCCCAGCTCTTATTTCTTGTAAAGAATTCGCCAATTTTTAACACCATCGAGAATGAAGGCTTAAAAACGAGTTTATAACTTTATTATTGATAAATTAAATAAAAAATAAATAAAAAAAAGTAATATTTTACTTAGCCCAATTATAGTTTTTAATTGTTTCTTGTAAAATAGGCTAAGCGATAAACTTTGTTTTTTTCTAAAACAAAAAATAACAACTTTTTTAGCATCATATTAATTTATTTGTTGTTTCTTGCAAAGTAATCGCATATGGACAAGATTATGTCGTTCGAAAAACACGAATTGTATTCTTTGTAAATTATTCGCCCAACCGCGATTATTTTCATCTTGTAAAACATTCGCCCAGCTCTTATTTCTTGTAAAGAATTCGCCAATTTTTAACACCATCGAGAATGAAGGCTTAAAAACGAGTTTATAACTTTATTATTAATAAATTAAATAAAAAAAAAATAAAAAAAAGTATTATTTTACTTAGCCCAATTACAGTTTTTAATTGTTTCTTATAAAATAGGCTAAGCGATAAACTTTGTTTTTTTCTAAAACAAAAAATAACAACTTTTTTAGCATCATATTAATTTATTTGTTGTTTCTTGCAAAGGAATCGCTTATTGATAAGTTTATGTCGTTCGAAAAAACGAATTGTATTCCTTGTAAATTATTCGCCCAACCGCGATTATTTTCATCTTGTAAAGCATTCGCCCAGCTCTTATTTCTTGTAAAGAATTCGCCAATTTTTAACACCATCGAGAATGAAGGCTTAAAAACGAGTTTATAACTTTATTATTGATAAATTAAATAAAAAAAAAAATACAAAAGAATATTATTTTACTTAGCCCAATTATAGTTTTTAATTGTTTCTTGTAATGTAGGCTAAGCGATAAACTTTGTTTTTTTTCTAAAACAAAAAATAACAACTTTTTTAGCATCATATTAATTTATTTGTTGTTTCTTGCAAAGTAATCACGTATTGATAAGTTTATGTCGTTCGAAAAAAACGAATTGTATTCCTTGTAAATTATTCGCCCAACCGCGATTATTTTCATCTTGTAAAGCATTCGCCCAGCTCTTATTTCTTGTAAAGAATTCGCCAATTTTTAACACCATCGAGAATGAAGGCTTAAAAACGAGTTTATAACTTTATTATTAATAAATTAAATAAAAAAAATACAAAAGAGTATTATTTTACTTAGCCCAATTATAGTTTTTAATTGTTTCTTGTAAAATAGGCTAAGCGATAAACTTTGTTTTTTTTCTAAAACAAAAATAACAACTTTTTTAGCATCATATTAATTTATTTGTTGTTTCTTGCAAAGTAATCACTTATGGATAAGATTATGTCGTTCAAAAAAAACGAAATGTATTCCTTGTAAATTATTTGCCCAACCGCGATTATTTTCATCTTGTAAAGCATTCGTGGAGCTCTACAATTTCATTTCTTGTAAAGAGCAACAGAGAGCAGAGGGAGAAAGAGTGAGAAAGAACGAGAGGGAGAGTGTACGAGAGAGAGAGAAGTGAGTGGAAAACGAGAGAATTCAAAAATTAGAAAAAAGAGTTTCAAACAGCGAGGGCGAATTCTTAACTTGCTCCGAAATATCTATTGATGAACTGTAAGGGTAATTATCTTGGTGTAAAAGTAGGTTAAAGTATTGACTTTATGGTTGGTTTGAGGTCTACAACATGGTTTGCAATGTTGACTATAACTGAACGTCTACGATTTTAATCGAAATGCAAAAATTGCAATGAATTATTATATTAAACTTGCTTCGATTTGAAATTACTGAACCGAAAAAATACGTGTTTAATGTTTCCAGTTAAAATCACATCTGTAAAAAAATTTAAATTTATTTATTTGTATTCAGCCATATAAATAGCCATAAAATACTTTTTGAAACAGTATGTACAACAATGCCTAGACAAAAATCGCTAAAAAAATACTGCGGTTACCAAGTCAATGCCATCTTAAATTTGGTGATAGTTTATTTTCGAAGAATAAACAAACAATACGTAATGAAAACGAACCTTGCTGGAATACAAAACTTGCCTGTATACAAAAAAAAATCTAGAACAACCAAAAACACCTTTAAAATTATTTTTATTTTTATTTTATCTCTATAATTATCCTTCTGACCGGCAGGAAAGCAACGGAACCGTTGATATATCGGGCAAGCAATTACATTGACCTGCTTCCGGAGGATATTGCTTTCCGGTTGAAATTTAATAGAGACATTGATAAAATTTAGAACTGCTTGCCAAGACCACCAAGCAGGGGAATATTCCTTAAAATGTCTTTTCCAAGGACACAGCAGAAGGCCGCGAGTGGGTTTTGAACCGAGACCATCGATCACAATCCTGGCGCTCTAACCAATCCACCACGCTGCCGACAATGATTAGGTATTATAAGACCCATATCCAGTGGTGGATATTGGGTGAGGCGAATGAGGCAGTCGCCTCAGGCCCCCCCTTTTTTTGGGGGCTCCCCCTCGAAAACAGCACATACAGTTTTGAATTCGCTGCAGATGTTTGTTCAGAGGACGATCCTGAGTAAAGACCTTTTTTTTTAGAGAATACCCTGATTTTGGTACGACAATAGGGAAAACTGAGAGCAAATGGAAGTGAAGACTTTTTTTTTTAGAGAACACCTTGATTTTGGGAGAACTGAGAGCAAATGGAAGTGAAGACCTTTTTTTTTTTTAGAGGACACCATGAGTTTCGGAGAAAAATATGCAAGCCAAGATCAGACCTCTTTTTTTCTCAGACAACATCAATTTTTGAAAATTCTTGCCTCGGGCCCCTAAATTGGAATATCCACCACTGCCCATATCGGACAAGTATTTAGGGTTATTGATAAAATCAAATTTAAGAAAGTTACAGTATTTACATTATTTTCGCCACTTAATTTGTTGAACCAAGAAATTGAAAATAAAATATTTTGTTTGAAAAGTGGCAAAAATAAGAAGTGACTAACTGACAGATTAATATTAAAGTCCATGTTTTAGCCTGGTTCTCTACACCAAATTTTTGGGAAATTACGACTATTCTACATGTCAATTCGGACACTCCGTTGGTCCTATCCACTTTTTTCGCGAGATTTCATCCAAGAAAGATTTAATCTCGTTCTGAAACGATTTTAGTGTAGAAATACCTTATTTCGTTGAAATAAAATCCTCCGAGAGTTCATCTAATCTATTGCCTGGCATAACTTAATGTATAGCAAAGGTTGTTGCAACAAATTCAAGTAAACGGAATTAGTCACAGCTAGAAAAAAACAGTCCAATTTATTTCGATCATTGTAAGCTACAATCCACAAGACACCGTAATTGCTTTTAAGTAGGCTTATCTTTTGCATCTAGCAATTTTAAATTAAATATTAAACTTAATGTGGTACTTGGTGATTTCAAGATACAGTTTGTAAATTAAATTATCAATAAGTAAAATTAAATACCTTGGGGTATTTCTTAACTCCAAGTTACGTAATGATGAAGATATAAATAGACAGGTTCGTTATTTATATGGAACTGCAAATAAGTTAAAAACATGCCTTTGTAACTGTTCGACAAAAATAAAAAATGTATTATTTTATACATATTGCTCATCTATGTATGCATGTCAATTATGGAATAACTTTTTGTTCTCTAGTTTAAAAAGAATACGTCTAACCTACAATAATTGTTTTCGATTTTTACATGGATTGGCTAGGTATGTAAGTGCCCGTGAACAGCAGGTGTTAAATAACATTAAAATATTTGATGCAATTCTAAGAAAAATGTCGTGCTCCTTTGTTTATCGTTGTTACGAATCTAATAATAAATTAATTTTTTCATTACTGACTTCAGAATGTTTTATTAATACATTATATTATAAACACTACAACGCATTAGTTTATTTGCAATAGATACTAGGTAACCTTTTTTTTAAGTGTTGTTTTTTTGTATGTGTCTCTTATTCCGTGTAGTTTTTGCTGTTTTGCTTTGTTTTTGTTTTTTTTCTGTTATGGACCGTGAGTCTGATTTAAATAAATAAATAAATAAATGAATAAATAAACATAGTGATCAACCAAAAGCAACTATGATCGTCTTTAAACCAATTAATTTTAATGTGGTCCTATAATTTCGTAGTTGACATTTATTTAAAATCTGTATACATTTTTGGGGGAACATTCTATGTTTTATATTGTTCTTGCTAGGCCTACTGTAATCGTTATCAAAAAATATCTTGACAGGTAAATGTTGGGATTGTTGGATGTTTCCATGCCTTTTTTTTATTCTATTTTTTTTATCTCAATATTTATTCTCCTGACTTTCACGAAAGCGAGAACGCGCTAATAGATAGGGCAAGCAATCACTCCGACCTGCTTTCGGAGATGCCAAAATATTGCTGTCCACTTAAATTTTTTTTTTTTTGGTTTTTAAGTTTTATAGAGATATGACTGAAATCTAGAACTGCTTGCCAAGACCACCATAGCAGGGAAAAGTGCTGCAAAGTGTCTTTCCCAAGGACACAACGGAATGGGGCAAGTAGGTTTTAAACAGAGACCATGTATCAGTATCAGTATCTTTTATTTCTGCTCCGCCACAATAAAAACAGAAAGAATTAAACAAACGTATAGGACTATAGCAAAAGAAGAAAAAGAAAGAAGCAACAAAACGTTAAACGTTATAGCATGCACACAGTAATATTTGATATAGTAGTTAGAAGAATGATGCATGGTTGCAACACCTTACATAGAAAAGCAGATAAGGAATTATAAGACTGGGAAAAACAAAATAAGAGATAAAAAAGTAAAGCGCGACAAAGCAAGACGTACCATGTATTTGAGGCATTGTTGTGTTGATCACAATCACGGCGCTCCTACCACTCGATATCTTTTTTATGGTTTTTTGTTAATTTGTTATTGTTTTCTTAAATTTTGTGTTAGTCTGTCTACCTTATTAAGAAAACAGTAAAAATAGTATTACAAACCTCCCTCATGTAAAAATGGCTAAGTTTTAAGCGTAAAGTAACTGTCCAGCAATAACCAACACCTGTTTCTTGAAATATCAAGATATTGTTGTTGAACTAAGTTTTTTGTTTTGAGGGGTTTAGCTTATTAGTTTCTCGTAAAATTTCTGTGTAGGTGCTTTTATATTAAAGTACTGTAAGCAGAGGTGGGCAATTTTCCATAAATTAGCAAAGCACAGCGCACTAAAGCGCAACGTGTCTTTGAAATTAGCAAAGCGCAACTAGTCTTTAAACTTAACAAAAGCGCAACGAGTCTCTGAAATTAGTGAAGCGCAGCGCAACTTGCGCAATGCGCTTTTATAAATCATGTAAAGCGCAACGCAACTTGCGCAATATTTTTTTAAACCAGGTTTTTTATTGAGACCGTGCCCCCTTTTTGTCCTGCAAACAAAACTCGCGCTCCCTTCTATCATACCAATAAATTCCGTCCCAAAATCATGATGTTCACAAAAAAAAGTCTTCATTTAGATTTAGTGTCCTATTTCTCAATTTTTTACCGAAAATTGTAGTGTTCTCCAAAACAAGGCCGCCAGGTTTGGTTAAGATTTAGTTTGTGGCTAGTTATTCGTGCCCCCCTGTAAACTTTTCACTCCACCCCCAGGGCGACCTACCCTTAAGTTTAAGAATCTAGGAGTTAAAATTTAATTTGCAACCAATTGCTCATGCCCCCTACGCACCTTTCAATCCCCCAGTTTAAGTTTTAGGTTTTAAATCATGTTAAGCGCAGTGCAAAAAATAATATTTACAGTATAAATCTTGTTTTACAAACTTTTATAAATCATGTTAAGCAGAGCGCAATGTCTTTTTTAAATTATGTTATTATTAATTAAATTAAATATTAAATTAAATTGTGTTATGTGTAATGCGCTTTATGTTTAATGTATTTAAAAAGACTATATTCATTTTTTTTATCTCTATATTTATCCTCCTGACTCGCAGGAAACGACGGAGGCGGTATTCATAGGGTAGGCAATTACCCCGGTCTGCTTTCGGAGATGCCAAGGTATTGCTGTCCGCTTGTAATTTAAGAGATATGACTGAAATTTAGAACTCTTGTAAAGACCACCAAGCAAGGGAATGTGCGCAAAGTAACTTTCCCAAGGACACAACAGAATGGCGCGAGTGTCATTCTGTTGTCCTTGGGAAAGTTACTTTACGCACGTGACCGTGCAGCGCATCAAGATTTTTCAAATCACATGAGAAGCAATATTCTGTCAAAATCATAAGCGAAGTCCAACCAGAGCTCTAAATTTCAGTTATGGCACATATAAAAATTTTTTTTTAAGTTTTAACTAAACTTTCAACCCAACTTTGTCTTTTAAAACAAAAAGACATTTGTATTTACAAATTTCAATCAAAAACCAAAAAAAGTTTCGTTGAATTTGCTTTTTATTTCAAACATTCGTGAGCTACTGTTTTCATCAATTGCATCAAATTTTTATATCGCTACTTTTGAAGTAATCAATAGATTATAAAGCAAAGTTAATAAAAAAGCATTTTTTCGATTTTGATTGTTTGCGATAGTTGAACGACTTTTCCTTTTTTATTCATTCGATTTACACAAAATAAATAAAATAATAAATAATATAAATTAATAACATAAATAAATAATAAATAAATTCAACAACTCAACAACACACAACACAAAACGGAATAAATAAACTCAACAACACAAATAGATTAATTAATTATTTTAATAGAAGCACGCAGTTTTCCCTTTCTCGAATTAATACCAATCGTTCAAAGTTTTCTGACGATTACGTCGCTCTCTTTGGTTTCATCACGTCGGACCCAACAGAAAAGACACGTTTTATTGCCGCAGAGCTTGGAATGCCAGTGCTGTATTTTAAAAAAACTTCAATCCAAGCTCTTCGGTGGAACACAGGAAAAGATTTCAACTGGAATTGTGTCTTTCATGTTGGCTTTGTTGCCATCCAATCTTCTATAATTTTATTGACCAAAGAAGATATTTAGCCACCTTCCGTTGGTGTTGTTCTTAAGTCCTGTCAAGAAAAGTTACATAAAATCCAACTGTCGACTTTTTTTACACTCAATGGAGCAGTTTTTGAAAACGTAAAGTACGATAAGCCCCAATGTGACGTAATTTGAAACGCAAGCTGAAAACTTATTGACGGGGCAAAACATACAAACACACTTTTTACACCAGACCCAGTTGATGTGGCACAACTTTTACTTAAATCAAACAATCAAACACTATCAACAAAAAAACACAATTTCCAAAAAAACTCTCGATCCAAAAGTAAAATTTTTCCAACAAATAGTCAACATCACTAAAACAAAACAAACTTGTACAACAATTAAACGTTCAAGAATTACGTCAGAAAATTCTAGCAAAATTTTAATAAGCAAATATTTTATCAATGAATTAGCGTACTTCACCAAAAGAAAAAACATTCGAACTAATAAAGATTTCTGTAAAATTAAAATCGATGTGATTAAAAGCAATCAACTCTAAATAAATTAGTCAAGTCAAAAGATTTTTTTACAATGAAAAAAATTAAGGTGTTTCCTGCGATGTGGAATTACAAACATAATTTGTTGTGTAATGATTTGCCTTTCTTTTTATGTATGAAGTTTCTTGCCTAAATTCTTAACAAAAGTGAGTGAATTTAAAAAATCATTTGATAAATCGCAAAGATCGAGCTTTGTAAACACTAATAAAACCAGCTTTTAGCAGATTTTCGGATGAAAACTTTATTTTTTTGGAAACAGTAATAATCTTGCCAAGTGGATTTCAGCTGTCACCATTCCTACTTCTAATTTTACGGATTATGACATTCGACAAACAGCCGAAGTCATTAATTTTCTCAAACCGCTCTCTCGTTTTCAGCCAATTTACAAAAATTGACTACCTTTGATACTGGTTGCTTTTTTAATCCCAAATAATGTTTAAACGCAACATTGAAGTATCTATATTAAAAGAGTATGAAATTCCTTTCTATACAAACTTGAACGATAATTGTAGCGCTAGTAATTATTGAGATATAAGCAAGCAAAGAGTGCGGCCACTTTCCTACTCCCAGTCGTAAAAAGTTTTCAAAAAGCCCAGTCGGAGTAGGGTTAAGGGCGAAAAGATCAATAAACGAAAGAAAGAATGTTTCATTCCACACTGGTTGTAGAAACGAGTCCTAATGCTTATAATAAAATTACCTGTTGTATCACCATCACTTGAAGTAGAAAGAGCTTCCACATCATCGACAACTTTTTCAGCCATGATTTCAATTTAATTTTACAGTAGAACACAACCAAATATAAAAACTATACTTTACTAAACACTTTACTGATTTACACCAAATAAAAATTAGTATAAAATATGAGTTTATACCTTACTAATGTTGGAACTGTGGTCTACAATGTACCAACTGTTCCAAATTGGGTACATCTTTTAAAACATGGTCGAGTGGTTAAAGCACCGGACTGATGATCAACATGGTCTCGGTTCAAAACCCACTTGCGCCATTCTGTTGTGTTCTTGGGAAAAACACTTTACGGCATTTTCCCCTGCTTGGTGGTCTTGACAAGCAGTTCTAAATTACAGTAATATCTCTACTAAATTACAAGCGGACAGCAATATCTTGGTATCTCCGGAAGCAGGTCGGGGTAATTGCCTACCCTATGTATAGCGCCTCCGTCGCTTTCCTGCGAGTCAGGAGGATAAATATAGAGATTAAAATAAAAAAAAAAAATAAAAATAAAAAAACAATGTTATTGTTAAAAAGCAAATTAATGTAAATACAACTTCCAATTTAGCTCACATGGTTCACTTTACTCGTTTTCTGCAATCTTTTATGGCACAAATTTTTCTGTTCACAAGTAATTTGACGGCCTAGTGCGATAACTGTCCGCCAGGCTTTGTTTTTACAGCGGGAAAAGATATGTATTTAGCTTTGATGATGCAAAACTTTTATAGCTTTTATTGTTAATATCTACGAGTACATGACCACTCCGCCAATTTCTAAATATTTTATAAAAAAATTCGCCTAAAAGCTAAGATTTTTACTTTTAATTTTTTGTGTAAGCTCATCATTTGAACCGGTGATAAACTGATTTAGCAGTGATAATACCAAAATTTAGCAAGATATTTTTATTTAAGCTGACGTTTTGTCGATCAGAAATCAACAGACATCTTCAGAGATAAAGCGCTCATAGCAGCAACTGCTAAAAGCTCGTCAATAGGCGTTAAAAAGGCATTAAATTCGATTTGATGCTTTGTCTAAACAAACCAAAAGTTATCACAAAATTAATACATTTACCGAGCGTACGTTAATTAATTACTTTACATTTAATAAACAGAGGTACTCTTTAAATAAGCTTCAATAGCTTGCCACAATGACTTTGTCGTCTATTGGCAACGACTCAAGTGAGTTGCCAATTTCAACCTCGGCCCGTATATCAAAAGTCACATGAGGTCTTATGATGTAACATGAGGTTTAAGTCATTTATGACTTGTGCAATCTCATGACCATCGTCGGGTCTTGAGACAAGGGCGTATACCGAGTTAGAAAACCAATCGCTTTTCGTTTTACCAATTTAGAGAAGCAATAGCATTTCTTTGTCAGTTCGCTGACATGCAAAATGAAATGTCTGCAATAAAGTTCGCCATGGGTCGTCTACATTAAAAAACAACCAAAAAATATTGCGCTTTTCCGAAATAAGAGCGCAGCTCAATAAAGCGCAATCGATTTGTTTAATTCTTTATGCGCAGCGCAATAAAGCGCAATTGATTTGTTTCTTCCTTAATGCGCAGCGCAAAAAGCGTAACTTAAAATTTTTTTATGATTAGCGCAGCGCACTAAAGCGCAACGCTTTCAAAAAAGTATGAAAGCGCAACGCTTCCGCAATTGCGCAAGTTGCGGAAGTTGCGCTTTGCGCTTTAAGTTGCGCTCTGCCCACCTCTGCATTTAGGTTATAAAAATATATATTTAAAATACTTGGTTTTCAAAAGTAGAAGAATTAAAGTGCTTCTATTTATTAATTTAAAAGAAAAATTAAAAAAAAGTTCTTGAATTGTTTTTTTTTTCCCGACCTTGACAAAGTATTAATTTATTAAACAAATAATTTGCGCAAATTTATTTGCAACTTTAGCATTAACCATGATTGATGCGGAAAAGGACGGAGTGTGCGTAATTATATCCATCGAGCAGGTGCGTAACTAGCTACATTGTTCTAGGTCAGTGCTTCTCAACCCCTGGGTCGCCGTTTAATTGGATTGGGTCGTCGACGACTGTAATTGTGTAAAAGTAAAATCACTACTTTTTAGTGAAGAAAATTAAGAAATTTAAGACAAATTTAAAGCGAAGACCTAATTTTGTATTTCATCTTCCTGACTTGAACGAAAGCAACGGAGGTGCTAATGCTTAGGGCAAACAATTACCCTGACCTGCTTGAGCAGATGCCAAGATATTGCGGTTGAAATTTGTTATTTTGGTTTTTTCGTTTTATAGAGCTATGACTGAAATTTAGAAAGCAGGGGAAAGCACCGTGAAATTTTTCCTAAGGACAAGAATGGCGCTAGTAGGTTTTGAACCAAGACTATGTTGATTAAAAACACAGCGTTCTGACCACTTGACCACACTTTTTCATAGAGATCACTGCGTTTTCCGGACAAAAATCGGAGACAGATTCGAAGTGAAGACCTTTTTTTAGAAATCACTACGAGTTTGGGACGTAAATCAAAATTTTGTTTGCAATAAAGTCTGTGAATAAGATTGGGTCGCCACCAAAAAAAGGTTGACAAGCACTGTTCTATGTGAATCAATTTACCAAGTTTTTTGGTTTATTTCTTTTTGCAACTCGAGTTATATTTTTTTTCAAGAATTTAATAGCTGGTTAATTTGCGAGTTCTAGATCGCATAGCTTTGCTGTAAAGAGGACTTCTTAATTTTCTTGCATTGCTAGCTTGACATTAAGCAACTTAATCTTAGAAGATAACCTTTGCCTGGAAGAAAAAACAAAACTCGTGCTTATAATTTTATTACAACATGCAAAAAGTGAAAAAATTATTAGGGTGACAGAGCAGCTTCCACAAAATTCAAACGTACTTCTTGGCCTATTCGTTGATTTATCTAACTATATTGATCCTCAACACACCAAAGCATGAAAAAGTTTGTACAAATGTTAAAAGTGTACTTTGTTATATAAAGTAACACTCTTAAGAGAAAAACAGAATTATTTGCAAACTTAATTTTAGATCGCTCAGTAAATGTTTACACAGAATTAAAAAAATTCAAGTATGTTTTTAAAATGTTGAAATAAGGTACTTCGAGATTACTTAAGCAATCGTGACACACCTCAAAAAATTTTATTTACAAATATTTTTCACTGTCATATCACCTTTTCGAGCGCAGGCCAAAACGCATTAATACTAGACGCAACAATACTTGGCGGTCAACCACAAACGGAATCGAACCCAAAAATCTTGAGCCTCGAAACGGCGAAAAAAACACTGGCACAGTTGATAGGAGACGTTCCAATCGCATTTTCTCGCGATTGCCTCGGCACAGTGTAAACTCAACCAGTTAGTCAGCTCCCTGCACTTTTCATCGTCATTGAGAAATTCACCCGGCGGCAAAGCGAACATGTTTAAATGCAAAATGTCAGCAGCTTCAGTTGCACTTAACCGCTGAAAAAAATTTGCTTGGTCGATGATAGAGTAACAAAATACTTTTCAGTTAACTTTTAAAAAAACCAGCTATCATCCATGAAATAAAAAAGTCTACAGAATCGCTTTCAAAACTACAGGTTACTGTTACATCTTTTGGAAAAACGCGATTTTTCACTGCTTAGCGATATCAGTAAGCAGCTGTTTTTAAAAGCTGGTGGGGATAATCACTTGATGCCTACTCAAGATTTAATGGAATGATGATAGAGATGATGACAATGATACCTTCTCGGGATCGCGAGTAAGAAGCATCTCAATGACTACTTTGAGTACGTCACCCACAGGATAGTTTAATAAGCTCGGAAGATCTTCTTCTTTGTAAGATCGGGAATCCAATAACTTTCCACGATTGTCAGGTTCTGTTTAAAGCAGGATTGCCATTTAAAAATCACCAAAATTAAAAATTAAAAACGTTGGTGAAAACTCTCTTTAAGCTTTTAAAATTATTCGTTTTTTTTAAAAACAAGATTTAAATTAAAAAAAAACATATTATCATTTCTTATAAAAATAATAGCAAATCACCAGAAAACGGATTCCTTCCGGAAATAATTTTGTATCCTATACATCCGACAGACCATACGTCCGATTTTGAATAATCAACAGAGTGGAAACGTCCGGGAGTGGCAGTGGAAACCTGAGGAAAAATCACGGAGTGAATCAGGCAATCGGTGTAATTGTAATTCTGCTACGGTCCGCGAAAGTCTATTCGGTGTGGTGGTTAAATATTATTGTGATTATTATTGTGTAGTTAAATATTATTGTAAAGTGGTTGTGAATATTATTGTAATAGATTGTTACCCGGCAACAACTTCACTTACATGCTGGCGAACACTTTGGGGTATTAAGCGAGTATTTATGATACATTTGAGATTGTAAAAAAGTAAAGAACTTAACTTTTCCTAAGGGTCGGTTTAAAAAAGTGCTTTTAATTTGCATATTTTAATTTCTCTTTTAAATCTTAAATAGTAGGAGTTATGATAGAAATTTTGTGGAGTTTATTTTGTTTTGTGACATTATGATAGAAACGAGTGAATACAGAAATAACTTAATTTAACAACGGGAAAACTTCGAAGGCACTTTCCTCGAATTCGCAGTCACATCCGGGACTGCAGTTATCGATTGCTCAGTTGTTTTTTCTGTTTCACTTTTCTTTAGATTAGCGGCCTTTCTCTGGACTTGCGCTTCGGCGTCAACGATTTTATTATGACGAAACACAAATAAAAGTAAACAGTCCTCACGAAACAAAACGTACCTCAGGAGCCTGCGTCGGTAGTTCCTTTAGCCTCGTGTCAAGGGAAGCATGTTGAAATGGTATTTTTACGTCAGTGTCATTTGCAGATAAATAAGATTTTCCGAATTCCCCCAGAACAAGGTGAGGAAGACCACCTGTAAAAAAAGAGATTTTAATATTGCGTAAAGTAAAAGATTTTTCTTCCCAAAGCTTTTCATCTGACACTCTTTGGACTCTGACAGCTTTGGGAAGAAAAATCTTTTACTTCACGCAATCTTCAAATTCTGTACCACCAAATGTTTATTTAAATTTTAATATCAATATTTTTAAAAGAATGCAAAAACAAAAGAATCAAAAGAACAAGAATCGAAAAAACAAATTATTTCAATGCGATATGTAAATGAAAAATATAAGTTTAGTTCGGCTGTATCCAAAACACGTTTGCGAGAACGGACATGAAAAATGTTTTGTAATTGAATCATTTACAAACCTTTGAAATAATATTAGAATATATATATAGTGTATATATATATCAAATAGAGAAAATTAAACCTAAACATTGAAAACTTGGAAAAATTGCAGTAATAGCTGGTTTTGGTTGAAATAAATTTAAAAGATACAATGCTTGAAGTCAAATTTGGATAAATTATGGAATTCTATCGATTCACATTTCCTTTATCTTTAAATCCAACACTATTTTTAGATATTTTTATACACGATTATTATTCAAAAAGATGATAGTACAAATATTGCTAGTTATGATCAATTTTGTTTAAAATTCAAAATTTACATCTTTTTGAATTCAATAAACTCAATTTGACTATATTATCTTGTTCTTTATCCAGTAGAAGCACTTCCAGTACGCATAACAAAATTTACGGGTGCTTATAGTGTAACGTCCACAATAACTTCGCAAAGGCCAACTAGTTTAGAAGCACTTTAAAAACGATAAACTCACTTTCGTCGAGATCAACAAATATGGAATCGAGCGTTATATTTCGATGAGCGACTTTGTGAGCTTCCAAGTGAGCAACCGCCTCGAGTAACTGAAGCAGCAACAAGGATCGTTGTTCAGACTCCAAACGAAATTGTTCGAGAAACGTGCGTAGAGTGTATTTGTACCTGAATTGAAACATTTAAGTACATGAGGGTTGATAAACGATATGATTGTCACGCTCTACCTACTTAGTACCAGAATAACTACAAGATACTAGAGGCGAACCCTACGTGAATATTGCAGAAAATCACCAGCCTGTTGAAAGGAGCTTATGCGAGTGTTAAACTGGCGGGGCCTAGCGATTTAGAAGGACAGACAGGTATTATAATCTGAATTAATTATATTGAAGAAACGAAGACAAAAAGATTAAATGAAAATAAAAACAAGCGCCAAAATTATACACAAGATGCTACAATTTACCAATAGATTAAACACATACAAATTACCTAACCGAATTTACAGAGCCGCAAAAGAATATAATGAATTTTATAAATTTTCCCGCTAACGCTTAATACCAACTTGCCGTCCCGACAGATACACTCACATACTAAAATATACACAGAATACGTTCGTCATCTCGAATCTGCCTTTATTTCTGCATTTACAATTGAATCTCTTTTAATTAATCTCTTCTCGTTGCCGCCCCGTATATATACACCTTTTTAGCGACCACATGTGAAGGAACGCTCTACACCCGTTCTATTTTAACAACGAGAACAAAGTCACTTCACCGCGTAAATCCGTAATCCAGACAGCTGTCCAGGGCAACAACGGCAAATAGTCACAAATAAATTTTAAATAATCGCGTCAACGTTAATGCGATTTAAACAATTAACTTAAAAAGGTAACGATTTAAATAATTAATCCAAAAAGGTGTCGATTTAAACAATTAATTTAAAAAGGTGCACTGTCTTTATTTGATAAAATTGAAATCGTAGCGCGACAATGATGAACCAGTCGAAACAGTAAATAATATGCCGTCTGAGATGAAAACGAGTACAGCTTTAGGTCGAATTCGTTTGACTTGTTCATATTTGAGGAGAATTCTATATTTTTCAATCGATTTGTCAACATTGAAAAAGTCAAAATCAGCAGATGCAAGTTTTAAGAACAACTATGATATTCCAACCAGGCCCATCAAAATTCAAGCAAATAAAAGCAAGTGACGAGCACGAAGTGGGAATATAAATTACCTTTTAGAGACTAGAAATAAAGCTTTCTGAACCGGCTGAAACATTGAGGAATGGTCACTTTGGCATTGATCGGATGAAATGAAATCAGCCAGAAATGCACGCTCCAATTTCAAAATGTTCGGATGTGGTGGTAATGTTGTGGTTTGACAACTGCATAAGAAATAACCCAGATTTTTAAAGCTGTTATGGTAAAACTCGGGGCATTTGTTAGAGCTGTATTGAGGAAAAAGCTTGATGGCAAGTTACTGAAAAGAAGTAGTGTAACAAGTTTTTCATACTTAGGCACATACGAGTATATGTTCCCAGCGAATATTTTCAATACTTTTGAATAAAATTTAATTTTAAAAAGCTGAAATCATTTAAACCCTTGAAAGAAGCCATATTTTGTGAAAATAAGGTTAATCTTGCTTTTAAATAATTCTCGGCATTAATTGGTTAACTTTGTACATACCGTAAAACCTCTAATTGAGCGCCACCCTGTTTTTTCAAAAATCGCTGTAAGCGATTTACTAACCCGGATTCTCCTGCGGTTACTATCGCTTCTTCAGATATCCATTTTCTCTTGGTTTCTTTTTTTATTCCATGCTAATGCTGAAAGAGGGATTTCGGGTTAGTTTCACCGCAAAAAGAAATTGCTTACGGCGACTTCTTGAAGAGACAGGGTGGCGCTAAATTAGAGGTTTTACGGTATATGCTATGCAAAAAAAGGAAAAAAAGTAAGAAAAAAACTTCAAGAAAGTACACCTAACATTACCATCAAACTAAAGTCCTTAAAGTTAGTATATTGCAACAACATTTTGTAAAATATAAATTATTGCTCTTTTTGTTTTTTGCTTGATCTCTATTTTATAGGTAAATTTATAACAATAAACAAACGATTTAGATTTTCTTTCATTATGTTTGATGTAACAAAAACTTAGTAAAAAGTACAATAGATAGAGTTTCAATGCAAACCTTGTTGAAACTTCAAACTCAGAAAATGGGTCAATACCACCACACTTTAATTCATTCTGCTGATCTCTTATCAATGTTTCAATGTTCTTCACACCTTTTCTTGGAATTACAACTTTTACAGCAAAATCTGGTTCTGAAAAAAATTTATCTATAAAATTTACCCAAAATGTAAAACAAAATTTGGACTATAAAGGTTAAATAAGCAAAAATTAAAAGAACTCAAAGCAAGCAGAATGAAAATGCTTTTAAATATTTTTTAAGTAAGTATCTTGTATCAAGTTAGTAAAGTTACCACAACCACAATAAATATTTAGTTTCTTTTAAAACAAACTTTTGACCAGGGATATCTTAATGACAATAAGATCTTAGAAATTTATAAGTTGTATTTAACCTGGCACACAATGTTGACCAGACAAAACTTTTTATTTAAATAGTAAACCCAAAAATCAGAAAATTAAAACCTTTTAAAAGCTAGAAACACAAACTGTAGTACTTTGATGTTGTTGGGTGTCTCTTTTTTCTTCAATTACAGAAGATATCACATCCCAACTGCTGTTTAAGCTTGCATCTTTTAAGGTACTATTATGAGAGACTACATCATTCTACATAAAACAAGAGTTGTTAATTATACTCAATTGAAAATTTTTTAAAATTAAATCATTAAACTTTATGAGCCAACAATTTAATAATAAATAAAGATTAGGAACTTTGAAGGAAAAGTAAATAATTTTTCTCACTCGAGTATGTTGGACATTTATTTTATCTCTACATTTATCCTCCTGACTTGCAGGAAAGCAACAGAGATGTTAATATGTAGGGTAAGCAATTACCCTGACCTGCTTCCAGAGATGACAAGATGTCACTGTCCGCTTGTAATTTAATAGAGATATGACTGTAATTTAGAACTGTTTGCCAAAGACCACCAAGCAGGGAAAAGTGCTGTAAAGTGTTTTTCCCAAGGACACAACAAAGTGATGCAAGTGAGTTTTGAACCAAGACCATGTTGATCATAAGCATGGTGCTTTAACCACTCAACCATGCTCCATTAATATAATTAAACACTTAAGGTTTTTCAAAGTAGCAAAACAAGCAAAAAACTATTATTTATTATTACAGTATAAAGTATTTTTAATAGCCTTATTCAAAGTCAACATGTAAGTAGATTTTGAACCTTTACTTTTTTTTCAAATTTTTATTACTTCAACTTGAAGTTGAAAATCAAATTTGGCTGGTGTAAAGCCAAAACTAAAAGCAGTAACATGATATTATATTTGTTTTTGGCTCCAAAACTTTTGAAAACATTTTTGATTTAGATATAACTCTTTTTTAAAGAAAACAGTTTTTTTAAACATAAGCATTTTAGTGAAATTTTATTATGTTGTAACATTTTTTGGTGGAAACTATAAAGTCATTTCTATTTATTTATTATTGGTCATTTGTCCTAACATAGGTTTCAACCATGAACACAAATAATTCTAATACATCTCCTGTTAAGCCTATGGAAAGTTTTTCTACTGCATTATGGTAGCAACTCCACCTAGTATTTCTAATCTCTGCCAAGCCCTTCTTTTTCTTCCAGTTCTCCTTAATTCCTGGTTCATTTTTTTTCTATCTTAGATGCTTGGCATCAGTTTTTAGGTATCTTGCCTTGTCCTTTATAGTAGTTTTTTATTACAGATTCTATCCTGTCATCGTATCACTAAGAGCCTTCTCTCTATACACCTTTTAAAGCACTGAAACTTCCTATTACGAGGGTCAGTCAATAAGTAATGAGACTTTTTTAATAACTCAAGTTTGCAATGACTGGTAATCAAAAAATGCTTTTTTATTTTTCAACATAGTCTCCCTCCTTTGCAACACACTTGTTCCATCTTGATATTAGATTGTCTATTCCTTTGGCATAGAATTCCGTGGACTGGGTCCTTAGCCAGTTGCTCACAGCAGCCTTCACTTCTTCATCAGTCTGGAAGTGAATTCCCCTCATACTCTCTTTGAGTGGGCCGAAGAGGTGAAAATCAGATGGTGCAAGGTCTGGGCTGTAGGGTGGGTGTGTTAGAAGTTTCCAGCCTAAATCTTCAATTTTGGCTAGGGTTCTTGCTGCTGTGTGGGGCCTTGCATTATCCTGAAGGAGAATCACACCTCTTGATTGAAGTCCTCTCCGTTTGTTCTTAATGTCTTTTTTCACTTGAGTTAGCAGCTCACAGTAGTTCTCTGAGTTCACAGTATTGCCCCTTTCCAAGAAACTGATAGTGATCGGCCCATTTCTGTCCCAGAACACAGTGAGCATGACTTTCCTTAAACTTTTCTGAGATTTGAATTTTTTCTTCACTGGAGAAGAAACATGCTTCCACTCCATTGATCGTCGTTTCGATTCAGGTTCATAATGAAAGACCCAGGTCTCATCAGTTGTCACTATTCTCGATAGAAATACATCTCCCTCCTTTTTGTATCTGCGTAGTGATGCTCTGGAAGCCATCAGGCGCTGCATTTTGTGATCATCCGTTAACATCTTTGGAACCCAGCGACAGCTGACTTTTGAAAAACGCAGCTTCTCACGCACAATTGCGTACACTGTGCCATGGGAGATGTCCAAGTTTGTAGCAATTTCATCTAAAGTGACCCTTCTATCAGATTTGATCAGGTCTTCAACTGCCTGTACTGCTTCTGGGGTAGAGACATCCACAGGTCTTCCACTTCTCAGATCATCAGTAATGCTTTCGCGTCCATCTTTGAATGCTTGCACCCATTTGTAGAAGTTTGCTCTAGACATACAGGAAGGACCATATTGTCTTTGCATTCTAGACAGAATCTCACATGATTTTACACTCTCTGCCAACAGAAATCTGATGACTCCTCTTTGTTCCAAGCATGAGCTGTTTCCTAGCCTAGTAGTCATTTCAATTTATCGTCACACCTACAGTAATCTGAAAATAAACAAGTTTTGTTGTAAATAAGATGACAACTCCATTCATAATCATCACATAAAATTTCAGTTGCATAACTCCAAGAACACCAAAGTAATTGAGAAAGTCTCATTACTTATTGACTGACCCTCGTATCTTCAGCCTTTCATGTCCTTCTTTCAGATGCATATGTAGCTATGCTGTATTTGTAACATTTATTAAGCCTATTGTTAGTTCAATTCCTAATCCAAAATTAATGAATTTTTTTGGTAGAAAACTGCCTTAGATGCCTCATCATTACTGATAAAGCTTCCTAAATATCTGAAGCTAGCCACCTAATAAATCTGTCTGTCTTCTATATATAATATATATATATATATTGCAGGAGTGAATCGATCTTCCCCGCAGAGTGCTCAATGAAAAAAAATCAGAGTAATTTAATACAAAATTTATTCAATCACTGTTTAAAAACCACAACAGTCTGTTTCATCCTTAGGATCGTCAGGTGGTTACTAGAAAAATAAAAAATATAGTTATTAGTGGTAAAAAAAAAAAAGATGCATATGGAATAAATGATATGTAGTTAAATTAAGCAAACAATACAGTTCCTATGATGTCATACAAGAAAAAACAACTCAAAATATACTAAATGCAAATATAAAGGTTTCCATTCATTTGAAGGTGAGGGAAGGCGAGTTGGGTGTGTGGTAAAAGATATAAAAGGAAAGAAAATAATCTACAAAGGAATAAAAAAATAACAAGAAAAATCGCATAAGATGAAAAAGTGGGTAAAAAATGGTGTGAACAATAGTGGAAAATATAAGTGGATTTAATGACAGACAAGAAAACACACACACACAAATATAAATATATATATATATGAATACAAAAGCCACAAAAGAGATTTTATTAAAATCTCTTTTGTGGCTTTTGTAATTTAATTTAATACTCTGAGTTTTCATTGAGCTCTTTACTGACAGTCTTGCCACTTTTATTATTATATATATGAATATATTGAGGTTGATTTCCCTTTTTCTGAATCTATCTAGTGTTTTTAGCAAATTGCTTTCTGTGTGTAAGATTAGATTTATCTGCATATTGTATGCTGGGTACTAATTTTTCACCTTCTTTAATCCCTTCAATGGCTGCTTCTATTGCTTTTTTAATTAACCAACAACTAAATGAAAAAGATTGAATATAGATGAAAAAAAATACACCTTTGTCTACAGTATATTACAATTTGGCATACAGTATATTACAATCTGCACTGTGACTGATCAGTCAAGCTATGAGTCTTCTAGATTTGTAAACTAACTTTATTTTCTTTAAAATTGTAATCTCTTGTCAATTCTGTCAAATGCTTTCTAATAATCTCTGTTACATATGAGTACATCAACTTCTCTTCCAACTTTTATTGATCTTTGACATAGAATTTTGGGGGCTCCTATAGAATCCCTAGCTCCTCTTCTACAGTCATTATACTTTGAAAAAAAGCTTAAATCTTATCCACATAGAATAATCCAGATATTCTCAAAAGTAGAAAAATGCTTGATATTCTCCTTCAAGACAGAAGAACAAATGTAATGATGATAATAGAAGAGCAATGACACATCTCAACTTCAGAAAAGACAATGTAATGAGATTGATAGGAAATTTTTCATAGGTAATACCATAATGTGGAACAGTTGTAACCCAGCACAAATTGATCAACAGTGGAAATGAGAAATAGACCCCTGTTTCCTTCATTACAGCTTACAAATAAAAACTTGTCTAAAACTAAACGAAAAAATGAAGTGTATTTTGTGTTTATCTCATTTAATGCATTGTTTATTGCAAATAAAGGATTAAAAAGCTAAGATTTCTTAGAAAAACCTAAAAAGTTATATTATCAATCAAAGCATTAAAAACAGTTTAATTTATCAAATTTGATGTAAAACACTAAGAAACAGTTACTATTCAGTGATTTTTCTAGGTCAAAGATGAACAACTTGCCTTATCAAATTTGATCTCTGCATTAAATACTACAGTCTCATTATTTTCACTTGCCACATTGTCAATAACAAAATCATTAAATTTGGATAAAAAATTGCTTGGCAATGTTGATTCTTTTTCGTATTTTGGAAGAATGTTCTAAAAAGAAAAGTATACATATAAGACTTAAAATAAAAGAAAATAAGAGCAAGTACATCTACTTTGCAAGATACATATTGGTTTCAGATTAACAAAATATTATTATTCAAAAATTACAATTTACATTTTAATCTGTACCTTAACAAGCAAATTTGATTGATTTGAATCAAAAAATAAAAACCAAATTTGATGAAAAAGTGGAGAAAGCATTTGTTTAAGTTATAGAAAAATGAAATTACAAACCTTAGCTATAACAAATGTAAATAATTGTAGGACAAAGCTATTACCATGTTACAAATTGGGAAAAACAATTTATATTAAAAATTTTAGGTGATAAAAACAATCCTTCATGACACTGCCAAGTAAATATGTAAATGCTGAACCAAAAAAGCATGCACAAGATAGGCTAAAAGTGTGACAATTAAATAAAAATATTTACAATATTTAAAAAGTTTAGACAAATTTAAGATTAATATGGCATAAAACTATGCATAATTCAAAACTATATACAGTAGTTAAATTTATAAAAACTGCACTTTGTTATCATTTTTTTAAAAGTTTATCAACAACTTCTGTATTTTTTATGTTTCAGCATTTTTATGTTGGTTTATAAAATAAATAGTATAAAGCAATTAACTAATATTTATCTTAAATGAAAAAGCAAATCATATCATAGGGTCATTTTATGTTAAGTGTACCAGAGGCCCCAATTTGACCCTCTCCAAATTCTTTCAAATTTTGTCAAAATGTAGTGTAGCATGATTAAAGCATGTCTTAAAAATTTTAGCTTTAATAAATAGTGTATTTTTAAAATTGCAATATTTCAAAGTTTAAGGTAGCCCCTGAGATAGCTTTCAGTTAATTGGTAGCACTTTCAAATGCATATCTCCAATTTTAAGCTAATTTTTTATATATTATTTTGGGGGGTTTATGAACCACCTAAGTTGGTACTTTTTTATGCAAAAACATAAGTTGGGTCAATTTTGAATGCTTGTGACTTTTTAAAAAAAAAAAGAGAAAGGCCAGGTTAGCTATAAATGATAGTTGCCTACTACACTACAACTTGATAAACTTTGGGTAAGAATGCTGCATTGTTATAAATGCTGCATTGTTATAAAGTTATTTTAATTCAAAATATGGACAAATTGGAAAAATAGTACCATCTTTTGGTAAAAAAATATCCCCATTGCTATCTATGTAAAATGCCTTTTTACCAGTGAAAAAGCATCTCTTTAAGAAATTGTAGAGAGAGCTTCATTATTGTGACTCAATTGTTAAGGCGGTGCATTTAACTTCCCAAATTAAACAAATTTTTTTGCGTGTCTAAAGATTGCTAAAAAAGTATGTCATAAAACTTAAAAATTACAAAATAAAAGTTTCAAAACAATGACTACATGTATGAGTGTGACAAAACATCTTTTTAGATAGATTTATTACTTCTTGTAATCATACAATGTACAATTTATTCAGACATTTTAAATTTTAACTTTCATCCAGTGCTTATGAATAAAGTTTATTTATTACAGCTTTAGTAAATGACATTTAGAAAAAATAATTATGCATATATTGAACATTTTAATTGCACATATTCAAAATACAGTCAGAGGCAAAAGAATAGGACCCAAGCTATTTTTACAAGCATGAAGATTTTTTAAGTTGAAAAAGGCATGAAGTTTTCAAGTTTGTGATTCAATTTGGATATAATCTTGCCAATGCTAATGTTTATAATGCTTCAATTAATAAGAATATTTTTGATTTCTCAATTTTAAGACCATTTACAAGATAAAATATTTAGAATAAAAAGTACAGCCAATATATTTTAAAACATAATTTATTAAGGACATTTCAAAATTACGAGTATAATTCATTCCATTATCAACTTGTAAAACTTCAAAAACAGTTTTACCATTATCAACTTGTAAAACAGTTTTACAAGTTGATAATGGAATGAGTTATAATTCCAAAATGTCCTTAATAAACTATGTTTCAAAATATATTGGCTATACTTTTTATTCTAAAATTAGTTAAGTGCTCCAAATTTCATGCTCCTAAAAATATTTACTTTCTTATTCTTGATTGTAAAACCATGCAAAAAGACTTTTTCTGTCTGCAATGTGTAAAATTAAAGTGCATTTAGTTAAAAATTACATTCTGGTTAGTAACTTAATCATCATGTACTTATTTAAGCATATAAAAAGTGTGTTTATTATGAATAGTTGAAACAAACACAATTGTTAATAATCACTTAACAATAGATTGTAAAAACATTCTATTTCAAGACTTTCTAAATTATAGCTTTTTCAGGATGAAAATTTCTTTAAATTTTAGAATATGACATTTTTAATATTTAATGTTTGTGTGATTAATAATGAGTCTTTTTTCCTAGAAAAAGCAGAACTTCCATTGAGCAAAGATCAAACCGAAAACAATAACGATAATTTGTAGGAAAATCTTTTGCCAATGTCCTAAACTTGCTTAGAAACTTTTCAAACAATTACTTTTGCCAAATATTTAAATGAAGACTTTTTAGAATGCACATTGCATGCAGCTACATGGGAAAAGAATGTTGAATCTCACATCAAAAGTTTAACAGTGTTACCCAACTGTTATGAAGATTTTTATTTGGGAATTTTCATTTTTTTAGTCTGCTTGCCTGCAGCAATTAACAAGCATTCCTTTTTTTTAGTAAATTTTCTGCTTTTTAGTCTTAGAAAGAATTTTTTGTATGTACACATTATCACAGCGGTAAATGCCTGATTTCAAAGCTGTGATTACTTAAAAGACAGGTAAAACATTTTTCATAAACAAAAGACAAAATTTTGGATAAAAAAATTCACTCAAAGCAGAACAAAACAGTTATTTATTGCAGATAATTGTTTTTTTTTTTTTAATTAGAAAAAAATAAGGCAATCCAAAAGCTTCAAGGAGACAGGGCTGTTTGGAAATTCTAAATAACTAGTACTTTAATTGAATTTTGTTTGCAATAACACAGTTAATAAGGTTTTTAGGAGTCAGACTACTTTGATTGAGCATTATAAATTAGATGTATGAGAATTAAGTACAGGGCTCAAATTCCAAATCAGCATTGGAGCTTAACCAATTTAAAATCAATATATATCAGTTGCTTTTTCATCAATTTATTTTAAATTTGATAATGAGTTCAATATATAAAGATTCAATTTATCTACTGTAATCTCCATTATTAACAATCACGGCTTGAACCTGGGACCTGAAAGGCCTGCAGGCCTACTTGATAAGCATAGCTCTGTCCGTGCTGGTAATGTTTTTCATGATGGACTTGATGAAGAAGGCCTTGGTGAGATGAGCAAGTCTGCTTGCATGTGATTCAACATACCCCCACACAAAACAAACCATTGAATTCCAATTGGGGCTGCTGAGAGGCCATGAGTCCTTGTAAACAAAGTCATAGCAGTAGGTCTCCATTGACTCCAAAGCAACAGTGGACACATTGCAGGGAGCAGAGTGTTGCTGTCACACCCTGGACCTGTCCCCAGCAATCTCCTTAATCCATGGCAGCACAGTGGTCTCCATCACCTCCAGATAGATCTGTGTGTTTACTTTGAGGCCCTTTTTACAGACATGTGAAGGCATCACATCCCCTTCCCTGGACCCCACGCCAAACACCATGACCATGACTGAAAACTTGATCTTCATCACCCAGGGCACATCCTGGGGCCCTACAGCAATCCAATGATCATTTAGCTTATTGTGGATCTGATCATGGCAGAAGTTTTTATCATCAGAAAATAACCAAAGGATTTTTGGCTCATTAGAATATTTTAACCTTCTCATCAACTCGGGTCTTGAGGAGCTTTTGTCCTTCATCTTGGGGGTCAGTAATTGGCCTATCTGTATCTTGTAAGACCTGCAGCACAATTCCTTCATAGCACAGGCATGTCAGATCACTGCAATTCTGGTGCTATGAACACAAGTGACTTCAAAGGGTCATCATCTACCATCTTCTGGACCTTGTTGATGAAATTGGTTTTTCTGACCCTCCTGATGTCCTTCTGGAACACCTTGTGGCTGATCACAGCACAGTGGTCCCTGGTCTCACTGAAAAGCTTCTTGATTTTCTGGACAGTCCTCAGGGTAACTCTAGTTATCTCAGCAAGCTTGGTAGTCTTGATATCCATGTTATGATTCACAAACATCATAACTACAGGGTGTCCCACAAAAAAGTTTATTTTTAAAATTTTTGTAACGCAAAAACTTGTAAAGATAAAGCAATAAAAGTTTCACCGTGCATAAATAATGTGTTGGAGATTTGTTTGCCATCAAAATCGTCGTTATCCATTTTACTTAGCTGATGTTACTGGAGCATAAAAATAGTCATATATTTTGATGATGCTGCTTAAATAACATGCTCAATGTGATCGCCATGGCGCAGAAGGCATTCCCTTACTCTCACAGCAAAATTCTGAATTACTGCTTTGCATGTGTCAGCGGAAATGGCTCTCATGAACGTAGTTATTTCTTGTTTAAGTTCGGAAATAGAGGTAGGCTTATTTTTATAGACATTATCTTTTGCGTAGCCCCACAGAAAAAAGTCCAGTGGGCTAAGGTCAGGAGAGTGTGGAGCCCAGATGTGGGAAGCTTTCAAGGAAATCAGCCTGTCTTCAAATTTTTCAGACAATAATTTTCGTGTTTCCACTGCAGTGTGAGGTGTTGCCCCATCTTGCTGAAACCATAATTTTTTCAAGTCAAAGCGACGACCACGAAGACAAGCAGTAAACTTTTTGATGACGTGGCGATAGTTTTCTTGATTAACCGTCACCACATTCTCAGCATTGTCTTCAAACCAGTAAGGCCCAATGATTCCGTCAGAGCTAAGCGCACACCAAGCTGTGCACTTCCTGCTGTGGAGTGATTTGGTGGTAACAACATTTGGAGGTTCAGTGCCCCAAATACGGCAGTTCCTACGGTTTACTGATCCATCCAGATGAAAATGTGCCTCATCTGAAAGCTGCTCAATTGTGAAAGGCATGATTAAGATAAAGGCTTCAAAATTTCAGGTATAAAACTCCTATTACCATAGAATAAAACCTGAAAAAATAAAAGAGTCAAATGCTCTAAAACAAAAGTAGTTAAAAATTAAAAAATAAACTTTTTTGTGGGACACCCTGTATGATACAGTGCCTCTTCTTGGTAAACTCTTTTGGCTTTAATTGATAATCTTTTGCTGCCATGCAAGTGCAATTGATACTGAACAAATTTTATTACATTTTTTTTCAAAATTCACCATGCTTGCATTAGCTAGAGCCAAAATATTTTATCATAAAATCAACACTGATTTGAAATTTGAGCCTTATATTTGAAATCTACAAGTATAAAAACTGAATGATCGAAAAACAATACAAAAACTGAGCAATCTGTTAATATAATTGTTGCTTCAGTCAAAGGCTGATTATTTTGTTTATAGCAATTTATAGTTAAAGGTGTATTAAAAATATTTTCTGGCAAGAATTCATTAATTAGTTGCAGTTCAAAGAGAAACTACCTATAATTTTTTCAGTCATTTTTTAGCTTTTTGAAAACTGCAAACATTCAGATTTTTTTTTAAAATAATTTCATAGATTTTAAAAATAACGTTTCTACTCAAATCATATAAGTATTATTGTTAATCATTGACTAAAATTGTTTGAAATGTCAGAAAAAATCAAATATGATTTGGTCAAAATTTTAGAAAAGAAACAAACTATTTTTAAAGTAATTTGCATACCTAAACTCTTTCATTAAGCCATAAAAGTTCATTGTTCAAAATTTAAATTTCAAAGATGAATGCCATTGGTTTTATGTAAATGGCAATAAAATATTCTTACAAATCAAATAACTTAAGAATTGATGTGGCCTACTTTTGGATTAACTAATTATCTGTTTCTGTTTCAAGTCAGTAGGATGGCAGCTGGATCAAAAAAACTTTAGTTTCATATTACTTGAAAGTAGGAATAGCAATGTGCCAAAATGTTTGACAAGCAAAACTATCTATTGAACATTTTATTGTTGTCATTTGGAAGGGCATCTACTGTGGGTCAGACAGAAAAAAACTGGGGCCAAGTGTTTACCCTTTTACTACCTCAGGCTGCTGTACAGTGTAGATCAGATGGTGGCATTGATGGTGTTGAGTATCACAGGGGTGGCCAACCAATTTGAGACGAGAGCCACATTTCTTACTGTGTTACAGCAAAGAGCCATATCATACACAAAGGCATACAATAAAATTACCCCACCTCTTACTTACTCATGCGCAAACCTTTGTTCAGCTACATTTATTGTAAATGTCACACACCAACATGATAATAACAGAAGTTTACCAGCCATTTATTGTTATGCGTGTTACTTAGTGGGACTTCTGGCATTCCTTGTATTGAGCAATCTTCTTCAAATCATGCTTGTATTCCGTTGCTGCCACTTGAAGCAATTCTTTCACATGGGTGTCAGTCAGTACAAATCGATGCTTTGATTTTATGTGTTTTAGGGTTGAAAACACAGACTCACAGACGTATGTTGACCCAAACATTGACAGTATCTTAAGCACAGCCCGCTTAGCATTGGGGTATTTTTCCATTGGCACACTTTTCCATAATGCAATACTTCCTTCTTTTACAGCAGGCTTCAGTTTGTCCTCCTCACAAAAATCAATCATCTCCAACTTAGTTGCAGCCTCATCTGAGACTAAGGGGCCTTTCAAACAATCCGTCTTTGAATTAAATGGGTCAATGAGGAATGTAATCAGAGGCCTTTTCAGTTGTAGATCAGGGAACCACGACACAAAGCTTTTTTTCAAGCTTTCAAGCAGTGTTGCATATATGGCTTTTTGCTTATTCAGGATGGCAATAGTGACTTGCCTGCTGGCTTCAAAGCAAAGTGGGAAAATGCATTAAATCTCCCTTTAAATATGTGCCTTAAACAGCTTAAGTTTGTTGACAAACGCAGACACACTTTACACCAGGTTGGGCAGTATTTTCAATTTACCCTGCAAATTCAGGTCCAATCTGTTCAAGTGACACAGCATGTTGACCAAAAAGGCCAGATCCATAATCCACTTGAGGTCCAAGAGCTCAGGATAATTCTAATTCTTCTATTCCATGAACAGTTTCACGGCATCTAAAAGCTGAAAAAACTAAGAAAGTACCTAGTTTTTTGACAGCCACCTTACAGTGCAGTGCAGTGGCAGGTCACCTGGAAGCCCTTGGTCTAGCTCAGTGATGAGATTTTTGAATTGCCACTGGTTAAGCAAATGTGTCTGGATGTAGTTGACAGTTTCCATTACAGTCTTCATGACGTTGTCCAACTTCAATGATTTAGACACAAGTTGCTCCCCGCGAATGATGCAGTAAAAATTCCAAAACTCGGAAAACGTTTGGTCAGCTTTGCACAGCCCCACATGTCCGTTCACAGATCCAATTATGGCTGGCACTCCATCCGTGATTATTGCAGTTAGTTTTGCTATGGGCAGATTTGCTTTTGCAATTGCAGCCATCATTGCTTCTTTCACATCTATGCCACAGGTTCTGTCTTTCAATGGCACAATATTAAGGAGTTCTTCTTTGGTCAAACAATCGTTTGAAATAAACCGTGCAAATATTGCCAATTGAGGCATGTCTTGTATCTCACAACTCTCATCTAATGCAATACTAAAATACTCGCAGGCTTGTTGTGATTCAATGGCCATGTTAATGTCCGATATTCTGTGTTCAACAGTGGGGCGTAACAGTTGGACGTCTGATATCATTATTTTTTTGTTTTCTGGATTCTAGATTCAGTTTGTTGTTTTCTGGAGACAAGATTTCAACAATGTCACAGAGGCATTTTTTAATGAATTTCCCGTCATTGTATGGCTTTTTGGCCTGTACAATGTTCCAAGCCATTTGATACGATGCAAGTGTTACTCTCTAAGTGCTTCATAAATTTTTGAAAAAACTGTTTCTGCTTTTCTGCTTCACTTTTCAAAATAATCAATTTATTTTTGCAAAGCTTAGTCCCTTTTGGAAGTTCACAATTGATGTTAGCATGGAGTAAGCTGAAGTGGCACTGAAGATTTGAAATTTTAAAATGCCCTAATGACACCTGACATATAAGACAAAATGGCTTACTATTACGTTCAACAAAAAAATATAAGCTCTTCCACTCTGTCAAAAATGTCCTGTGTTCATCCTCACATTTTTGCTTTGCTGTGCATTTGTTTTTTGCCATTTTGAGAGCGAACATGACACAAATTATTATTTAAATATACTAATACAATTTAAAAATATACTAATACACTTAAATATACTGATGCAATCTAAAAATATACTAACTACTAAAATATACTAATACACCCTAAAAATATACTAATAAACTTAAATATACCAATGAAACCTAATACAACTTAACTATACTAATACAGAATTAGGCTACTGATTTGTAAGAAAAAAAAGAAATGCTCATCTAGGAGTAATACTGAAGCCATTTTTAGGTAACAATGCATTTTGTGCACTGGCAAACTCAACATGACTAGATAATTAGGCTACTAGTACACAAAGCAGGACCAGTAAAAAGAGCCGCATGTGGCTGGGTAAAGAGCTGCATGCAGCTCGCGAGCCGCAGGTTGGCCACTCCTGCAGTATCAGATTTCATCATCCAAAACCATTAGACCTCATGCTCCATGTGGTGCACTGTTAGGACATGATCTGCAGTTGTTTAGTGGTACTGCACTACAATTCAACAAAGAATCAAGATCCCATTTGTGCATTGACAAAAGGAATTACCCAACACTAATCTGAAGACAGTTGAACTTAACCCAAGCTGTTTAGGGCAAGCTTATTCCAACAGGCCTGGTACTGATCATGGGTATGAAAGCACACAGGCTGGGTGTATTCTCATAATATTCCATGTTTTATATAGAATTGTCCATGGGAAGCACAGGTTGTTTAATAGATTATTCTGTTTCTGCAAGGTTGTTTAATAGATTGATTAATAGGTTGTTTAATAGATTCCACACAGCTGGCAAAAATGGGCATTTAGTTCTTTAGTCTCTCTTGGCAAGCATCTGAGCACTCACTTAAAAGATCATGCAACATATGGTCAGGGTCCAGAAATAGGTAAGCCAAGGAGAGTGTCGCTATCCTAGTTGGAAAAGCTCAGTTGGTTGGATGCCCTCCACGTATGAGTAAGTGGTTAATTGGAGTGGGATGCAGGCATCCAGTGGCAATGCACAAGGAATCATTTAAAAGACTGTCTAGGAGGCTCTAAACTGCTTCATGATTTGGATATAATAAATCCTTCTGTATAGAACTAATTTCTTAGAAGGAAATTCCCATGTCAAAAACAATGTAACAAAACACTGCCAAACCAAGCTTTTGTAAGCACTATAATTAAACTTAAGTTTACATTCTTTAAATATACAATTCTGACAAAAGAAGTTTATTTTTTTATAAAACAACAATCCAATTTTAATCCAGTTAAATATCCCCAGTGAATGATGGTGGCCAAATGCATTTTACTACTTTCACAACTCTTCCTACACCTTTTCTCCATCTACACTGATCTGCTGCATCTTTTTTCCTTAAACCCATCCTTCTCATTTTTCTTTCAACTTGTTCCCTCCATTTCATCCTTGGTCAGCCCTGTTTACATTTTCAATCCATTTTATGTACATTGCCTTCATCAAAACATCTTCCTCAAGTCATCTCCAAATATGACCATACCACCTCACACCATTTTCATTTGCCAGCTTATCTGCTACTTTCTTCAATTTCAACATGTCCATCAGCTCCTTCTATGAAAAAGCAATTTAATTTTTTTATATAAAATGCTATATATAAATGTTGATTACATAATATGATTAAAACCTTCAAAGTAGATGCTGGGCTATCTATTTAAAAAATACATAAGGCTAATTTAAGACCAATTAAACCATAGGCAAAAGAATTTTTTTATATAATTACTAACAAAATTGCATGCTTGTTCATATCTTATCTTATTATCTTATCATCTATATCATAAAATATCTTATTATTACTTTAATGTTGTTGCAGACACTTTCGTAAATTTTAAATTGATTATCAAACTTTTCAATTGAAGTTTGGTTTTCTTCTTGAAATAAAAATAAACCAGCAAAAGCTATTAAGTTTCCTTTTCGTGCTTGTCTCCACAAAAGATTATTTTGAAAAGATTTTGAACCCATACTATTCCGATAACTCATTTGCAAGCTGATTTTTGATGCATTTTCTAAGAAAAATCATAATTAAATTTTTTTTTTAATTCAATTATGATTGATAATGTAGTTCATTACATAATATTTTTTTTTTAAATAAACTACAAATCAAGTAAAAAATATTGATAAAAAAAAGCTATTGATTAAATATGAACAATATCACATACAGTGCATTCAGAAAGTCACTGTGCATCCATTATCAAATAAACACAGAAACTTTTGTTAAAAAAAAACAAGTATGGTTGTAGATACCTGGGTTGATGAATAAAATTATTACATTGATTAAGAAGTTTCATTTTTGATAAATTTTAGTGTAAGTTTGAATTTGAATTTGAATCAGACTGTACATTTAATACCAGCACGTTTCATACCAATTTCATTGTGATGTCAAGTTCTTTACTTTTTTACTTTACTGGATTTTTACTTGTGGGAAACATTGAAGCAGAAGGTGTATCAAAACAAACAATTAATTTTACAAGAGTTATATAACAACATCCAACACCAAATTACCACTATCAGTCAGAAAGAGATTCATCAAGTATTTGAGAACTTAACTGATCTTTGCATTTATGAGCATAGTGGATATTTTCAGCAGTTATTGTAAGTTTTGAATAAATTATTAACTTTCACCTGGCTGGTCATTGTTTTTTAAAAAAATATGCTGAATATTATACATACCACAACCATAAAATAATTAAAATCAAACTGTTATGTCACATTGAAATATTAGTTGCACAGTGACTTTTTGAACACACTGTAAAAACAATTGTTATATTTGAAAAAATTATACCTATTAACCAAGTACAATGATAAAATGCAAAAAGCTATCCCCAAAGGGTGATTAGAAGTTAATAACTTTACATAGAAAAGGCAGAATACAGAAAACTGTATTACAAATCACAAACTAATTTCTTATAATTTTTATAAAGCTTTAAGCCATTAAAAGAAATGCAGCTTATTCCATAAAAAAAAAGGTTGTAAATTTTAATAATTCATATTTAGCAATGCATTTCTTTTTAAAAAAATGTAATTTTTCAAATATTTACCAGTTTACATAAAACTATAAAAAGTATGTAGATTTAATTACCTTTTAGCTTAGATCGAAAATGTGGTTTCCAAAATAATGAAGCAGTTTGTTCTATACAAACTTGTGGACTTGATATTGACTGTATTTGAGCTCCATTAACAAGTCTTTCTTTTCCTAGTAAAATTCTTTACTTAATTACAAAGATCTTTAAAATATTAACAAAACAGTTTATCTCCAAATAAAGATATACTTCTCAATATTATTTGACAATGATCATTTATTTATAATATTAATGATATGAACAAAATTCAAAATTACCTTTTACAATTACATCCTTGATAGATTTGACATATGTTTCAAAGACAACATTGTTTTGGGTCCACAAGAACACTTTTGTGAAATATTTTGAAACCAAAACCATCTTGAAACTGTTTTGCTACATTATTTTATGCTATATTTATATAACAGGTTAAAAAATATTAAGAATAATACACAGCCTAAAAAATTAATTAACAAAAAAATGTTTTTTTTAATAATTTTTCAAAAAATTTTTAAAAACAAGTTTTAAACTGTTTGTCATAAAACTGTATCAGTTAGGAGCATTATGTTCAAGTTTAATTGGTGCAGTTCATACTCAGATGGTTAACCACTAACTTGATTCTATTTATAGTACATTTTATTCACTTATTCAAATAGAATTAAAAACCAAATAAAAATTAAAACAAAGAATTACAATAATAGAGACAATTCCATATGGCATAATCATAACAGAAGTTAACTTATCTAACTGATATCTGCCAGAGAGTAACTTAATATACTACAATTTGTGACTAAGCCACATCGCTGTACACAAGTGGGCATATTATCACATGATCATATAATATGGAATGGCAGAATGTCGCTTTGTCTTTTCAGTGCCATGACTTGACAATGCATAAAAGGTATTGCTGGCTTTATGCATGGTTGTTGTGGCGTGGGCGTGGGCTTACAGTAGTGCATCGCTGTGGAGCAGCTTTTGGGCCTGTGAACAAATGACATAAGTAATTAGATAAAATACATAAACGGTTTGTCCAATAATCCATGAGTTGCATTTGTTTTTATGTGTGGAATGTCAGTGTCCGTCAGTGAAACTTCATATTCTTAAACTGTATCATATTTATGGAAGTGTTTCCTTTAGGGTGATTTGGCTGGTGTCAATGATATGGCTTTTAAAAATCCAAGACCATTCTCAACATTTTTATACATCTGTAACTAGAAATAGTGTATAATCAAATATTCAATAAGACCTAAATTTAATGATTTTCAGTGAGCTACTTACTGCAGGAAAGCATTTCTATTTCAGATAATATGAATTCAGGAAGTTCAAGCATATGTCTTTTCTAAGGAGCAATCACCAACATTGGTTCTCTTATCAATTCTCAATCAGGCCACAATCTTCAAAACAGTTTCAATCTCTATCAAGAAAGAGTGTATGCTATGCAAGAGAATTGGAATCAATTCATATAACAAATTCAAACCATTAAATGGACAATCAACCTTATTTTTTAACTGATTATTTAAATCAATTTACACAGTTGGCATGTTCTACTCTTTTCTAAACTTTATACTTCTTAAGGCACGTTTACAGCCGTTTACAGTACTTTTTTCTTTCAGTGCGATCTTGGTTTGTTTTATTGACGCTCAAATCCACTCATATTTTCATAAAAAAATGAGCGGATTTGAGCGTCAATCGCACTGATAAAAAAATACTGTAAACAGCTGTAAACGCGCCTTTATGCTACTTTATTCTTTCTTTGAATTGTATATTTATATATATATATATAAGTATATTTTGTTTTATTTTCATGTTTGTGTATTTGCAGTGCATCCAGAAAAGGTTTCCAGACCTGGTGAGGTTTCTTTTTGGAAGGTTTTCTTTACTCACCATGCTCAGTTGAGCTAAATTCATAGTTAGCAATAAAGGGCGGTTGTGCCTCCCAATGATTTATGTAACCATTCTTACACTGCACATTTTTTGTCTTTTTAAATATTAATATTTAGTTTGAATTTAAGGTAACATGGCCGTGCTTCTCATTTTTTCTCTTTCTCAACTCTCTCTATACTTTCTACATGTTTAACGTTTGTCATTGTGTCACATTTCCTTTTCATGCTTCATGGTACATTGCATATTACTTAATAACGTTACTAAGCATGAATGAAATATCATCATCATCATCAGAATGTGAAATTCGAAATTGCATAAAAACATGTAAAAGTTAAATTCAACGTTTTAAACCAAATTTTGTGTGAAAATATGAAATTATATTTGAGCTGTCCAATTAATAGCTACAAAGCTCATGAATCTCCAACACAAACATAACTGAGAACTGAAAATAAAACATATTTTCTTAGTCTAATTAAAAAAAACTAATAATAATTTGAAATTAAAATAAATCATTTAACACCAAATACTAAATAACATAAAATGTTGTTATGTTGTTTGTTTTTATGTTATCAATAGTTTTGGTAAGTTTTTTCTAACTTTTTCAGGTGTGGAAGAATTATAGTAAAATGCGAACAAAAACCACATTTACACCAACTAATATTAAATGTAATCAGAAACTAATGTATTTTACATAGTAATGAACAGTAGTAAAGTCCCAAAAAAGACATTAAAAAAGGGCCAGATCATAAGTCTGGTGGCAGATAAAACGTTTTAATAATTTTTAATACAATAAATATGCAATGGAATATGCAATAAAATATAAATAGACCATGTAAAATGTATTTTTATTTTTCTTATTATTTTGTATTACTTCATTATTATTATGTTTATTAGATCTTGTATTGAAGTATTATACAATAACTTTATTTATCTTTTTATTATCATTGGCGTAGGTAAAGAATACGGACCCCCCTTGTAAAAATAATTTAAAATAACAAAAATAAAATAATTCCGAATAGGGTTAGGGTTAGGGTTAGGGTTATGGTTAGCTAACCCTAACCCTAACCTACGTTCTTTACCTACGGGGTCCGTATTCTTTACCTACGCCATTATCATTTCATACCGTTAGCACTGTAGCACATATCATCTAACATTTTTAAATAATTAATCACCTTTCCAAAAAAATATTTAACATGCCTATACTTGTTGCTGTTTGGTTTGAGGTTGTAGCTTAGGCTTTGACGTAGCTTATTTGGAGAACAACTATCTTATATTTTGCGTTATTAAAATGTTTCGTTGAAGTTGCTGTTCTGTATTTAGCCTTTTTATTAGATTAAATTGGTAAATTTTATTAGATTGCAATTATACTTATGTCATTAAAGCCTGGTCTCAAATTTTACAAACACTCAAGTACAATATAAATCGGAAAAATTGCAGATTCATTTCTCAATAAAAAATAGGAATAAAAAGATCCAGGAGCAAAATAGGAAAAAAAGTAAAATTTGTACGGAATTTCGGCATCTTAGAATTCAGGGAGTAGAATGCAAACAGGTAATCCTTCCTTATGAAGTATTATAATAAAACTCGAGAAAAAGTTTGCAAAATATTTAATAGATATGCATTATGAAAGTACCTTGGAGAAAGACTTTAGTGATGCAGAAAATTTTAAGGTATTCTAATTGCATATCACAAATCATTCACTTTTGTAGAGATAATAACTCGTAATTGAATACAATGTGTACTAATTCTTTTCATAGCCATATGTTACAAACAGCTAAAGTCTAATTCAGTCACTTAATTTGTTATTTATATTAGTTGGTTAGTATTTATATCTCTGCTATTTATAGATAAACAAAAAGATTAATGCTGAAAGCAAATCAAAAAAAAATTCAAGTGATCAGCAACTTAATGTCAATCAATATGAAGGTATGACTTTTTTATCTTGTAATTCTATAAAGTAAGTGATATAAACATGTAATTTTTTCAGCTAGTATAATAAAAAATGTGATTCTTTGTTAACCAAATAAAAATAAAATGTTATAAACTTACACACTGTGAATCATGCCAGCCAGCCAGCCAGCCAAAGCAACCATCCCATAGATGAAATAATTTTTTAAGGTTGTTTGAAAAAGATTTCATCACCAAAAATGTATAAAATAAGATTACTATGAGTTGCTAATAATGTCCAACAAATTGTTACAAATTTTAATTTTAATTGAATCTTTTGTTTACTAATTTTTTAACATTCAAATGCGTTATGCAAATAATAACCTAATTTATTTATCAATATAAAAAAGCTGTTTGTAACCAAGTCTTGAGCTAGTTCATTTCTTAAACCTTTAAATGATTAAATCTGTTTTATGGTAACATAGTTTTCAAGTAACTTATCAAAAGCAAAGCTTTGAAATAAAAGTGATATAAAATACTGGTAAATAAACCAAAGGTTATTAAAGAATATCAATAAAGGTTTTCTAAACTTTAAGCTACTGTAATTAGGCTCAGCAGTATGGTGGTAGAGTGGTTAAGAGAGCTGTGATTGTAATTGACATGGCCTTGGTTCAAAACCTACGTATGACATTTTGTGTCCTTGGGAAAGACACTTTACAGCACTTTTACCTGCTTGGGGTCTTTGCAAGCACTTCTATATTTCAGTCACATCTCTTAATAAAAAATAAAAAAACAAAAAAAAATTCAACCAGCAGCTATACCTTGGCATCTTTGGAACCCATTGGTGTAATTGTTTGACAGTTGCTTTATGGATTATATTTCCAACACTTTCCTGCAAGTCAAAAGGATAAATAAAGAGCAAAAATAAAAAAATAGCAGCAACAGCAAATTTTAGTATTATAAGGTTTTAAATTTAAAGATATTTTTATTATGTTGGTTATGTTATTACTATTTTCTTTCTGTACATATCAGTTATATAGTTTTTTACATTTTTTTTCAAATGTTTGTGTGTCTAGTTATTGATCTAACACATTGTTTCTGCAAAACTTATTCCAAAGCAGATTATTTATTTTAATGTGCTGTAGTGAGCACCTTGAACCTAAACTGTTATTGAGCTATACATTAATTCTTAGAGATGTAGCAAACAGCACATTAAGGCAGTTTCAAGTCTTTATTACACCAACGTGAAAAATCTTGATTCACAAATGTATAAATTACTGAAAGAAAACAGCACTTTAACTTATTCTTTACTGACTCACAAGTATGAAATGGTGACTGCTAAATTCCAATGCAGAAAATTTGCCTTGGTAAATTCCATCATAATATATTCTACTATAGGGTTTTGTTTAGGGTTAAGTGTTAGGGTTAGAGTCAGGGTAATACATTTACTTGTCAACTACTGTACTCTGTACTTGTCAACTTTTAGCGTGATAAATCAACAATAATCAACATGGTGTGATATAGAATATGGTAGAATATACCCTGGTGGAATTCACTGTGATAAAATATAACTAGAACCATATGATACAGACACCTTTTTCAAAAGCTCAAACAAACTCTTCATAAAGTCAAGTCAGTTTCCAAAGTTTCCAAAATTCTCAAAGTCAACAACTTCATTCTGTAAGTCATGTTTGGTGAAAAAACCATTAGCAATATCAAAAGTTTGATATTGCTATTGATATTGATATAAAAAAGTTTGATATAGCAATATCAAAAGGTTTTTTCACCACTTCCAAATAAACATCAGGTGTTTAGAAAAAATACATCAAAAATTCTTTCCATAAATTAATAAGATGTTCTAAATATTACAGATTATAGATTAATGTCTCTGTTACTGTCAATAACAGATAAAAATGCCTTAAATATTATAATATAAAAGCATTACTTTGTGATCAAAAAAATCTTTAAACATAGCACTTGCAACATGAAACAAACCTGAATAATTGTGTGTGGCTTGGCATCACTAGATTCAATGCAGTCAATATATAGTGACATGGCTTAAGCTACTTGGCTTTTATACATGAGACTGAAAGCGCATTAATGTTTCCCAAAAATTGTCTTGCAGACTGTTAAGGAACTGCAAACCCAACTCAAGAACCACAAGGATATGTCTATACAGATAGCCTACTTGTTAGTGATATAGCAAGGTAGTCACTAAACCATAAAACACATCACAATGCAAACCGAAATTATTTTTTGTTGCATCAAATACAGTATTTCAACACATTTTTCATCCATTTCTGTGTGGCTCAATTCCAATGTGGCACAGGTTGAAAAACCATGATCTATCATGAATAGGTATTGTTTGTTTTTTTTTATCAATAAAATACAAAAACAACTTAAAAATATGACTAATTAAACTGTTTTTATCTTATTTACTTTTAAATTATGTTGAAGTTTGTTTTTAACCTGAAATTGGAGTTAAAAAGTGTTAGGCTAAAATTGAAATTGGAGTCAAGTTAATGCCTAATTTTTGTCTATGCAATTTTCTATTGTAAAATTATGTTTTAAGTTAAATTTAAAAAATACAGTTAAGCAATTGAAGGAAAGTTTTTTTTATTAATCAGCTAGATTACTGAAATACTGGTAAGGTGGAGACCAGAATTTAAGATTTTGTTAAATCTGAGTTAAGTTTATTGACAATCTTTAAGCACTTAACTGTATTTTTAAAAATCAGCTATTGTTTAATCTAACCTAGAAAAAATTTGTATAGTTGAGAATCAAACATGAATGCATTGCTTTGTGTTCCAATGATTTGCTACTTCACCATGCAAATTGCACATACCTTATATTAAAATAATAATATTAGAATTAGTTTTAAAAAAACTTTTCTGAGAACTTTAGTTTTAAAAAATGTTCCATTACTGATTTAGGTTATTCAATCTTGTAATTGTGCACTGGTTATTTAATCTTTTAATTTGTTTGATAATATTATCATCATACATTCTTTGTTCTTTTTCATTTCTTATATTTTTATCTGATTAAGGTGTTGCAGCCATGCTTTCTACTGTTTTGTACTTTCACTTTCTGATTATCTTATGCATGTTTTAACATCTGATGTTGTGCTGCTTCTTCCTTTTCTTGATCTTTTTAATATTTATAATTTTTTTGTTAAACTGTTTAATAATGATCAAGAATGAAATGAATGAACAAATGAATTGTTATATCTAAAAGATTAAAATTATGATATCCAGACCTTAATTGTAAGAGATTTGCAATCTGTACCAGGCCTCATGCCACTGCTTTTTTTGTTTTTTTTTTAATATTTAAAGGACGTTTTGTGTATTGTACATTGTTTATGTAAATTTATACCTTGTTTTGTATCATCAATTTATTTTTTAGACTATAAAGAAAACGATAAAAAACGATTTTATAATCTTCCACCACCATCCAAAAAAGGTTGGCTATTTGTTTTCTTTATAGGTTTTTAAGATATGTTTAAATTACACTAAGATAATATTATTACATTGCTATTATTTTTATAGATTGCCTTTCGTTTTTGTATTTTTACCTTTTTATGTTTGTGTAGTAAAACCTCGTCAATCCCGTGCGCAAAGGCAAAGAATAAAGAAAGAAACTCTCTTTGAAATCTCTCATCTGCATGGTCATCATTCAAATATTCATTCACTTGAAGTCAAAGGAAAATGGTTAATCACTGGAAGGTGAATTTTTTTGTATGTTTTCTCATGTAGCATTACGGTTACCATATTGGTTCAGCTTATTAAAAAGAAAATGTTTTTAAAAGTAAATTTTATTTATGTTTATTTTGCATTTTCCAATCTAAGAGTTTCCACCAGAACCTTCATATCTTTTAATTTTGGAAAATGTTATTTATTTCAACACTACTTGTTTACCATCATGATTATTTAACAAAATCTTTTAGCCAAGATACTTCTATAAAATTGTGGGACTTGTCAACTGGAAAAGAGTCACATCATTTGCATGGACACAGTGACGCCGTTTCTTATCTAAAGATGGTGGATGGAGTTGAAAGCAAAAAATTATGTAATTTGAAAAGTTTTTTCTGCTGATCAGTTTAAAACCCACTGAGAATTAACATAAATTCTTTTAAAAGAGATACCTTAATTTTCTACCTGATTAAATTTTTTCTACAAAACCTATTAAAAATTTTACAAAATAGCAAGTAAACATAAAACATCTTTTTATTGTATAGGTAACTACAACATAACATAAAATGTTTACTCATAGTTGTTTCACGATATTTGCAATTATTTCAAAAAACAAAATCTATATATTCTACCAACAATTAGAAAAACAGCCTAACGTATTCTTAAAGATTTTTTTTAGTGCTGTACAAATGTTATATGTGCAACGTTTTGTGTTGCTTAGACTAACAATTAAAATCATTACTCTTGTTGTTGATTTGCTCATCTAATTGATAATTGATTATTTCGTGATGAATATCAAATTGGACTAATGTATTTTCTTTCTTTTCGAGACACGAGTTGCTGTCACATAAAACATTTGTGTAACGTTTCTAGTTATTAACTTTGGATAAATAAATGGTTTTAGTGTAGTTACTTCTATAGATAATTTGATAATCAAAGAAGAGGATGAAAACTGGACAAATGAAAAATCCAATGCAATCGATTTTCTTTTCATTAGTTCGTCCAAAGACTGCTCTATCAAGATATGGACACTTCCTTCAGGAATATGCTTAAAGTCAATCTATACTTTTTCGCCAATATCCACGTTTTTGCTTGTTCGAAATGTGGTTTTTGCCGGTGAGTTTCTATTTTCTGCTTTTTCTACTATGTCTGCTGTATATCATTGCTGCTTTAACTTTCGGTGTAGTTTCTTTTTTCTACGAATGCAACTTGCTCGTTTTTTGGTATTATTTTATTTTCTATTTTAAATTTGTTTTGAACGTCTGTTTGAGCCACATCTTGACCGCTTTTTTGTTTTTTTGGAAAAACTCTTGCTTTAACAAGATGTCTAAAAAATTGGTTTATTTCCGTCTATTATATTAACTGCTTTAAAAAAGCATTCGGGAAGAACCAATTAATTAAGCAAAAATAACCCAGATTCAAGTTCAGAACCAATTTTGCGTACTTCTATCAAAGAAGAGCATCAGTTCACTCTATTCTGATTCGCTGCTCTAGAATTACAATTATCTAAAGATTATTTAAAGCCTACTTTAAGAAGTTTTACGATAGTTGGTATGGTTGAAAGCTTCTTTTTGTTAATGAATTTTCTTGAATAGATTATTACGATTTTATTTTGCTTGTCGATCCTAGGTCTTCAGATCAACCCGCCTTGAAGAGTTGTTAAACTCATTTTAAAAATTGAGAGAATCGAACCAGACGCTCGGCCATTTTTGGTCACGTGGTCGGCTGCCTCAAGTTTCCTATTCTTTAATTTGAATTCTAGTATTTTCTATTGTGATGCAAAGTAAAATTTCGCTTTAGGATCCGACCACGGGAAACTGACTGCTTTTAGTTTAATAAACGGCGCACAGCTTTGCGACACTCTAATACACGATGACGAAATCACCGCACTGAAAGCAAGTACAGTATATATTTAATCGGTGTTGATTTAAAACAGAACAATGAATATAGTTAACGATAGTCAAATTTTTGTTCTTAATTAAAATCAAAGATAGTTTTGTTGAATGTATTTTGTAAAAAGAAGTAGGATTGACAATTTTTTTTTTTTTTAGTGGAATGAAAAATATCTTTTAACAACTAGCGTAGACGGTGATTTAAAGTTTTGGAAAATACCTTCATTTGAAAACCATTCTGATATAATTGAAAACGAAATAGAACTTGAGTTAAAAAAATCATGGATCGATAGTGGAAGTCGATTGGAGAAAAGTCCGATTTTAAATGCTTTTTTTTATCAAGATAAAGTTTTGTTTGGAGATAATAAAGGAATTATCTACTTTACCGACTATACGTTGGGTGAGTTTTTTATTTTATATTCAAGTAAAGTTGGTTTGACAAAATGTTCCATAATCGTTCGTTTGGTTTTGCTTCTTGCTTAAAATTGAAGTCAATTGAAATGACTGTAAATACATTTGGATTTGATTAATAATAAACTTAAGGGCACATCGGAAATATGTAATCTCTACTGGAGATTGCACAAGCTTTTTTTAGAAAACAAAAATTGTTTTTCAAAATCGAGTGAAAACTTTTAAAAAAGGTTTTAGCCCAGAAACAACTTTTTTGTTTTAAAAAAAAAAAGTCGAGAAAATATAAAGACTTCAATAAAACGTAGCAAAAGCCTTAAGGTGCTCGCCTCTGCTTCAGTTATTGTAATAAAATAGAACATTTCTGCGTTTTCAATTTCAAATAATATGCTTTTGCCATAGAATCAATTATTGAAAGTGTTTTATGATTCTGTCCGCTTACTGTAGTGGTTATTCCTGGCAAGAGAAAAAGTTTGAGTTTAGCCCAGCTTATTTTCACACTTTGTTACCGGGCGCAATGTTGCGAAGTTCGGTACCGTTAATTCTTGATCTGCTTTGGCGTGTATAAATAGAGATTTAAGGTAATTTCTTAAAATCCTTTTCATGCTTATGGAAAATTGCCATGTGATTTTTTAATATACGGCCAGCGTTTGATGGAGGTAAAAAATTAAAGTTATTTTTTTATTTTATCACTATATTTATCCTGACTCGCGGGGAAGCGATGAAGGCGCTAAAAGATAAGGTAAGCAATTACCCCGACCTGCTTCCGAAGATGCCAAGATATTGCTTTGCGCTTGTAATGATTTATAAGTATGATATTAGAGATATGACTTTGATTTAGAACTACTTGCCAAGACCACCAAGCAGGGAAAGTGCCGTAAAGTGTCTTTCCCAAGAACACAACAGAATGGCGCGAGAGGTTTTTGAACCGAGACCATGTTGATCATAAGCACGCCGCTTTAACCACTCGACCATGCTTCCGACAAATTATTGTGCGTGGAAGGTGGTGCTGACTGTGTCGGTTTTCAGAGTTCTTTTATTTAGCCAACAAAAAACTCATCTCAAAGCTTAAAGATGAGTTTTTTGTTGGTTATTTTCAAATTCTGTACCACAAACCTCTTTAAATTCTTTCACTTAAAAGCTCAACCACCTGCGGACTGGTGTTAGGCGATTCCATTCGTCCTTGCACAAATGGGGTTACGCTCCTTCACCGAATTGCGAGTGTGGCGCCTCTGAGCAAACCGCAGACCATGTACTAACAGCGTGCCCTATACATCGGGCACCACATGGAGCACGAGGTCTGACGGTTTTGGATGACGAAACTCGGTGCTGGCTTAATAACACCACTGCCAGCATCTGATCCAGGCAGTGCAGCAGTCTGGGGTAGTAAAAGGATAAACCCTCGGCCCCAGTCCTGTTTATGTCTGACCTGGAGTGAATGCCCTTCAAACGATGACAAAACGATGACTTAAAAGCTAAAAGAAGTTTTTGCGTTTGCAGAGGAGCTCTCCTCTTCTGTTATTACACGTGACAAATCAACTCGCGTCGATTCGTTTTGTTTGCTGGATCATCAACTCATTCTTGCTACCTTTAATATCAAGACCCAAGAGCAAAGATTGCACGGTGAAACATATGGAACTAATTTTTTTAGCTTTACATTGATCTTGAATTCAGTATTTATTTTTCTGTTTAATCTGTGCAATTTTTTTTCAGTTTATGACGTCGAAGATAACCTCTCTTATCTCACTTCCTTCAGTCATCCTAGTTTAACTAGGATTTCGTGTTGTTGTGCGTATCGCTCTTCCCATGGCGTGTTTTTAGTAACTGGAGGTTCAAAATTACTGGAGTGGAAAAAATCCTCGTTACTGTCCTCTACCAAGTATGAAAAGTTGTCAATTTTGTCAAGCTTTAAGATAAAATTTTCGTCCAGTTGAAGTCATAAAAGAAAATCATCTGTAGAAAAACGTGTAGTTTCTTTTTTTTTTATTTGCTGTGATTCACAATTAAGAGCGAAACTTTGCCAAATGTTCTGAAGCGAGAAACATTTGAAAAAACACCAAGTCTACAAGATTTCATGAAGTTAAAAAAAGCATTTTTCGAAATGTATTGTTGTTATGTGGTCAACGTACATTGTACGTAAAATGCTGCTTAGTGCTCATTAATAAAATAGCTTCGAGTTCGTTCTATATATGTGCAGCGAGTTGTAGAAGAATGCTCTTTATATGATCGTTTTTATGTTTACCTTTTTACCTGAATAGAAGTTCCAACCTTTGGTTGCCCTGCGAGTTGAGGGTGTCCTTCAAATTGTAGGTTTTTTTATTTTTTTATTTTTATCTCTATATTTATCCTCCTGACTCGCAGGAAAGCGACGGAGGCGCTATACATAGGGTAAGCAATTACCCCGTTTGGAGATGCCAAGATATTGCTGCCGCTAGTAATTTACTAGAGATATTACTGTAATTTAGAACTGCTTGCCAAGACCACCAAGCAGGGGAAAGTGCCGTAAAGTGTCTTTCCCAAGGACACAACAGAATGGCGCAAGTAGGTTTTGAACCCAGACCATGTTGATCATCAGTCCGGTGCTTTAACCACTCGACCACGCTGCCGACTGAAAAGGTGATGAAAACGAAAGAGCCTTTGTTATCGTCGCCTTTTCTGTAGCAATAACATGATTTTATTTTGCTAGAAAAGCGAGCGGCGATGCCCAAGATTCGTTTGTAGTCGTCGGCCAACCTGCCGCTGGCATGACTGACGGCGTCGTTTCGTCCGACGCCGAGTCGCGCGATTTCACGGACGATGATCTTGCCGTCGCTGATCAATTTACCGACGACGATTCGACTTCAGAGCCAAAATTGCAAGAATCCAACACCACTTGGTGGTGTGCTTTGTTCTAATTATTTTTTTAGACTCGGTGCAATATCGATTTAAGTTGGTGTGTCTTATCTGTCTGCAATACACCTGTGTTTTTAAAAATTGCTTGTGCTTTTTAACTCAATTTAAATTAATTAATATATATGTAGTTTTAATGTGTTCGAGTTCTTGTTAAAAATTTAATTTTATCTTTGCGAGGAAGAAAACGTCTACTTTTATTTTGACAGCTATGTCGGCTTAAGTTTTGAATTGTTGTTAGACTTTCTATACTGCCGTGATTGACTATATTTCTTTAGTTCCTGAAAAATTCATTTAAAACCAAAACAACGGTCGTATAATCGTAATCCTACACAAAAAATTAATTACATTTAACTGAAATGGTAAGACAGCCAAGCAGATTAAAATAATACCAAACTTGCGATTGTAAATGAATTTTACAGTTATTAGCCCAGCCCAAGCAATAAAAAGTAATTTAATATGTAAAACTAAAAAAAATACAGTAGATATATGGACTACCAGATAATGTGTACACTTTAAAGTGCTAATTCAAGAAGTTTATTACGCTTGCATGCTATTCTATCTCCTTATTATTCTCGTAGTATACTGACCGACAGGATCCCTTCCAACTTCTTTTTGTATAGCGTACTGCGGCAGGGCCATATAAACGGACAACATTGATGCTCTAATTTGACTTTTTTCATATTGCATTTTGAACACTTATTGCTTTTACCAATTGCACAAGTGCAAATACTTAACTACAGCATGATGTCTAGTTTTATCATTACTGATCGTATTGAAGGTGCTGCAGCTTACAAATCTGCTAGTTTGTTATGAAGGCAATAATTAATTGAGCGTTTGCAACAGTCAGCAAGTACGCTGCACTATTCGTGACTTCGAGACCAAGATTAAGTTATTATATCCAGAGGTGGGGAACCTTTTTGCTATTGGAAAACTTGCTTTAAATTTTTGAAAAGAGTCCACATAAGTTAAAATAACAAAGAAAATTGCGTAATCATTTTGAATCCGTCTCGGTTTTTTGATTCTCGTTGCCAAAAAGTAGTGATCTCTAAAAAAAGGTCATCGTTGTAATGTCTTAAAACGCGCCCAGTGATACGCGAGACATACACAAGGGAAAACGCGCAGCAGAGTTCTTCTATCAAATTCTTTATTACAGAACGGTCCAACGCTGCGGTTTTCTGTCAACAGAAAAGACAGAGTTGGAGAGAAAATTTAGAATAAAACAACAACAAACAATTACCAAATTAACAGCATATGAAATAACGATAAACCAACAAGTGCACACCATTAAGCAGTAAAGCAGATTTACAAAATTAAACGATTTAGTGAAATTAGAATTTAATTTTAAATACTGTATCTGTACCGAATTAATTACCAGCTAAAATTATTAAAATAAACATTTAACTTCATTACGATAAAATTTCACCTGAATTTTCTTCACTGGCAATTCTTTATACTTTAAATATTTGACGCTACAATATATACTCAATTCAGCACAATCTTTGTCAAAACTTCACTGCCCGTACGCATTGTCTATAACTTTCACTGGTTGCAGTTAATTCCTTTGTCTTCAAAATCAACGAACCGTCTACTAGGCGACCGTTTTAGAACGTCGCTAAAACAAAGCGAGTTATTTAAAATTACGGATTGCCGACAAAGCGAATTGCGATGTTACATTCTCCCCCCAAAAATGCAATTAAAGTGAAACGAAATTCATTTTTACTAACAATACACAGAAAACATCGCAATCACCCCATGTCATATACATTTACAAACTTACAACAAATGAATAGGTTTTACGGACACATAAAAACAAGACAAAACACGGAGTGTCAAAGTTTGTTGTTCGGTTCTTCATCACGGTCACTGGTTATTGATGGAAGGAACGAACTGTTGTTGTCATCGGATTTCAGGATCAAACACAACCCAGATATTGGACGACGAATGCGACCATATTGAGTTTGGACTTCGACGGTTCGTACAATCCCTTGACGATCAGGAAACTGTTCGACTACACGTCCGAACCTCCACTTCCCTCGCGGAGCATTATTTTCGATAACAAGCACAATGTCGCCGATTTTGAGATTACGTTCAACGTCAGGCCACTTTTGGCGCAAAGCGATAGTCGGGATGTATTCTCTGGACCATCTTTTCATTGATTTGCAAGATATCGTGCTTGCCTCCAACGGCGCCGAACATAATTATCCTTTTTATCAAAAATTCCTGGAGGTAAATTATCTTCTGATCGAAGTAGCAAAAGATGATTAGGGGTAAGAACTTCATCAGCACTTGGATCAATGTTGATTGGAACCAAGGGACGCGAATTTAGTATTTTTTCAACTTCCACGAGAAGCGTGTGTAGAACATCATCTGTGAGCGTTTGTTGTTGCAGCAAAGCACGAAATATGCGTCGTATAGAACGAATCATTCGTTCCCACGCTCCCCCCATGTGGCTAGCTGTGGGAGGATTAAAATTCCACTTAATTTCTTCCTGACAAAAGAATGACTGGAGCACTTGCTGATTCAGCTCACGCAAAGACTCTTTTAAGATTTTCTCAGCTCCAACAAAGTTTGAACCATTGTCGGAGTAAACCTCCTTCGGTTTGCCTCTCCTACTTACAAACCTGCGAAATGTATTTATGAAAGAATCAGCAGAAAGGTCAGGTGCAACCTCAATATGAACAGCTCTCATTGTCAAGCAGGAAAAAACATAGCCATAGCGTTTTTCTAAACTACGTGCCCGTTTGACGTAATATGCACCGAAGTAATCTACTCCACTGTAAGAAACTGGTGGATTATTTGCCTTTAAACAACCTGACGGTAAAATGGACATAAGCTGCCGACCTCCTGGAACACTGCGTTTACGACAAAACCCGCATGTGTTAATTTCTCTTCTAACAGCAGCTCCTCCTATTTTTATTAACTCTCGGAGCTGCTTGACAAGAGTAATAGCCTCATCGGTTGAATCACAAGATGTTAGGCAATTATCAACATAAAAGTCGTTTTTTATAACTTCGAAAGTTGTCGAATTAAATTTAACTCCAAACTGTTCAACAGTTTGTGCTAAGCAAAATCCTGCGCAGTAAGGTGAAGATGTGGCCCCAAATACGTGTACAAGCATTTGATGACTTACAGGAGTTTGAGCTAAATCTCTTCCAGGCCACCACAAAAAGCGCAAAGCATCCTGATCTTCTTTTTTCATACGAACTTGGTGAAACATAGGCTCCACGTCAGCTATCACAGCGATACGTTTTCTGCGAAAGCGTGTAAGAACGCCAACGAGGCTATTTACCAGATCAGGACCCTGTAACAAAGCGTCGTTTAACGAAATGCCTTTGTGCCGAGCCGCACAGTCAAAAACAATTCGGACTTTATCTGGCTTACGAGGATGATATACAGGGTGATGGGGCAAATACCATACTTTTCCTTCAATCAATTTCTCTTGGTCAGTGACAATCTCGGCGTGATTGTTATCTGTGTATTCCTGCATTTTCGCAACATATTTGTTCTTTAAAACCTCGTCACGTTCTAAACGTTTTTTCAAAGAGTAAAGTCGTCGATCAGCCATCAAGCGACTGTGTTTGGGTAAACTAACGTCGTGGCGCCGTGGCAGTGGTGCATAAAAATGACCATTTGTGTACGTCACATTTTCATGCAGTAACGTGAGAACTTCCCTATCTTGCTTAGATGTCGGGAAAGGAATTTCTTCTGGCTTAAATTCTTTTAGCCAGGATCGCTGTATATCGCTATCCAACAACTCATCAGATTTGAGGAAATTTACATGTGCGTCTCGAGTACTAAATCCTAGCGAAGGACCTACAAGGGACCAACCTAGAAGTGTTTTCCAAGCATTAGGACCAATTCCGTTACCGTTTCTTTCTTCTAAAATTGAGTGGGCCTGAATTATATCATTACCTATCAATAAAGAAACATCTGTGTTCTCTATAACAGGAAACAGCAAATCTTTAAGATGAGGATATGTTTGTATATCCGTTCCAGATAACGACGGATTGACGTTGACAGGTATTTTATCAATTGCAATTACCTGTGGAAGGTTAAACTTTACTGATCCATCAAGAGAAACAACAGAAAGATTCACAGATACACTATTATATATGGTTGGTCTTTTTCCTAGAGTACTCAGAGACAGTTGCTTTTGTTCTCCAGATAAATGCAGAGTTTCAATTAATGATTCTCGGCAGAAACTGGTATCAGAACCAGGATCAAGAAACACGTTAGCGAATATTTCGTTGCCATTCGCGCAGACCTTAGCAGGGACAACATTGAAATAACACCGTTGTTTTTGTCGTACAACATTACAATTAGCTGTGGAATTGTCAGAATTATTTGTAAAATTAGATTGAACAGTAGGTAGATCGACATCATCTAACGTGTGATCGTGCATCAACAAATGATGTTTCTCTTTGCATTCTTTAGCCTTGCATGTGGAAGGCCTTCTACAATCATCGGTGCAGTGCTTTAAAAAGCAATTAAAACAGCGCAACTGTTTATTTAAAAACTCCTTACGTCGCTTTAAAGACAGGGCAATGAAGCTTTCACACTTGGCAATAACATGTGACTTAGAACAATAGAAACATGATACATTGCTTACTGAAATGGAGTCAGGCTTTCTTTTGTATGAAAAAGACGGGGACTGTACACCACTTACAACATTAGCGCAAGTTGATTTACTTGCATTTGATGACTTAAAAACATGCTTCTTATCATTTTGTCGATTGATTGCAAACGATTGCTCTGGATAAGCATTAAGAAGATTGGCTTCTTCCTCAACATATTGAACGAAATCACTAAAGTCAGGTAATTTTGATTTACGACAAGATATTTCGGCATATCGTCGATTCCATGCTTCTTTCACCTTAAAAGGGAGCTTTTCAGCCAACGTTACGAGACTGTTGTTTATCTCGGCAACGTTTCCCATACTTTGAAGGGTCTTGAAGCATTTTCTTAGCGAAGTAGCATAATCTGAAAGTGATTCTCTATCGTTAGGTCTCACACAAGGAGTGTTAAACAAATTTTGTTTGAAGGCTGTGGCTATAACGGACGGCCTTCCGTACCTTTTGTACAGAGTGTCTAGAGCAATTAAGTATCCCTTTTCACATGGCCATATATTAGGGCAATGATCTATTGAGCGCTTTGCTTTGCCACCTGTTGCTTGTGTTAAAAGTGTTAACTTCTGCATCGCGCTGAGCTCTTTTTTATCTACATTTTCATTAAAGCACCTTATAAATGCTGTGTAATTCATTGGATCACCATAAAATTTTGTACATTCTAATTTAGGTGCTGTCATGGCTTCAGTCATAGCACGAACAATTGCAGATACAAATTTTGAGTCATTTTGGGGTGAGAAGTGAGCCCCAGAAGGCATAGAAGGACTTAGGTAATATCCTGTAGAGCTAGGATGTTGAGGAGGACACCCACGTTTTTCATGTGGCTGTTCCTTGAAAGCATGACCCGAACATGGTGTGAAAGCAGAAACCTGATCTTTGTCAGGTGGGTTTACGGCTTGAGTCACAGAAACATTATGTATAGGTGGACAAGTTACTGCAGAAGCAATAGGTGCCGAAGTAGAAGTTATGTTTGGATCTTGACCAGCTGAAGACTTACAATTTGCTATTATAGAATCTTCACACACTATCCTTGCCTCTAGTTCCGCTTCGGCTAATTCACGTTTTGCTTCCATCTTACGACATTGTCTTTCCAAACTAAGCTCTTCTTCAAGACATTTTAATCTTAATTTTGCCTTCTCTAATTTTAAGGTGCTCTGGAGTTTGCGTTCTTTATTACTATAGATAGAGCTCGACCTCGATGATCTGGAGGCTGAAGAAGATCTCGACCCGCGATTGCGCGACGATGCGTGAGACGGAGTACTGCGAGAGCCCACAGACTGAGCTTTGGATACGCGCAAAGATACCGTTGGATTTACAAAAGAATTTCCTCTAGATGTTAAATCAGCCTTATTGATGTGCAAATCTCGCAATCTTATTTCGAATTCGCCTTGGCTTATGCGTAAACCGGCTAGTTCACGCTGTAGCGTAACGTTATCATTGCCATCGCAAGTAGAAAGAACATTTTCGTACATAGAATAAAGTTCCTTAAATAACCGATCAACTTGATCTTTTAAAAACGAAAGAGCAGCTAAATTTTCTTCTACAATAGCCTTTTCGGCAATACACAATTGCTGGTTTAATAGCTCTCTTTTTAATGCTATTTGTTTTTGCACCGAACCGTCACTAAATGCATGCTTACGTATAGCAAGAGGAGCAAGCCTTTGACTAGATAATGGGCTAGGAGACTCAACAGTCATAGCACCAACCTCAGGTACATTAGCAATAGTTGGACCTGCACTGCCCACACCTACTACTACTGGATCATTTCCTTGAATATCACAGGTACCGAATTTGGAAAAGACTGAATGACCAGAAACGTCGAATCTATCTTTATTCACGCTGGTGGTCCGAGGGTCTACTTTATCTTCCATCACAAGTTTACGTATTCTACAGCAAGTACTGAATAAAAAATACAGTTAAACCTTTACTTTAGGAACTTCAAACTTTCTCCAGACCAAAGAAGGAAAAAATTCAGACGACTCCAAAATTTCAGAAAACTTCAGAGAAAGAATTCAGAAACTGGTTGCAGTTAATTCCTTTGTCTTCAAAATCAACGAACCGTCTACTAGGCGACCGTTTTAGAACGTCGCTAAAACAAAGCGAGTTATTTAAAATTACGGATTGCCGACAAAGCGAATTGCGATGTTACAATCGTCCCTAATATGAAGTGATCTCTGAAAAAAAGGTTTTCTCTTATCAGCAGTAGTCATTGACATATGATTTTATTGTAATAGAGCTCGCACAAAAAGCTCATGGAGGCCGTAGGTTTCCCATATCTGGTAGCCCATATAGTTCAATCCGTACCGATTTTGCAGCGCCCGCGGCCAAATCGGTACGGGTACCGTACGGGCAGCCCTTGCAGGGCCCGCATGGGCCCTGCATAGCATTGTTGGCTGGGGGTGTGTTTCTCCACCAGTGTGCTCGGAAAGTTTTTAAAAAATATTTGTCCACTATTTTGCGATTTTTTTCTAGATAACATTACTTCTTAGGACTTATCGAGTCTCTTTCACTTCTTTACACACATTACTTTTTGTGCCAGTGCTCATACTCGTCTTATTGACAAGCCCTGTTATATCTCTGCTGATTGAGTTTTGTTTTTCTTACATTGTTTTATTCGAATGTGTTACGTCACAAAGGACATAAACTTGCTTCAGCTTACGTTTTTTCTTTGCCATTCATTCTAAAAAATAAGTCGCGTTGTAATTTGGTTTATTGGATTTAGATTGGAAATTTAGTTAAAACCGTCTGTTATGAATCAATCTATAATAAATTTCAACAATAAAATTTTTAACAAATATAATCACTTGAAGACGAGTTTTTAGTCGAGTGTGGCAACCAGCGCCAAATCCAATAAATGTGCTGCTACAAGCCCACTAACGATGCCTTGCATATAGTGACCGGATGCCTTTGTCCCACATCAACGGACAACCTTTTTATCTTAGCAGGTAACCAACCGAGCTTTGCCGCCAAAAGCCGTACTGTCTTTAGTTTGCTGCGCACAGGAGCCAACACATCTCCTAAATAAAAGGCTCCTATCTCTACTCCGTGGACAGTTGCGGCAACGTAAATCAAGACACCCATTTGCGCCAGCTGCAGTAGAACTGCTGAAAGACCCGACCCCGCCCAGTCAGGCACCAGTGTAGCATGCTGAGCGAAATAGAAATGAAGCATGGAATGGCGGGAAAACACTTTTTGACTCCACAGATTTGTGAAGGATGTTACCCCAATGCCACCGGGATTTAACTTTCCCGGACCAGCACAGGTCAAGCTTAACTGCCTCCAAACCGGTATAGGCCTATTTCCCTCAGAACACACAAATGGGGTACAGCTTCTATAGCGGCCTGTGAGTGTGGCACAAAGGAGCAGACAGCTGAGCACGTTAATACATCTAGCCCTATCTATTACCATCCAAATGAAACTCGTGCTCTCATTATGTCGAAAAACGCCTGTTGACTTGGCTGAAGAAAGCATGTCCGGCCATTAAATCAACCATCCAGCTCACGTCCACCTTCACCAAACGAAGAAGAGTGCTTCTTAGGGATGAAAATCAAAAAATTCGGGACAGATTTAAAGTAAAGACCTTTTGTATATCTTTTAAATTTTTTGAGGACAAAAATCAAGAAATTCGAGACAGACTCAAAGTGGTCAAACGACACTTGATCGAACGACACTTGAGTGAAACGACACTTGATAGAAACGACATTTTGATCGAAACGATATTTGATTGAAACAACGTTTGATCGAAACGACACTTGATCGAATAACTTTGAATCAGTCCCAAATTTGTCAATTTTTCGTCCCAAAAACATAGTGATCTATAAAAAAAATAGATTTTCTCTGCTAATCTGTCTCTGATTTCTGCAAGGGATCTTCAAGGGGGCCATGGCAGAATTCCGCCTCCCTAAATAACTGACTAAAATGTAAAAATGCAAAACTATGGCATCAATAGGCATCTATAACGAAACATAAACATGACAAGAAATCTAGTTGTTGGCTCCCTAAAAATGCTTTGCCCAAGAACCGTATTAAAAAACTCTTACTTTGACATTGACAAAAAAGCATAAAAAATAAAAACAAATTGTCTTCTTACTGGTGGCCTCTGCTTTTTATGAATCTAATTTACAATAACAAAGAGATTGTTTAATTGCAGATACATACAAAAGTAGCTTAAATCTTTTTTTTTTATCAACTGTCATTTCGATTAAGTGTCGTTTCGATCAAGAGTCGTTTCAATCAAGAGTCGTTTTGATCAAATGTCGTTTCGACCAAGTCTCGTTTGATCAACTGTCGTAGCACCAAACGGACCAGAAGTAATATTTTAGTTTTTTAAATTTTTTTTACGTATGAGTTTTTTTCAAAACTATGGCAGAGCAAAATTTATTAAGTATTGACCATGCTTTTATTTCCTCTTTTTTTTTATACATACTGTATTTGATTCATAGCTTGAAATGTTACTATCTGAAATTAAACGGCCTGTTTTGCCCTGTCTTCCCCTAATTGTCATTCTCTAAATTATTATCATTGTCAGATTTTTACAGTCCTTAAATATTACACGAATAATTTTGGGCAATTCTGTCCGAATCATTTTTCGGGATCGCCCTCCTAACTAGCCGAGTGACCGACAAAACCAAACTGAAATAACAAGTGACGTTCTTCTTTATGCAGTTTTTTTTAATTCTTTAACTTATTTGCTTTGTATTTATATCAATACCACAAGATATTAAAGAAAATGAGAAATTATTTTTTGTAAAAATTAATAATATTTAGGTTAGACCTACCGAGTGGGTCTTTTAGGTCCAAATGTAAGTTACGGTTTGATTTTTTTCTTAGCTTTATGCCATGAAACAATTTTTTACTTATAGTCGTGAGTAGGCGCAACATAAAACGTTTTGCAACATTATTAAGACAATTATCAATTGCATAAAATTTTTTTCTTTAATCTTTTGTTTTTTTTGCGCGAATGCAGACATAATTAGCTGAAACTTATAGAAGCCTTTAGGAATTTGATTGAAACCCACTTTGGTAATCATTGATTTAGAATAAAGGCAGACAGCGTTAAAAAATAACCTGGAAACAACTGCTTTGTCCCGTACCGAAAAGCAGTTGTTATCCGAGTGTCATATCCACTAAACTTTGCAACAGGATTTCACGTGAAATTCATGAAAAATTTACGTGCATCATGTAAAATTTTTGTAAATTTTACGTGAAATACAGTTGCAATTTTTGCTGAGTATGGCAAAAAAATTGCATAAAACAGTTGTTTTCATTAATGAATACAGTGTACTAATAAGTTTGCAATATCAAATAGGTTCAAACTTCTTTATCCGCTCTTCCGTCTCCAACTTTTTCGTCTAGGAAGAACTTCAAAGCGTAGGCTACCGTTTCTATTTCAGATACCCATTCATGAAATTCACTTTTGAAGCGGTAGTCGTGAATTGAAGCGGTGAATTTTACTTTTTTGGGTAGCAAGTTATGCAGAACGGCGACATACGATCCCATTTGTATTACCTTTGGTCGAATTTGAGAATTTTCCCAAACAATTTTATTGTTTTCGCTCAAGAGAGTTTCGTTTTTTGTTCTGCACTGGTCGTTCTCAGAACGCAGCCTCTCGTTCTCGTCACGCAAAGCTTGGTTTTCTCCTCTCATCTAAAAACATTTTTTTCTTTCTTTTCTCGAAAAGATTACAACTATAAATCTTAATAAATAAAAACTTGATTAAATTAGTTGTAAACCTACAATTTTCTAAAACTTTGTTATATGAAAGTAATTTTAAATTAAAACATAAAGCCCATCTTAATTAAAGTCAACCCATTCGGAAAATATGGCATAGATTAAAAAAAAAATTTTTTTTAAACTTTATTTTCTTATTCTATATTTTTTTTATAAAGTAATCGTAAACAGGTTAAAAAAAAAGTAATCGAAAGTTTAATTTTTTTAAGCCATTATTTGTTACACACTTTGTGTTTTTGCAAATTGTATAATATAAGAAAAAAATGTATTCTTTTTATTACTAGTGATTGTATATTTTTGGGTTTTGTAAGTCATCCATTATTTTGTTCAATTGCAGAAAATGACTAATATTGTATTCATAAATACTACTAATTTCGAGTAGTGTTTTATCAATTAAAAAATTTAAATTTTAAAACAGAATTTCTCATTTTGTTAAGCATACTTTCAGCTGTAAAATTGTTGCTGCTAAATTTCAATCACTTTTAGATAACTTTTAGTGCAATTTGACTATTAAGAATAGCCAGGGACGCCGGAGTTTTTTTCCAGGGGGGGCAAATTTCAAAAAAAGGGCACTTTTTGTTAAAAAGGCATTCCAACAAAAGTCGTTTATAGCAACCATGTCGCAATCAAATTAGCGTATTCTCTAAAAAAAAAGGTCTTCACTTGTAGTCGATCTCCAATTTTCCTGTTTTCGCCCCAAAATCATAAGGTTCTCTAAAAAAAAAAAAAAAAAAGGTTTTCACTTGTAGTCGATCTCTGATTTTCCTATTTCGTCCCAAAATCAAAGGTCTTCACTCAAAATCGTTCTTTCACTCTAAACAAATATCTGCATCATTCACCTCACCCAAAATCCATCACTACCTAAAACTTACGATTTTCGCGACTTTCATTATTGTACCATGATTTACGGATGTCTTTAATTTTAGAAACATCGTTGCATTTGATGGTGATCGAGATTACATAGGTTAAATGTAGAGCAGATCAAAAAATAAAAAAGGCAATTGCCCCCTGCCCCCCCGCTTCTGGCGCCCCTGAGAATAGCTCATATTACACAGTTGATGTTGCTGCTTCAAATTTACGTGTTAATCATTATGCCTTATTATGTGACATGCATTTCTTTTATGTGCTGAAAACTCCAAACTTTTAAGAGTTTCTGAGGTTTATGAAACCATGTAAAATGCCATGAAATAAAACTACACGCGACATTTTCGAAAAGGCAGGCCCTTTTATAACTATAAAGCAAAAGGGGATACGAGGCGACTAGCTCGCTCGCCTCACCCAATATCCACCACTGCCCATAGTCTTTAATTTTTATTCAAAATCACCTTGCTCTTCTCATTGCTCATATCTTCGGCTTCATCTCTCAACTTTGAGTTGTCGTGACGGACTTTCTCATTTTCGGATCGCAATGCTCCGTTTTTGTTCCTAAGATCCTGATTTTTGATATGAACCTTTTTATTTTCTTCTTGCAGCTTCGCGTTTTGTGTGTAAGCACGATCGTTCTCTTCCCGCTTGCACGCGGCTTCATCGCCAAGTTTTGAGTTGTCGCTCCTGAAACGACAGATTGACAAAACTTACAAAGTCATCACGAGCAAGTTTTGTCGCTGCAAGAATCGTTGCAAAATAAATGATTTTAAACACACCTCGTTGTTCTAAAATTTCTCGTCGTTATTTTATTGTTGGTTTGTAATCGAAGATATCGATTAACATGAGGTTATAGGCTAAATTAAGTAAATTTACTTTTGCAGTTGTTATGCAAAACTTGAAATAAATGTATTCTAAAAAAATGACAATGGTCGAACTGCCTGTTAGGTCTAGTAATTTCCTTAAATCACGTTTTAGTCAAATAAAATTAACTTATGCTAAAGTCCACTTGACATTTAGGAATGAAAAAATTTGGTGATTGGATTAGCATTCTAACTACATGCAAAGATTGAAAATTTTCTCATTGCAATTAACTCATCGCAAAGTGACGTTAACAAACTCTAAAATGAATTTTTTGCACAAAGTAATGGCGTCCACATTGTCATCGGTTCATTCAGTTTTCAACAGCAAGAAAACTTTTTTAATTTTTTAAATTAGGACGACTTAACTTTTTTTAAGTCTTCTTTTAAAAGTCGAAATTTTTTTAAAAGCCTTGATCCGACTTTTTAAAGCGGTTTTACATCTAGAATAAATTACTGACGACTCTACTACCCGGCTGATAATCGTGTTTTTGTCAAATTTCTTCGATAAATTTGTTTACATGCGGTTGGTAAAAATCAAAATTGAGATCGTCATATAAAGCGATAATACAACTGCGACTGCGATGTTTATGAATTTCAATTTCAGCGTTTAGATCTAAACTCAGTTTTGAACTCGTGAAATCGGCAACAAAAAATGCAGCCAGCTGGAATTTTTAATGAACAACCAAAAATGTGCAGCTCACTGCAGGGACCAGCAGCTTTCTATTAATTCAAAAGCAAGATGATACGAACATAAATTGTTCGTTTAAATATATAGCCTACTTTTTTAAAGAGTCTTAGCATAAAAGTTTTCGAAATCTATTTCATTAAACCTTTATTTTACTTATGAGAAATTATGACAAATTCTCATGCTAATATGCTGAAAAAGTATTATGTGCGAGAAGACGAAACAGATCGAGAACGTGAAAAAGAAGATCTTAAAACTAACAGCCGATGCAAAAGTTTTATCGGTCGAAGAAACATCAAGCATACATCAGTAATGACTGTTAGAACTGAGCACGTATACTCGTAGGTAAAAAGAAAATGTAAGTGATTTCAGATCGGGAACCAAATTGAATGACAATCAAGGTAGACAGTTGCAGACTTTCTTAGAAAGTTTTTATAAAGTTTTTCGGATATCCGGAAGACATCGAAGATTGGGCACAAAATCGAATTAGCGGATAAGAAGCCAGTCCGCTCAAAACTCTTGTTTTGCCCTATGCATTGAGGCAAGAACTGAATAATGACATAACAGAGATATTGAATGTATTGGACATGTTGAACATCGCCATATGTGTCACCGGTGGTTATTGTCAAGAAGAAGGATGGTTCAAACCGTATTTATATAGATTACAGAAGGTTGAATTAATTAACAATTTTTGATCGAGAGCCGATGAAGACTTCGGAGGATCTTTTTCAGCAGCTAGAAAGTCACACTTTTTAAAAAAACTTGCGTTAGTAAACTCTACTGGCAGATACGTGTGGTGGACAAAAATGTGTCCAAGACTGCGTTTGCGACACCATACTGGGCATTGAATTTCTCCGAATGCTCCTTGGCATACAAAACTCTGGTGCGACACTCGTGTGTAGAAAAAGGCAATGGTTTCAAGTATATCTGGTGTTGAAAGCTACATACGTAGACCACTTGATTGTGTTTTTCAGCGATTGGAGGACGCACCGCAAAACTTTAGAAGAGCTTTTGAGGAGGTTAACTAAGACTAACCTAATTGTTCGGCCTTCAACGTGTATTTTTTGGGCGCAATCAGTTGAATTTTTGGGATATGATGTCGGATATGGCTGGATCACATCAAATGATGATAATCTGGCCAAAATTGCACGTACGAAGCGGCCAGTCACAAAGAAAGTAATACAATCGTTCTGCTTGTTGCTCAGTTACTACCGAGATTATATCCTTTCTTTTGCTGTGATTGCGGCACCGTTGACGGATTTGACAAGAAAAGGACAGCCGAACTTTTTTGAATGGGGTGATGTGGCTTTTAGTATTTTTGAGACACTCTCCTGAAACGCACAACATAGAAGTTGCTTTATTACTCAAATGACTTCATCCTACAGTACATACGGACGCTTTCAACAACGGGACCAGGGCCATGTTGATGCGAGAGTATGACGGGAAATTTATAATCCATGGCAAACGCAAGTAAAAAGTTAACTAATGCAAAGACGAAGTACTTCACGCTCAAAAAGAAGTGCTTAACAATGATTGGGAATTTGAAAAAATTTCGTCTGCTCTTTGTTATGAGTTCCACTAGTATCTGCAGTTAGCTCTTTTATTTATACGGAGTTACACGATAGTTATACGACTGAATCTGTAAGTTATACTAATAGTTTATCACGCAGTTAACCACACTTAACAAACCAGAGAGAAGAAGGCAGTAGCGCCGTGCGCTATGACGTCACATACTATAACAACCCCCTTTTAAGAAGCTTTTTAGCGAAAAGGTTGTCTAAGAAAAATATTAGTACGTTGTACGAGCCCGATTAATAAACATGCACAAACTATATACAATACGGCACAAGCGTTATGAGTTTTACGCTACTTCATACAAAATCTCTTAAATGATTAGGAAAGCGTTTTTGTCTCACGCTTCGCCGCGAGGTTGGAGATGATGGAAAGACTTCATCTTCAAAATGGACGTGACGTTCGTCTGATGTCATCATTTCCTCTTTGGGGTCTCCCCCTTCGGTGGGGAGAGGGCGAATAAAACGTCTATTGCGCCAGCAGACTCGACCGCTCGGCAGTTTTATGTGGTAGTCGCGGTTTCTCCCGACGCCGATGATGAGTCCCGATCGCAACCATTTTTTTGTAATATGGTCTTGAATTCGAACATGTTGTCCGATTTTTAGTGGATTGAGGTGTTTTGCGCGTTTATTGTATTCGGTTTCTGTAGCCACTTGTAGATTTGATAAAGCTGCGTCCCACTTGTCGAATTTGTTTTGCCAATCTTCCTTGAAATACTTCAGTTTAGCTGGGACGATTGAACGTAGCGGGGCGCCGTATAAAATTTCGGCTGGTGATAGCCCATGGGCCTTGGGTGTGTTAACCCATTCGATTAGGCCGCTGCTAAATTCATCGCAGTCGAGACTACCATGCTCAGCAGTTTTGGCAACAAGGTGCTTCATGGCTTTCACTGCTGCTTCTGCGTGTCCGTTTGACTGTGGGTAATGTGGGGTACTTATGGTGGAAGTTACTCCCCATTTCTTGAGAAACTGTTGAAACTTGCTCGATGTGAATTGCGGTCCTCCGTCAGTTCTGATTCGTACTGGTACCCCTGTGTCCACGAAAAATTTTCTTATAGTGCTGATTATCTGATGTGAACTAGGGTCATGAGAGAACTCGCTGAGCTTAATCCATCCCGATAGACGGTCTACATAAACCAGGTAAGTCTTACCGGCATAATAAAATAAATCTGCAGATACGTCTTCAAAGGGTCTTGATGGGAGGGGATCGCGTTGTAATGGTTCCTGTTGCAAGCTTGGTTGGTGTTCTTGGCATTTCGTGCAGACTTCAACGGTATTTTTGATGTCGCTATTGATTCCTGGCCAGTACACTATTTGACGCGCTCTTTGTTTTGTTCTTTCGATGCCTTGATGTGAAGCATGTAGCTTTGTCAGTATTTCTTTTCTTTTCTGTACCGGCACCACAATGCGATGGCTGTTCAGGAGAATTAATCCATCTTCGAAAGTAAGCTGATCTTTCAGCTTTTTGAAAGGTTGAGCTAATGGATATTCGTTTCCTTTTGAAAAGTTGCTTTTAATAGCAGTGATTAATTGTTGTGCTGCTTCGTCCTGCTGAGTACTTTCTTTTAAGTCTTCCAGCATTGGATCGATAAATGTTTCTTTTGTGACTTCTGGGTCTTTTCCTCTCAGAATTGTAGAAACGTTTTTGCAGATCATTCTGGTTGTGTCTACGTTTATGATATCTTCTGGTTCTGGGTCGCGGCACGGTGCTCGTGACAACGCGTCGGGGATCACATGGTCTTTGCCTTTTCTCCAGGTGGTGTGGAATATAAAGGCGCTGAGTTTTTCTTTAAGTCTCTGAATCCTGGGATTATCCACCATATCGAGTGTCTGGGTATTCAGGATTGACTCTAATGGCTTGTGATCTACTATCAGCTCGAATTTGGGTAAGCCTTGCAGATATATGCGGCATTTACGCATAGCCCAAACAACGGCGAGCAATTCCAGTTCAACCATAGCGTAGTTGGCCTCAGTCTCAGTTATAAAACGTGATCCTGCTTGAACCAATTTCCACGTTTCTTGACGTTTTTGCAAAAGTGCAAAACCTAGACCTTTCAACCGAGATGCATCTGTTTGCAGCATCGTTTCCAGATTGGGGTCGAATGCAACCAAAATATGGGGGCTACAAAGAATTTCTTTTGTCTTTGTAAATGCTTCTTCATGCTGGGGTGACCAGAGAAAAGCATTTTTTGGTTTGAGCAAGTCCCGAAGTGGGCCTGCTGCTTCACTGAGTAGGTGAGTAAATCCGCCCAGCTGGTTTGCCATGCCCATAAAAGATCGTAATTCAGTTATATTTGTTGGAGCAGGGAATTCAGAGATTGCTTCAATTTTTGTGGGGTCTGCTTTAATACCGTCGCTGCTCACTATATATCCGACATATCTCACAGCACTTTGTAGTAACTGCACTTTCTTCGGATTAAGAGTAATACCGTGTTCTCGACATCTGTTTAATACAGCCACTACGGTATTCAAGTGCTCCTGTGCAGTTTCGCCTTGAATAAGAATGTCATCTACCACTTTTTCGACTTTTTCAATGCCTTGCAGAACTTCATCGCCTCTTACGCAATATTCGTCTTGAGAAGAAGCTAGTCCCATCGGAGCTCGAAGGAATTTAAATCTTCCGAACGGCGTAATGAATGTGGTAAAGTCTTGACTTTCTTTTTCTAAAGGTACTTGCCAGTATCCTTTAGTGGCGTCTAATGTTGAGAAAAATTTAGACGAAGAAGAAATATTCGAAATAGCTTCAGCAGGTGATTTAGATGGATGATATGGACGGCGTACGTATTTGTTCAATTTCTGCAAATCAATACAGAGACGAATTCCACCATTGGGTTTTTGTACAACGACCATAGGGTGCACCCAATCAGTTGCTTCTGTTACTGGTGCAATGACTCCGGCTTGTACGAGTTGGTCAAGCTCTGTCTTCACCATCCTTCTGAAAGCTAAAGGTATTTGGCGTGGAACAGGTAAAGCAAATGGAACAGCATCATCTTTCAAGGAAATTTTCATGGGTTTACTGTTCATTTCCCGTAATGTTGTGTCTTCAGAAAACACATCGCTGTACGATTTTATCAACTTGTTCTCAATTTTGCTAATTTCTGCTTCAGTTGGGTTCTCTGATATAATGAATCTTGTGTTCTCTGCTTTTAATATGCTTGCTAATTTTCGAGGTGTTTTTGATGAATTTATCGGTTGAGGATACGTGTCAGGTAGAATGTTAACCTGTTGACATACGTACCAAGCAAGCAAAAAATCTTCTACCTCAGGACAGACGTAAATGGTTTCTTCCACGAATCGGCCGCAGTATTCGATGATGCATGGGAAAGTCCCTACGCATGTTACGGTCTGCCGGTTTACTGCACTAAGAGTGTCTTGATTTGGCGGCATTAGATTAGCAAGGTCTATTCCGAGCCGTTGAATGATGTTTACCCCAACAAGACTTGCTTCGGCACCTGTGTCTGGTGTAGCTTCTGTGGAACCTAACGGGTTACGATGTTTAAGAGAAAAAAGATTAACAGTTATTTTGGGCGCCGCGGAGTTAGCGAAATTTGCGTTAGCATTGCATCTACGCTTGATTTGTCCGGTTAACTTTTTCTTCGTTTCTTCGCGTCTGTTGAACCCGGGTTTGTTGTGAAAGCATACTGATGTAAAGTGACCTTTTTTGCGACATATTAAGCACTCTGTATCCTTTGCGGGACAGTGGGTTTGACCTTTTGGTGGGCAGGTCTTTTTACCGCATTTTGTACAGGGCGTTTTAGTGCGCTCTTTAGATTTAGAGAAATTTCGGCGAAATTTGCTTTGGTACGCTTTTCTCTCATTCAGCTGTCGGCTTATTCGCGCGTCGTCTAGTTTTGCTGACTCTTCCGATCTGCATAAATCAGTGACGGTCTGAAGATCAGGTAATGGGGACATGGCTAGGAGCTTTGTTCGAGTCTCTTTGTCATATATTCCCGACATGATTTTTGTGACTAAACGACGATTTAAACATTCATTGCACAAGTCTGCGTCTCTCGCCAAAGTTTTAATCGCGATTAAAAACGAATCGAAGTTTTCGCCAGCCGCTTGCTTTCTCTCTTCAAATGCGACGCAATCTAACGCTATATTTCTTTGACTCCGGATGTAATTTTTAATTTTGTCTAACACTTCGTCTGGTTTAAGTGTCGTATCATCCGGGATAAGAAGTACGTGTTCTACGGCTTCTCGCATGTCCATCGAAAAAAAACCGCGAAGCAATGCCAACTGACTGCTCAATGGCAGCTCTGTTGCAAGCGAGACCGTAGCATAATCGTTGTACGATTTACGCCATTTCGCAAATTCAGCTAACGAAATTCCCACCTGCAGTGTCGAAGGCTTTTGTGCGTCCGCTTTGGTTCGCCTTGCCTCGTTGTTAGAATTGTTGACGTCAATGGTTTGCTCACGTGATTCGCTTCTCTCGCTGTTCGCGCATTGGGCCAGCTGCTGTGGCGAAAATTTTTCGATTATTTGTTGCAATTGTCGCTGACTTTCGAGCTGCATTTGTCTCTGATTTTCGACATTCTGTTCTTGTGTTTGTCTTTGCATTGACAACTGTGCTTCTAAAAAAGTTTTTAACCAAGAAGGAGGTTCATCATTATTAATATTACTATTCGCGTTTTGATTAGATTGAGATAATTCGGCTATACGTTTGTTTGCTGCTTCTAATTCTGCTTGCAGCTCTCGCTTGTTTTTTGCCATGTCTCTTTTATCTTCAATCTTTTACAAATCTCCGATCACGAACTTGCAGTATACTTTTATAATGGTTCGTAAGCTTATTTTCTTTAAACAAATTTATAAGCTGACTGTCGACGACGCCATGTTATGAGTTCCACTAGTATCTGCAGTTAGCTCTTTTATTTATACGGAGTTACACGATAGTTATACGACTGAATCTGTAAGTTATACTAATAGTTTATCACGCAGTTAACCACACTTAACAAACCAGAGAGAAGAAGGCAATAGCGCCGTGCGCTATGACGTCACATACTATAACACTCTTAGCCGGAAAAAAGTTTATTTGGCAAACAAATGACAAACCCTTAAGTTTTTTCAGTATGGCTCGTTACAGAATTGATCGGATACTTAGATGATCTTTACCCCGTGTAAGTTCGTCCCTTCAATCGCCTCTGAAGGTCCGAGTGATTCTACTTGAACGGACGTAGCTAGAAATTTCAACAACTTCTTTTCTAATTGTCACAAATTTCCATTTAACAAAGTTTAATTTAATTTTATTAAATATTATGCTTTAACAGTAAAGACAAGGGTAGAAATGGCAAGTTAAAGTGTTAATTAGGGTTGAATGGTATTAAATTCAATTCAATTCTTTGTCTAAATAAACGAAAAATACCACGTTTGTAGAGCGTACATAAACCAAAGTATTTCACATTTACAAATAGACTTACACTTTATATGAACTTGTATAGCTTGCTTAATCACAATGACTTTATTAACCACTGGCTAAGTGGGCTACCTGTTCTAACCCCGGCTTATATATTGAAAAAAGTCATATGAAGTTGTATGATTTTTGGGCAAAGACTCGGGCAATATTAAGAGCATTGCGCGGCCTTGTGACAAAAAGGGAGTACGTATATCAAAATTTAGAACCAACCAAATTTTGTTGTGCCAAAGTTTGAACCAATTCTATTTCATTGTCAGTTCACCTAACATTCCCCAAAACGTCATTTATGAGATTTTTGGAGTACACAGTATGATGCAGTATGATTAAGAGTTGTCTGATAAACGGTTCTTACTCCAAGAGTCGGGTCAACCAACGCAATTTTGGTTATGTCCCTTTTTTGCTCTTTGCCATTGCATAAGCGCGATGACCGAACGTACATGTCCGTCAGACTACTTTATTGTTTCTTTAATCACCGCATAAAAATATTGTAGGAACCGTAGTGGGTCTTTGTTCCACAGGATCATAAGGTCACCAATTGAAAATATCTACCTTGTGTATCACCATTTTTTACGCTCTTGCAGTCCAGAGAGGTGAATTTTACACCATTTCTCCTACTAAAACTCGTCGATTCTTTCATTGAGCCGACATCTTCGGCGAGGTTCATTTCGCGAAACCGATAAACATGGAGGAGCGCAGTCTCTCCTGGGCTCCAAAGCGCCAACCATCAGGTGGATTGGTTTTAAGGACGGTAAGCCATCATCGGATGTAGATTTAGTAAGCAACCGACTATTTATAATATATTCTGCCATTTTACAGAAAATTAGATTGCTTTCATCAGTAGAATTCCGCGGATAGAACTCCGGAAAGCCTGAAAGAGCTTTGCTCAGGTTGTAAATTTATTGTTCGTAGATTTCTCCATCATTTGAGGCTTCAAGGGTTACGAATTCCCATGCGATCTACAACACATTCATTTTGGGTTTTCTAGTCGTGTAAGGCTTGGATTCTTGTCAGAGCGATCTGGACATCCATTTTTAACAAATTGTTTGCTCCCACATTTGTTCCATTGTCTGTTCTCATTATTCTTGCTTGGAAGCCTGTGCAATTCAAAAACCTTTAAAAAAACCTTCATAAAGGAGGACGTCGTTAAATTAGCAGCCACTTCAATACAAACAACGGTTGTAATTCTGCAAATGAATATACATAGCCAGCGCCTGGCCCTGCTTCTGTCGACCACCACGTTGAAGAGCCCCGCAAGGTCTGAAACTGTACACGTGAAGACATGCGTAAACGCTTTAACCTGTTAGCGGGAACCAGTGCCATTAACTGTTTCCCTCTTATCTGCCGCCTTACCCTACAACAGTGGTTCTCAAACTTTTTGCGCCCGCGGCAGATTTTGCTACCTTTCCAAATTTCGCGGTACACTTGTATCAGAATGCAGATCTTTTTTGGTCTGCAATGACTTTTCCTTTACCTGATGCATTATAGTGTATTACATAAAGGCCTCGAATTTTTATGTAACTTTCTATGAATAAAGTGAAAACTTTCTTTTATTATTCTTCACTAGATTTTGTACTGTTTGTTTTCATATAAAATATTTAGGTTTTGCATATCGTGTCCCACGCATGTCAAACTCGCCCGGCTATGTGGGCCGCATCGGTGAAATTTTAGCCTGAAATTTTACCGCTGGCCGCAATCTGGTTATAAAAAAAATTGAAGGCCAGTAAAGAAAAGTTTTCACTTAAATTGTTTGGCTGATCCAGGTTATTCTTTTAAATTTTACGTTGAAATCAAGGTGAGGACCAAAGAAGAAGTCTTTACTTAATTGGTTAGTTAATTTTGGTTAGACAATCAAATTCTTGCTAATAAACCTTGTCACTTTAATTATGAGCATCTGATCGAAAAATTCGTTGAAAGACTTCGCGGGCCTCGAGTTCGAAATGCCTGGTGTACCGAAACAAGCCTGAAAGACAGCTGATCACCAAAACTTTACGTAATGGGAATTACATTTAAAATTCTTAAGCTTTTTGGCCGCAGCCCTTAAAAAAACATACTTTTCCTCTGTTATGGAGTGTGTTTACGTTGCCGATGGATTAATGTATTTTAAAAAGTTTCGCGGCACACAGTTTGAGAAACACTGCTCTACAACCTAAGCAGTCTTTGGCGTAGTGCCATATTGTCGCTGTGCCACCTATTGACGATAAACCGCAATCATAGTGCAGGACCTCACTACAAAATTCGAGCCAAAATATTCACATTCAGAGTGTTTTTTTGGTATATATAATTCTGCAGTCTAATGCTTATAAGGCAGGAGAATGGGGTGTTTGATTTCAAAATCCATGTCAAAGTTCTGCAATATTCCATCTATTCTAAGCAAACCCTAACTGTCAAAAAAAAAGAATATACTTAAATAATTGCACTCGCTGTTGCGGCCGTTTTTTGCAGAAATTTTGAGAACTGCTCAAAGATAACGTCTTTACTGAGTATTTCGTTAATTATTGCTCGAAGTTTGTCCAGTTGTGCCGTCCTAAGTAGGATGATGGTGCATTTTTTCGACTCCTGATCGTAAGAGCAGAGCCGTTTTTGCTATGCAGTAAGCCAAAACATTTACATAAATTGAGGAGCCTATTTTCTGCCTCTATACTTGATAACGAATCTAAAAATGAATTCAAAATTGTGTTTAAATTTTTTTATAAATTTGGTTAAATTTCTTAGTAGGCAATTTTATCTCTTTAGGGCCTCCGATTCATAATTTGTTCTGTCAGCTTCAATTTTTTGCAGTGTTGCTCTGCCCCTTTTCAACTTTTGCTGGACTCACAAAGAAAGATTAGGCCGTTGGTCCATAATTCCCAATCTCTTGTTTGCTTTAGAGTTATTCTTCTTAATGCCATATCTTTTTTATTTCTGTATAATTAGGAGGCTGTCCGCCAGAACCCTCCCGTATTTTGTCTACTCGATTTCGAACCAACTGTTACAGTTGCTTAGTATTACACTGGCACCATTATATCATTGTCATGGAATAGGTCCAGACGTACATTTTGTCTTTGGTGATACTCAAGTGTTTTTTTACTTGGCTCAGCAAGACTATTCCTAAACATTGTGCAACCAACTTCTTTCTAGCAAAAGAACCTTTTAGAATTTCAGTTTGTGAAAATATTCTAGCTTTACGGGTAAGTAATTAAAGAGCTTTTATTGATGATGCCTAGGGTTGTTTTGAATACACGCACTCATACCGTATTGCGAGGCATTACAGAAAAGATGGAGTTCTCGAGGTGATGTGGTCTCGGTATTTTGTTTTTGAAATTGGTCTCGAGACCAGATTTTTGAATATTTTTATTATTTTAAGTAATTGTGATGAATTTTGCAACTTGATTAAAAGCGACACTCAATTAACCAGCTTTGCTGCAATTTGGTGTGGCAAAAAGCTTAGACTCAAACTTCTTTATCTTTAATTTTGCAACTTTCTTACGTTTATTCCAATAAAGATTTTTTTGTAATCAAGGCCATCTGTTGCAAGCTAATGCCATTACCAAAAAAACTTTATTTTAATTTTTTTCGTTCATCAACAAACAAGTTTGGTAATGCTTTGAATATTTGTACTCTCACTTTTTACCGTTAAAAACTTCACACCAAATTAATCCGATTTTAGAGCAATGTTACAGTTAATCTACAGCTATCTTTAAATTTAGTAGGCCTACCAAATCTTGCTTTTAAAAGAAAGTAAAATTTTTGTTTCGGATCTTGGTTTGTATGTATAATGTCATGGTCAATATGTTTTACTAATGTGTGTTCTGAAGCAGATCAACGATAATAAAAAAAAGACTTCAATGTTAACCGAAAATTAAAACTTTTTAGAAATTCAGATTAAAAAAGACTTTAAAGTAAATTTAGATTTACAATCCAATAGTGATAACATTATGTTAACAATAAAGTTGCCCGGAGATATGACTAAAAGCGGACATTGCAATGAAATATAATAATATACTTTAGCTCTTGGAAGAATAAAGCCTGTGAATGTCCAGAATATGGCCTGTGACCCAATTAATAAAATTTTTATTTCGAATTTTCTAGCCGTAATACACTATCGATGAAAGGAGTAGAGTTATACAAGATGATGCATTTAAATTGCTACCAGTTAGGATTAGGCTTCATCACGGGCGCCCAACCTTTCATAAGCTGGGGTTCAATTTTTTTGCAATTATCCCTTAAGCTGCAATCAGTATAGAATTACAGTGATAAAACTTTTTTGGTCTTTACTTTGATTTTAATGATTATTTTAAATTATTTTTCATGTGAATTTGGATCAAAACCCTCCCCCAAAAAAAAGTCATTACATTGATCCTATTATTATTTTTTCCTAAATAAAGCGAACTAGTTCTTGTAATAAAATTCATGTTTGCAATAGTTTGAAAATCATATGGCCCGTAATTATTTAAAAAAGTGAAGAGAGGTGGCCTCTGAGCAGGACTTGGAAAAAATTGATTGGAACCTTTTCAATCAATTATATTATTATCAATCAATTAATTTTAATTGGTAAGTAAACCAATCAATTATTGCAATAATTTGCAATTAATTGCAATTTGTTAGCTAAAATAATTACATTGTTTGTTTGAGATACACGTAATTCGAAAGCTGTACATAAGTATCATTATACGAGGGTAAATCAAAAATTATCCGGAATTGCTCTATAGCGCACTCTTGCTTTAGCTTTTTCAAAATTTTTTTTGCACGTGTTGTCTACTGTGTCACGTGATCACGATCTGCTAATCTAATTGTTCGTTCAGTTTTAACACGTGTTATTTTCTGTTGATAAAAATGGACGCTCCACTGGCACAATGCACCAGAGAAGAACAACGTGCTGTGGTCCGATTTTTGTGGTCAGAAGGTTCATCGGGGACAAAAATTCATCAAAGACTCTTAGCACAATATGGAGACAATGCACTATCGAAAACAACGGTATATGAGTGGATTGAGAAGTTTAAAACAGGCCGGACCAGTGTAAAACATGCAGAAGGAGCAGGACGTCCATCAACCTCCACCAGTGAAGAGAAGATTGAGCAAGCTCAACAAATGATTTTGGCTAACCGGCGCATTACCATTGATGAGGTAGCACAATCTTTGCAGATCAGTTTTGGCTCTGCTCAAGAAATCATTCATGAAATCCTTGGGTACAATAAAGTTTCTGCAAGGTGGGTGCCAAGACAGCTTACAGAAGAGCACAAGCGTAGACGTATGGAGATCTTCCAAACGTTACTGAACCGCTACAACAATGAAGGTGAAGCATTTTTGAGTCGAATAGTCACTGGAGATGAATCATGGGTGCATCACTACAGTCCTGAAACCAAGAGGCAAAGCTTGGAGTGGAAACATCCGTCCTCCCCAGTAAAGAAAAAATTCAAGAGTCAACTTTCTGCAGGAAAGGTTATGCTAACCATTTTTTGGGATTCAAAAGGGCCTATTTTGGAGGATTTTCTGGAAAAAGGGAGTACAATCAACAGTGCAAGTTATTGTGATTTGCTAGCCAACCGCCTGAAGCCTGCAATTCGCACCAAACGCCGAGGATTACTGTCAAAGAAGGTTTTGCTGCAGCATGACAATGCACGCCCACATGTTGCCAAAGCAACCATTGAAACCATTAACAAACTAGGTTTTGAAGTGCTGGAGCATCCTGCATACAGTCCAGATCTTGCTCCTTCCGACTATCATCTTTTTGCCCCACTCAAAGATGCATTACGGGGTCGTAAATTTTCTTCTGATGAATCAGTGCAAAAAGCGGTGCATCAATGGTTGTGTGACCAGCCAAAAACTTTCTTCTCAGATGGCATTTATAAGCTTGTAGACCGCTGGAACAAGTGCATCGAAATGGGTGGAGATTATGTAGAAAAATGATAAATCGTTTTCGTGTTTTGTGTTTTTAAAATAATCCATAAAAATAAAAGTCCGGATAATTTTTGATTTACCCTCGTATATATAATGATTAAATAATAAATTTGACTATGATTGTTGTTCTTGGGTTTTACAATAATCCGGATGCTGATTTTTTATGTGATTCATTAAATTTGTCTATCCGGTACCTTTTTTCTGTGTCAACTTCTTACCACACTTGCATACCCAGCTACCTTTAGAATCTACAACTTGGCTAAAATATTTTCCAGAAATTTGCCCATTTTCAGATTGTAACGGCATATTATATGGGTAAATATTTAAAAAATCTTAAATCTTACATTACAGCACTATATATAGCCAATATTTTATATGATTGCAATTAATTGCCTGTGAAACAATCAATTATTTAATAAATAAATTTTCGCAATCAATTAATTGATCCAATTAAACTGCAATTAATTTTTCATCAATTAATTTTTTTCAAGCCCTGCCTCTGAGTCACAATGCTTGCCCACCCTTTTAATTTGTGTATCTATTTTTATTTTCATTTCTGTGTTTATTTTTCTAACTCGCAGGAAAGTGTCGCTATACAAAAGACAAGCAATTACCCCGACCTGTTTTTGGAGATGCCACAATAGTGTTGTCCGGTTGAAATTTTTTATTTTAGTGTTTTAGTTTTTTATAGAAACATGAATGAAATTTAGAACCGTTTTCCAAGATCGCCAAGCAGAGGAAAATGCCGTAAATTGTCTTTCACAAGGACACAACCAAATGGCGCGAGTAGGTTTTGAAACACGACAGTTTTGATCACCATTATGTTGCTCTAAACCAGCGGTTCTCAACCAGTAAGCCATGGAAACCTTTTGAGGTGGGCCACAGACCTATTTAAAAAATTGCTAGATTTATTGTAAACTTTAGTTTTATTTGTGTCACTATAGTTAATTTTACCTTTGTGTGTTTGTTTAGTTGTTTTGATTGTAGTAGCCATGAATGATGCTGCTGTTTTTTGCTGCAGAGTGGTAATTTTCATTATAATTATTGAAATAATAGTGTTTAGTTTTGCGGAAAAGAGCGTTTTGGTGAAACTAATTTAGGCGACCGTCGTGCGGTTGTCGTAATAAGATTTATCTCTCTTTGTTTTGGCGGCGTGATGCAATCAATGCCTTCTACTGCATCATATATACTATAGGCGTTGATTTTAAGCTACTACAATAATTTTGGTTTTCAAAATTAGCCACTTGGCTCCTTAAGGAGGAATTTGTAACTTGAAGGGAGTAATAATCCTTCAAAAAATACTGCGCGGGCCACTTGTGATCTCTGAAACTTGATAAAAACCAAAAAAAGGTTTTCACATCAAATCTGTCTTCGATTTCTGCCAAACTTGACGGGACAGAGGGCTTCAAAAAATACTGCGCGGGCCACGGGTTGGACGCCCCTGGTCTACAGCAATAGGTCAGTTTGTTTTCGCGTGGCAAAGATACGCTTGTTTCTTAATTTTCGTACGTCTAGTGTAGACTAGGTATTCAATTAGTTTCAATAAAAATAAAAATTATTATTAAAAATTGTTTACATTTCTTTGTCACTCTGATTTTTGCGGATCTAAACGTTTTTATTATGGCAATGTTTTTTGTGTTGAATCTTTTTTTTGTTTTCACTCCTCTTGTCGTTATCCGAATCTGATAAAAAAAACTTTGTTTTCGGTGTTATATTTTCTGTCAAACTTTTAGGCCTTTTAACAAAGCTATCTTTAAGATTTGAGCGAGAGATTCTTATTAGCCAGCGACAATTTACCTTGATGTAATAGCTAAGTAAATGATTTTTAAATTGGTTAAAATCTGTGGATCAAAAGCTAATTGGGTAAGTTCTATGGATTTCAGTACTATACGGAAAAAAAGTTTGGACAAAAATGCTTATTACGGACTAGTTCTTTTGACGTTAGAAATGGTTTTAAATAAAGTAGGTTTACAAAGTAGATAGCAAATTGATATTTTATAGAAAAAAGTTTGGTCGCATAAACTTTTAATTTAAAATCGCTGGTATAGTTGACGGCAAAAAAGGTTAGCATATTGAGATGTGATAATGGTAACGTAGGCGAATACATCATAGAGCTGTACTTGTTACGATAGGAATCGAACCAACAGCGTTTGTTGACTATTGTACCGTGGTGCGGTAATCGGTATTTATTTTGTTTGTAGCCGTGCCTCGGGTAACTGTGCGTTTGTGTACTGGTAGACTAAAACAAAGTCATTATTCATTATTCTGTTATGTGCTCGCATTGATAGCATGTTGTTTTATTTGTCTTTTTTGTAAAATAATAAAAAGCAAGAAAAAAGAAACAGTACTGATGGTGATTACCATCGAAAAAGCAACTGTTTAATTTTTACTTAAGCTAATTTGATATTTCGGAAAAGGCACTTTACCACAGTACCACACTATTTCGGCTCAGTAAGCATTTTTAATTTTTAGAAATATTAAGGCTTGTTTCCACTGCGAGCGTGGAATGGAGCATTCTTTTTTTTATTGATCTTTCTGCGCTAAAATCTAAGCGAGCGCTAAGCAAAGCAAAAAAAATCAGTAAAACAAAAAATACTCCACTCTACACTCGCAGTGGAAACGAGGCCTTACTCTTTTAAATCTTTAGCGAACAGCAATATCTTGGCCATATGACAGTTGCAAGTTTCCCTCAGACGTCCGGCGAGTGAGGAAATGACGTTTCGTTCGTTGATCATTTCTATTTATTCTCTTGACTAGCATGACAAAGCAGGACATCGACGGAAGCGTAAAACTAAAGCAACAGTGAAGAAATTACTCCGATCTGCTTTCGAAAATGCCACGATATTGCTGTCCTGTTGAAATTTTTTTCCTAATTTGAAAAAATTGTTCACTACATACAAGCTCAATAGTGTAACATCAGATTGACAAAAAAAATTAACATTTGAAAAGACGGTTGGTGGTAGAGAATTTAAAAATAGCAAGTAAAATTAAAGTTATTCTGAAAACTTTTTCTTTAGGAGAATTTGTCAGAAGAAAAAATTTTTTATTTTGATGAATTCTCCTGAAGAGTGTCAGACGAAAAGTTTTGGAAATGACTCCAATTCCACTTGCAATTAGCTATACAATTAAAAACACGTTTCTGATCAGTAGGCTCTAAATTCAGATAGGTAAATTCAGAATTGAGACACATAACCGAAGGATAGTGATTACAACGATTTACAAATACACTTATCTTTAGTTAAACCCACACATGCCATACGACAAACTTGTAATTTTTATATATCTGTGAAGGCAATTTTACTCGAAACAAGTCGCATAGCAAACCTAACTGCTTTCAATTTCAAAGTTTAGCTGCTGACCAAATCCTGAAAGAAAAATCAACAAGATTTCCACACGACTAAATCACAGCAAAGAGAAAAAGCCGTAACATATTTCTTTATCTATTTCGTTTTTTACTTGATTACAGAAGGATGAGCAAGCCTTGCGAGTTTTTCAATTATCAAACATCGAGTGAACGACAATCTCATTTTGAAGCCTGATTTAATGAAACTAGTTTATGTTTGACAAATATCACATTTTTAATTGTTACAAAAAAAAAAATTATAATTGCTGAATGAAAATCACAAGGCATCGATTTACATTGGGCCCAACTTTTAATTTCGTCCAATTACACAAAAAGGCGAAACTTTCAAAGATAATCACAAGACATGACTCCAGTTCTGTTCGGATAATAGCACCATCGACCTAAATTTCTTAAGTTTTATGTCAACCAAAGAGAAAAAATACCAGCTATGAAAAGATTTAAAAATAAACGTCCATAAAATCAGTTTAATGTATAAGCTAACAATGGCATCCATACTACCAATAGTGTTATATATATATATGTGTGTGAATATGTAAACCGTTACCCATCAAACCCACAAGTTTCACAAAGTTATTTTGGTTTAAAATTAAGTGCGGTGCATGCGACTAGTTGCACCTTGTTCAATAGAAGTGTGTTTCGTAGTTGAATTTAAGTAGAAGCTCTTTTTCAAAAATTTCAAAAACAAAAACGATTACTGTTCTTTAAGTAGACAGATAGGAATCGATGACGTCATCATTTCATTGAGCTAGTTGAGCCACAGAAATCTGGTCATGCGATCAAGTTCAGTGTTCCAAATCAAACGAAGGTTAACATAAGAAAATACTAGAAACCTTTGAGTTTCAGTCTAAACTGAAAACAGCAGGTAACAAGAAATGCCGCTAAACGAACGAACCACGAGTATATGCTATTAGATAAATAATTTTATGTACAAAGTAAAGTCAAGGTTCAACACCTTTTATTTTAACAGTCCTGTTAAGACAGATTAACCGTTATGACATCGTTATTGGGTGTATAATTTTATAGAATCGGACACAGCTAAATATTATCATTATTATTTAACGCGAATTCGGTTTTCGTATCGCATTTTTCAAACAATGCTCATTGTATGTTCAATAGAAATTGAACTGAAAATGGCTTCGCGACAAAACTTAGTACAACATCAAAATAAAACTTTTTAACTTAATTTTTAAAAGTAAAACATTGAGCAAATAGTAGCAGCTTCTACTCGTCCAGACTAGAGCTAGCAAGTTTTTTTTGGCTTATCCACTTCTGAATTCGTTCCTTTAAGTCTGTGACAGGCTCAAGCATTTCTTCTTTAAGTTCTTGTCTGTTGAATGGATCCGTCGACGAATTAAGAAGATGTCGCATAATAATGCTGCGATCCATTATATTTCCGCTCGTCGGCAAGCGGACTGGATCGGACATTAACGTATCCATAAGCGGATCTCGAAATTCGTCGGGAATGTCTCCGTAATCTACTTCAGCCTTGTTTAACTTGACGCGGCACTGTTCGACGCGCGTCGCCAAATCGCGAAAGTGCGTGATGTCCATTTGCGTTTTGATTCCGGACTTTTCCATGCGTCGAATCGCGATTTCGTATAGTTCCTTGCGGTACGATCGTTCGTCGCTGGCTAGAAAATGAACGAATTTCGGACAGTCCAAGTGCAAGTAGATGTCGCTGATTTGCTCGAGCAGCTTCTTAGGCTCGAACCCGTATTTCTCGGGCTGTTCAACTTTTAAATCTTTGCATTTTGGCCCGCAGAGCTGCTGCAAATTAAAGTTGAGCATGGCCGCAATTCTGTCTGCCAGTTCCGGTCTCATAAACGGCTTCTGTAAAAGCTTGGTTAGGTAATGAAGCATACCAACGGTCTCTTTTGTTAAAGTCAAATAGGACTTGCACTGTCTTTCGTCTTGCTGCAGCTGCCTGTCACGTGACTGGCGCGTTTCGACGGGAAGAGCGTTCCACGCCTCCCTGTCTTTTTTCGCCTCTTGAACTTCGTGAATGCTCTTCAGGGAGTTCAAGCTTTCGTCGAGGAGGAACGTGGTGTCGTTGATCAGCATGTTGATGAAGCGAACAAACTCCTGGCCCGATTGGCTTTCGGCGACGACGACGTCTTGGTATTGCGGGTTTTGCCAAAGGCTTTTGAAAATGATTGAAATGTGATAGCGAATACTGAATTTGTCGTAAAATTCGTTACTGCTGCCGGTTGTTTCGATGTCGGTGTAAAACTTCATTAAAGCGGAGCCTAAATGCTTCGTGGCGAGAGGATGGTTCTCGATCGTTTCATAGAAGTGCCTCGTTCTTGGTTGAATGGTTGGATTTAATACAAACAGAACTTCGACTAGTTTTGCAACAAGGTAAGGATTTTTAAAGTAATGAGGTGAGCAGATAAATACAATCAGAAACAAAACGAGATCATTAAGCGCATTACCTTCAAGCGCCGTTGGTGAAAACTGAATGATAAACAAGAGATGTTCAGCAATGTCTTCGACATAAAATTCGGGTAAAACCGTGAAAATTTCGGGGGCCTCAGCTGGTAGAGGAAGTTCTAGATTAGGAAAACCCGGACAAGCCAGTTTCAGAAGAAACTGAATGAAAGTGCTGTAAAATCCCATAGATTCGGACAGCAAATTCTCATCGACAATAGCTATCATGTAGCACGTTCTCTGTCGAATCAGCCGAGTCAACTGCTGTTTGAATTGTCTCAGTAAAGCGTTGTTTCGAGCCTCGGCTGGAGTGTCTTTCCACTGACTGGAAGAACCTTCTAAATCCGATATCATGGCGTGAAGCTCGTTTATTTCTCTCTGCCGTCTATTGAAGGTTCGAGAAAGAGGAATGATCGATAAGTGATGAGCTTGCATTGTTAAAAAGAAGCATTCGGTTGGAAAGCTTGGGTTCTCCTGCTTCCATTGGCTTTTGTTCTTCTCGCACCATCTATCATACTCATCTTGAGAGGCCTTGATTTTGGTTTCTGAGGAAAGAACAAGTTTGCTTGTATCATAGAATATATAAAGGGGATCAACTTTTTCTAATTTAACTTTGAGGCAGAGTCTTTGCAGACAGCAAAGCACATTAATCATGAACCCAGGCCGCGACAACAGAGTAAGGTCGGGCGAAAATTGGGTCCATTTTGAATTTGCATTCATAATATTGCTGAAGAACAAAACAACAGAATCTCTTGAATTCACGTTTAAAAGTAAACTTCGAAATATTGTGAACATTTCCTCTCTAGCGTTTGCAAGTTGCTCTTGAAGAGTCGAGCGTATAAATTGTAAGCTTTCTTGCGTCAAACTAGTGCTAGAAAAGTACTTTTTTACAACTTTTTCATCATCTTCAGCAAACACCGATAAATTCAAAAAAGGACCAAGATAGGTTAGAAACTGCATTTCCTGACCCTTAGCCTTTGATATAAAAGGTGCCATAAATTCTTTCATTTGAACAATGGCAGAGCAGACAGGACGATTTTTCGAATTGCTTCTACTAACTATTTGACATAATTCAGAGAGAGCAGTAATAGGAAGCATGTACCTGTCATCTTCAAGTGAAGCACCAATCGCTGCATCTCGAATCTTGCGTAGAATTGGCACTACTACATCTTGCAATGAGTTTTCTTCCTCACTTGCGTTAATAAAATCAACAAGAAAACCATATGGAAGTCTTCTGTTTAAAATAGCATCAGCTAAAACAACAATTGTTTGCTTAACAACATCAACAGGAAAAACACCCTGCAAAAGAAGAAGAGCATAAGATATACACTGTTTCCGAATTCCATCTAAAACTAATTTAGCAAGTTCATCATCTTTTGAAGATTCTTCAGAAGCCACGCGGGTATAACACCCAAGAAGGTAACCAATATGCGTTTGTTCCTCTTTGCTGTTTTGACCATTATAGACACTATGCTTAGAGTTGGTATTTTCTTCAGCAGAAGAATGATTATGATTCTCAAGAGACATCATCATTTCCATCAAACATTCACTGACAAAATTATTATAATCACAAAGATCAGGATTTTCATCCTTGAAGTTTTCTAGTATACGAGGAGGAAGAACAGTAAAAGAAGCGTCTTGATGATCAACACAGGAGACAGTTAATATTTGCTCAATCATACAAATAATCAATGATATATTGGCATCGTCTGAAGACATATAATCAGGAGCATGACGCTTTGCCATTGGCATTTCCAAAGAGTCATCAGTTTGATCAATTACCATGCTTTGGGGATTTCCATTGTTTGGCCCAAGATGATGTTTTTCACAATTTTGACTACCAAATCCACTATCAACGGAGTTTGAACCCTGTGTTGCTGATGTATTTGCTGAATGTGACATATTCATATTTTCAGTTATAGTTGAATCATTATCCACATTCATTTTAACTATGCAATATCATTAGTAGTATATGTTGATTAGCCAAGGTATTAAAGTGCCTAAGAAAAAATATTCAAGCATAAACAAATTAAACCCAAAAAAACTTCAATTTATTTAAAACGTTTTTCTTACATTTAGCTCTTCACAATTTCATCCATATTAAATATAAACTAATACCCATTCAAACTGTGAAAAATTAAATGAAAACATTTCGTTGTTGAAAAACATTAAAATTTTTTAACTGATTCTAAATATACAAACTCAATGCAACAAAAAGCAAAAAATTAATTTTAAACCTTGAACAACAAAAACTTTTTGAGTGGTTAGCAGCAAACTCTAGAAATTGATTCCTGGAAAAAAATTGTAAACATATAACCAATATACCCAGAAAATGAAGTAGCAAATACATGTTTAATACTTTACTAAATCAATTATCCATTATACAATGTATTTTTCTATATATTAAATATACATACATTGTAAAAACATCAATTTACAAATTTATAATGATTTTAAGCCTAGAGCATGTTCCATCATCAAATGGGGATCTCCCATAACTTCACTAGCTTCACTAAAACCAAAAATATCTTCTGGTAAAATCATGCCATCAGTTCCATTTAAAATATCCTTTGAAAAGTTTGATGATGGTAGACAAGGCAAGCGAGTACGTGCTTTACCTACTGCATTCAATTCCATTTGAATTTTTAATGGAGCATGAACTCCCTGGCTGTTCCTAAGAGAAGCCAAGTCTCTTTGTTTTGCTTGCAAATCATATGTTTTTTCCAATGCTGCTAATGGATGAGATGTTTCTGCTGAACTTTGGTTTGGTTTCAATCCAGTTCTTAATGAGCTTTGTATTCCAAAGGAATTACCACTGTCAGCTTTTATTAATTTACTTTGATACTTCTCACTTCCAATCATTTTCTTTTTGAAGCAAAATAACAAAATAATTATAAATCACCTGCTACCTATATGTAATTAAAATTGTAAATTAAAAAAATTGTTTACAAAATTAGTATTTGTTGAGTTAATAATGATAACATCATGGCAAATGGAAAGTGCTTTACTGGTAAGGGAAGTATTTAACAGTCTTGCTTGTTTATATATTGCTAAGGATGCTGCCAGCTTTCAACCTGGTCACTGGGCACCAATTTGCAACTGTAGGTCTTATGTGATCCGAAAGTTAATTGAGCGGCAGTTGATCAAATGACAATTGATCAAAGTGACGCTTGGTCAAAGCAACATTTGGTCAAAACAACATTTGATTGAAACGACACTTATTGGAACAACATTTGATCGAATAATGGAAGAGAAAATTTACAACTTTGAATCTATCCCAATTTTGTCAATTTTTCATCCCAAAAACATAGTGATCTCAAAAAAATAAATTTTATCTTTGAATCTGTCTCTAATTTCTGCAAGAGGTCTGCAAGGGTGCAGCCATGGCACGATGCCCTCACCTTGAAATAACAGACTACAATGTAAAAAAAATGCAAAAAATGCCATCAATAGGCATCTAATAAAACATAACCATAACAAGAAATCCTTGTTGCCCAACTAAAAATGCTTTGCGAACCTTGTTAAAAAACCTTGACCTTGACAAAAAATTATAAAAATACGAACAAACCTTTAACTTACTGATAGCCTCTGCTTTTTATGAATCTAATTTACAGTAACAAAAAGATTGTTTAATCGCAGAAATATAAAAAAAAAATTTTTTTTTATCAACTGTCAACTCGATCAAGTGTTGTTTCAACCAAATGTTGTTTTAATCGAAAGCTGTTTCGATCAAGTGTCATTTTCATTAAATGTTGTTTTGATCAATCATCATTTCAACCCAGAGTTGTTTCGATTAAGTGTTGTTTGATCAACTGCTGTTTGATCAACTGTCGTAGCACTGTAAGTCTTAATAGTTGCTATATGACAGATATGTCCTTATCAACTAAAACCAACACTGTTTTTGGCTAATTGTGGCAATTCAAACCTTGACCACATGCCACACAATCTATTAAGTGAGTTTTCAGACTCCAGTCAAGAAAGACAAAGATCTAGCCATTTGCTTGTTTTGCTTTAAGATATTACACAACTTTGCTGAACTAGTCATAGATATGTAGCCCAGTAAAGAAATTATAAATAAACATGAAATACCCATTACCCAAAAAGTATGTTTAATGCTTTCATACCAGGATCAGTACTTTGGCATTGGAATGGTCTTGCCACAACACCTTGGGTTAAGTTCAATTGCATGTGGACTAGTGTTGGACAGTAGGGTAGTTTCATTTATCTATGCATAAATGACATATCACTTCTATACTACAATAAATTGCAAGTGTAGTGCCACCAAGCAAACTGCAGTCCTCATCTGAACAGCATGGCCCACACAGCAAACACTAAATGAAGTACAAGGTCTGACAGTTTTAAATAATGAAACCATACAATGGCTTAACATCATTGGTTCCAGCATCTGGACTGGGCAGTATGATAACATGAGATAGTAAAAGAACAAACTCTTGGCTGCAGGCACTTGTCTGAGTTTGAGCAAAATGGATAATCTTTAAAGCAAAAACCAATGGTTTTCCTACTGCTGTTCTTTTCTAAAGACAAAGCATATTTTTGCTGTTTAAATTAAGTATAAAAAATGATTACACTTAAGTTTTGAAGAAAAACTACATTCAACCTTCAATTTAAGTACAAAGATATTTTTAGTGTTCAATTAAATTTAAAAAATGATTTTCAACAACAAGGTGGAAGTTTATTTAGTTTGGTCTCTTGCAGAGTTGTAATAATTCAAGCCCAGTTTTTGAAGTTTTGAAAATCTTAAAAAGAAATTGGACTTGACTTGAATTGCAAATACAAACAAGTTTAACTTTAATTTTTTTTTATTTTATCTCTATATTTATCCTTTTGACTCGCAGGAAAGTAATGGAAGTGGTAATACATAAGGCAAATAATTACCTTGACCTGCTTCCAGAGATGCCAAGATATTGCTGTCTGTTTGAAATTTAATAGAGATATTACTGAAATTTAGAACTGCTTCCCAAGACCATCAAGCAGAGGAAAGTGCCATAAAGTGTCTTTCCCAAGGACACAACAGAATGGCGTGAGTAGGTTTTGAACTAAGACCATGCTGCTGACCAAGGCTGCAGAGCCAGTTACTTTTAAAATGCCCAAGCAGAGCTGGAGCTGAAGCCAGTCATTTTAAAGATGCTGGAGTGGAGCTGGATCTAAGCCTTTTTAAATAAAAGTACCATATTCAGTTTTAGTATAGAGTGCTTTTTGTGCTTTTTTCAAATATATTTTTTTGTACTTTTTTTTTATATACTTTTTATGATAAGTAATTATAGTTGTTTTTCCTATTTATGAACCTCAGGGGGATTTTTGAATCTTGTAGTCAATTACAAAACTGAGTATTTATATTTATTATAGTGTCAAAGCAATATATAGTTTGTTTGATAATGTCAAAGTTTTTTTTTATTTTAATAGTGTCAAAGTTTATACAAAGTTTTTTAATAGTGTCAAAGCAAATATATAGTCCGTCAATTGAAAAATACTGAAGTTGAGTTGGAGCCAGTCATTTTAAAGATGCTGGAGCGAAGCTGGAGCCATTCATTTTTAAAGATGCTGGAGCAAAATTGGAGCTGGAGCCAATCATTTTTAAAGATGCTGGAGCAGAGCTGAAGCTGGAGCCATAGATTTTTAGAGATGCTGGAACAGAGTTGGAGCTGGAGCCATAGATTTTTAGAGATGCTGGAACAGAGTTGGAGCTGGAGCCATAGATTTTTAGAGATGCTGGAACAGAGTTGGAGCTGGAGCCATAGATTTTTAGAGATGCTGGAACAGAATTGGAGCTGGAGCCATAGATTTTTAGAGATGCTGGAACAGAGTTGGAGCTGGAGCCATAGATTTTTAGAGATGCTGGAACAGAGTTGGAGCTGGAGCCATAGATTTTTAGAGATGCTGGAACAAAGTTGGAGCTGGAGCCATAGATTTTTAGAGATGCTGGAACAGAGTTGGAGCTGGAGCCATAGATTTTTTTGCCAGCTCTGCAGCCCTGCTGCTGACAACCTCCACAGCAAAAAACTTTAAACTCAACTCAACTCCTCCTATTTAAGTCAAAATGGGAATGATTCAGGTTAAACAATTTTTGAGGACCCTGCTCATCAAAAAAATCTGTTACAGCCCAGGTAGTATTAAACAGGACTGTGAAATGGCTGGCTAAAACCTTCAACTCCAACTCTGACTCCCAGAATTTTGATGTTCATTATAAAAACAATGTGCTAAATTTTTAAGTTGCCAAGTAACTATTAGCTGTACAAAGTAAAATTTCAGCAAGCAGAGAAAACAGTTAAAAGCACACAAATAAATTATTGTAATGCAAAATACTTGCACAAAAACAGCCTTAAAAAAATACACAAATATTTTTTTTATGAATAAAACTTCTAAAAAATTTTTTTCAAGAAGCAAATGCCATAAAAAACAAAACATAATACAAGAGGACATGCAATATTAATAACAAATTCATTGCAAACTACCACTACAAAACACAATATTTTTAAAACTTTTTCAGAATCAATTGAATTGCACAATACAAGACAAAAATTTGCAATATTTCTTTTAAAGCAGTAATTCTCAAACTTTCCTGCACATTGACCCCAATTTGAGTAAAAATTGTTTTATTGACTTCCCAATCCTGAACATACTCTTAACTGAAAGATATGAAGTGAAATGATAACAACCAAAGACCTTTTTAGTCTTTACTCTCATACAACTTTTTTTTCATTAGGTGTGAAGAAAACTAAGTGAAGACCAAAAAAATCTTAACTATTTAATAATAAGTTCTTAGTTTAGAATCTTTGCAAATACAATACAGTTGCTTTATTGGTGCAATAAACCCCTTCTTTCATTTATTGAACTCTGGTCATTTTTTGACTCCCAATCAATCTTTTGATATTTAATGACCCTTGGATGTTCCAATTGACTACTTTGAAAACCACTGCTTTACAGCCTATTTTTGAAAGCAAACTAAAAATTATAGGTGTTTCTTTTGTTGTTTTATTTTAACAAAACAAAAATAAACATGATTTTGCCAATACTAAGAACATAACAAGAATAACTGTGTGTTGTTTTCTACAATTATGCAATAAACACAATTACCTGAAGCACAGCCATAAATGAATCAAAAACAGAACACCATGCCACAGAACAGCATTTAATAAAGAATAGTGGTTCAATTCCCTATCATAACATCCTTTTCTTTTAATTGTTTCAAGAATATTACTATATACCAGTGGTTTTCAACCAGGGTTCCGTGGAACCCTAAGGTTCTGCCAGTACAGTCCAGGGGTTCTGCAAGTTTACATTCAAACCTCCAGTCTAGTTTATTATTATATGCATATTGTTTAAAAATACAGTGATTTTTGATCTATTGGTCAAATGAAACAAAGTATAAAATCTAGGTTGACGGAACATCAACGTTGTATTAACTATCAAAGACCAGATCAATCAGCGCTTCGTGAGCACTCAATGATTATGGATCACAAGATAGATTAGGAAAACAATTATGTTAAAAGTTGAAACTGAGTACAATAAAAGGTTATTTGTAGAAAGTTGGTTTATAAATTCCAAATCAAGTATAACTAACAGAAACGACAGCAATTCTTTCCCTTTAGTCTATAAAAAATTAGATTGTAATTGAAAAATTTTGTGTCCTGTTTTAAGTTTTTTAATGTGAACAGTTTGAATTTTCTTAACTAGTTAATTTGGTTTGAAACTTTGTATTGCAATTGTACGATTGACTGCTGTGTCTTTTGAATTAAAATGTTCTCGGGCTTGTTTATTGCTGTTAGTGGATGTGCGTATGCTTGGGGCCAGTTGGTTTTTTCACTGATCACTATGCTTTGCTTCCTTATTACTCTTTATTGCCACAGAGATCAATAAAGTTAACCAACAGCTGTACGCATTTAATTACATGTTGGATGCATTTCAATCAAATGATGTTTGTTGTACAAGACAATTAAATTATTGCACAGGGGTTCCTTGAGCCTCTGGAATGTTTCATGGGGGTTCTGCTCCTACAAAAAGGTTGAAAACCACTGCTATATACACTAAAATTAATTACACAATCACATTAATTCATTTTGCAATCTTGATATCTGACAAGAGGTCCGATTACTCTAGTACAAGTATATTTTACTTTGAAAAATTTATTATTTTGAGATTGTATGAGTGGATTAGACACAGTAGTAGGTTCATTATTAACATTGCGATCTTGGCAATTGCTACTATTATCAAAATTGAAATTATCCCAACCTGGCAAAACAATAGCAGATTTATAACAATGGGAAATTATGAGTACATTATTTAAAGAATATTTTTTCTGGCTTTACAAGACAATAACTGAGATGTTACAATTAGAGCAAACATCAAGCAAATACCACAACTTACTTTAAAAAATGTCAGTATTTTGCTAGACAGTTGAAATTTCATATGTATAAACATAATATCAAAAACTTTTGGTTAACCTTTTCAAGTCAGGTTATTTTATTTTATTAAAATCTTGACTTTATTTTATTGCTATTGCAACTGTTGGATTTCTATTAAGGCATTTTCAAAAAAAATTACATTTTTCTCCACAACAAACTTGATTGTTGAGATGATGCATTGATGTTAGAACTTGACAAAAAGTGGTCCTAAAGTGAAAAAAAAAAAACCAGGAAAAAGAAAACCAATGACTTTTGGTTGTTTAGATTGTTTATAATTCATTATGTTTAACAAGATTAAAAAATGCTAAAGTAAAAAAAAACATGAAACTTGAGTTGTGATAACATAAAAAGAATAAGCTAATTTTGAATGAGCCCCCCAAAATAAAAACAGTTGATGTAAATTTGCTCTATGTGCCAACATTTTTTAAAATTTGGCATAGCAACTAATCCAAATAAAAATATCTTGAATAAAGCTGAAATCAAGTATGCATTCAATAACAGCCTTGACTTAGATAGACCGGATAAATTTATAGGTGATGCAAAAATGCACCACTTTACTTGGGTTTAACATTTTTTGGTATACCAAAACTATTTTGATCACATAATATTTATATTACTGAGCCAACTAACAGCATACTTAGTTCATTTGTACTTTGTTAACTTATAAAGTGTATTTATTTTTAAAAGATATATTTATATAAAAAAAACACAATTTTTTTTTACAATAATGTTGATAATCAAAAAGTCAAGAACAATTATTTTGTATTGAGTTTTTTAAGATAAACAAATTTGTCCTTACATTTTATGACAATAATAATCAACTGATTGAGGGTCATAATATAACAGTGGAAAAAATACAGCATATTCAAGCAAAATGAATAAATTATTATGGCATAGCTTTGAAAAAAGAAATTATTGGTGAATAAGAAAAAAAATTAAAAAAAAGCAATTAACAATTAAAAAAATCTAGATAATAAAATGATGGAAAAGAAAAAAAATATGAAAAGAATTATACATAAGTACATAGGTCATAAAAAGTCAGAATATTGTAAAAATCGGCTAAATTTAATATAACAATACATTGATGAAACCAAAGCCAAATACATACTGTTGGGGTCTCATTCATTGTTTGCTGTTACTAACCTCTGCAGGCTTTGGGGATTCCCCAAATTTTAAAGTATTGGAATAGTGATTAAGAACCTGCTTTTGTGCATTAATTCATTTTAAAATATTTTCAAGGCATATAAAACATTAATGTTACTATTTCATCATTTCATAACTATATAAAAATGTAATCAATAAATGAATTTCAAATTTAACAATGTTTTTAATAAATTTTAAATCAAAGTTTTATCATAACAAATTTTTAGTTGGTTAATCATACAATAATGTTTAAAATTACTATATGGCAACTAAAGCTAACCAACTAATAAACAAAAGTATTTCAATTAAAGCAAAAACACAGACAACTATTTTGTAATGAACTAAAAGAAACAAAAAACATCCAGTCAAAATATATATTAAACTTTGACAAAAAATTGTTTTTATAATTAAAAATAGCTATTAATGCTAATGCTAGATTTATATTTTAGAATTAAACTTAAAAAAACTTGTTTTTCAGCTGTACTTAGCCTTTTCGGTTCTCGTTTACTATACGCCCTGCGTAATAAATCTTTTTGTTTTGGTTAAGTTGATTAGGTTAGTAACGGCGAATAGTGAAAAAGAACAGCCATTTTTTCCAATCTAATTTATATTATTGTCACAACTTACAGTTAAAACTATAACTTTAAGCTACATCAATTTATTTTAAGACATGTGTGCTAGAATTAAATGCAACTTACAACATTATGTGACTTGACAAGTTTCATTTTTCTTTTGTTTCGCAGCTTTAATGCTTCCTTTTAAAATTTTTATTTTATAACGCCGACGGAAAACTTCTAGGATTAGAACTGCAGTAGTTTTTTCGCCCATTACTAGCGGCTTCTAAAAAGTTGTTTGAATAAGTTTTATTTTTCTTTTTGGTCAAAAATTATTTGATGAAAGATTTTTAAAGAGAGTTGTGACATTTTGGTACGTCATTTCAAAATTACTTGGACTGCTGCCTAAAAAAACTTTAATCTTAAATTCAGAAATTGTCAAGCAATCATCAAATTTGCTTTTAAAGATCCCGAGATAGTGCTATCCAGTTGAAAGGTTTATTTTGGATTCTAAGTTTTTATAAATATGATTTGAACACCAAGCAAAAAAAAACGCCGAAAAGTATTTTTCGCAAATAGTATGTATGCATATTTTTTTTTATTTCTCAGTCGCAACTACACAAAAACACTTTAAAAGCTGACAAAAAGGATGCAGTAAAAACAATATAGCCCAACTAAATGTCTTAGCAGTTAGGATTACTGTGTTTACTGGTCTGTTTGTAGTAGGCTACATTGCTACAATTTGTGGTAGTATGGCAAAGCGATATTCTTAGTATAACGTAACAATAATAGTTGTCAGGATTTAAACGGAAATTTATTACGGAAAAAGATCAAGTTAGAGTTCAAGTTAGAGTTAGAGTTGTAGGCTGTAAAAATTTTTTAATTCGCACTTGTTTAACGTTTGTCACATTTTGAAGTAGTAACGAGTCACATTTGTATTTTATTGATGAAGATTACAATTTTTAGTTAACACAAATCCTGATTATTTGTTAAAGTCGATGAAAAAGTTATAAAAAGGTTCGGCAAACCAAGAAAAATATCCACATCGATTGTAGCAAGATCATCTTGTTCCAGAGATGCAATCATCTACCACAGGGTTAAAACAAAATAATCACTTAGTTTAATTTTTTAAACTATGCGTAATTGCTAAAGTAGGTTATTTGAGTCATTTTTTTTAGGTCAGGTTGATGATAACAGAAGATTGCTCAAAGTATGTCCTCCAAACCATAGCATACTAGATGGCTAACTATTATCACTTCAAATTTTACGTTTGTATGTCTCTGAAAAATTCCCATCAAACTTGCTCGCTATTTTAACTGAATTTGGTGTGAGAACTTATTGTCTTTCTTGCAATGTAATTTTTTCCGAATTTTGTGACGTTTGTAGAAAAAAAAATTTGTGTAAAAAATTTAGGATGAAGATCAAAAAAAAGAAGGGTCTTTACTATGGTTTTGGGAAGATAATCGAGAAATTGGTGACAAAATCAAAGTAAAGATTTTTTTTTTAGATAACACTAAGATTTTGCGACGAAAATTGAGATAGTGTAAACAAAATCAAAGTGAAGACTTTTCTTTAAAGATCACTACTTTTTAGGGACCAATTTTTTCTTTTAAGGAACGTCCTGTTTCATCCCTGTTGAAATATGGTATGCCTATTTAAACTAAAAAAATTCATGTAAAGTCTCGTGGCTCGTGTCGGTTTCGCTACTCCAAAGTCTTGCCTGTTCTCGGTCTCGCTACCCCAAAGTCTCATCTCGGTCTCGAAGCTTTGTGTTTCGAGTTCAACTCTGCTCAGAACGTTGAAAATTGAAATCGAACCGCGACCGTGTCGATTGCGTTTTCTACAAATAGAGCGCTTTTATCAACTCGGCCACTTTGCATGCTGACACAAAAAATTTATTTATGAATTTAAGCTGAGCATTTACTTACATAAAGCAGACCTAACTAGAAGTGAAAAAATTATTTTTTAAAATTAAAATTGGTTAAAGGTTAAAAATTATCCTTGTAGCAGCCCACGTAGCGTAGGGCTACCATACGTCCTCTTTTAAGAGGATTTGTCCTCTTTTTTCAAAAAAAATGAATGGTCCTCCGAGGACACTCAAAAGTAGCCAAATGTCCTCTTTTTTACAAGTTAGATTTTTATTTCTTATACTGCTCTATTGCAAATCCGTAACAACACCCATTGATAATTTTTCGTTCTGTTGTTACATCACAAATGTAATAATCAATTTAAATTTTCACGAGTAACTTTCGCTTGTCAGACATTAAGAACAGTAATTGTGAGAAAGAAAAGCAAACGAGTTGAGTTGAGAGAGCATTTAGCAGTGACTCTAGGGTGTAGGTTTTTCTGATAAAGTAAACGAGTTGTGATAAAGTAAATAAAGCTAAACAATAATGCCAAAGAGAAAAAGTGTGTTTTCTGATGAACTACGGCAGAAGTATCCTTGTTTCAAAAAAGGACGTAGCGACTTTGAAGCTGAATGCATTACTTGTGGATATGGAACATTTATTTCTGTGGCAAACAAAGGCAGTATTAGCCTCGATGACCATATTAAAACCACAAAACATAAACAAGCAATTAGAGATGAAACTTCATCTTCTAAAGTGACTGACTATTTTTGTAAACTTGGCACGAAATCAGAAGATGAAGTTGCAGCTTCCGAAGCCACCATGGCATTTCATACTGTAAAGCACCATTACAGCTATAAATCTAACGACTGCACATCCACTTTGATGGCAAAGATATTTCCTGATTCCAGCACTGCAAAGAAGTTCTCTTGTGCTCGCACAAAGATTGAAGCCATCGTAAATAACGTACTTGCTCCAGCGTCTGTTCAATGTGTGCTGAATGATATAGAAAAACATGAGATCATGTATCTCGGAGTATCCACAGATGGCAGTAATCACAAATCTACAAAACTTTTTCCTATTGTCATACAATATTTTGACTGGAAAAATGGAGGCATGCAGTCTAAATTGCTTGATGTCAAGCCTTAAAGATGAAACATCTTTGACTATCGCAAATGCAGTTAAGGAAACACTGCAGAAAAGGAGACTCTTTGACAAATGCATTTCCTTTACTGATGATAATTGCAACACCAATTTTGGTGGTATACGCCGAAGGAGAGGAAACAACGTTTTTACTCATTTGAAAAGTGAGGTACCTGCTTTGGTTGGGGTTGGTTGCCCAGCACATATTCTGAACAACTGTTTACACCACGGTGTAAATCAAATGAGTCTTAATCTTGAAAGTATTATTTGCAAGACCTATCAGCATTTTTCCATTTATACTGTTCGTACAGAGCAGTTGAAAGATTACTGTGTACTTGTGGAAATAGAGTTCAAGAAACTCCTTTCCCACAGCGTGACCAGATGGCTTTCACTTTATCCTAGCCTTTCTAGAATGATCCATATGTACCCTGCTATTTAGTCGTATTTCTTATCCATTGACAAGCCACCTGTTCTTCTAACACATTTTTTTGAAAATTCGCTGAGTGAACTTTATTTGAAGCATCTGCAATCCTTTGTAGATGTTTTTCATAAACATGTCCAAAACATTGAACAATCAAAAATATCTCTTGTTGAAGTTGTTGCTAATCTCAACTATGTAAAGACAGTCATTCTCCAAATGAAAAAGACAGATGTTTGTATCTGTTCAAGTTAAATCAAAACTGGCAGAACTCAGAGAAGAGGGAAAAGAGCAGGAATGTAATTTATTTATGTCCGATATGTCTTCATTGTACGATTCCTGTGTTGCCTACGTGGATGAATGGACCACTTCATTTACCGAATTCAAATGTTTTGACTGGATGCTCTTGTCTGAAATTAAAGAATGGGATAACGTTGAACGATGCGTGAGGTATCTGGCAGAGAAAAACGTTGACGTTGATGATGCTAAATTGTTCAATCAATACCAAAACTTGTGCAAATTTGTGCAAAGCTGGCTTGAAACTGATAAAGTTGCGTTTTCTGAAATGAAGGCCCGTGAAAAATGGGAAAAACATTTCAAACGTTGCAGAACCATAGAGTTTTATAGTGAACTATTAAAAATCGCCCAATTCTTCTTCTGCATTATGGCTCATAATGCAAATGTAGAACGCATATTTTCTATGATGCAGACACAATAGTGCAAGGAAAGAGACAGCCTTTTAGTTGAGTCCGTTTGTAACATCCTAAAAGTTGTGTACAATTCCAATCATATTTCGTGTAAGCAATTTTATGATGACGTTAAGGCTGATCCTTCCTTATAGAAAAAAGTTAAGGGAACTGCAAAATATTCATGGGCTCAATCTGACAAATAAATTTGTTTTTTTTTAGTGTCTATTTTTTCGCCGTAACGTTTGCTGAATATAGCCTAGTGGAATGGTCTTATCCTACTTTCATTTTGCTTGCTGGCGAAACCTGTCCTCTTTTTGGGCAACAAAATATGGTAGGCCTAACGTAGCGGGATCTGGCGCTGGGTTGCCACACGCGGTTGAAAACTCGTCTTCGTCTTTTGTAAGATTGTAGCCAGCGCAATTGATTTTCTTATATTAATTCTTTATTGTTGTAGATCGAATATTTCTTAGATTAATTGACGATTGATAGCGTAAAGACGACAGATTTGAGATTAATGACGAAGTACGGTTCCTAATAACAATTACAATATATAAACGACAATTACAAATTTAACCTACAGAATTTACATTAACTTCGCTTACCAACTAGTTTTCCAAACAAGATTCAACATTAAAACATCCAACAGTGGGCCACCAAGTGTAACTAGCCACTGCGACAAAAATTACGGACATACTCCGTAAATGCAAATTTCAAAAGCAAGACACTTGCAATCGCTTATCGCGCGGACACCGAAAGCAATCAAGCGAAACGACGGCAAGCGATTGCCTCGAGGCACAAACAAAACGAGAAAGCCAGGATAAACAAACAAAACAAAAGGCAAACAAAACAAAACTCAAAACGGTTAGCAGAGATATAACAATTCTTTTTCCCCAAAACATTCATCAAGAAAAAGTTTAAAAGTTGGTATTAAACCAGCCACTATACTCAGGTCAAAAGCCATTAAAAATCAAACTATGTGAAAATGCTGTAAAGAAGCTAAGTTTTGACTGAAAATAATTGAACATTTTTAACACGTTGGTTGCCGCGTGTACCACCGGTGATACACTTCCAATGGAAAAATGTATTACCGGTGGTACACGCGGCAGCCAACGTGTTAAAAGTTGGTAGTTGTTTAGTTTTTAATAACAAATTTAAATATTTAACCTAAACATACAAAACCTTGTTTGTGTGATCAAAAAACAGGCCCGCGAGCATTTTTTGTTATCATTCTGCACTATATAGTAAACACTATAAGTCTTACCCATACAAAATACAGACGAGGCAGACTCTTACAGCCTCTGGCAAAGAGCAGAGAAAGACTGTGGCAGTCCAGTTGCTAGAGAAAATTGAGAAGATCTCAGAATTTTTTAACCTCCTTTGGACCTTAGAACCCACTTTCATCTTGAAGGAAAGGTTAACTCAAAGACAAATGTTTTCTGAAGAATATTTAAGCCTAACGAAGTAGCCTCCATGCCTCTACACTCCTCTAAGTGCACAGCGTGGGATGCATGCTCAGCCAGAGACATCATCGGACCAATGTTCCTCGAAGAATCGGGCGCGGCAGTGACAGTCACCAAAGAAAGATATGTTAAGGTCCTTAATACCTTCAAGATTGACCTTCAAGAGTGAGCGTATTAAAAAGTTCTGGTTACAGCACATTGGAGCAAGCTCTCACACCTACAAGCTTTCCCGGGACTGGATAAAGGAAAACTTTGGATGCCGTGCGATTGGCCTCAGAACTAATTTTCAGTAGGCATTTCACAGCTCAGACTTTAGCCTTCCGGATTTCTTTCTTTGGGGCTACCTGAAGTACCGAGTGTATACAGTGAGACCTAGAATCATCACTGAACTAAAAGAAGCCGCCAGAGAGGATATAGAAGCCATTCCTTGGTCTGTTTGTAAAGATGTTCTTAACAATTTTGCGAAGCGTCTCAAGAAATGCACAGAGCTGAATGGTGGTTATCTCGAGCACATGATAGTAGAATAAAGAAGAAACCAACAACATCCATTTTTCAATATGATGTTTTAAACAAAATAAACTTTATAGATATTGCTGCAGTCTCTTTTTTTCCGACAAAAAATTAAGAAATTATGCCAATCAAAAGTTGGGCTTGCTTTTTTGGGTCGCCCTGATAATAAACATTTAATTTTAAAAAATTTCTAGAGATTTCTTGGGTTAATTACACAGGTGATTTGGCACCGAAAGTTCTATTAAGGTGCTTGATGCCTTTAAGACACTTTAAGGAAAAAAATAATGTTTCTCTGACTATACAATCTATATTTTATGAGACCTTCAATCATTGAATAAAAATTCTGACTTTATTTAACATTAAACTTTTTTGTTTTATTCTGGACCATGCCACCAAATTTTTGTGGCTGGTACGCCTATGCCCACATTGCTGCAATGTCTCGAAATACAGAGGTTCGACAAGAAACTTTGGGATTATACGAGACCGAGACTTCGAAAAACGTGTTTCGAGACATCTATTTCTCGGTTCTGAGGGAGACACACTGCACGCCGCAAAATACTTTAATTTGCATGGTGGTTTTAACGAGGGTTGTGAAGTTGAAGTTGCCGGAGTCGCATGTTTTAAGTAAAAGTCTAAGTTTTTTTAGATTTCACGGCGTCGGAGTTGTTTTTTAAAACTTGGGGGGAGTGAGAGTCGTTTTGTAGGTGCTGTGGTCGGAGAAGGAGTTGTGTTTGTTTTTGGAGGCTCTGCTTTATGCTAAATTAGGCCTCTAGGGTTTCCGAGCCAGAGTTGCCAGAGTCGAACATTTAGGGTGGAGTCGGAGTCGGGAGTGGAAGTTGTTTTTTCAGACATACTGGAATCGAAGTTGTTTCTTTTAGATGTTCTGGAGTCGGAGTTGGACTTGAAAAACTTTAAATAACTGGACTCGGAATTGGAGTCGGAAAAAATTCTTCCAACTCAATAACCCTGGTTTTATCAAAACCACTAAATTTCATTCATAATATTATATCACTCATAGGATAGTCAAATTAAACCAAAAATAAGAAAAAAATTCAAATAGACAGCAAACCTTTTATGATCTCCAAAAGCAGGTCGAAGGGATCGCTTAACAATTACATTAAGCCCATAGCCGTTCCAACCAAAAAAATTTGAGAGAGGCAATACCCTTTTGCCCAAATTTTATTGACGATTGCCTGAATCACACCATAGCAATAAATATGACAAAATGTAACACTTTTTAATCTCCAAAATTTGACAGCCAAGGACTAAAAAAAAAGGTCTTCATTTACCATATCTGTGCACGAATCCTCCATTTTTGTTCCAAACTTTAGGTGAAGGCTAAAAAAAGCTCTTCACTTTGATCTCTTTCGTTCTAAGTTGGGATACTTTGTAGTCCCCCAAATACTTGGTTATGGGTAACCAAAAAATTCTGATTATGCCCAACTGTTTTGAGTTTGGAAAAACAATTTCCCCAGCCTTTCGGCTCGTACGGCTATGGCTAAGCTTATAACGCCTCCGCCTTAACTGTCCTTTCCTACTAGTAAAAAGCATAAGTAAAGAAAAAAATAAAAAATAAAATAAATAAAAAATTAAAAATCCAAACAAAAATTCGACTCATGGACAATGAAGGCTGAAATACATTTAGTATGAAATGAATGGAGCGCCCGCACCAGGATTATCAAAAAACGTCAAAAAGTGTCCCCCCAAAGCAAAATATTGCTCTATTTATAGTAGCTCCATGACGGTGGCCCACCCTGTCTGCACCTGTACTTTAGGACAAAAGTAGGGATAATGTGCTCGATTGAAAGTGATAACCTTTTTTGCTTCCGTCAGGCCCCACTTTTTGTGTGGCCATCACTGCTCATGGATGTAAATTTGTCGTAAGCGTGGAGTAGTCGAGCTTCAGTGGGTTTGGACTCGGAAAAATTCGAGTTTTGGTAAATTTGGTCACTGACTTAACATACAGCTCCAAAGAACTCGGATTCAAAGGTTGAATTTGATTCGAATTGATTTGAGTCCTTCAATTGGTGGACTCATTACAACTCTTTGCAACGGTTCTAGCCGAAAAAAGGCTTAAACGAAACAAGTTTTGGACAGTTACTACTAGGTTACTTATCCGAAGAGTATATTTTGGTGTCCTATTTTTGTTGGTCTAACCTTATTGCGTTGTGGTAACTAGGGAAGCTACAATTTTAATTTGGTGCTGCAATGCATGTAGGCTACATATTATTAAGCTAGAAGAACTGAGTTTTTAAAAGATATATTAGAAAGAAAGAAAATATAAGCCTAGTTTTAATGTGCACTATATTTCTTTGTATCTTGTTTTTGACATGCACAAATGCTTTACGAATCCACAGATATTTCTTTATTGTGGATTATTTTTAAGTGTTATTTTCTTTTTTCAGACGTATTTGAATGGTTTTTATACGGTACTTTAAAAAAACTTCTGTTTTTATTTTGCATTTCAATTAATATTATTTTTTTGATCATAAAATGATAAAATGTCTGGAATGCGACCACATAGTGCAGCACATGAATTATCTTCTCGAGAATCAAATGTGCCAATATCTGGGTCTTCAAGCAAAGGGTTTGCTATTGAGAAATATTTCAATAAAAATTTTTGGGTCTCCTCAAGAAGTCACTGTATGCAATCTTTATTTATGAAACTAACCCAGATTCCCCCTGCAGTTACTATCGCTTCTGGAGAAATCCTTTTTTTCTTTGTTTCTGCTTTATTTCGTCCTGGTGCAAAAAGGGGCATTGTGTGTTAGTTTCACCAAAAAAAATCACTTATGGTGACTTCTTGAAGTGAGCCAAATTGTTATTCTTATATTGTTGGCTTTGGCTTAAAGATGTAGGATTTTTAATTGGAATGATGAATTAGTTTTGTTTGGATTATTTTTGTCATATTTTTGTTTATAAATCTTCTCATTCCATTAATGATTGTTGCTCCATTATAATTACCTAAACAAAATATTTAATATTGTGCTTCTTCAATCAATCAATAATGTGTAAACTTTTACATTCTATAGAATTTGATTCATTTAATCATGTGATAAACTAAGAAAAAGTTTTAATATAACTTTTTTTTTTAATTGATGTACGGTACATTATAGTTATTAGATTTTTTTTAGATTTAAGATTAGTCCCCGTCCAGCTACAGCTGGTTTTCATACATTGCGCTCAAGTTTATCAGCAATATCTGCAAAAAATTCTATAAAGGTATTGTAAAAACTTCCAAAGCAAATAGTTTTTTTTATTCAATTATCTATTTCTATTAAATAGGCCTAGTAATTAATCTATTTAAAGAATTTAATTTTTTATGCAATATATGTACAGTAGGTTTAATAGTCGCCACTTTAATAATTAACATTGTCTTGGTTCACATCTTACACTTTTTATGCTGTTTTGTCTTTAGAAAAATAACTTTTTGTCATTTTTCTACTTTACGATGTTAATAAATCAGGTCTGTTCAAGTGACTATAAGTGGTTTCTGTTAGTAAAACTAACTCAGAATATCCCTGCGGTTACTATCACTTCTTAAAGAGATCCTTTTCCTGTTGTTTTCTTTTTTATTTCCTCCCAGCTGCTGTAGGGAGGATTGCCAGTTATTTTTTTACCAACAAAAAATTGTTACAATCCCTTCTTGAAGTGACCCAATAAATCAACTCTTTCAGTATATTCTTTTCTGATATTGAATTTCTAATCTGCAACATTATGCTGGTGCAACACAGTCATTACTATAAAAGTGTTACAGAAGTGGAAACCTGTTAAACATTAATGTGATAAATTCATCCAGCTATGGAATTAGATCAAATGTTTCACACTGGATGCAGAAGGCAATTATGGTCCTAATAAGCATATTTAAAATGTTGTAAAGTATTAATTTAAATAAAATTGAAATTCATATCATTTTACATAAAGCAAAAAAACAAAATAAAAAATCTGATGCTTCAGCAATAGCTTTGTTGAATATTTGACAGAAAATCAAAGTAATTATTTGATGTTGGTTATATCCAGGATAACGCATTGACATTTTCTTGGAAGTTAATCATGGCATTTTCCTGTTTTCTAATAAATCAAAACAATAAAAAACAGATATCAAGATATGATTAGGATTTATTTACATGCCACTAGAGATATGTCAAACGATCAATTCCAACCAAAACCAGAATTAGCCAGAAGTGGTACATAAGATCTGGCCAGAACTATTTAGAAATGCAGCATTAAACTTGATAATACAAGAAACTGCTTAAATACATGTGTTAAATTGTCATTTAATAATAGTATGGCAAGTGCAGATAATTGATCACTTCAAAAACTACTAATGTAGAAACTTTGCTGTCAGTTTTGTTTGAAGTATGCATTACAGCAATTTATTTGAGTACTGTTGAGCATTGGATATTTGAAACATAATCATCAAAAATATTATAGATACATTCATTTAAGTTGTACAGTGAAAAGTTTATTTTTATGATATTGCAGCTGTTCAGCTATTTTATGACTTTTATCTTTGTAGGGAGTACAATACAGTGATCACTTTACTTGAAATGGCTAGTAGATAAGACTGGAGCTAGATTGATCAAACTGCAATAAAATGTTGCCAATGATTTGCTGTAAGGTTAGGTTTTGCCTGTGCTATTAATCCTCATAACTAGGTGGACTTATGCTCTGAAGTTGTTGCCAGATCAATGGAGTTAAGCACCCTTGTCATCTGACCTTAGTTCCTACAATTAGTTTCAATTTATGCCAATGACTTTTAATTATATGACACCCTTGTGTATAAACTTCTTTATGTATTTAGCAGTAGTGCATTGTAGATGATTTAAGGTTGACCTAATATATTTAATAAATATTGATATGTCAATGTCATAATTTGTGTGACAATTTTCTTCTAATTGACTTTTCAAATTGAAGCAGCAAATCAACTTTGACTAGTTTTCCTTTATACAGAGGTGTATATGTGCAATTTAACAGTTTCTATCTCTAAGTAAATGACAGCCTACATCAATTTTACCATGTAAACTAACCATAGATATGTTTCTAAATAAATCAGTCTTATTGGCTGCAATCACTTCAGTTCTTGCCAGAATCAATTCAATTCTGGCCAGTACTGAAACCAGAACTGAATCTTTAATTCCACCCAGAACAGAATTCTAGTACATCTCTACATACAATGTTCCCTGTAAGCTGTGCACATGTGCGCATGCACACAAGGAAAAAATGTGTGCACAGTTGTAAAATGTCTGCACACACAAAGAGAAAATATCAGCATACCAAAATTTTGAAAAATTGTTGTAGTTGCCTGTCCAATCTTGAGATATTGATGTGACCCAGTGCCTATTCCAAGTATTTGGAGACAAAAATTGACAAATCAGAGTCTGATTCAAAGTGAACACCTTTTTTGTTTGAGAATTTCTGATTTGATCATAAATTCTAACACAATCTATAGTACTTTTGCGCACCGCATAGAGAGTGCAAATGCTTTGCAAAAAAGAAAAAAGTTTGCACGTGAACAAATATCTGTGCACACACACAGCTAAAAATTAGAGGAAACATTGTCTACATGCCACATACTTGTTCTTGTATGGCTGTGTTCAAATGTTGCTTTCTCTTTTAAGCAGAGTCAACATTGTAATTAGACAGTGTGTGATCTCCAGTGTGTCTCCATTGCAGAACTTTGTTGTGAATTTTTTTTCTAAGGGCACACAGAGTCCACTCAGCTAAACTGACCATCAAACTTATGACCACCTGCTTTTAAGCCAGAGTGTCACATTGTGTTATCCTGCTGACATGTCACATATTATATATTTTAAACTCAGAAGTGGGTAGTAACTAATCACTTTTTCAGTAACTGTAACTTTGTTACTTTTTCAAAAATAATAACTAGCTATTATTTTTACCCTGTCAAAAGTTGCTAGTTACAGTTACTTTTATCAATTGATATTTTTTGTCAACACAACCAATTCCAACTGGATTAAATTGATGACTTTTTTTTATCTTCATTAAGGTTCTAAATTTATTTATGAGAGAGATTGATTAAATCAAAGTGAAGACCAAAAAAAGTTCTTAAAAAAAAAGCAATTGTAACTTGCAACTAGTTATTTTTACAAAATAACTTGCCCACTATTGCTTAAACAGATGTTGTATTGATGTAATACACAAAATTAAGTATTTAAAATTTAATCATTTTGAATTGAAGCAAGTATGCTTTTTTATTTTTTTAATTGCACTGAACTGAGATATGATAATTTGAAAAAGCTAAACTGAATAAAAATTTTTACTCTTACTAAATTTGACTTGAATCCATTTTGCTCAATTAAGCACTTAAAAATGTTAAAACATCTATTTTTAAGTTGTGTATTTTTTTTAAGTCCGTAGATAACAGTCCAAATAAAGATGCTCGAAGTTATTTTGACAACTTTAAAAAAGAAGAACAACAAGAATTAATAGCACAAACCTCAGCAAGCTGGTTGCTTTCAACGGATTTTAGGTATTTTTTTGTAATGTAAAGCATTTGATAACTACTGTTTATAGTTATTTAGCATTACTTGTCAAAATGTTAAGTCAATTTCGTAGTGTTAGTTGGAGTTTAGTTGAAATTTTTATTGAAATTTTTATTTTTGAAAAAGGATTTTTGTTTTGATAAGCAACAGAACTGACAAAAACATTTCTTCTGTTCATGTTTTTTAAAACACTTCTAGCCAAGTGATCTGTACAGTAACATTCGCCTAATTTCAGTTCAACTGATATTTTATAATTCGCATTATAAAAGTTAATTGAAATTGCAGATAAGTCATTAAAATAGCTATTTCAGTTTTAACATACTTTTTCATACATTAAATATTTTTGGATAATTGCTTTTACAGTTTTCTCTTAGAGCATTTACTAGGTGTAAATTAATTTGCTTGGTTTATCAATGAAGTTTTATGTAAACAACCTAATTTTACTTTGGTGTATTTGTATGATACTTGTATTTTTGTTGCATGACATTTACAATATTCTCTGAAATTATTAACTAATCTACCATTATCACCTTCATTTATTGGTTCTTTCAGAGGTCAAGCAGGGTTGCCATGTGGCCTCATTTCAGATTTAACACTCAGTCAGAAGCAGGATCTTACTTTACTTTTTCCAAAAGAAAAAAATATTCCTGAATTGGAATACCGTGAAATTCATCAAGTGAATAATTTTTCTGTTACCAGTTTTTTAAAACTGTCATTTCCAAATTTTGCAAACTTATGACAACACTCGTCAATTTTTCAAGTCAATGAACGTCAATTTTTCATTTTCTTAGAGTAAAACTTTGTAATAACAAACATGTTAATAACAAAGTTTTACTGATAGTATTGAAAAAGAATTTTTAAAAATCTTTAAAAATTTTTATATTTTTCTAATTTTAAGAAACACACGACCAAAGAATGATAAACACAAGAAAAAAACTATTTAAAAATACATCAACGTTTAATGTTTATATTTAAATAATTTTTAAGTCTCTAGCGACATCAAAATATGTTGGCATCAAAATAATCTGGAACATTTTAAAGTTATACTTGTTTTTCTGCAGATCGTTCATGACTTGACAAGTGGAATATTTGGCGTCAATCAACTTCCCTCTCTTCGCTTTGAACCGAACTTTGACCTTAGTTCAACTTGTCAACTACCTTTGGCCTATAAAAACACTAAAGTCGGTGAGTCTAACTCAAAGTAATAAAGTATTTGCATGATTGCAAAAGCGATTTAAGTTGTTTTTTTGAAGTTCTTATTACGCTCGGGTATTTTGCGATTTTTGAAACGTTGAACAGTTTTTATCAAACGAAATTTCATCTTAGTTAAAGCAATAAGACAAATCACGTGATCCTGTTACTGTATTTACAGCCAATCGTAAAACAATGAAACTATCATGTGACCGATTGTCATACAAGTATGTTTTAAAGTTGTAAATCATCTGTAACTTGAACTAGTAATTGTGATGTAATAAACACCCACACCGAGAAGAACATCTCCGTGGGAAGTCATTTGGAATTTAACTAATTTTTGTTTGTAGGCTACATAATTTTTTCAACTCTTAGCTTTTTGTCATGATTGATTTTTTTTAAAACTTAATTTGACGTTTTAGAATATAGAATGAACGTTGCAATGCACTACTTTAACATTTGGCTTTCCGACAAAAAGCTATTATTATTAAAGAAATAAAGAAATTAGAATAATCGATCATGCAAAATTAATACGCACTGCTATTTCTAATCTTCGCCTCGTGTAATTAAAAAAAGACAAATTTTTTAAACGTTTTTTCCTATGAAAAATTTTGTAAAATATTCAATTGAGGTCTTTATTCCGCTTTCCTACGCTTTAGAACTCAGGTACCATATTTTTCCCTGAATTTAAGTTCGAGAAAAAATCTTAGGGTTAATTTTTTTTTTTTTTGTCTTCAACCAAATTTCAGGAATTTCATCGGCGAAATTTACGTTAAACTAAGGTGAAAAAAAATCCTTACTCTTATTTCAACTTGAATTCACCAATAAGCTACCTGGAATTTGGTTGAGGACCAAAAAAAAGCCTTCGTTTTGATTTAATCAGCTGTAATGTTTTAAATGCAAAGGATCTGCGACTTTTTTGGGTCAACTTACTTTGTAGTTAAATTTTCAAGTTCCTTCCCATTTTCTCCCCAGTAATTTTTCCTCCCTAAAGAATTTAAATTCCTGCTTAAGGACCCAAAGGCTCACTTTGAGAAACATTGTATAGTACACCTCTTTTACGAGTAATTCGATTCCCAGACAACATAAAAAAGTTGTTCGCCTGTATCAGATACTGACATGAGCTACTCAGCCTGTTTTTAAAGACTAATAATATGTTGTTTTTTAATTAAAAATTTTTTTGAAAGCTTTTTGTTGTGATCAAGTTGTAGTGTCACAAAATCAAGTCGTGAGGGATGCAGCCTACTACATTGAACTGTGCGTTCTTTATTTATCTTTTTTACTCCAACACATTGGTCGGTCGAAAAAACTGAAACAAAAACAGGCTGCTAATGCGTTATAAGCAATGATTGCATTTGTGTTGAAATAATTTTCAATACGATTGCAATTATCGACATCATGAATAAGATCATTTCAAACTTTTTCGTGCTTCACTGGTTAGGAGAAAAGGTCAGTTTATCGATTTTTTTGGTTCTCTTCCATCAACGGTTGATCTGTAAATTTATGATTTTATTCTTAGACTGTTTCTTAACCCTAACAAGCAGGAGAAACCTGAGATATGCTTTTAAAAGGCAATTTCCTTTCGAGCCCAATACTCGAATCAAGAATGGGAAATCAATTTTAACTTAGGGCACAATGACAAGCGACAAGCGCCTTGAACGGGCGTTGAACCTGCAACTCTACAAAACTTAAGGTCATGCATGGTTAATTTCAGGTCAGGTGTTGATATCGGTCGATTACGCAATGAAGTCGTTGTGGCACGGAGCGTGCGTGTCACGGAGCACACGCTCGAAGCTGGCGGAAAGATGGAGGACGTTGCTCGATGTCAACTCGGCAACTGGGGAGTTTACCACCGCCAACCAGAACGTCATTTCCGAGTTCGACAAAGCTGGTAAGCTTAATTATTTTGACTTTCAATGACTTTAATTCACTTTTGACTTTTTTTGACTAGTGAGCTTTTTTTGAGCTTTTGATTATTTTCACAGCTTTTTTGAGCTAATCTCTTACAAATTTACTTTTCACCACTGTTTCTGTTGGTCGGTGTTTGGTTGCGCAACGAACAGTCTGTTTATTCACGACATGCTTCTTGACTGACGTTCACCGTAACAAAGTGAACTTGAAAGAAACAGCCACTTTAGCGTTGTATTAATGAAAGTAACCAATCAGTAACCCATTTGTAAGTAGATAGGCCTTTGGTTAAATTCGATTTATGTCAGACTTGGCTTTTCTCGTTATTTATAACATTGAAGAATGTAGATTGAATTTCAATGTGTTTAGCCGAGCACTGTTTAAGTTGGAAATAAAATGTTTGTTGAGCTGCAAATTCTCGATTATTTTTGGAAAAATTTACCCATTTACCTGTATTTAATGTTTAGAGCAGGGGTTTCCAAACTTTTATTGGTACCTTTTGGACACTTTATAGGTTCGCATGTACTCCCAAAATTTTGTCACATTTTTAGCGCTAAGCTTAATTTGCTCGGATGCATAACTTACTTTTTATAGCTAAGCAATCCTTTAAAATAAACTATAGATTACTTTAATAAGCAATCCTTCAAAACTAAACTACCATAAACTACAGATTTTAATTTTTTTAAAGGATTATATTAAAATCCTTTAAAATAATCCTTTAAAAAAATTTAAAATCTGTAGTTTATGGTGATTAGAGGCGTTATTTTCAAGTTTTATTGTGGCTGTTCAAACTCAAAAGATAACCACTAACTTGATTCTATTTACATTTATTTTCTAATTCAAGTAGAAATAAAACCAAACAATTACAATATTTTAGACAACTTATTTTGTTACAATTAAAACAGAAGCTTAACGTTACCTAACTGATATCTGTGGGAGAGTAACTCTATATATTACGATCTGCGACAAAGCCACACGTATGAATGAAAGTGGGCGTGACATAACGTGATCGTGCGATATGGAACGACAAGATGTAAAATTGGAAGATGTATAGACCTGTTGATGGACCAATTAGAATCACTATACTAATGTATTTCAATTATAGTAAATCTTTGGAAACGAACGAGAATACATGAAAAATATACTAGATCCAAATTTAATCAATTACGCTAACTACTAAAAGTTAGATAAGAATATTCTCTCACATATATAATGTACCCCTTAAAAAGTCAAATTATACCCGGTTTAGAAGCCCTTGTTTTAAGAAGGACTTCGTGTGTTAAGTTATCATATTTTAATAAATAAAATTCAGGAACTGTGCAAAGATTAACAAACTATCACAAATCCAAATAAACAAACTTTTTGCTCCTTAGCGAATTTTGACCCCCATCCTTAAGCCCAACTGATTTTTATTTGATTGGACGTCTAAAAAAAAAAAACCCTATGAGAACTACGGTTTTTTATTCGAAAAATTATCATTCTCGAATCCGCTACATGACAAATTTTGGAATATAACTGCGAGAATGTGATTAAAATGAAAACATCAGCTACGATTTCGTTTAATTCAAAAGATGTAGCGAACTGCTTGTGAAGTGAAATTCCAGTTGGGTCGTATTTTTCAAATTTTAAGTCTTGAGAGATTTCGCATACCTGCTTTCTTGTGTGTTTGCGTCATTGGAAGAATAGCACAAAAAAATGGCTGATTTGAACATGCCTATGACTTGAAACCAACACGAGGTCACATCAAACACTTTCTTATTTTTGATATTGCGCGAGATAAATCTTTATCTTCGAGGAGGTTATTGTTTACATCGCCGCGCCTGCGTCAAGTGTCCAATTATAAGTCAAAAATTTTAAGATTCTTTTGTAGAAGTCAGGAATGACAAAGCGACGTCTTGTCCAATCAGAATAAGGCGGCGCCTGGGCACGTCCAATCAGAATAAGGCGGCGCGTCAAACAAGCATATTTTTCTTGATTTTAAAAACTTCTTTTTCCATTTTGATGTTAGTTTTCAGTAGCGGCTCGCGTTTAAATATGTAACTAATTTTTAAAAATTATCTTAAAGAAAAAACGTGATGAATATGTTATTGTGTTCTAGTTAAGTTCAATTACTCATTATAGATGTGGGCTTTGGTTTAAGAAATGCAGGTTTAACGTAGAAATCCAAGTCACTTTACTTGACTGTCAAAAATTGATTTGATTTTTAGGTCAAAAATACATTTCAAGTGATCCGAATTTTAAAGGTCTTTATGAAGAATTGAACCGGATTGATCCCAGTGAAGCTGTCTCTGAGAAAGAAAACAAGTTTTTCAATCAATATTCTGGTATGTTTGATCCCCGTGCTTCCGCCAGTGCTGTGACAAAAAATACAAATAACGGTTTTTTACGAAAAGATGGTATTTCAAGTGTTGTACTGCTTGTGAATAATTCGCCGCATTAAACGTTGTATTTCTAACTGGGCTGAAGTTCATTAGTTTGGTTCATCAGAAGCATCCTCTACGCCTGGCGTACACGCTCCGCGTACCTTGGTTTGTTTATTGAATTTCGGCGTCAACACTCAGCTTAGATGCTCGCTGAAATTTACAAAACAAGCCTAGAAACGCTAAACATATGTTCCAGGTGTAGACTAAAAAGTCAAAGTTGTATATATGCTGAAATACGCTAAGGTTCAGTTGTTGTTCAATCATGTATTGTTTACTCTCTTTGAATAGATTAATTGAATGTCTGCATTATTTTTTGTTGCTGCTAATTTGTTTTTAGGGAGCAAAACAGATTTTGGATATAAAAAAATGATTTGTTCTTTTTATTGGTTTTTACTTTCCCACGAAGTTCATTAAGTTAGTAACTAATATTGTTTTTCCGATTTTTTCAGAAAAATACTCTCGTCACGTTTTGAAAATAAAGAGCAAAAACACAAATCTTAAACTTACTAAATTCTAATCTCTGAAATGTTAAACGTAATTCATGAAACCTGTGATCCCGAACTTTTTTCAGATTTCGTTCGCTGCGTTTTGACCAGCAGTGTGTCGAAGATACAAACTTGCTCGAGCGAAAACGTGATTGCTGTCGAGTCGACGTATGACGTCACGTCGGCCATGACGTTGCCAGATCACGATTACATTTCGCCAGCGCAGTTGCAAAGATTGAGACGACGTTTGCGTCATCAGGTGAAAGATCGAATTACGTTTGGTAATGGTAAACTCAAAACCAGTTTCACTTTATAGAGTGTATTTTATAGGGCTGCAGTGCTTTATTTGCCATTGTCTTAATTGTAGCATGGGCGGGGAGATCCCCACTTATGTGAACTCCCGACTTGTTTATTTTTTAGAAAAATCACTTAAACAAAGAATTACAATCTTAATATTGTAATGTGATTTTTTGGTCTTTACACTTTCACCGATTAAGAAATCAGATAGTATTTTGTTAATGAAGAAAAACAGGTGCTTTTATTTGCTTTTTTTTTTTCAAAAAAAGATTTTTTTCCGCAAAACTTATCTAGTAATTCTGCGACTATTTTCAAACTTGAAACGTAGCACTCAAGCTCATACGAACAAAATGAATAAACAGTGCAGCTTTCGGTAATTAAAAATTATAAGATCTTTCAGTAAATGAAAATTTGATATTCCGAACAAGGCAATTTTGCTCATAAAACCCGAATTTATCATAGGTTTTTAAAAATCAATTATGTTACACTTGTTAAATGCAATAAATAGTATGGTGAATCAGAACTATTAATAGTTAAATTATTAAAAACTATTTTTTTTCCCTTTAAATAATATTGACAACAATACTCGAATTATTTTTTGATTACGCTAGATCACGGTTTTTAAACTCCTTAAAACACGTGGACCCCTAGGTTCATCATCGTCATCATCATCAATTCAGTTTTAATCCGGTTTAATTCCCAGTGACTGGAGGTGGCCGGATGCATTCCATTACTTCTGCAACTCTTCTTACACCTTCTCTCCACCTACATCAATCTGCGCATCTTCTTTCTTTAAACCAATCCTCCTCGTGCTTCCTTTGATTTGTTTCCTCCATTTCATCTTCGGTCGGCCCTGTTTACGTTTTCAATCCACTTCATGTAAAATTGCCTTCATCAAAACATCTTCCTCAGGTCGTCTTAAAACATGACCATACCACCTCATCACTCGCCCTTGCCAACTTATCTGCTGCTTCCTTCTTTTCCTGCTTCCTTCCAGGCTAATTTTGTGAAACTCTGTGGACCCCGAGTCCATATTTTTTTTCCAAAAGTCAAGTGAAGATCAAAAAAAGAAAAGCCTTCACTAAACGTTTAAGGAAAACCCAAACTTTAATTGATGATTTTATTTTAATTTATTTTCAGTCTTCACCTGGCTTTCGAGCTTTGACACCAAAATTAAACTTTTTGTGTAAAGCGATTATAATTAGCAAGTTTTTATGGTCTTAGGAATACTTTTAGGTGAAGTGAAATGTAGATAGCAAATTGTGATTTTATAAAAAAATCTGTGAACCTCTTAAATTAGTTCGCTATAGACCCTCATTTTGACACCCTGCGCTAGAATATAAATGACAAACCCTTGCTTTGGGTTCGATTATCACGGCAAAATTTTTTTACAAATGTTTTTAGCAAAAAATTGTACGTGGTGTCGTTGAAACCACGTGGTGTGCTTGCTGGCTATGGACGCTACGAATCTTCACTATCCTAATCCTTCTTTAGTTTCATTCCATCAAATTATGTAATTGTTTTTTTTGTAGTTGAAAATGATAAGAAAAGGATTGTTAATGGATCCATCAATAAGACGGAATATTTCTCTCCTCAACTTCATATCCGCCGTATCCTTGATCCTCGTCTCACTGCGCCGGCGACTGATGCGTGTCCCGGATGTAGGAGAAATGCTTAACTTGATCCAAAGTAAGCAGTGTGTAAATGTTGCTGAACGTGTTGAACTTCTTAATTTTGATTTTTTTTACTTGATGGCTGGTTGTCAAAAGTAGTCAACAGAGAGTATATAGAAAAGTTTGAAAACACTGAATTCGGTGAAAATAACTTTGTAGCTGGTTCAGTAGTTCATTTTGCTGTGGTTTGAAAATTTTTAATAAACAACAAGATTTTTCAAGCATGTACGACCTAAACAATTCTTCAGCTCGCGAAAAAAAGATTTCACGTTACTTGATAGAATAGTTTTTTAACACGTGACTTAATGGACTTCATTGATTGGTTTTTAAATTGAAGCGTTGTTTGACAGGCGACAACATTCGCACGGAGACGGAATTGCCGCCGTTCGCCATCGGAAAGCCGGGAGATCACCCGTGCGAGATATTCACGATGGACGGCAAGGGCCGCCGAAGGGCGATTACTCATTGTCACGGTGAAATCCAATTGGATGTCGACACACCTAGCATTGAGGTAGAAGTTTTGTTATTTCGAAACCGAGTTTATTGTATCTGCAGTTTTTTTGGAATGCTTACGATAATGTACTTTAAAATTTTTATCTTATACTTTCGGAATACAGGGTTGAAACAACCTTAAGTTCAAATCCTAACCCCGAAAATTGCCTCTTCGTTTTTAAATTGATTGTATTTTTATATTTTTATACGAACCTACCTTTGCAATCTTGCTTGTAAACCATTCGAGAACATTCGTTTTATTACACTACAGTTATACCAAGTCATAAAATGCCTGTGTGGAACTTTTTGCGTTGTCATTTTTCAATAGGTGATTGTTAAACTTTTGTGATATAAAGCTTACCATCTTGTAATTATCAGCACTTGACAAATATTTCTTTATATACCGAAATGTTGTAGAACAGTTTAACGTCCAACTTAAAATTCAATAAACTTTTACGTTAATTTTGTCTAAAGCTAAGCATCATTTTTTTCGTAGCCGCTTTCAGATTGCGATTGGTGTCACCGAATTCAAAGCGATGCAATCGCTCATTTGAAGACGTTGTTCGAAAAACTTCGACCCGAGTATTCAATTCCTACTGTTATATTAGGTAAGCATCTGTGACCGCTATATAAAGCGCTGATTGGTTGTTTTTTCGCTGACGTGGTTTTGAGTTTGCGACGACAATATCAACGTTGCCTTCTTATAAGCTTAAATGGAATTTTCGCACATTGATTAATTTTAGACGTTTAATTCAGTGTCTCTGTTGTTTAAATTGGTAACGATTGCAAAGCATTTGATTTTTCTAATAAAATTTATTTCTCTTAGAAAAGCAATAATCTAAATTCACTTTTGAACAATTTAAATCCATAGTTAAGTTGTTTACAATGGACTACAGGGCTTTGTTTTGTTTGTTTTTTGATCTAGCAGCTATTAACAAAGTACATCAGCCATGTCATATTTTTTTCAAAAACGTCATGGCCATGCTTGTGATATATTCAGAAAAAACGTGTTTAAAACGTATATGTTTACATAGATGGAAAAGAGCACTATGTGGTGCACATTCCTCTGACCACTTACTATTCTGCAACCCCCCCGGTCCCAGGCTGGTTGCACTCCCGGTATAAAATGATCAGCAGCCTTCGACCGAAGAGACTGATCATGTCGGATTTGCAACTTGCCGAGTTGTTTAAGCAGACTTTTGGTTTTAAAAAAGCAATGGAAAACAAGGTAAATATGCTCTCGTTGCTTATTTTCCAATTTTCGTTTCTGTTTTTTTTTTTTACTTCAATAAGACTATTTTGATGATATTTTTTTATGAGATTAAGTGAGTGATTCTGGTTTGTAAGGTGGGAAATCCCTGTGGATTAATACTGTGACGCCAGCTTGAAAATAAAGACGCAAAACGTCACATTACACCATTGAATACGAAACAATCGGTTGGATATCTGTTAAAAAAAACTTTGGCGAAGTCTTTGATTTGATCCGAGCCGGAATCGAACCTTGTTCTGCGATTTTTAAACTGAACTTGTTAGTCTTGCATCATCTACAAACTTATCTTGTTACATCTGTTGCCCCCAGCAATGTTCACATCGAACTCGATAAAACTTCAATTTTTATTTTACAGACCACTGAAGGAGGCTTGAGACTTAGTGCCTGTCGGGGGCTTGTTTCCCCTTTTATTACCCTCATGCGAAAAACGGCCAGCGCCACTCTCTTGTCCCCCGACATTCGTGTGAGTATAATCTTTGCATTTATATTTAGTAAGGACGTTTTTTCCGATGTACAATCTTGAATCTTGAAGTTTGTAAAATCTTGACGTCGTTTTGTTTTTATTGATCAATAATAATTTGCAAAGCGAGAACATAATTTGGGTTGTTTTGCAGCGATAAGTTTTTTAATAAATTTTTCTACATGGGAAAATGTCCTGGAAATAAATAAAATTTCTCTAGTCGACAATTTTTGCTTTTTATTAAACTAAATAACAATTGAGACTGAATATTTTCGTTTAAAAATGGAAGTTTTGATCAGAATTACAACCATATCACTCTATAGAAACTAAAAAATTTTCGGACAGCAATTATTTTGCATCTCCCAAAACAATTCAAAGTCATTGCTTGTTGGTTGCTTGAAGATATAGCACTTTGTCTTTTTTTCATGTCAGAAATGAAAGATATAATACAGGTTGAACCTCCTTCATCCGATATTCTTTCATCCGGCAACACCTCTAATCCGGCAAAATTTTTGTTTGCCGGATTTTTTGAATTGGCCGGGTCGCCGGAGTATTTGCCGGATTGCCTCCAGAACGCGGCGGCGTTTGCTGTGTTTTGGATTCTGGATTAGTACCACTCACTATAAGCACCACTCCGCCACGTGCATAAACATTTTTTCTGTAATATTTGCCCTAAATATGGCTTCCAAGCTGTTGACGACGCGTTCTTTCCGTTGGAGGTCGGCTACCCCGTCAATGGGATTGCTTCTTAGAATGTTACAGCTACACTTGTGCAGCAAAATGCAGGGTAAGCACATGTTTATAAAGGGTGTTTTGGGGACCACCTATAGTTCGGAATTTTCCATGGTCCGGCAAGTCTAAGGTCCAGTGGTTGCCGGATTGGGGAGGTTCAATTTGTAATATAATACAGGTATAACCCAAAAAATTAGTTTGCTTGTTTTGTACTTTACAAGTATTCCTTTGTTGATAAAACTTGGTTATTGTTTTGTCGGATTTGGTTTGTTATTCACACATTCATTGTTGGTGTAGTTTGCCTGCTGTTGTTTGAAAGCTATTCACATTCAAAAGTTATTTCTATATTCATTTATTGCTTTATTTTATTTGTACTCTCTCAAAGAAAGGCAAACTTAACTCTATTTGGTTAAGCTTTTCAACAAGGATTATCAGTCTTTTGATAAACTGTCAATTACATTTAGGTTCAACAGGTTTAGTTTCTAAGTTGTCGATATTCACATAATCTTTCGATTTCGTTGTTAATAGAGATTGAAAACATTGTGCTGATTCTTCTACCTAATTTTCGTTTATGTTTGACGTCATCTCTGCTTGAATCTCCAAGATTGTTGTTAAAGTTTTTGATTAGGAACAATTTATTCTTGCTTTTAAATCAATTGCAAATTTTTATTGTTGGAAAATACTCTCGATGTTCAAATTTACTTTTGGAAAAGAAGAACTAAAATTTTGTTCGAGAAGTTGCAATAATTTTTTTTGACCATGCGCAACTTGTGACGTTCGATATTTGTAAAAACTAAAACAAACTTGTTTCTTTTTTCATTCTTTCCCATTTAAGCTTATTAGTTTTTCAAGTTTCCACAGCAGATTGCCTTTTTCCAACTTGCATCTTCCACAGTCACATCCGCTACGTTTGTGTTCTCATTTACCTCAACCTTAAATCTTCGCTTAAGTCTGCCTTTAAATCTCGTGCCTGGCAACCTTATCTGTATTAATTATTAATCATTATGTGCCGTATTAATTTCATTATTGATTTTGCCTAATCTTGTTACTCCCATAGAAAATCCCGGTATCTTCAAATCAATCATGTTTAAACCTGCGTTAATTTGGTTATGACCGAGGCGCGCTGATCCGGGAGTAAGCTGTAAAGTGTTGGCCTTTTTAATCACGTGACTGAATCGGTATTTATAAACAACAATAACCTAATCAAATGGTCAAACACGAAGATGATTTTAAGTTAATGATTTCTGTCTGAGGAAGTTAAGTGAAGTCATGAGTCAACTCGGTTCTTGTTCTATGAATCAACAGACTAAAGCTTCGCTGTGCTAGATTGTCTGACTTTGTCTCTATAAACCAGGAAACACACTGGGCTTTTTCCTGCGGAGTGCTCATTTCATGAACTCTACTTTTGCTACTATCAATAAATTCAAAAATATTCTGCTTAATCACTTAATAAATTGTAATTTTAAACCTAATTATTTCCACAAGTACCTGCTAAGAAAGAAAAAACTTGAAGCATTTTCCTTCACTGTAAAACAAATCAAATGAAAATGTCTCAAAAAATAAAATTTTGACAAACTTTGAGAATTGTAACGATAATTTATTGACACCCTGTATAATTAGAATTTACCATAGTGGAATTTTTCCCAGTGAAATATTCCGAGTGGAATTTACCGTGGTAGAATTTCTCGTGGAATTTGCCGGTCCAGAATTGCAAACGGGTCGATCAGTTCAGGCGCGAACGCGAATTTAATTTGAAGCGCTAAACAGGCCCGAAAACCCAAAAGTTAAGTTTGGTCTAAAACAGAGCTTCTCAAACTTTTTTGTTCTGCGACCCCATTTTAAAAAATAAATTTTTATGTGACCCAAATATGTGTAGGCTAATTTTACGTTAATTTTTTCCTATGGAAAACCACGCATGTGCATGAAAAACCATGTAATAACAACGAGAAATGGAAATAGTAACCTAAAGCGAATTAACAAAATTACAAAAACCAGAAAAAAAAGAAAAAAGTCTTTAAGAAAAAAAAAGTCTTCACTTTGAATCAGGCTCTGATTTGCAAATTTCGTCTCCAAAATCAGGTGTTCTTCACTCTGATTCAGACTTTTGTCGATTAAATGCCTAAAATGCATACTAACCTTAAGCAACAATGGTGTAATGACAATTTACCTTTTCTAGTTTTTGATTATCAATAAATTTTATTGTAAAAAAGCCAATTTCAAAAGCACAAAAAGTTAATTTGTTTCCCAACCCAAAATTTTTTTACGCGTCCCCATTTGGGGTCGCGATTCACAGTTTGAGAAGCCCTGGTCTAAAACACTTGGCGCTGAAAAAAGGTGGTCGTTTATCTCTAAGCTCCGCACTGGGCCCAAATTAGGCCCAAAATTTTTCTCAAACTTGAACCTGAACCCGAACCCGAAAAACCTGGCCTGACTTACAACTCGGTACCGGTCACCATTAACCCATAGTATGTGGCTGGATAAAATTTTTATAATTCTCCGCTTTTTTATTTGCTTTTATAATTTAGGTTAATTTCAATTTTTTCAGGGCTTCACCTTGCTGCATTACGCCTGCATTCACAACAGACCGGATATTCTGTGCATTCTTCTCGGCCAGAATCCGAACCTGAGTACGCGAAGAACCGAAATCAACCCAAAGTCAACTCGTAAGTTTAAAAGTTTAACTCCTAAGCAAATATCTTAAGTTTAACTTCTGAGCAAATATCTAAGTTTAACTCCTAAGCAAATATCTAAGTTTAACTCCTGAGCAAATATCTAAGCTTTAACTCCTGAGCAACTCCTAAATTTAACTCTGAAGTAAATATTGAAGGAACTCGTGGATCTCAACAAAACGTGGAAGCTATCCTCTGCTAGCTTTTAATTTTAATGCTTTGTTTTCAAATTAGCAAGCTGATTTTTTTTTGTTAATCATTCTTGGTATGGGTAACGAGCAATACTTTGCCCCAAGAGTGGCTTGTTTTCGCCTTCATTACTCCCTTGGCTTTAAGCAACATGTAATTTTTCAATTAAGTACTTTGTATAGTTTACATGTCTTTAAGAAAGCATATGTAATTGGTATTTTGTTGAAACAATCAAAATAATCAAATTGAACTGAGGTGTACGTTTGATATGGAGTTGTAAGGGGGTGGGGTATATTTTGGCCCTAACCCCCATGTTTTTTTTTTGTTTTTTTTAACCCGAATCAGGCCCGAAAATGCTGAACTTCGAAATAAATCAAATTGGCAGCAAGCCGAATAATTTACAAATATTTATTAAAGACAGTATTTATCGTTTGGTTGTTTTAGATTTTAATTATATCTATTCGTAAAATACTCTGTTATATTTCAATGCACATGTTGCCAGGTGACACGAATTCAGGCTTAATTTCGAGCAAGAACAAAAAGTTTAACTTCAAATTTGACAAAAAACAAATTCGTAATTTGCATTGTTATGAAGATATACCCTTAATTATTGATTTAGTAGTAGTTGCGCTGTTTAGATACAGCTCAGGCTGTTTAAAATATTATTTTCTCACTGATTTTATTAATAGTTAACAAAAAACTTTTTCAGTTGATAATGAATTTCCTGAAGAGAAAACTGGTAATTTTGCTGTGAACCTGTTTATTTATTAACTTCTGCGTTTGCTTGTTGATGTTTTTTTTAAATTTAATAAGTTGGTTTTTTTTGTTTTCGAACTTTCTTTTAAACCCTTCAATTAATATTATTGATTTGTTTACGATGTCATGCATGTTTTGTTTGCTGTTTTGCCAACGAAGTTTTACAATTTTTAGCATTAAAGTTTTACAAACAAAGCTCAAAACTTTACTTTAACCCGCTACATCCGGGGCAAGTAATCAGTGGACCGTGGGCCGCACGTGACCTGCGATGGCGTTCAATTCGGCCTGCGCCGCTACTGAATTGAAGTAGCTTAATTTGTCGCAATTGTTTTCGTGGAAATTTCTTGGTAAAAAGCGTGTTAGACTCGTCGAATTGAAGTGATAACCTTTAGTTTTAGTTGTTTTTTGGAAAGAAACAATCCCGGTTAAATGTATTTAACGAAACGTTTTTTCAGCTGGCGTTTGCAATTTGGATTCCCCATATTTTTTTAAACTTTTCGTGGCACTGTGCAATGTACTTGTACTTTATTGCTGCACTTGAAACCATAAGCTGGAAACTTAAAACTAGTTGGCTTGCTTTCGTGTTTTTGGTTATTATTGAACCGCACATGCGTTCATTTTCTTGACATTAGCAATTCTTTTTTTTTCTATTTTTTTCATTTGTTTAAAGAAAGATTTAAATTGCATTTTCATCCATTCACTTGTGAAGCAATTTTAATAAATTTAATTTTTTTATAAAATTCACCTATTTTGATGAAGAAAATTTTTTTCTTACATGGTGCAGGTGCGACTGCCCTTATTTTTGCCACTCGCTGTGGCTCCCTCCCGTGTGTGACAGCGCTTCTAGCGAGCAAAGCAAACCCGATGTTAAGCGACGGACAGGGCTGGTCCGCTATTCACGCTGCCGCTTCTTCCGATCAGACTCCTATAATCCGATCCTTCCTTAGAAGACATCCTAATTTACTGGAAACTCCGGGCGGGTAAGTTTAAGTTTAAACGAAATTAGCTTGAAGGTGGATCGCCCGGTTAGCTTAGTGGTTAGCGTTTCTGCCTTCGATTTGGAAAACCTGGGTTCGATTCCCGGGGCTTCCAATTGGTATGACAGCTCCATTGAAGCAGCTGGGGCGCCTAAGCACAATATTACAGTGATGTATACCGCGAACTCGTGATACACTTTGGCGTGTGAAACAAAGTATAGGCGGATAGAATGAGTGTGTTTTGAGGAGAGGTTTAGTATCATTGAATTGAAATTTCAAACAAGCAATTTCATTTTCCATTTGTTTCGGCTTTCTGTGATTTTTAACTGTTTAAAAAACAACAAAAACTAATGTATTTCTATCTCCATAGTACCCTAACTCTATTTCTCTGTGTTGATAGAAGTAGCTTTTTACTTTTTGAAGTAAGACTGCGACTTAGCGTCCATAAGTTGTAATAATCAGTCGGCGTCCCTCCGACAAGACAGAGGAAAAGTTGATCATAAAATAAGTTTAAGAACTTGCTCGTGATCTTCTTAAATTGCAAAAACGAGTTGAACGATTTAGCAAAAAGTAAAAAATCATTGCATCTTTCGCAGCTCAGAAAAATCAAAAAGATAATTCAAAAAAGCAACTCAGAAAAGTAACATCAGTGCTTCTCAACATTTTTTCACCTCGCGACCCACTTTTCACCTAGATTTTATTATAGAACCCACAATAAAATGTCGCGGCAAAACTCGTAAAAATTAGTTTTAATGCGAAACCTGAGTTTGCTGTTCGATATGATGAAATCAACTCGAGTCTTGATAGGAGAAAAGCTTACAAAAAATGATTCATTGCAGCATATAGATTATCAGCTCTAAGACAGTGATCCTCAACCTTTCTTCTCTTGAAGCCCATTTTCAGTGTCAAAAGAAATATTAGGCCCACAAAACCTTTAATAAAAATTCCGAGTATCATAAAATGTTTTTTTTATTAATATAAACAATACAGTATAATTGTCAATGACCAAACTAATCCTTGTGTCTATTTATCAGCTTGTCAAGTTGCACTGCTAAACCTTGGTTCAACCTCAAGCATAAATCTCCTCTCTTTTCAATTTGCAATTGATGGCATTTCTTTGTCAGTAAATCATTTACTGCAGAAAATCCTGCTTCAACTAAACAAGTAGTAGGAAAGCCAAATAAGAATGGAACTGATTTTTCAAATAACAATGGATAGAATAATCCTACGCTCAGCCATCCGATTAATCCATTCCTTTCAATATTTGCCATTAATGCTTTGTTCTCCTTTAGTTAAAAAAGTTCACCAGCAATAATGGGATCAATGTCTTCCTCACTTAAGACGTCAAAGTGTGCCATATCCACAATCCAACCTGGTGAACTCATTTCGATTATATCTTTAAATCTTCTGGTCATATCTTCTCTTAAGTTTTGCAGGTGATAATACAGCTTGCGATTACTTCTAGGCTTGGAGCAGTTTTAGCCAAGTTACAAAAAAAGACAAATTCATTCTTTTGTAGATGCATCTACCAGAGACTTAATTTGTTCAAAAAAGAACGCACTTTCTCAGCACAATCTACCGGATTAGTGTTTCGCCATTGTAGTGTTTTGTTTAGTTGGTTAACATGCTCAAATAAGTCAGCCAGGTAAAAAATCCTTGCCTTTGTATTATTGTTATTTAATGCTGAAAACAAAGTCTCAGCTTTACGTTTTTGTTCTTGCTATGAGCGTTAGTTTCCATATGATAAACAAAGATAAGAACCATGTCCCACAGTTCTGCAAGACGAATAAGGGAATTTTCTTTAGAAAGCCACCTAACTTCAGTGTGTAAGAGAAGTGTCTGGCGGTCCTCACCCTCACATAATTTCTGAAACAAGCGGTCATACAAAGCATTGGCTTTGACAAAATTTATTGCTGAAATTGTAATTTTCAATGCCTCTTCCATGTCATTATTGAGAGATTTAGCAGCAAGATGTTGCCGATGAATAATGCAATGAATTGTCATTATATGGGGGGAAACTTCTTTTAATTTTGCAACAAAACTATTGTACTTTTCGGTCATAGCACTGGCACCGTCTGTGGCAATCTGCAATAGATTTGACAGAGGAATCCCATTATTGTGCAGGACGTCATAAACAGCTGCAAAAATAGTTTCACTTCGTGTGTCAATCAGCTTGTTTATAAATAACATTTCTTCATGGATTACCATTGCATCAATATATCGAACATAGGCATGTAATAAAACAGAGTTATTTATTGTAGTTTCATCAATTTGCAGTGAAAACTTTGAAACTTTTAATTTTTCCACTAGCTGTTCCTCAATATTTTCTGCCATTTCACCTTGCCTTCTTTCTACTGTGTCATTGGACAAGGGGATTTTCTGTAAAATATTAGCAACTTGTTCTCCTAGCAATTCTTTAGCACAAATCAACATTGCTGACTTCACTAGACGTTCTGCAATCATGTGAGGCTTTTCCACCTTAGCAATCATTTCACTTACAATATAGCTAAGTTTAAGTGTCTTTCTATTATTATCTCTTGCCTTTTTCCAATGGAAATCTAAAGGTTTTGGAGCGTGCTTCTGCAGTAACTCCACTTATTCTTTTTGAAATATTTGAACTCTTTCCCTACAAAACTAGGATGCTTCACCTGTTGATGAGTTAATAATTTTGACTTTTTCATGGAATCATTTGTCGTTATTAAACTACAGTCCACACATTCAGGCTTCTCAGAATCAGTAGTTGATGAATAAAAGCCTATTAATAAAAAATTTTGCTGGTGATTGCGGACAGTCTTCCTTTTTTTTTGAACTTGAAGATGTTATTATGGAAAGTCAGGGGGTTAAAAAAAACGTTAGATATTATCCTAATAAACCTAAAATAAATGTTTTCACAAATTAAAAAAATTAAACTATTTGTTTTATAATGTTATAATCAATAATCAAACAATCTTTTAGTAATAAAAGTATACCACAACCTTAAATCGCTGAGCTATTAAGAATTAAGACACTTTAGCCCAATAACATAAGAAGTTTTAAAATTTATATTTATAAAAATGCATTTGCAAAAAAAACTAATTATATTGTATAATCGGTTTGTACTCACTTGAATATTAAGGTCATGATTTCATAAATTTACATTAGCAGATAAACTATAAATTTTAGCCATACATTTTTCTTGGGACCTAATGTAGGCCCAATGAAAACTTCAGGCCCGCTTGAAAAGAGAAAGGCCCATATAGAGAAACACTGCTCTAAGACTGTTTTGTTCCTTCTATTTTGTTATAGTTACTGTTGCTAAGCCCATTTACAGATATTATGATTTTGACCGAAATAATTTTTTGCGTTGCACAGGGATTATTGAACAGTGCTTAGGAATTTCTTATATGACATTATGAGAGTTCTGTAATTTCAGCAATTTACTTGTTTTGATTTAAAATTAGCCAAGTATAATTTGTAGGTGTAATTTTAAATTTCTATAAAGTGTTATAAAATTACTATAAAGTTAACATTGCTAAGATTTTCGAACCTGATATGGCTTGAGTTAGCCGGAAACATTTGTTTGCTTTTTTTCGTGTTTGCGGCTGCGACCCATTGGTTGAGAAGCACTTGTTCAGAACATCATTTTCTGAAACAGCAATGCAAAATTTTGATTGGTGTCTACTTTTTGAATTATAATTTCAAACTTCTTTATTAAATTACTCAAAACAAATAGATAAATAGATTTTGATAGTTACGTAGTTTGGCAAATAGCTTCACTTGTTGTAATAACCAGAGTTAACATTAAATGTTGTTTTTGAGATCAAGTAAATTTTTTTCAAGTTATTATTTACAGAGTTGCTGCAAGGACTGATGCCTGACGGTATAAATTTACATCTCGCTCTTCATTAACTTTCATATTTTACCTTTAACATATCGGTAACATCATTTCAATGCAGAATACGTAACGTCGTTTACATTTCGCTTAATCAGACTTTTCACAGCCACGTCATGAACACGGTCTTAGCTTATTTAGTCTTTTATATTCATGCGCTTTTTCACTTCAAGTTGTTTTGCTTCGCTAAGTCTTTTTGAGTAATTTTGCATTTGTGGTAATTTAGAGATAATGCCACTCCTTTGCTCGTTGCTGCTTCCAGCGGATCTCTGCTTTCGCTACAGTTTCTCATTGAGCATGGAGCGTGTATTAAGGCCCGTGACCTCATCGGTGATGGCGTCATTGAGCGGGCAGTTTTGAATCACCATGCTGACGTCATTGAATATTTTGTTGAGGAAAAAGAAAATAAGAAGTTTCAATCACTTGAAATTTGGAAAACGTTTGTTGGTAATTATTTTTCGAATCGCTCTCTTTTTTAATGAGTTTTTAAAGAACTTGTACTGAATATTTTCTTTCATCTTTATTTAAACTTTTTTTTATAAAAATTGAGTATCATTTCCTTTCTTCGACTTTTTATGGCAACATAATTATTAGATATTTTAGACGTCACGAACAAGAACATCATTTAATTTATTTGCTGTTAATTTTCACGTGACAGATCTCCTCCAATCATCTTCGGTTGTTCGCCAAGACGCAGCTCTGCGGTGCCTTGAAGTTCTCTTGCATCGAAATCCGCAGTTCTGGCTTCCTCTGCAGAAAGCAGGAGCCCTGCCACCGCTTGTCAATTTATTGCAAAGCAATAAGAGACGGCCCAGATCTTCTTCGTTAATCCATGCAGGTTAGTTAGGGGCGAATTCCATATCGTCCGATTAAGTCCTGATTTCTTGTCATTATTTCTTACATTTGACTATTTTGTGAGTCCTCAACGATTTTTTTTAAGATCCTGATCCGGATGATCCAGCTCCGTCTCCTATTCGATCCTTAGCCTGTTCAGTCGTGTGTCTTATGTCAGAGCAAGATAGCGTGCGGAAAGAAGTGGCGACTTCCGGAGCAATTCCAAGTTAGTTCATTCAGTTCAAAAAATCCTCTAAAAAATACTCAAAAAAGATAAGGAGCAAAAGATTTTTTTATCATCAAATGCTCTAGAAATAGTTAAAATAAAAAAAATAAATAAAAAAACCTTAAAAAATTAAATCGAAGTAATAACCGAGTAAGGTTACTTTGTCGCAACCAAAACGAAATCTACAATCTCAAGAACGAATTTTCCGCCAGCTCTCATCTCCATGCTGAAGCCAGTTCATATGACTCCTTGCGCCAAGCATATTCGCTTGGACGAGACGAGCGACGAAAGAATCGAACTCCAGTCACGCTCTTCGGTCGTGCTTTCGGATTTGGCCTGCGTCGACGCGTTATGCATCGCTAAGCACGAGGGCATTCCCCCGCTCGTCGATCTTTTGCACCTTGAGGTGAGTGAAAAATTTTTTCAGTCCTTTTTAATTTTTATTTAGCGTTACGTCACATCCGCTGTGGGTCTTGATTACTGCAGGTCGCGTGTATTTTCTTTCACCGGAATTGACGCCTGGTCTACTCAACAGCTGAGTACTGCGCACCAGTCTGGTGTCGCAGTGCTCACACTTGCCTCAGAGACAGTATCTTGAATGACGTCTTGCGCATAGTCGTTATACGCCTGCTTCCCACTCCGATGGACCACTTACCCGTACTTTCAGGCAAACAGCCAGCATCCTATCCAAGCAGTACAGCAGCCTCGGGTAGTAAAATGATAAACGCTCGGCCCCAGTCCTGTTTGTGTCCGGCTCGGAGTGGATGCCATTTCAAAGGACGACGACAAGATATTAAAAATCTCTGGTTTGAAGTAAAACAGCGGCCAGTATTCCTCGTTAATAGCCCATGCTGTTTTGAAACATCTTAAAAATCCTCTAATTTAAACATTGAAATGTATAACAAACATTTTAAATGTAATCACTTTGAAAAATAAAGCTGGTATCAGCCATGATCACCTAGACGTGGCCTTGCATCAACCGCCTCGTTGCTTCAAAACCATTTTGAGTGTTGAAATAAATTTGGGAAATATAAACTTTTCTTGTCAATGGCCGACAATATTGCGAAAGTGTTTATTTTAACAATCTTTCGTCAAGCGAGAACGTAATAACAATGCAATAGAAATTACTAAATTTGGCTACGAACTATGTACTTAGCGTGGTTTTTAAAACCACTTTCTTTGGTTAAAAACACGATAAAGCAAACAATGACGTCATATTTACATTTAAAAATTCTAGTGTAAGATTATGATTGGACCATTTAAATAAGTAACAGGCAAGCTAGAATGTCTGCTCAAATCCTTGATTGAATTTCATGCTGAAGTGTTGCTTGAATGTGAAAAGCATTGCACAAGTTTATTTTGACCCTGTGTTAAATTTGTTATTGAAACTGCTTTTACCTCTTATATTCAAGGGTTGCGAATGGGTTTGTTTTTGACTGAGCTCCTTATTAGTTTTAATGCCGTATTAGTTTTGAACCCTAGTTGTGAACGCAATTGAATTTTTTTATGTTGTTGTTTTTGTTATTTTGATTGTGCTTGTTTTATTAGTTTTCTTTCGTAGTTTCGCATCATTTAATTTCTTATTAGATTGGTTCGCTAAATTCCCCTTACGAAAATCTTGTGGAAATAATTTTGGTAAACAATTTACGTAACAAGGTCATTGATCTTTTCAAAAGTTGATTGCTATCTTTTTCCATTTTCTTCGTCTGATGAAGGCTAATGCGAGCCAAAAATGTTTACTTTTATGTTAGTTTGGTGTTTGTTTATGTGGTATGAATGGATTAGTCGTGCTTAGTGAAATTGTTTTTATGGATAACTTTTTTTTTTATTCAATCTTAATTGTAAAATAATATTTATTACATGTTTCAATTTCTTTTTAGCCAAACCTTGCTCTTCCCTGGTCCCTTTGGCTGAAAAAAAAAATTAATGAAAAAAACACTTCCAGGTTGTTGATGTTCTGGTCAATGTCGTCACCGCACTCGCTGCTCTTTGTCGCGGAGATAGATCGGGAACTGGCGACATCCAACGCCGCATTATGGACTGCGGAGCGGCGGGCTTTTTTGTCGAATTTCTCCGGACTAAAGACGACGCTTTACAGACGGCGACTGCTGACGCAGTCGCGGCAATCTGTCATAAAAATGAATCGATTCAGGTAATTTGCCGCCGAGCGATTGTGTAATGTGTTGAAATGCAAACATTTTATAAAACCGTGTTTTGTTGTAAGTTACGATTCAGTGACATAATCAGTATTTTTTTTGTAATTAAATTGAATAACGCATTATGTAAGTTGAGTCGAGCGTGGTCGAGTGTTTAAGAACACCGTGATTGTGATCAAAATGGTCTTGGTCCAAATTTTACTCTCGCCATTCTGTTGTATCCTTGGGAAAGACACTTTACGGCTCTTTCCCTTGTATAGTGGTCTTGGCAAGCAGTTCTAAATTTCACTTATGTTTCTATAAAAGTAAAAAACCAAAATAAAAAATTTCAAGCGGGCAGCAATATCTTGGCATCTCCGGAAGCAGGTCGGTGTAATTGCTTGCCCTGTGTATAGCGCTTCCGTCGTTTTTTTGCGAGTTAGGAGGATAAATCTAGAGAGTCATTTGAAAATTTGCCATAATTTCTCTATACGAAAACCACGAAAACACGTGCCCGAACCAAGTTTCGAACTTTTGGTCTTATGAACGTACAAATTCAAGAGTGTGTTCAGAATGAGTTCGTGTCTCTGGGCACATATAAATCCCTCATCACCATTCTGCGCGGACACTGCATCAGCGCTCAGGTCAAAGCAGCAATGGCCATCGATGCCATGGCAGAGGACAACCTGGACAGTCAGAGGCAAGCCTTACACAGCGGGGCTCCAGACGCACTGGGTCGGTTGCTTCAGGTGAGGATTTTTTTGTCAAATTAGTTGCTCTGCGTTGAAAATTTAGTACTTGTTAAGGCCCGTTTCCACTACGAGCGTGGAAAAGAGCATTCTTTGTTTCTTTTATTGATCTTCGATTGAAGCGAGCACAAAAAAATCAATAAAACAAACAAAGAATGCTTTTTTTCACGCTCGTAGTGGAAACGGGCCTTTATTGTTGATTCAATTAAGAAACTTGTGCTAGTTTAACTGTACTTTTGTCTTGCTTGTTGTAACTACGATTATTTTTTCCTGGGGTTTGAGTTTGCAGATTCAAACTTTGACGATTCATTCAAGTTTAATTTAGCACATTTGCAAAGCACTTATTGCAGTAATGTTTTAAAGATAATTCTTAAACTATTACCTTCACTATTGTTTTGCGATTCCATTCCACAAGTCAGTAAACCAACAGCATCTCAGCAGCCATGTGCTCCTCTCGCTTCACTGAGTTTAACATCAAAATCAGCTTCCACCAAGATCAATGCTACTCGATTTTTTCAATAAAAGTTTCAAAAAATCATTAACATTTTATGTCACGGCTTATACTGCACCTGACACGTGAAAGTAGCCAAAATTTAAAAACTGTTGGGTTTGGTTTGAACACTTAAGAGATTTCAAGTCCGGACCGCAGTCCACCAACTGATAAGTTTAATATAAGCCGTGTTGAAATCTTTCTAAATGTTTTTTTATGATCTGAAAGGGTAATACATTCGACATCACGTGATACGATACCAATTAATCCAATCATCGCTTTGTCCCAGATATGGTCCGATACGGTCAAGGAACGGGGGGCGTGCGCTTTGTGGGCCCTTGCAGGAAGCCACCCGGAGCAGCAGAGAGCTATTTCAAACAGAATCGGCACCAAGAGGATCATAGACATGCTGATCAGCAAATCTGACACACTGCAGTGGATTGGTGTGTTACGATTAAGCCTTTGGTTTTATGTTTGATCTAATTTCACCAAATTTGAAAACAAATTTTTTCGCTGTTTGTTTTTTTAATTCCCTTAAGCCTAAGTTTAAAGATAGGCAAGTTCGTATTGTTTGCGTGTTTTTCCTCCGATCTTAACATTGTGCTGCGCTTAAAGCTTTTGACAAATTCATTTTAAAACAGTAGATTTTTGCGTCCACTCTCTAAAGCTTTTTTTAAACTTTTTCAAACCTTAATCTAATGTACGATTTATAAAAATATTTTTGAAAGCTTTTGTAAATATGAAAAAGCTCGTAATGTTCTCAATCAAATTTATGATGTGTCTTTTTCGAAATTTGAAACTTTGCGACTTCATCAATCACAATTCACAGGTTGCCAGGCGATGGCCGCCATTAGCAGAAATCGGTTTTCGGGACAGAACAAGCTGATCAATGACGAAACAATTCATCCGCTTGTTCGACTTCTTCGTTTGCCACAGACCACTAGAAGAGTCACAGTTGCAGTTCTTGACGCCATGAAGTGTTTATGCTTAAGTAAGAATCTTCAAGCGTGTTAAAGTCATTTTAACATAGCGAAATCAATTTTTTTTGAATAAACGATGTCATTTGAGGTTTTTCGTCGTCATTGTAAGTCTTATAGACTGGAAGCCGAGTTTGTTTACCTGCGATTGATTTAGAGAAAAGCTTTTGCAGCGTTACGATCTTTCTCTTGGAAAGAGGCTTGATTTCGACTTGGTGCGTAGCCTGATTCTAAGACAATCAGTCGAAGAGAGAAATTGTGATGGTTAATTTTTTTAGCATTTGCTTTGCCATTTGAACTTTCAACCCATGAATTATGACTTTTGTTGATTCAAGTTGTTATTCTTGCTTAGGTGTCGCGCATGTTAACAACAAAAAATCGCAAGAAATTCTTGCGGAGGAGGGCGCCATCGACCTTTTACTCGATCGAATCTGGCAAACATCGCGTGACGAAAGCATGCAGGTGATGACTTTGACCCTTCACGTTTATGGAATCTAGAAAATTCTTGCTTGACCGTTATATGCAAATTCCATCAATGCTTGTATTTTTTCGTGGCATTTCTACAGGAGAACGCTGATTATCCGAAGTAATAGGAACAAAGGGTGGCTTGGATTAGCAATTTTTTTGGATAATAATCGAATGAAATATAAATAATACAAAATGCAAAACGTCCTATATACATACGGTGATTATTGTACATTATGCGCACTGTGGTAATCATTCATTTTTTATTTTGAGTTTAACCCTTTAAGGGACAGTGGCACATTATGTGTACCATGATTGCGATTGTAACGTAACAACAGCACTTTTGTGAAGGCATTATAATTCTGATTTTTAGGCATTTGTGACGTCATTATTAAATCATTGTTATTTTATTTTACAATCAAATTTTTATATCCCTTAAAGGGTTGAAACCCATTTTGTTGTCGAGCCTCACATGGTTTTCAAAAGCAGAAGCTGTGTCGAACAACACTCACATTGTCACGCTTTACTAAATTTTGCCAAAGCAGTTTTTAAATAGTCGGCTCTCTACTGTAATAAGTTATTGGATTGCCTTGTCGTATCGGCCGTACCTTTGATATTTGTTTTACGAGATCTTGATACCTACAAGTAAGCTCATCGTCAACTGTTGATCTGTGATGAATGCAATGATGAACTGTCGCACGAACCGCTAGCTTAGCTTCTTGTGTTTAATAGTTGGGAGTATTCAAGATTTCCAGTGATGTGACATTTTACAAATTGAATCCAGGTCGATCTGTTGTTATGTCTCGCTCATGTTGTGAGTGGATGTCCAAAGAACGAAGACAAATTGGCGGAAATCGACTTTTTTGACTTCGACATTCTTCTGGAAATACTTAATTCTGCTGATTTGGTTTGTGTTTTGGTCTTTAATGACAAACCTTTCTATTCGATTTTAGATTTTTTTATTAAAAGAATAGGGTCAAATATGTGCTGATTTTTTTAGTGAATTTTGATATTTCTACGTATTAAAATAAAAATTTGTTTTTTTTTTTAAGTTTCATTAGTTACACCTAGAAATTTTTGCAACTTTTTCTACTTTTTTACAGCTTCCTAAAGACTAAGAATTTAGGTACTACGATACTTTAAGCTGTTAACCAGGAATTTTGTTGCCACTTTTTTCTTTTTTTACATGCAAGTTTTATCAAATATTGCGCAAAATCCTACGACTATTGCAAATTATGGTGATCTAAAGTAAAATAGAATCAATGCTAAGTACATGCAGACTGCACAAGCTTCACCGTAAACCGATGCACTCGAGTTCAAACCCGGCCTTCGCCTTGCGCTCTCGTTCGCTGACAGAAAATCACAAAAAATCTTGAATTAAACACGATTTTTATAAACCTGCTTTTGACGTATTTTTGCCGGTTGAATAAAAGAAACTTTTGTTTCAAGTCGGTGAGATTTCGCGCATCGTCAACGCTCGCGCTCTTTTCCTTCAATCGATTGCCGCAACAACAGAAGATCTTGAAGCTGGGGGGAATCCCCTACTTTACTTTGGAAGCCATGCTGAACTGCAACGATCCCATGATACGAATAGGAGTTGCTTTTCAGGTAATTTTCTTATTCTGTCCTTACTAAAGCGTTCAATAAAACTTTCTCTCTGTGTGGAATCATGACTTATTGTCATGCACGGCGTGTCTTTTCAAGCTCTTTGTTATTTTTCTGCATCGCGTCAAAAAGTTGTTTGTGTTTGACGTAAGAATAGATAACCTAAAGGTTTATCTTTATGTTGGTTCTAGTTTATGTCAAGACCCACTCCGACCAGGTTAAGTAAGTAGACGGTCTGCTTTTATTTCAGCTCGTCGTTCTTGCTCGTGTGGTGGCGCAGATGTCCGTGGTTGATGCGTCCGCTAGAGGCATCATCGTGCTTGTGGAAGCTTTGCACGAAACCAATGATGATGACGTCATCATCGAAGCAGGCAAGTTCATTGCAATTAATTAATTCTGATCGAATGAAGTCACATAACATCGCCTGATCGCAGAACGCTACGTAGCCAGCCTGGCGCACACGAGAGCTGGGGTTCCGGACGCGATCGTGTCGGCGGGCGCCGTCGCCAAGCTGCTCGTTCACTTGAAATCGAAGAACGACTTGATTCGGACCGGAGCTTCGCAGGCACTCGGTTGGTTGTTTCATAATTTTTCATGATATTATTTCATGATATTTTCATGATATCATCATTTACAGTTTTTTCATGATCAAAGCTTCTGCTATGCTCGGGTAACGTTTGTTGTTGAAATGAACTTGTCCTATAAAGCTTACAAGTTTTTCCTTTAAAACTTGATAAAAACCTTTACTTTTTGTAAAACACTGACTTTGACTTGATCTCGAACTGAAAGTCAAAGACTTTCAAAACCTTCTTGCACATCTTTGCTCAGTTTACTTTGTGTGTCGTCTCTATTTCAAGTTTCTCTTGCGCTAGTGTCATGTTTCGGTTCCGCATAAAGATACCTAACCTGCTTTTGCGTTTGAATAGAACGGTGACGTTTGTAAGAAGATACTTTAACGAGTCGTAATGGCTTTGCGTTGAACAAACCTGATTACTTAACGATCAAGTTCGGCGTATTAACTAGTTATAATAAACAAAATAATATTTGAAATTGCTAATATAGAAGTAGCTTTTATTAAATTAACTATTTTTTTGTCTAAAAAATAACTTTTGCTATGATTCGAAAGTAAATATCTTTAAAATTATAAAAACCCATATAAAAAAAGATTATTTTCTGTTTTATTTGGGAAGCATAAAATAAGTACAAAATTTTGTAAATAAATATATAAATAAAGTTGCTTTAAATATGCAGATAATTTTGCATTGACATCATGAAATTAATTTTCATTGAAATTCTTTTTTAGCAAATTGTCTATTATTAGAATATATTAGTTTTGTTATCTGCATTGTAGGCTAAGTTGCATAATCAGTTTCTAATATGTTTATCTATATAATATGCCGTTTGCTTGTTTGAAGTCGATGTGAACTAATGGTTTTGATCATAGACAGTTGCAAACAATCGCTTTTTCTTATTGCTTAATTATACTGTTTGTTTTTAAAATCGAAGTAGGCTTTTATTAAACTTTCTCCATGTCTGAACTAAGAACTTTTTTAAAGTGCAAGAGCCAGTAAGCATTATGTCTGACCAATCATCATCCATTTTCGTCTCAAAGAAAGGGACCCGGCGTATTTTCCCTACTGGCAGGGACTGACTCGTTGTAACCCTCTTCTTCTCATGTCTTCCTCAATAACCTCCATCCATTCTTTCTTCTTACCTTTGACTGTAATTTTTATAGCTATCACTAGAGCTTTTTCTTTGCGCATTCTTTCAAAATGCCTAAACCATCTTAGTCTTTGCCTTCTCAAAAATTCCTTCAATAGTTCAACACCAGTCATATTTAGTATTAAATCACTTTTTACTTTATCTTTCCGTACCTTACCATTTATCATTCTCTATATCTTACCATTCAAAGCATTCTCATTTGGACGGACTCTATTCTCCTTAAAATCGTTTTCCTTTATTGGTCCGCACTCTGCTCCGAAACTCAGTGCACTTCTGATGTCCAATCAATCAACTCTCTTTATGATCCTGGAATCGACTTTTACAAACGTAATTTTTTCCACAAAGCACTTTATTCCCTCTATCCCCTCCCCTCGACCCCTACCCTAAGGTTTTGCTGAGTTTGCAAGCGCCCGCATCCTCAAGACAGGTTCGAATGTTGCCGTTGTTTTTCCCCATATTTCCGGTGTGTTTGACACGTACAAAACAGCGAGCTTTGTTAAAGGTTATCTGTCTTTCAATCGGACGGCGAGCAGAGAGCTGATGGCGACGTGTCGTTCCGTCGCGGGGGTGTATGAGTCTTTGCTGGAGAACATCGGGGAAGACGGGAAAATATCCGACGAGTTTTTGGCGGAGTTTCATTGCCAAAAAATCGTCGGTCTTCCAATCTCAAAATCATCTTCAAGTCAGTTAAATCGAGCGCGTCTAAACAAATAATTCAAATCAAATTTTGTTATTTATTTCATAAAAAAGTTGGCTTGTTTTAAATTTTGCTGTTTTTAAACAGCAATACTAACTTTAATTTACTGAAAAACTTCGGAAAAGATGTGTTTTGATCAAGCAACTGGAATTTTATTTCTAGAAAATTCAGATCCAAAACAAATCTTGTCACCACAACTCAAACAAATAAAAACCACGTGAGTCTTGTTAATCTTATTAAAACCTCATCACATGATTTGTAGCTGAGCATGCAATAATATTTGATTAAAAGCAGATTCATTAATCCATGCCAAACGACGGCCAAGCGGAATTACTTGCAAAAATGCACCATGATAAGGCGAATTATGTTTTCGTTTGTGCATAGCTCGGTTTCGCTCCTAACAAATCATAACCTTGAGATTTCTTTTGTTATTTGAACTTGTAAAATCAGTTTTTTTTTGTTTTGCTTTAGGAGACCAAGAACTGCGAAAACGACTCGAAAGTTGCCAATTTGTCCAGTATTGGTGACCGAAAAATTAAGCCGTTAGACGCCTCGTTTTAAAGTTAACCCTTTCAGTGGAAGTGGTACATATGTGTACCATATGATTGTGATTGTAACGTAACAAAAGCACTTTTGTGAAGACATTATAAATCTAATTTTTAGTTATTTGTGACATCATTATTGATCCATTGTCATTTTATTTTAAAATCAAATTCTTATGTCCCTCAAAGGGTTAATCGAGATTTTTCAAAGGTCACACCTTTCGACATCATTTTTATGTAAATTGAACTTTTAGAATTAATGCTGCTATCAAAGATATTCTTTAATCAAATCGTTTAAACGTCAATCAATATGCTACCTTTTACGAACTATGACAATTTCGAAATGTGTCTGCTTTTGTTAATGTTATTTTTTGCATGTTATATATTTTCGTTGTTGTTTTGCCTATTTCATCGTACCTCGGAGCTCTAATAATTTGTACTATAATTCTTTTATTATTAGTTTCTAATGTTCTTACTTTTTCAAGTTTAGTATTTACCTACCGCGTATCTTTTTTTTACTGTAGAAGTAGTCTTACTTTTGAATTATACTGTGTCGATCTGTCTTATTTCCTTGTACTGTACATATTGTTATTTCTTAATATACAAGCTGTAGAGCTTTGAAGAGCCGTCTGATACCTTATCACTGTGAAACCAAGAGTAGTTTATTTATATCTAGTGATGTTAGCTATTTAGTATGTGTTACCGGTACATGTTTACTTATATTTTACCTCGATCGATCGTGCAAAAAGCATTTGCTTCCTTGTTTACTGATTGGTATTTAATTGTTTTGTTCAAACTTTTAATCTTGTAATTATGTATTCGTGATATACAAGTAATCCTCTAGTGTCGGATGTTATTTATGTTATTGCTGATTTGTTTATATCTAAACTTATTGCAACAAAAAAATTTAGTGTACCCGATTAAATGAGACTCTTATTTAGTGCTATTAGTCTTTGTGCCACATAACCAGAAATAAACGAAGTGTTACTACAAGATCAAAAAAAAATGTTGCTTCAAGATGAAAGCTTTGATATGTTCACTTAAATTAATAAAAATTTTCAACTATGGTTTTATGAAAATAGGTTGTTGACGTGTTTTCTCCGCTGGCTGTTTCATGTTAAACATGATTTGCGAGAGTGCGAACTATAATTGGGAAGATAATGGAATACACACCCCTTCTTAAACTCGATCGAGCGTGACACCAGTTTGCAGTGCTCATTCCCGCAACAACGGCCCTGGCAGATGAACAGCGCTTTTGAGTGGTGACGAGCTGTTGGCGGCATAGGGTCGAATTTGGCCAGTCCGCGTTAAGTAGGATCAAGAATGATAATCACGTGATTACAGATTTGGACCTGTGAATATCGACGTACAATAAACGTCGATGTGACAAGTGGCAACTTTTTCCGCTTGTGGACGGTATCCTTCGAAGATTATTTCCACCAAAAGACTTTCTTTTACCCCGAAAACCTCTGAATTAATTCTATTCCAGAAAATTTAATCTGTCAATTGATAAAAATTTGACCTAGTGCTTTGGGGCCACAACAATTTTTACCAAGAAATTCTTTGTCATCTTTTTATTTTACTGCGGTTTGGGACGAAAGTTTACCTCGACTGGTGGGCCTACCCGCCCTATCTGCAGTGGAAAATCCTTAATTACATTCCTAGTTTGACGCTGCAGGGATCATGAAAACTTTTCACAAATTGATCAATAATTTGTGAATTTTTTTGTTGGACTGCTCTGACTAGCGCTTCTAAAATCTAGTTCCATAAACTTTCGTGCTTAATGCTAAAGTTTTGACCAAGGCTTAATATCCGGCATAACTAAGCCAACAAACAACTATGCTTCGCATCATAGGAAAAATACCGTAACGCTAATTGGTAATTTTGCCAACCAGTTTCCTCAGTGGTGATTTTGCGAAAAAAGACATTTTAGCTTCGGTTCGTTAAGTTCACTAAACAGCACTTAGTCTGTCATATAGATTTTCAGTTGACAAGTTCAGTTATAAATCACTTTAAATCGTAACTAAAGCATTTGTTTGACGATGCTTAAAAGCAGGACCTAGCATTTAGAACAAACTAAAATCCATTTGCACATTTAGTAACAGGCTTTTAGACGGAGAGCGTTTAACTTTGGGTGATTAAATGAAATAGGTTTAAAAGATTGACTTTCTTCCGAGTTAATTCTTGTATTTAAGACAACTCTTTCATTAAATGACAAAGTGAATCTTTTTTTCTGACTTGATGATTTTTGAGCTAGATTTAAGCTAAATTAAATAATGCATTTCGTTACAGCTAAACTTAACTTTAAATTTTCTTAATTGCAAGTGAAAGCAAAAAAGTTATTTTCACATGAATAGCTTTGTTGCTTTTCAATGATATTTTCAACCAACCTGGGCGCTGCTTTACACGAAAAAATGTGAATCTTTAATTTTCATGTTCAATTTAAAAAGTTGACGGACAAAAGCGAATTGCATTAAAAAAATTTAGTGTAATTCAGAGGCGTGCGGTGACCTCTGAGACTGGTCATGCAACTGGCATGCCAAAAATTGGTCATGCAATTAGATATTTTCTGGGTAGCAGTAAGAATTCTGTGTGAGATTCTAAAACATAGACCCAATTATTTGTTCCTAAACCATGGTGTTCTCCAAAAAAAAGTCATCGCCTGAAATCATTCCCAGATTTTATACTTTTTGTCCTAAAATTATGGTGTTCTCTAAAAAAAAAATCTTTACCTCATCGCGAAAAGTTCGTCATGCAATTCCCAAAAATTTGGTCATGCAAGGCATGATGTGCATGCCCTGACCGCAGACCACTGATGTAATTTAATGCAATGCTTTTGTTCATCAAACAAACAATTCTGTAAATGAATAATTCTTCAGGCGTCTTTTTGCTTGGATTTGGAGTCTATTAAAAATATTACGCGTTTGAGCATGGAAAATTGGTACATGATAAGTGCTTATCAGTAATACATTGATAAAAAATAATCGTATACCCAACAAAAATTGCCAACATAAAAAACTGCCTCTTGATAGTATTGTATAGGTCTATCCATTTTTTAAAAGTTGTTTAACTTATCGTTGAAAACCACTTGGATTCTTGAAAAAAACTGATGAATTGTAAAACAAAAAGGGGTTTTAAAAAACAAAATAATTTTAATTTCCCCCAATGTCTGTGTAAAAACGCCGATGGTCTCTTTATCTATTTCGGATGTTTTACAAAAAATGTAGGAATAAAGCAATCTATCAAGAAATTAATTAGAGTATGGTGAACTTTTATACACAAGGTACAACTTACTAAATAAAAATCGAGATACCTAAAGACAGATAAAAACTGTTATTGAAAATAACGTGTTTTGGTTTCCATCAGCAGCTGTCCAATCTAACAGTGATTGCTTTAATAGGGTGCGAACGGAGCGGCCGCACCGAGCCCTCCTAAAAAACATCAAAAAGTGGCCCCCCAACACAAGAAATTATTCTATTTTTTCATAGTAGCACCAGAACGTTGGTGGTATGTTAAAAAAAAAAGGGTGGGGGACATCGTCGTGGGATGACCTTTTTTTAGTGATTACTTTGCTTTCATACATTAAAAATGGCTTCAGCTACCTTTTTTTAGTACACTAAAACGTTTTTTGCACCGGGGCCCCTTTTGTGTAAGGCCATCACTGCAATCTAGCTACATGTTTACCCAGAAACAAAAAAAAAAAAATTTTATTTGCATCATATCCATAAGACGTGGTAACTAATAAAGCTAATAATGAAACGTTTCAAGTCTCAACGATGATGGCTGAAAAAAGCAAATAAATACAGTAGAACCAAACTATAATATAACACAGCGCTTCTCAACCAGAAGGCCGCGAAGCTCTTTCTGGTGGTCGTGCACTTTTTACAGTGAAATCTCATTTTAGTGGGAGCAAATTTTTTTTTGATTAATTTTTATTATCAATTGAAGTTGACGCTTGCTCTAGAAAGCTACCTGTTTTTTTTAAATTAAAGTAAAAGCTATTTCACGGTTTTCTTTTAATTTTGTTAAATGCATCAGTTTGTCGGCAGCGTGGTCGAGTGGTTAGAGCCGCCGGGATTGTGATCGACATGTTCGCGATTCACAACTTACTCGCGTTATTCTGTTAAAGCCTGGAAAAAGACACTTTACGGCACTTTCCCTTGCTTGGTGGTCTTTCCGTCAATCGTTATAAAACTAAAAAAAACAAAATAAAAATATCGAACGGACATTTGCCTTATGTATTAGCGCCTCCATTGCTTTTTCCTTCGAGTCAGGAGGAAAAATGCAGAGAAAAATAAAATAATAATACTAGTGTAATTAAAATAAAGACCTTTTTTGGTCTTCACTTTTTTTTCAAAATGAAGTAAAGACGCACTGTTCGGCCGCACTAATTGTTTTCCAATTTTTCTGTTTTGCGACGTGAAAAAATTTAGAAGTATGATCTAATCGACACAAATAAACTATTAAAAATAGCAAGTGATATTTCAAGATTTAATTCTGGTACATATCTGAGACAAAGACAGGATAACAAACTAAGCAAATTAAGTAAGTCATCTGATACAAGCATTAGATGAGAATAAAAACGGCCGACTTGCGACATTGCATCGCTGCAATTTCAATTAGACATAGTAATATAAAAATTATTGTGCTGTTACATAACGCGTGACGATCGCATGTGATCAATCACAAGGCAGAAACGAAGTTAAGTTTGCTCTATGATGTAAAAGAATAACGCCGCACCCAAACTTTACAGAGTTGCCACAAAAGTTTCAAAAAAGATCAAATAGATTGGTAAAAGAAACCAAATGTAAAAGGTTGAATTGTTTTTTCTCTATTGGCGTCCCGAATTTAAGGTGAAGACGATTAAAGATTTAGTCAACCATGAAAACTGCAACACTTGTTTTAACTTATATTTTTGTTCCATAAAAGGCCAAAAAAATCCAAAAAACCAAAAGTTAAATTTGGAAGCCATACATCTTTAAAAAAAGGCCAAATTGCTCAGATTTGGCCTTAAAAAGGCCAATATGGCAACCCTGGGCTGCAACCTTCTTGAACATTTGCTCCTTTTAAACTCGTTTTCACTGCTTCAATTAATACGGGACACGTGACATGATAATTTTCTGAGCTATTAGGTCTATATTTGTAAAAAACGCAATTCAAACGTTAGGTCTATATTTGTAAAAAACGCAATTCAAACGTTTCGCTATTAACTTATAGCACATTCAGTTTCTCATTCGAATCAATAACTAAAGATGTTATAGGTTAATGCAATCACGCCAAAAAGTTTTGTTGCACTAAAATGTTCAATAAAGAAACAAAAAATTACCTCACGTACGTTGAACAAAACGGTTAGTGAAAGAGAGGATAACTCGTTAATTTTCCATCTTACCGTCAGCGGGCCAGCTCAGTGCGTTAATAGTCTGACTTGGCCAAAAGAACGCAAGTTTCATGCTCAGTTTGTCTGAATGATTTCTCTTGTGCTCTTAAAAAAACCACGTTACGACAATTATTGGTCTGTGAAGTCACGCTGCTTACCTACAACAGTGATTCCGCTTAGCTCTTTGAAGGGTTTAACACTTTGATTGTAAAATAAAACAAACTTAAAAATTCAAATTAACATGCGCTCACAAAAGTATTTTTGTTACGTTACAATCACAATCTTGGTAGACATATGTACCACTGTCCTTTAAAAGGCTTAAAACAGAAAGCAGCATATGGGCCAATACGGCCATACACATAAAAAAGATTTTCATTGTTGCAGATCAAGCTGCCTGAAAAGTCGACACCATAAAAAATAATATTCATCTATTAATTTAAAGCTAGGAGAGATTTGCAATTCTTCTTTATTTATGTTATGTGCGTTCATACACTTTGATTTTGTTTTTGTTCAGTTATTCATACACAAGAGCTGTTTCTACGGACGAGGGGAAAGACTCGTCTAAACCTGCGCAGTCAGGTATTCGAATTTCAAATTGTTTTAGATCAAAATGCGTATGATACAAAACAATTTAGGTTACAATTCTTTTAACCAGGAAACTATTTGAAATCAGATTAACAATTTAACTAGAATTAAGCAATGATCTAGACCTTATTCAAATAGAAAAAATAAATACAAAGGATTAATGGAAGAAAAATACAAACGCAAACAGTTATTACAAAACATACCTAATCCTACTCTAGCTAAATCAGCGTATAAACAAACACTAATCTAACCCTAAACTAGCTAAGCTAAAATTGACCAAGTTAAAAATGGATGAAAAAACTCAAAGATAATTTACGGCGCTATAAACAGAAGGAAACAAAGCTTTTTAAGAACAAAATTCGCGCCGCGAGAGATCGAACAGAAAGAAAACAAATTACAATAATGATGTGCCGCGTGAGATCGAACAGAAAGAAAACAAATTACAATAATGATTAACTGAGTAAAAGAATTAGCGACGCGCGTTCAAATCCAACAAAAACGGTAAAGTAAAGTTTTTAACGGAAACAAAAACAATTTAAAACATATAATAGTCTTTTTGCCAAGCTGGAGGTTTTTTGTTTGCCGTCTTGACGGGACCTCACAGCTTGGCGCATCATCCGTCGCAACAAGAGCTATTGCTGGTAAAAAAGTACAGTTTGGTAATCCTAACGTTTTATTAACAATGGTACTGAAATGAAATAACAAGTTGATGGAGATGTGATGTGAGTAGATACAAAGCTATCTTCATACCAAGTTTAAAAAGTCAAAAATGTTTTTGTTGTTCTTATTCTAAAGTCTAAACAGTAAGTACTGTAGGTTAGCTAGATTATGTAAAATTTTCAGCCTAAGTTTCGAATCTTAAATTTGTGTGCAATTTCATTCCTGAAAAATAAACGTGCGAACAATTTGAAAGCATTTGATTTGTTTAAAAGTAAACAATCATTCATCATCTTTTCACCCAACACGACACAAAATTACTCTTGGATTGATTTTTAATGAAAGAATTTTTTCAAAGAAACCATTCAAAAATCGCATTTTATCGTAGCAGCAAAACAGGCGTAAAAACTACATGCCATGTGCTGAAGTTAAAACAAAAATAAATCCACTCGTGAAGGCTTCTTTCATTCTATACGTCATTGTGTGTTGTTGTTTGTTTTCCTCTCGTGAAACCATAAACATATAGCCTACTGGCTGCAATACTTCGTCATTTCATGAATTTATTCAGCATTTTTTGCAAAATTACTAAAAGTTTCTTTCTACAGTTTTGACAAATAAAAAACATACAAACATGGTTGGTTCTGATTGCGATTTTAGCAAAAAGTTTTTCAGCGTTTCATACCCAAAGCTAAAAATTGGCCAATGCTTACTTGACCTGTTTTGAAACAACTGAAGCAAATAAACTAAAACAAAAGTTTTTTTTAAACCAACAATTTTGCTTTTTTTGGAAACTTTTGATTTCTTTTAGGTTTTTTAAAAGTCTTTTTATGTGTTCGCATATCCAACTTACACATACAAATCGAGGTTCTCAGCGAACTAACCAAAAACTTTCAGCCATCTTTTACTACAGAGGTGGGAAAACTACGTCCCGCAAAAAAGTTCTGTGCGATCCGCAAAAGCCTCAAGCAAATAACTTTATTCTCTCTTCACTCTCAATTGTGGTGATCTCTTTAAAAAGGTTATCATCATTTTCATCATTTTCAATTTTCATCATGATCATCATTTTCAACCAGATGATTGAAAGCTTTAGAGTGAGATATCACTACATTTAAAGAGAAAAATCAAGAAATTCGAGACAAATTTAGAGTGAAGACCTTTTTAAACATCACTATAGTGCGGCCTGCAAACAAATTCAATTTTTGATTGCGGCCCAGGAGCTAAAAAGTTTGCCCACCCTTGCCTTATAATTAACTTTAAAATAATTCGGTTTCATCAGGTGCAACAACTTAAGCGAAATCTTGCGTAAGAGCATCGGGCAGTCAGTATGCCCAAACTATTTTCCTTCCTGTAAAATATTTGGCTGTTAGTAATTCTTTAAATAAACCTTAGCGCAAGTGCGAGTTTTTTAAAAACATTCAGTCTAGACTCGCGCATAATTTGATCAAAAATAAAACTATTGAACTGGCGCAGTCGAATAGCGGAAAAGCATTTTCTAGCGCCTATTTTTCAATTTAATTACTATAATAGAATAAACTTGTTTGAATTTGTGTGTAAATTTTAGTTTTTTTGACTCCCAAAACAACGAAAAACTCTTTAGGTATAAATAAGGGCTCGTTTCCACTACGACCGTGGAATGCAGTACTCTTTGGTTTTTTTTTCTTCACTTAGCGCTCGCTTAAATTGTAAACGCAGAAAGATCATTAAAAGAAACAAAAAATTCTCCATTTCACGCTCGGTGGAGAAACGAGCCCTAACTGCTAGGAAATAATTAAAGGCCCGTTTCCACTACGAGCGTGGAAAAGAGCATTCTTTGTCTCTTTTATTAATCTTCGATTGAAGCAAGCGGTTAATATTGAAGCGAGCGCAAAAAAAGCAATAAAACAAACAAAGAATGCTTTTTTCCACGCTCGTAGTGGAAACGGGCCTTTATCGAAACTAGCCGACAGAAAGGCTCGTTTCCATTGCGAGCGTAGAATGGAGCATTCTTTGTTTCTTTTATTGGTCTTTCCGCGCTTAAAATCTAAGCGAGAGCTAAGCAAAGCAAAAAAATCAATAAACTAAAGGCCCGTTTCCATTACGAGCGTGGAAAAGAGCATTCTTTGTTTCTTTTATCCATCTTTGATTGAAGCGAGCGGTTAAAATTGAAGCGAGCGCAAAAAAAAATCAATAAACAAACAAAGAATGCTCTTTTCCACGCTCGCAGTGGAAACGGGCCTTAACAAAGAATTCTCCATTCCACGCTTTTAATGGAAACGAGCGCAAATTAGTTTACTTTTTTGCCACAAATTATTAAATTGAATTTTCCAGACTGCCAAGCAGATAAAATGATATCTTTAGCATTGACGCAAAGATATGAGGAAGGAGTGAATTTCGAGTCAGTAAAATTAAATTTTGATTAGATGCAATCCAGACTCTATTTGAAGTCTGATTAATTATTCGAATGTTTGAATGTGAACAATTTGTTGGTTTATTTTTATTTATTTTATACGCTGAATTTCTTGCAGCTAGCTTATATAGCTGGTTTAAATTACATTTTTTAGTTTATTGCAGTGCTAAGCGTTTTCAAAGTGCCATATCGATTCATATTTCTAAAGTTTATACTTATGGTATTTTAAAAAGCCGTATCTTTCAAGATCTTCGACCTTTTTAACAAGCGCATCTTTATCTCGAACGAATAATTTTGTTGCAAAAAAACGAACCTTAATCCACGACACGAAATAGACCCGATTTGAAACAGCAAGTACGGGTAATAATGTTTTGCCACGCCCTATTCAATACGATAATTTTGCTTCAACTGCTGGTAGCATTTTCTAGCTTTCGAAGTCAGGGATAATTACAATCATATACAGGAGATTAAAGTTCAACCTGTGTGCAAATAAAACAAACGAAACGAAATTTTATGTCTAATTAAAAACAATTGCCAGTCAGGTTTAATTGGCAATATCAATAATTGTTTTGAAAAGGTTTTCCAATCGCTTTTAAATCAAATTCTGAAGTTCATTTATCATTTTTCTTTACATAATCAACAATTAATTGATTTTAAAATACTGACGTCACCAACACGTAACTTCGACAAAATATCTTAAAAATCAACTCTTTGTTGAACAGTTTTTCAGTAGTCTACCCGATAACCTAATAATCGATACTATTGGCACCGAGTTTATTCTAGAGTTTCTGTAAAGATGTCGATTCAGCTGGAACGATTCATAAAATTTTAGTTACGTCACTTGAAGAACGGAAATGACGAAATTTGACATTTGCAATCGGCATCGATAGCAACGTAAGTGCCTCGCTGTTGTTGATATTCGCTATAACGTAGCAAATTTTTTTAAAACAATGTTGATAATTAACACGTATTAATGATACTAATAAAATGAAAACAGGATGTTCTAGACAGCATACAAGCAGAATATATATCAACCCAAGTCCTGATGAGTCTCAACTAGGACGAACAGACTGGTGGACACTTGCTTGTTGTGTGACTTGACCATTCTTGCCAGTAAATTGGATTACAGTAAAACTACAAGCAAGTTCATCACGAAGAAGGCGTAAAAAATGTAATATTTTGTGTCCACAACATTTTCCTTTGACTTGCAAGGCACCAAGCGATTTTCTGAATTTGTTCTTAACGATGCTAAAAAAACATCTGGTTAATATTTGGATTCTGCTTTAGCCATCTAGGGTTGTCATCGTTGTCGTTGTCGCCGTAAAACAGCACCAAAGCGATTTCCTTGTTCTGTTTTGGAGATCCCAAGATGCAATGGTCGAGTATAGTTTTCGCTTAGCCCGACCCGCCTTGTGTAAACAAGCGATAAAGCCGTTGACAAGACTGCTCAAGCAAAAGCAATCGTCTTGAAACGCTTTAACACCGGCTTGGCCGACCGCGGCTCTTTCATTCACGTTGCGTTTGTGTCTTAACAATCTGTTAGTCTATTTGACGTAATTAGAAGTGTACACAATATTTTATTATCGAATCTTTAACCTATGGTGAATGATATTGCTGAGTAAAGGTATGTGTGCGCGTGAGGAAGAAATGAGGTGATACTCATGGGTACCCTTGCGTATGCCGTTGCTCTTTGCCGTAACACTGAAAGAAAAGCGACTCTTGGTTTCTGATTGGTTGGCCAACCCTACCTTAGCACAATAACATAACAAAGGGAGATTTAAACCGACATCTTGTCAATTAAGTTCGTCTCTATAATAACAATAAACCGATCAAACTCTATGTTAATCAAGTTCGCTTCATTGCGCTCGGAACGTGGAATTTGTTTGTCGTCAAATCATGCTACTGCCACCGCTTGAATTTTTATTGTATAAAATTTTACCATTGACAATATAAATATAGCTTAATTAAGATAAAGGCAAAGTTCATTTTATGTTCTAAAGTCTAAACAAGTACAACGAAATTGATCGCAAATAATGATTAAAGCGTATCAAGTTGCTTTTCGATTAATTCAAGACTATCTTTAACTTATTTCGATTCATCGCATTTTAAACCTAAACGCTTGTTCAATTGCCTTAAAAGCAGCACTTTTGTCTGATAAGCTGTAAGTTTTCGATATCAAGAAGATTATGTCAAGTTTCTAAGGTTTAGTAGACATAGAAACAAAAAAATTTGCAACCAAGTAATTAAAACAAAAGTCATGACGTCAAGTTCTCTTCGAAATTTAGTGTTTCACTGAAAAGTAGATATTTCAAATAAAAAAGCTTTTTCAAGACTTTCGTGATACTTATAAGTGCGTTTCTGCCAAAAAAATAAAATCAGCGGCATTGTGCATCGCATTCGCCGATCTTCGAGCACTCAGCTTGTTATTACTGTGCAATGGTATGGAAGAGAGTTTTCAACTTACATGGATAGTCACTCCGACAATTAATGGCAGAACAGATCAGTGAACTGGAGGTTTGATGAGGGCAATCCCAGAAGGCGTGGATTGTGCTTATGTGCGACTTGTTTTTCTCCTAAAAAGCTTGTTTTACATGAGGTAAATTGACGGGCTTAAATCGACTTTTATAGTCAGCTTGGATTGGCTTGACTAGTGATCGAAATACGTTTTATCAAAGCTTTATAAAAAAAAAAAAGCATAAAAACAAATAATGGTCTGTCTAAAGTCTTCGCTACGTTGCGTTTTGGGTTGTCAGATCAACAGGTAATCATCAAATGGAAAAGATTGACCATGTGAAACGAAGGGTTTTGACCAATGCAATTATATAAGGGATGACCAATACGCCAATCGCGAGGTTTTCGCTGGTCGATCACTTCTGATTTTGAGTGAATTTGAGATGTTTTACTTTAAAACTTATTGCTTTAAAACTTTAAAACTTATTAAAGTAAAATCCCAGACAGATTCAAAGCGAAGAGTTTTTTTGAGATCACTCTTATTTAGGGACGAAAATCAAGAAATTCGAGACAGATTTAATGTAAAGTCATTTTTTTGCAGATCACTCCTTTTTAGGATCGCATTTCCGTAGTGGTCAATTTCAAGTTTCTGTGAAAAATTTAAAGTCGAACTTACCAGCAGACAAGTTGGCCACCCTTGATATAAAAGATACAGTAAAAATTAAAACAAAGACAAATGGATTATTCTTGATTAGTCGTCCAGTTTTTTAGTTGATTTTGGTAAAAAGTGCTTATCCATTTGAAAAAGTGAATTTTAATTGATTTTCTATCGTGCATTAGTCACACCGGATTATAACGTGAAAAAATTTTGCAAATTGTTTTATTAAATGATAATTAGGAAACATTGGACCCCATACTATCAACCAGTAAAATCAAATAAATAAAATAAAAAGTTTTGATAGTTTTCAATAAAAAAACAACTTCGAAAAACAATTTTTTAATCGAAAGAAATTAATATCTGCGCTTCTGCAGCAGCTGAAACTTTTCGTGTTCCGACTGGTTTGATTCAAACTGCAAAAAGTTAAACACTAACAGTTTTAACAAAAATTTTCACGTTTTTATCAATTCACCAACTTTTCACTAACTCTATTATGTAAAAAAATCTTTTTGATTTTTGAGAAATATCGGAAAAGTTGGTGCTTTTGAAACCAGTTAATTTTAGAAAAATTATCCAGAAAAGCGAAGCGAAATGCAAATGATTTGCTAAACAAAACTCGGCGCAGCACTTTCGCCGCATAATAAAGGAAAACCCAAACATTTCTATGTGAAAAGGACTTAATGAATAATCTAGTGAATACATGTTGCTTTTGTCAAGTTTTTTTTCAACAAGAATCAATTAGTTGCTTTCAGAGCGGCGGTGACGTACGGCTGAATGTTTACTCTCAATAAAAAAGGAATATGTTTTTTTACGTTTTTAACAAAGGCTTTTTGCTGGATTGCGCTGTCTAAACTTTTTAAAAAATCTATTCTATAAAAAAATAAAGCAAAAATTTTGTTTTGGCATTCCGTTGTACAAAGATCTATGTTTGGGAAGTATTTGGCTTTTATTTTTTTATACCTGGAAAGTAGTAAACTTTATTGCTCTTTACAGTCCGGTTTTAATTGATAGAACGTAATTTCCTAAAAAAAATTTATTCTTTTTAAACTAAGCAGATTAAAAACACCTTTTTGGTGATTTTGCAATCTTCAGGCGAAACCAACGTATAACTCGCCCATTTTAATCTCGATAATTACAAAACGCAATTTTCTAAAGTATTTTAGATAACTAAAAACTTAATTTTATGGATCAATATAACTCGAATGGTTTAAAGAACTGCCGTTATTTTAGCGTTTGTTACGAATTATATTTCTCGCGATTAGCCTGAGAATATATACGGTATATTTTCTTGAATTGCTGTTTTAGAATGGTTGAAATTTATTTGTTAAGTTATTCTAGGTTGGTTTGACTGACGTAGCGTTTTCTTGAATACGATTCGAAACTGCTGTAGCTTACTTTTCCAGACATGTTGAGCCTCCGAGTTGCAAAACAAACACAAAATTATGTTTAACATTCAAGTAACATGTAGGACAACACAAGTTACAAAAGGTTATATTGGGTAGAAATCTACGCCGAGTGATTAAGAAATAAACTCAAAAAACAAGCTGTCAATTTCTGGTTTTTTTCGGCTGACTGAACAGCAAAGTTTTTGAAATCAAAAGCATTCCATTAAAACCTGCAAATTTGCTTCGATAGCCAGTCAGAAAAACAACACTTTTTTAAGCCCATAAAAATCAAAAGAAGTTTTTCTTAATTAGCAAACCTAGCAAATTCTGAGGTTTTTTTCATAATCAGTTTCAAGTTTAAAAAGTTATTTGTTAAAAAATTGGATGAAAAACTAAAACTATTAAAAATTGGATGAAAAACTACAATTACAAGAACGCAATTCATCGTTGAACACCACGTAGTTTTCTCGTTGCAGGCTACGTGTACAACCCACCGGCCACAACTGATATTTTAAATCAATTTACGACAAAATTGTTCATTTTACCGAACAAAAACCAATGACCAACGCGAATAATTTATTAAAGTAACAGTTACAAGGTTAACCCTTCAAGACATAGTATGCATATCGTCATTGTTGTTTTTATCAGTCTGATAATTTAGATAACGGGAATAGAGCGTCATAACATTGAATTGTTTTTATAAGAAACTTGACAAACGGGAAACTTGAATATTGTCGCACCAATTGTACGGTTTCATGACCTAATTGTGCAAAGATCCGATGACACAATTCAAGGTTGATCAATGACCGGATGACTTTTGAGAAACAATGATTCACGACTACCATGAATAATAGAGCCGATGCATGACGTTTTTTGTGTGCATCATTTTTAATCCATTTTAAGCAGCGTTCTTTATATTGTTAAAATACATTTAAATAGAAATTGTTTCGTGATTAACTAGGCCTAATTGTAAACGTTCTTCGGTGTAAATGTCAACAAAGATCCTGCTTCAATTAAATTTAATACAGCAGCTTTTGAAAATGTAATCTAAATTTGTTGGTGTTGTCCAAAAAAAAGTGAAAACTCGCAAAAGCAGTACTTGTATTGCCAGTATCGTGTTCAAAAAACGAAACCAAATGTTTTTAATGTGCAAAAGAAAAAACTCAGCAGATTAACCACTTCGTCCTAGCAAAAATAACACTTTGCTCGAAAGTTTCGAAGCTGAAATCAAACGATTTCAAGCAATGAACGACATTAATGAAACAATACGTTTTAAAATGGGATCCTTGTTCTGGTCACAGACTGTCAAGACAGTTCGGTTGGACAAGAATCTATGAAAATTTATAGTCTGCGCTTAATTATATTTGACAAGCGTAAAAAGAATTTTCAACGCAATTATGACGAGACTTTTCCGTAAAAACGTCCCTTTTTCACCCCCCAAACAAAAGGTTAATGTAGTAGTAAGACAATTGTCACAAATACATCCTTAAATTGTTATAAGACGGCGACAATTTGATATTAAATAGCACAGAAAGGAAGAAAAATATCACAAACTCTATTTAAATCTTTTCTTTACCTGGTAAGGATATATCGTTTTACTAAAATACTAACTGTCGGTCGCAATTGCGTTTCTTAAAACGCCGTCGGCATTTCAACGTTTCACAAATAATGCTAAATTGCTTTGTAACTACCGAATAGTACAGAACTTTATTGACTTATAAATGTCAAGAAGCTGTCGACAATTCAACTAACGGCATTTTTGTCTTAATCGATTGCCCTACTTCCATAAACAATGAAAAAAACTTAAAAATAACTTAAGGGTTTTATTTTCCCAGGAACAACTCGTGAGCAAAATACTTGCCGCGTACAGAATTTTTTTATTGTTTTTTTAGATCAATTCTGAAACTTTATACGGTTTATTATAAAAAATCGATTCAACGATATGTTACACGAATCTTGGCAAAAAAGGGTTATCTTATTATTCCGGCAAGTAAAGTTACGTTGAAACTAATCTAGGATCAAGTTTCAAAAAATCGAATCGCCTGCAATGGCACTTTTTCTCATTCAACATCGAAATATAATTAAAACAAAGAGAGTTCGTAGTGCTCCATGGTGACAACTAAAGGTTCCTTTTTAAAGCTAAACGATGGCTTGACCCCCTCGGACTTTGTCGGAATTCGCTCTACCATCTTGTAAAGTTAGTCAGGGATCAATACACCAAACCTGAACAACAGAGACAAACGATGCTTTGCCGGGCGTTCAGGGCTGGGACTTTTTTTTTCTTTATAAAAGTGCAACGAGGTCTGCGCTGAATCGCACACTTAGAACAGCAATGAATAAATAAACAGAAACCGAGCGTAAATACACCGAGGGTAAACATGGACGGATGAATAACCATCATACGTCATCGAAACTCTTCACTGCACCGACGTCGAGTTCGAGGCGTACAGAAGTCAAAAATAAGGACTCGTCAAATAGCTAGAAATCTACGCTACAGACTCAAGTTTCGGTTTTTATCACTTCACCGCATCCAACGACGATAGTGTCCCGGTTAATCTCTGACACCATGTCAATCCGCTGCGACGTCATCGTAACGTCGGCGCTCAAGAGTGGATCGTCAAGGTGCCAAAAATCGAACGCGCGACCAAGAGCTTGAAACTTTTAAACGTAACGAAAAAATTCGCCTTTTTTTCGTACTTAAATGCACCGATGGTTGGCGTGGCGGTTAGCGCTTCTGATGACGAAATCGGGTCTGAATTCAATTTCCAGTTTGGCCAAGTCTGAAATAGAATCGTCAGCTGTTCAGTCGCAATGTTGCTCAGATGCCATTGTGAGCTCTGCCACGTTTGGATTTTAAAGCGAATATATCGTAAATCTAAATGCTTACCAATTGATGCTTATCCAGAGTTATTATATTTAAAGGCAAATTAATCATACTCTATTTAGGTCTATGTCAACTATGTTTCTTTCTTATAATATTATCTCACATTTGAAGGTTAAGATCTTTACGAATTATTAATGTATTACATTCAACAAAAAGCTTGCATCTTTTATGTTATATCTAAAAATTAAGGAACAATGCAATTTTTTTGTTTTTAATCAGTCAAAATGCTTACTAAGGTCGCACACTCATGCATAGAAATATTTTTGGACTGCAAAACAATTTTGCCCAAATTTTTCGACGATTGCCCAAATCGTGATTTCACATTATCCTATGGAGATGCACAAATATCACAGATTTAATGTAAAGACCTTTTTTTGTTCTTGACTTGTTTGTTTCGTACTAAATGGAATGGGAAAAGGTTAATTTCGCTGAAATAAATTTTATAAACAAAAAGAAATTTTCACATTAAATTTTAGTTGGTTTTGAGCACTGATCTGGATTTCAGAATAACTCTGACCAAAAAAAATTGGCATAAGGGCATACTTAGTGCTTGAAAAAAAAATTCACTCTGCCAAATTTTCGGCGTCTTGGGATGGACGTTGCCCCCTGCCCTAACTTACAGAATATTGCTAAACAATCACAAATACAGTAAACATTGGAGCCCAAACCATATATTGAAAACAGGGCTACCTTCGTGACTTTGCTTCAAAACAATTAGCGGTGATGATCACAATTAAGTTACTGTTTGCATATAATGACAAACATCAAACTTGATTTCAATTAAGATTTACAAGAAACTAGGCCTACTAATAATAAAACTGAAACTTGTACATCTTCAATTAATTTAAAACCCTTATAAACAAACGTACTGTGCAGCAACAAATAGTTCTGCTTGTAACTAAAGCGAGTTAAAGCGCATCGTATTTCAAGCTTTATTTTATCACGTTTTAGATTGCGTAACTGCCTGTGCTGTCAAATTAATTCTATTTTTATATTAATCTTATCGTTCATGATATTGCCCAATTTAACTGTAGAAGCTGGATTTTTACACTCTATTACATATGTAAAAATCAGAGTATAGGCTTATAAATTTGCGGTTTGCCAATATCATACAATAGGTATCCGGTAGGAAAATTCCACATGTCCGAAGCTGAGCTTAAAAGCCAAACCTGATACAGGTATCAGCTCATCAAATTGCTCAAATTTTCAGCCTGGCCAACCGAGTATCGATAAAAGCTATTAATTAGCGAATTACAAAATGTCATGACACAAAAACATCGCCACGCCCTATCGACGAGCGGTAAATTTCGGCAAGGGTATTAGGCAAGTCCATTTTAGGTTGCTCTTATGTTTTTCAGGCCGGCTGTGCTTTTTTTCTTTAAACTCGCTTGTTTTTAAATCTTTGTGTCCGACTGTGCCAAAAGATACGTGACAATGCATCTAATGTTTATTAAATAAATAGGTTTTAGTAATATAAAACTTAAGCGCTTTTATATTTAACAACAATAGCATGGTATTGACGATGAAATACAAAAAAAGCTTTACTGTGTTTAGTTAAGGATTTCACGCAACACAGTTTGCTTGTGATTTTTCAGAATATGTTTGAGTCATTTTTCTATACATGTAAAACTAACTTGTGATTTCGACTTGAGATTAAAAGCTATATACACGAAACCTTTTTTTGCCAACTGTGGATCTAGGATCGATTGAAAGTAAAACAGGAAGATCTCGAGATAATCTTCATATTTCTTAAGAATGAAATATGTTTATCTGCATAAACGTCACACCATGGGCTAGGGCAGGGTTTCTCAAAGGGGGACCACGAGCAGAAGCCTTTTTTAAGTCTTCATTTGACTTTTGTGACAAAAATAAAGAATTTAGAGACAGTTTCAGACAATGACTCTTTTTTGGTCTTTATTTGAATTTAAGACACTATTTTTAGGGGGCCACGGGTGTTGGAGGGTCTCTGAAAAGGGGCCACAGGTCACTAAAGTGAGAACTACTAGGCTAGGGTTAGTGTTTAGATCCAGGATAAATATGTGATTATGACACTTCCTAACCCATGCCCACTAAAGTTAAGATAAGGGTATGCTTTAAATAACATCACAGTCACACCTATCCTGTGATCACAAAAGGTATTAAGGCCCGTTTCCACTACGAGCGTGAAAAAAAGCATTCTTTGTTTGTTTTATTGATTTTTTTTGCGCTCGCTTCAATTTTAACCGCTCGCTTCAATCGAAGATCAATAAAAGAGAGAAAGAATGCTCTTTTCCACGCTCGTAGTGGAAACGGGCCTTTACAAAGCACTTCGGCTGGAACCTGGTTTTTATTCGAAGCACAATATACATAGGCAAGAGTCAAATCAGCAAAAAAAGCAAGCAATAACTAATTTTCATAACTTATTTGGGTAAAAGAATTTCTTTTTTTGACTTAATTTAAACATAATGTAAATTCAAACCTACCAATCTTAACTTTAAAAAGGTTTTTTGTCACAAAGGTATAAAAAACAAGAAAATCTAAATTGCTTAAGAAATTTTTAGGTTTTTCTTGTGCAAAACATTGTAGAATTTTTTTGATTATAAAAGTGCTTGGAACTCTGCCATCAATCCTGTAAGACATAAGGAGTTAAAAAATACAGGCTAACATCATTACAGCATTAAGAATATTAACAGCTAATCCCAAAATATTTCGATTAAATCATATTTTTATGATGTGAATAATTGCTAGTATGATTATTATCAATTGTCGCATTCCCGCTTAACATAAAAAAATGTCGCAACAGAATTGAACATTGTGCAACAAAATCCTATAGCAGGGTTGGCGAACCTTTTTTTATAGGGCGGGTCAAAAAATGACAGTTTTTTTTAAACTTACATTAAGTGGGTCATTGGCTAAAAAAAGTTGAAGACAAAAAAAGTCTCTAAAAATAATGTTCTCCAAAAAAAAGAGCTTTGATCTTGGCTTCCACTTTTTCGCCAAAATCAGTCTCGGAATTCCCACTTTTTGTACCAAAATCATAGTGTTCTCTAAAAAAGAAAAGGTCCTCACCTGAAATCAGTCTCAGATTCCCCACTTTTTCTCCCGAAATCATAGTGACCTCTAAAATTTGATAAAAAACGAGAAAAAAGGGGTCTTCACAGCAAATCTGTCTTCGACTTCTGCCAAAATTGACAGGACAGAGGGCTTCAAAAAATACTGCACGGGCCACTCAAAACCTTTACGTGGGCCACGGGTTGGACGCCCCTGGTCTAATCCGTCCTAAATTAATGTTGCAGACTAAAAATGCCAGAAATTTCAGAACATCAGGTGGGTCATTAAATTTCAACTAGTGAGTCACAATGTGACCGGTGGGTGAGTGGTTCGCCATTTCTGTCCTATAGCAACGGGTCAAAACGTCACTGTGCAGAAAATAAAATACCCATTGATAAACGAAATAGATATTAATATATTGTATTCATAATTGAACAATGACGACTCGTTTCCACTACGAGGGTGGAATGGAGTATTCTTTGTTTGTTTTATTAATTTTTTTACTTCTTTTCGCGCTTTAGCGCTTAACGAAGCAAAAAATTCAATGAAGAAACAAAGAATAATCCATTCCACCCTTGTAGTGGAAACGAGCCTTGACTACGAAATAGAAATAGAATTTGGACTAAATCCAACCGACAGAAATTCTGTTTTAAACCAGGAAGTTGCAGGCAATGAATGAGACAATTCTAAAATTGCCAACTATGTCAAGTTACAACAAGGAATATAAAAAATCCGAGAAAAGGGCCAAATTGATGAAAAAAATTTACGTTATATCCTTGAAAGTCGAGTAAACATTAAGATTTCGACTTGAAAGCAAAGGCTAAAAAAAATCTGAAAATGCATTTTTCTTGGAAATCAAGCAAAGACTAAAAAAGATGTTGACTTTAAGCAACTATTGGGACTTTCTTGACCTTTTTGTTCTTGAAAGCTGGCAAAAGCGCAAAACAGATAAAAAGCCTCAAACTACTAATCATAGGTTGGTTTTGAGGGCATTTGTCTCCTGGAAGTCACCTGAAAACTGAAAATAAAGAATATTTATCATCCTTTCAAAACTTATGAGCAGTTACAGTGGCTACGTAGACAACACGGAGCAGAGAAATTGAATGGCCAAACGCATAGCACATTAAAGGAGTTAATAACAAAGCAATCACAGAAGTGAACTCGGCTTCTGGTAACTGTGCCCGACACACAGGAAAGCGTCGGAAACGCTGTATTTAAACAATCCTTAAGCGATTAACCCGCCTGCTTTCGGTAACTAGATTTTTATTAATTTTGGCTTTCGGAGATATCAAAATATTGCTTTCGAGTTGTCCCATAAGCCAATTTTGATTAAGTCCCTAATCTCAACATTTTTGTGAACATTAATGGAACTAATTTTAAAAAATACTTAATCCGTATTGTGAGCTTGTAGAGAAAAATATTTATACATTTATTATCAAGGCTTTCCAACAGTAAAGAATCTTCAATTTGAGCCAAATTTACCCCCTGCATTAACAGGGTCTACTCAAACCATTTATTAACAGAAGATGAGATTACAATAAATAAAATATATCGCTACGTTTAAAAATGAATTACATTTAGATTACAAATTTTAGCAGAAAGCAATGTTCTATAGCATAGAAAGTTTTGAACTTTATTTTCGTTGTAAATTGTTTTTGATTCATAGAGACCTAACACGCTCTTTTTGCCTTCTTATGGTCAAAGACGAAATATAACAAGTCGTTTCTCTGGTCTTTTTGATCAAAAGAATAACGCAAACGTCTAACATTAGTACACAACATCGTGCTTGGAAAAGTTATAATTTTTAACATTTCATAAATGGTTGTGACTGCCGATAATGAACTTTTTGTCGAAAGCAGTTCTTCATCAAATTTTCAAAAGCAAAAAAGCGGAACTGTCCAAACTACTATAAAGTGACTGAGCTAAGAAAATAAATAGGCATACTATAGACAGATTTGATCTTCACAAAAACGCTAGAACGCTTCGAGAAGCAGCAAATACTAAACAAAGAATTCTTTCAGGCGACAATAACAGCGATCGTGTGAAAGTTCTAGTGTTCGCTTTTCCCGGAAAACGAGCCTCACCGAAAAACTTATTCTAACCAAGCATACGTTGCTACAATGATTTGAATAATAAAAACAGGCTTTCCTGTTCCATTTTGCTTTCAAAGCATTGATTGTATGTAAACCTATGACACAAACCCACATTATTTTTATAAGTTTACTTCCTGAAATCGATTAGTAAAATAAAGAACTTTAATAAATACTGTCTGCATATGCAAAATATTACTATAGCGAGTGTGTGCGGGGCACATCGGTGAATTGAGCAGCATATCCCGGCAGCAACTGCTCTATAGTTTACAGCAAAGACTTTTGTTTAAACTACAAGTAAGTCTGAGGTCCGAAGACATTATCCAGAAAGGGACAATTTTTTCATTTTATATTGAAATCAAAGTGAAGACTAAAAAGAAAAAAAGGTCATCATTCAAACAGTTTCTGTACAAAATTCTATGACGTTTTCCTAAAGAATTCCTAAACTTTTTCTGGTTTAACACTTTTAAAATTAACTAATATCTCAATTTCGAATTGAGCATCTGATTAAAAAATTCTTTTGCGAAATGTCTGACATACAGCCACTTGAGCTTGAATCAATGAACTTCCTCATAATAGTTTTTCCACAAAATACTTCGGCAATTACGTTTACTTTTTTCGCACACTTGTGGAGTTACGTACATTACTTTGAAACTAAGTTAGTTTAAGAGAGCCCCTTAAAAAACTTTCGATACAAGATCTTATTTAATAACCTCTCATTTCAAAGCTTTCGTTTTGTATAGATTCTCTTGAATATTTGTAGAATACATGTTTAAACTTGTACTAAAACGGATTTGAAAGTTTCGCTTCTCTATTTTTAACAATTTTCTGGGTAGTTTCCTTCAAAAGTCAAAATCACTTTCTAACGTTTCAAACTGTTTGTCTTTACTAGCTTTCAGTTTTAATTTCACAGAGAGAACATTTACAGTCGTAAAGAGATGTAAAACTCTTTTAGAATGACACACTATATTTTGCAATATCCGACAACTCTATATTTAATTACTTTCGTTTTGAAAAAAAATGAAAAGTTGTTTTTTTAATAAAATTTCTGGAAGGATGTTTGAAGAAAATTAAATTTTAAGCTAATCAATATATTAAGTTAGTTTTTTTCGTTTGGGCTGACTGCAACAATCTGACGTTCGTGTTCAACTACAGACGAGAAACTGTTGTTTTTTCTTTTTATAGAGCTAGCAGCGAGTTGTTATTGTTGCCTTCTTCATCGAGCAGCGTTTCTCACATTGGCATTAATTTCTAGAAATAAAATGACCTTAAGTAATCTCAGCCAGTGTTTACAACAAGATCCGCTCACCGATACAATTTTCATATAATAAATGGTTCTTGTGCGACCCCTTACGATAAAAATTTAAATGATCAAAATTGTATTTAATAGCTATCTTACAGTTTTTCTGTGATGAGAGGATATTTTTAACCGGGAAAGAATTAAGAATTACTTATACTGTATAATCTTTTCGATAAAAATTTTAAACAAAACCCAATTTATTGCTCAGGTAAATGAGTATTTGTCAAAGATCTCAATCAGGCGTATATATCTGACCCAAAAAGCTTTTGATAGCTTCGAAAACTTTGACCAGATTGATCTTTTCGATATCTCCGTTTTACACTTTTCGCCACAGCAAGCCAACATATTCAACTTGCATCAGTCTCTACGCCGTTTATCTTTACACCAATTTTATGAATATCCCAACTTATCCGGTTTAGAAGCATCTTATTTGCACTTTTCTTCCCCCTGCCTGGAAAGTTTCATCCGTAATATCTTTTTGCCTTTTTTCAGTAGTCTTATCTCATACATTGGTCAATCTGTTTTCTAACTCGTCAATTTAAGACTGAATTTTAATATACAGTCACTACCAAAAGTTTAAGACCACTTACGAAAATAATAAGATTTCTTGGTATTGCATCATACTTACGTAATGTTTTAGCTCTGTTACCTCATTAAATGATCTCTTTTCAACACAGGTTAATAAAGTAGAGATTTTTAGTGGTTTTGTGCTGAATTTTTCCAATTTCAAAAATTGTGAAAATGGATTAAAAAAAGTCACTAAGTGAAGTTCAAAGAGGCCAAATTGTTGCTTTGCATAATGAAGGGCTATCAGAACGTAAAATTGCTGCTAATTTAAAGCTCAGCAAAACTACTGTGCATCAATCAATCAAGAAATTCAAGCAGTATGGCTCCTACAAGGATTTGCATAGGAGCGGAAGACCAAGAAAAACCACGATCAGAGATGACCACCTCATGAAAAAGAGGTCACCACTGAGTTCTATTAACAAAGTTTGAGCTGCTTTGCTAAAAAGAGGGGTTACTGTTGGCCGCATGACTGTTTCCCGACGCCTTTCACGGAAATTCGGCCTAAAATCCTACAAGCCTGCAAGAAAACCTCGTCTTACACCTGCAATGCAGGCTAAACGGCCTTTGGCGGAAACATCAGGACTGGACGCCAGCACAGTGGGGCAAAGTCATGTTCTCTGATGAATCTACGCTGCAACAATTCGTAATTAGGAAAAGACACAGTCGACGGCCACGTGGAATGCGATTCAATGAGAAATACACGATTTCTACGATGAAGCATCCACCAAGTCAAATGATTTAGGGTACGATTTCTGAACATGATGTGGCTGAGATCTCCTTTTTGCCACCTGGAACAACCATGAACGGCCCTCGTTACGTTGAATTGCTGGCAGAAAAGCTAAAAATTCATATGGCAGTGCATAGCTGTACTATCTTCATGCAAAATGGCGCTCCTTGCCATCGATCGAAAGTTGCCAAGACTTTTCTGGCTGAGAACCGAATCAAGGTTCTGGATTGGGCGGGCAACAGCCCTGACCTCAAACCTATCGAGAATCTGTGGACTAATATAAAGAATAAAGTTGCCGAGAAACATGCATCAAGTGCTAAGGACCTTGTGAAAGTGATTAAAGAAGTGTGGGTGAAAGAAATCTTCCAAGAATTCTGCAGAAATCTTGTGTACAGTATGCCACGGCGCCCGCAAGAAGTGATAAAAACCGGAGGGGGATCCACAAAATACTAAATTTTGGGTCAAAGTACTGTATATTTGGTGGATACAGCATTAAAAGGACAATTAAAGTGTGAATTTTGTGTGAAAATAAAAAATTATTGAGAATAAATTAGCTTTTATGGAGTTTTGAATTAAGTTTTGTCAATTTTGTTTTAAAATTAAGGGTGGTCTTAAACTTTTGGTAGTCACTGTAAAATTCGTGAAAACTTCTCAGATGCGTTTAGCTGAGATCTCTTGTCTAAATAGAGAGATAGTACTAAAAAGTTTTTTATTCAGACCCTGAAACATTTTTTAGTGAGTAGAATCTAAATACTAAAAAATAAGGGTCATTTCTTTATATCAAAGAAACGAGTACCTGTACGCTTCTCTTCTTTCATCTTTGAACAAAAACCTATGGTCAAAGATCTAACCGCGGCACTGAAGCAGCAAATAGCTGTGAAAGACAGAGAAGCCGATTATGCTTTTCACCTGCTGTTTGCCAAGCCAGCGAGTGGAAATAGCGAATATATTAAACAGAACAGATTTCGCCCTTTAGTAAAACCAATATTGGATAAATTTAAAAACAAATTTCGAAAGACATTCTAGCTCACCTATTGCTTATTTAAATGGTCCAATCGTAATCTTACACTGGAATTCCAAATGTAAATATGATGTCATTGTTTGTTTTATCGTGTTTTTAAACAAAGGAAGTGGTTTTAAAAACCACGCTAAGCTACATAGTTCGTAGCGTAATTTTTATTGCACTGTCATTGCTTTCTCGCTTGACGAAAGATTGTTAAAATAAACACTTTCGCAATATTGTCGGCCATTGACAAGAAAAGTTTATATTTCCCAAATTTATTTCAACACTCAAAATGGTTTTGAAGCAACGAGGCGGCTAATGCAAGGCCACGTCATGTGGTCATGGCTCATACCAGCTTTATTTTTCAAAGTAATTACATTTAAAATGTTTGTTAGACATTTCAATGTTTAAGTTTTAGGATTTTCAAGATGTTTCAAAACAGCATGGGCTATTAACGAGAAATACTAAACGGAATCAGTCCATGGAAGCTGTTCTATTTCTAATTAACCCTCATCAGGTTGCAAACAGGACTGCGAGCTCGAACTGCTTAATCTTTTTTGCGAAACTTGCAGAACTCTGGTTTTTTTGTTGAACTCGAACTCGATGAATAAGATTTCTCGAACTCGAAAAAGAATTCAATCGAATGAAAAGACCTTTTTTGGTCTTCACTCACAATGGAAACTTTTCAAACTCGATGAATTGAAAACGGAGAATTCGAACTTACAAATTTTTTGAGAACTGGACTTGGTTAAAATGCATAAAGTTTGTAACCCTGGTTACAATCTGATTAGAGTAAATTAAATATATAAAAAGATGCAATTAAGACGAGACATATGGGCTGAATCTTTTTTTGTCGTGGCGGAAAACGATAATTTTTATATAAAACTTCAAAAAACTTGTATCCTTAAAAAACTTTTAGTATTTCTAGACTCATGTGTGATTATGAATTTTGTAAAACACCATGTGAATATTGTTACCACATGCATAAAATTCTAAATTATATCTACCACTAAAAATTTGGGTTTGCTCTTTAAATTTTATTGATTAAAACTTAAAATTGCTCAACGCTATCGTTTAAAAAAAAAGTCTTCCTTCAACAAACACATTCTAAGTTCACGTTCAAATTGGTTTTAAAGTATTGAACCTAGTTTCTATAACAGAAGTCATAAACATAATAACAGATTACATATTACAGATCATAATAGCTGAACTTAGTTTCTATAACATTCTATAACCGATGAAGAAACCTAAGAGGCCGACCTAATCCCACAGATTGTCACAAATTACGCGCGAACATTGCGACCGCTCCACAGAAAAAGCTATTTGCCGCAGCCTAATATTGTAGAAATGGGCGTTGAAAACGCGCGTGCTAGAAGGTTGCATATGAAGCGAGTATCATGCGTTGCATTTGAAGAAAGTGCCATGTATTGCATACGAACCGAGTATTATGCGTTGCATATGAAGCGAGTATCAGCACATGAAGTATCAGGAAAAAGTTAAAGACGTTTTGAAAAAGATTTTAAAGGATAGTCAGGCGTAGAAAGCCATAAAGGTTCGCGATCTTCGAAACCGAATAGACAAGTGAGATCTATTCATTCTGAACGAAACAGCAACCGAAACTCTAAAGGTTCGTTTCCACTATGAGCGTTGGCGGGAGTACTCTTTGTTTGTTTTATTGTTTTTATTTTATTTCTTTCCGCGCTTAAGCACTAAGCAGAGCAAAAAATCAATATAACAAACAAAGAATACTCCAGCCAACGCCCGTAGTGAAACGAGCCCTAATTTACGCGAGAAACTACAGCATTGTACGGAACAGATGGGCGTGATTCAAGATGTCACGCGGTCGCGTTGCAATCGAACTTTACTGTGGTGCAACGGTGTCATGCATCTTGTGAGCAACAGCAATTTCATTAGAGATGTGCCAAAAAAAAATGAGTCATCATATAAAACCTGTTAAGTTGCGTTTAATAGAAACACAAAAACATGGAAAACAATGTTCGATGCAAAGGTCACCATCAGGTAGGCTAGACACGATTTCAAAATTAAATTTCGAACTAGTCCAGATTGGTTTTTAAAAATATGTAAGCCAGAAAGACTAGTAGAAGAAAATTATATAAGAAATTAATATGTTCATTCCATACATAATCGGTTTACTTTCTTAGTGTGAGCGCCAATCCGCGGAATAGAACGAGCGCTTTTACGTAACTGCTGCAAGATCGACCGATAACTTAAATATGATTAATTTTTTTTATAAAAGAGAAGACAACAGAATCAGCAAATTCTGAAAAATATACTGCTTACACTAGGCCTTTTAAGCTCGCGAGCCTATGAGGATCGATTTGGTGAAATTTTAGCATAAAAATTTGCAGCGTCTGCTATTGAACAAAGCGAAGACCAAAAAAAAGCTCTGCACTTTAAATTGTTGGCTGGTTCCGGTAATTCTTTCAAATTTTGCGTTGAAATCAAAGTGAAAACCAAAAAATAAAAAAATAGGCCTTCACTTAATTGGTTGACTGCTTGAGGCTAAAATATCAGTTCTTGCCAAAACTTAAATTCGTTTTTAATTATTTAAATTTAGCTTTGAATTAAAAATTGAATCTGATTAAAAAATTCTTTAAAAACTTTGCGGGCTGCGAGTCTGACGTACATGGCTTACACTCTGTTATACATAATTGCTGGACTAAATAATAACAAAACCATATTTCGAAATTTAAAGAGTGGTAATTTATTTCCCAGAAAAATAGTATTATTTAGAAATCAGTAAATGAAGAAACATGTATAAACGTTACAAAAAGTCATTTAAAACTTAAAGCTGGAAATATTTTGTCCAGTACAAAGATACAAATCCTTATACTATTTTTGTAACGCTAACTACGAGAAAAAAGATGGAAGTAAAATTTTAATAAGAAAAGGATTTAAATTTAGATTTTTTCTCCCAATTTAGGATTTTAAATTAGGATTCAAATTAGGATCCAATTCTTAATTTAGGATTTAAAATAGTTTCTGCTGTTTGAAAATGTGCAAAAAATAAACAAACGAAACGACAAACCAATCATGGTCAGTGAGAATAAAATTTTTCACTTTTTTTTTCTGAGCTGAGCTTTCATCAGCTGTTTTACTAATAGGTCGACAAATCGATTTCAACATAGTATAACAAACGAATAACTAATTTAAAATTTTTCAACCTTTTCATGCAAGTTACTTAAACCTAATAAGTATATCTCGCCTATTCCTCGATTTATAAAACAATTTTTTTCTGATTTATGTCGACACCAAAGTGCTGAATTCCTGTATTTTATTCTACATCCTTCAAGCGCACATTAAACCAAAAATTCAATGCCGGGCTAAACGTCTGGCATCCGCAAAGCCAAATAAATTTTCAAAAGAGAAAGCGATACTGAAAATACGTGATGAGGTTCCTTCATCGATTTTTCGACTTTAAACCCAATCTTTAATATCTTCGTACAACACTGTGATATCGATGAGGCGTTATTGCTCTTATATTACAACGTTCTGAAGAAATTTTGTGTAATGAGCTCTCGTACAAATCGATATAAAGCTCAGAATTTACAAAATACTCGTGAAACTTCAAAAACAGAAGATATGCTTGATTCTATTAATGAAAAAAAGTTGACCTTTAACACTTTGACTGCCATGCTGGTTTTTTAGAAATACCTCAGTGGGGCCAGCAAAAAAATTTTCCTAGATTTGCATAATACTGAAGATATACACGCATAAAAAAGTATTCCACTTGACTTTAACCCGTTTTTACACGAATTTTGTTGTTTCAAAGTAATAAAATAGAAATTATGGCCGTCAGCAAATATCGTTGACACGGCCTCATTAAAAACTACCATGTCAACAATATTTGTTGGAATGGAAGTCAAAGTGTTAAAAGGCTTTTTTTGATGGGCAAATCGCTATTGTAAAAGCAAGCAGATATTGCGAAGCACACAACAACCTAAATTGATGTGTATAAATCATACCTCCAAGTACCAGAGATGAATCACGTGACTCAAGTCACAAGACCGATGATATGAACGGTAAGGACGTAAATGGGTGTGGGACAAATATTTTGAAGGTGTTATTGTGAAGTTTGAAAAAAACATTTACAAACTTTCCACCAGCAACATGCATGCGACATGACATCATTTTTTTAACACATACGTACAGTAAATTCTATTCTGATTGAAGAAAAGTTTGGCCAAACCAAGGTATTAAAAATTAAACAAGCGGATTTTTATTGAATTTTTTCTTGTTAATTATTTATGAATTGAATAAAATTACAAATGATCACGCCATATGACCAGCGTCAAAAACATTTACAAGGAAATAAGATAGGTCAAACAAATCCAAACAATAGCAACGAACTACGGAAATTTTAGGATTTTGCGGTCATTATAGTTCTGATTCGCAAGCTATATTGGAAAATTATTCAAGCAGACGTAGTAAAAATCATTTATTCACAGTACGAATATATTCCCAACATTTGGTCTTTTCGCCGCTTAATTAATTAAATATTTAAAAACAAACAGTAATATAATGTTAAATATTGACTCAAGACAGCATAGCAGGCCTAATGAATCGCGGTATTATAATTTTCCCCAATCAAATCACAAACATTTGTACTTACATTTCCAGTAACCTACACTATTACACTAATAGTACGTTAAAAAAAGTCCCAATATTTTAATGTCTATTGCAAGGTTTCTAAACTCATTGAAACGCGTGGCCCCCTAACTCCAAAGCTCTGTGGTCTCAAAAGTTTAAAACTTTTTCCGAAAGTCAAGTGAAGATCAAAAAAAGTTTTCAATTTAGGTTAACAAAAATTATATCTTATCTTCAATTGAGACTGTTTGGTCTTATCTCAACTTTCAAAAAAGTTCTTTTTTTGTTTTTTGGGTAATGCGCTTATCGTTGTAAAGTTCTCATGAATTTAAGAATGCTGTTGGATAAAGTCGAATGTAGATAGCATATCAGTTTTTAATAAAAAATCTCTGTAGACCTCCTGGATAGAGGTCCTATGGACTTCCAGTTTAGAAACCCACGTCTGTGGCTTCAGTCTTGCATTTCAAATGACCAAAGCGTCCTGGTTATTTATTCGTAATCTATTACTTGTGCAGACAACATGTTCGGCAGACAACATGTTAACTTAGAATTAAATTTTCCATCACGTCTAAATGATGTCAAATGCCCAACATTACCCAAAATCCTACAACCCTGAAAATAACTTTGTGAATTGCACCATATTGTTGTGCGATGTCACATCGAAAATTAAGTGACTAATATAGTGACTCTCCAATGCCCGCGTCTATACCGGGGCTGCCGAAATAAAACTTTGTAGGGGCATTTCTCTGGCTTTGTCATTTAATAGTACAAACAATTTCATTACTGTAGTTTTATCTGCTAGACGAACTTTTATATGTATACTGTAGATATTTAGTGCGAGAGGTAAAAATGCTTTGATAAATCGGCTAAACTATATCCCGATAAAAGGCAACAATCCTCAATGGAAGTTAAATAAAAATATTTACTTGAAATAGTTACGATACAAAAAAAAATCGTTTTGATAGATTTGACCCCTCTTCCAAACTTAAATCAAACACAAGCGGTACCAAACGGTCGATTTTAAAAGTTTTACGGTCGATTCTGAACTATGTTTTAATTTTTTTAATAAAAGTAAATACAGTTGTAGTTGGATTCAAAACAAAGTAAATTTTATAAAATCAAGGTTTTAAGATCTTAGTTTCCCGATTCTTTTTTCTTTTTTTGCTTATTAACCGAAAAAACTCAAAAACTCAACAGCGCTATAAATCTTTTCTTAATGAAACCTTAATGTCATTATTAAACACTTTGAAATTGCAAAATGCTGCTCGAAATTTTTGTTGCAAAAATTTTACTAGCAACTATTTCATCATTTGAATAATCATGTTGGCAAAATTTTTTAAAATTATGTATTCGAATAACAATAACTAGAAAAATTAAATTGTCGTTTATTTTCATAAATGTAAAAAAATACTAAAATAAATACCTTTTAGCAAAAATCCAACATTCAACGGACGATTCTCAAAACACGTTTTGACAGATAAATTATTTTCTGGCAAATTCATATTTTATCTGTAAAAAATTGATTGGCAAAATTACATAACGCCAACATCCCGATGTCAAAATAAGTCATCAAAGAATATTTTTGTATCAAAAGCCAAAAAGCGGTTGGGTTTTTTGTGAAGCAAACTGATAAAATAACACTGTGCTATAAAGTTGCCTACATCAATTTGATTTTGGGCATTAGCCGTGGCGCCGCCAAAATGATTCACGAATAGTTTCAAAGCAAATAGCATTATCGCGACAAGCGCCACATGCTTTTTCGAAAAGTTATGATTCGTTTTACAACTTTTACGCGACACATGCCGATACTTACTGTTACGAAATGAAGACCAAAAAAAAAGTAATTACAGTTGGTTTTTTTGCTAAAATTTTGTTATTCTTAGTAAGTCATAACTGTTACAAAATCCGGCTCACAATCATCACTGTCATCAGTTATCCGTGTCTTTATGGAAAATTTTTGAAGGAATAAAAAGGTGCTACAGGACAGCAATATCTTGAGATCTCGAAAAGTAGGTCGCGGTAATTGTTTGACTGTTGCCTAAAGTTCAACGAGTCGACAATTTCCCGTGAGTCAGGCAAATAAAAGATGATGACGATACATTTCTCAACAAAGTTTTAGTTATTGCTTAGTGACAAAATTTTATTAAATTTGTAAATTATGTTTGATAATGTGTTTTGTCAAATAAACTATTGACAATTGCCGAGAATAATGATTAAATATTTAAAAAACCTCTACGATAAACTTCATTTTCATTGTTTTTTTTTTAACTCTTAATGAGCTGGGATTTGACAATTTTTAAATGAAGATATATATAGCACAAGTCAACAAATTTGTATTAAATGTGGAGAAGAGTTTGAAAAGTTTTAAAGCTTCGGTAAAAAGCTCTCGAGTTATCCTAAAGAGGTAAACTCTATTTAAATAAAACTTTGGCGAAAAATATACCTTAATAACTGGGCAAAGGCTGCTAAATTAGCAAAAAAGTTTTCGTGACAAATAAGTTGAAAGCGGCCCTTCCATTATGAATTTGATTCCAACCTGAACATCTCATCTCGGCATCTCCGATTGCAGGTCGGGGCAATTGCATGACAGTTGTCCTATACATAGCCCTCCGACGGTTTCCTGCGCGTCAAGAGGATAAACATAAAGGTGAAATAAAATAAAAAAATGAAAAGAATAAAAGTTCCAAACTGCACAAACCTTGACATTTATTTGAACCCCAAATTAAGCCCAACTGCTAAATTCTTATAATGAAAAGATTTGATAACTTTACCAAAAGGATTATACCAGAAATGGGAAACCTGCGCTCTGTGGGAGTTTTTTGTGCGGCCTTCATAACAATAGAATTATATATTAATGACTACTGGTGAAAATTAGAGAACACTACTTGTTGGGAGGAAAATCGAAAAATTTTATGTCAGAACGAAAGTGACGACTTTTTTTTAGAGATCACTTCAATTCAGGGACGAAAATTAAAAAATTTGAGTTAGATTCAAAGCGATAACGTATTTTTTTTTTTTTTTTGAGATCACCTCTTTTTGGCGTCAGTAATCAAGAGAAAGGGACGGATTCAAAGTGATCACGCAATTTTCTTAGGCATTTCATCTTATGCGGCCTCCTTTCTTCAAAATTTTAAATTATGGCCTCCAATAACGAAAAGCTCTAGTTTATACTGTAACATTTATCCAACAGCCAAGAGCCCCGAGAGCGGGAGCAGGGGATAATTTCCTCCATGTTATTTTGCCCTCTTCAAACTGCCCCCTGCTTTTTCTAAAGAGAGGGTAAAGGTGGCAGATACAGAAGCATTGGGCTAGATTTGCCTCTACAATCATGGACACACGACCAAAATATGGGATCGATAAAAGGTAAAAGCTTTTATTTTGATTTTATCTTCACCTTAAATTTAGGAGAAAAGTTGGAATCATGGACTCGATTGGAAGTGATGATCTTTTTTTTTTGTCGTAGCTAAATTTTTGTGCTGAAAACGGTCACGATTCGAAGTTGCAACCCGGTAAAATAAAACAAAATCATGAAATCCTTGAATTTCAATAGAATTTGGGCAAGATTGTGTTGCCCCCAAATTTTTTTTGGCTGGCACAGCTATGAACCTCAACTACAAGACTCAAAAGATGCCTTTTTTTTAAATTTTGCCCCCACAAAAAATTTTTTCGACGTTCCTGCCTACAGCTTAAATCAACAAACAAAGCCGATAAAACTTAAATCAATTTTTTAGTGATCATTTTTACATTCGCCAATTCTATATGCAGCCGTATTGGGACAAGCACGGCACAGTAGCCGGAGACCAAAACTGGGGCCCCAATATAAGTCAAGAGTTTGAAATAATTATAGAGAAACTTGAGCCCCAACTTTAACACCAGAAAAACCGCGCCGTTCTACCACTTCTACTAATTCTAGAAAAATTATGCAAAAAATTATAAAATGTTTCGAAAAATTTCTACTTTTCGAAGAGTCGTAAACCCCATTGCTCTAGTTCTTATTTTACCGACCTTTTTTTACTTTATTTTACCACTACGAATTTACTGTTTTGCTGTGCTTGGATGTATGACTTTGTCTGCTATAAACCAGGAAACGCACTGGGCTTTTACTGCGGAGTGCTAATTTTCATAAACTCTACTTTCGCTACTAAATTTTAAAATATTCTGCTTACTCACTAAATAAATTGTAATTTTAAACCTAATTATTTCCACAATACCTGTTAAAAAAGGAAAAACTTGAAGCATTTTCCTTTACTATAAAACAAATAACATAAAAATATCTCAAAACATAAAATTTTGACAAACTTTAAAAATTGTAACGATAATTTGTAAACACCCTGTATTATCATAAACTTAAATGCCTTTAACGCGAATTAAAGACACATTTTACCGACATACATACTGACAATAAGATATACGTACCATATTTCGATCAGTCCACAACAGCAGTCAATGCAATCTATTTTTTAATTAAAAGCACCGAAATTTTATGAGGATAGAAATCGGGCGCCAATTACGTCATTTTCGGTCGATTTAATTTGTTAGTAAAAACAATAAGCCTATGTAAAAGCGAAGAAAAATAAGGAATTTATGGAGAGTAAAAATCCACTTTTCTTTTCTATGTTCAAAACTCTGAAATCTTAGTCTTTTTTATAGCCTAAATCTGACTCATAGAAACGATGGATTCTCAAAAATGTCTAAAAATTTCGATTTTTTATTGAAATCACTTTTCACAACACGCTCGTGACACTTAACTTGGATCTCTTCCAGAAGCGGTTACTATCGCTTCTTTAAGAGATTCTTTTTCTATTGGTTTCTTCTTTATTCTATCCTGCAGCTAAAAGGGGGATTCCAGGTTAGTTTCACCGAAATAGCTTACGGTGACTTCTTGAAAAAAACCTTTAAATTTCCTGTTTCAATTTTTTTTCATTTTGAGCGAAGTCTGGATTTTAAATTCAACAACTCCTTGACATTTCTGTAGTTGAAGTTGTTTAGTTTAGCTGCCGAGTACAAATGAATGTTGTTTTAGTAATGCATTTTATTTTTCAGTACAATACTTCTATTAAATGGAATAATGACGCTAAGTTCACATAAAAACGCTAGACCTTGTATCAGTTTTATCCTACTGTTTAAAATGTTTCTCCCACGAATTTTATGAGAGAAACAAAACAATTTTTACAACTTGCTTTCGGCAATTTTTAAAGACATAGCTGTCCCAAAAAACTTTTATGGTTTTTTAGTTGTTTCTGCAGTGATATGACTACACTTTAGAACTGCTTGTTAAAATTGTCAAACAGAGAAAAGTGACGTAATGGTTTTTTAAAAACACGATAGAATAAAGAAGTTACGAGTAGAACCGAGAGATATCGATCAACTAAACATTAAAACGATGCTTTTACCACTTGGCCACACTACCAACAAAACCGTGTCCGTTTATAAGAGCTAGCCACAAAAAAGCTAGTACAAAAGAGCTGGGGCTACGAAAGCTACAAAAGAGCTAGACCACAAAGAGCTAATACCAAAAAAAAGGTTAGGGTTATAATCAAATAGAGTTTAGAGTAAGGGTTAGCTGTTAGGGTTAGCAGCTCTATTGTGGAACTAATTTTTCTGTAGTCTAGCTCTTTTGTAGCTAGCTGCTTTGCACTAGTTTTTTGGTGACTAGCTCTTTTGTGGCATAATCCAATAAAACATTGTTCGGACAAAAACTGCAAATATTGAAAATAAAGAACTAAACATGCATTAATTTATAACTACATTTAAGGTTTTATTTCAACCTAATTTTCTGCTAAACTGATCAAAAATTAATCATTTTTTTCAATAGAAGATGCAATCTACATTTTTCTAAAATTTTTATTTAACTTTGCTAAATTTTTTCGATTGTTTAGCTTTGTTAAAAACTAGTTTCCGCAATGTAATTGGTAGGCGCAAATAACGCGAAGTCTATAGCATTTAAAGTATCAAGGCCTACGAACTAGGAAACATGTATCCATTTTGCCCACAATTTTTGACGCAATTCGAAAGTTGTGATAAAAAGATTAAGCGGCAAGAAAATTAGACGATTTGAAACTACAGTACACCCACGGATTGGATCCAAGCTATTTAACCACTGATTAATCTAACCGCCAGGTATATTACTATTTTTAAAGCAATGTCATTCGAATCAATTGTTTTCAGTTGAGTATTAAACAAGTTGATAATGCAAAACGCATTAAGGCTATAGCTCATCATTTGACTAGCTTTCCTTAGCTAAACAATGCAAAAGAATTAATTTTTGTCCCTAAAATGATATTTTATTACAAATACTTAGGACTAAAACAATTTTCTCTTACTAATAATGCAAAAAATGCTGTCAAAAACTGAAAATTTTTTCAATATCTTTTCTATATATTCATTTTGACAGTTGCAATTTGCTTGGCATTTGCACTTTAAGATACATCACAGTCACAAACAAATCATATACCTGACTGATAGTTTTGAAATTATGATTAAGAACCATTATAAAAGTCCAGGCAACAATTTACTGTTTTTTAAATGGTTTTTTCAGCAATCAATAATTTACAACATAAATGAACTTACGTTTTCTAAAGTTCAATATAATTCAGCATCCTTTTAAAAGCGGAGATCACTAGTGAATACAAACTAAATGAAAAAGAGCAAGCAAACAAAACCTTTCAAACTGCTACAAAACTGAACACTTCCAGGAAGTTTGCTATCGATTGTTCCAAACAACGCTGCGAAAAAAGTCGCTTACTACATAAAAAGTGGAAGGCAAAAATCAAATTTAATTGCTACCGACAGAGCGATGTAAAATTCGATTGAAAATGAAATGGAAGTCAATACGTAAAGGCCCGTTTCCACTACGAGCGTGGAAAAGAGCATTCTTTCTCTCTTTTTTGATCTTCGATTGAAGCGAGCGCAAAAAAATCAATAAAACAAACAAAGAATGCTTTTTTCCACGCTCGTAGTGGAAACGGGCCTTTAAACATAAAACATTTTTAGATTATTTTCAATTGTCAAAAGTATTCGCAATTCATTTACTTTCTGTCAAGATGCCTCTAATGCGAGGATTTTATCACAAAAAACATTTTATCAAAACCAGAAACTTAGTACAATGTAAAGTATACTACAAGCACTATAGGCGTACCAGCCGAAAAAAATTTGTGGGGCAATGAAGTTTTACCCAAATTTTGTGACGTTTGCCCCAAATCATGATTTTCTAGTACACTACAGATAGGACAAAAAAATGATCTGAGATTCTCGGACGAAGAACAAATTTCGTCCTAAAATCATGGTGATCTCTAAAAAAAAAAAGGTCTTTACTTGAATTCAGTCTCATATTTTTCAATTTTCATCCCAAATCAAGGTGTTCTCTTAAAAAAAAAAGGTCTTCATCTAAATTTGGTAACTAGTTTTTGCAGTTGATCTTTGTCAATGCCCTAAAACTCCTGACTTTGCCCAAATTTTTCATATCGCTGCCCGAAAAATTATGGCTTTGCCCAAATATTTTCTTGTCACTGCCCGAAAAATTTCAATTTTGACCAAATCTTGGAAGCAGTTACCCCCTGCCCCCCTGGCAGGTACGGCTATGACAAGCACCTATATTGCTGTGATGTGATATTTTTATTTACGACAGTTTTTCGTGCTTCAAGTTACACTCCACTTACAATATTCAAGCGTAATTCACCAATCATATTCTATGGCGACCAATTCACTTTTGAAACTTCGTTTCTACTACTAACCTCGTTCAGGTATGCCTTGAAACTTCATAATTACTTTTAATGCTTAACACTTATCTGACCAAGTTAACTAATCAAAACAAGACTCTTACAGACCAAGTTTGCAATCAGCTGATTGGTCAGAAACAAACCCTGTTTTCAATCTAAAATAACCCCTAAGCTATTTTTCAAATCACTTCACAGTAAAAGAAAAGTTAATAGCAAACAGTCTAACCTTTTTTTGACATAAAGTTTTTTTTCTAGTTCCTCACGATTTTTGGGAAAATCGTCATAATTTGGTGGAAAATTAAACAATTTTTCGAAATTTCAATGCACAAATATAATAATTATATTCAATAAAAAGAAAAAACACAGTCCACAGATAGCATAACATAATCTAGTACCGGGTTTCTCAAATTATGGGTCGCGACCCCAAACAGGCTCGCCTAAAATAATTTTGGGTTTGCGAAACGAATTGGCATTTTGTGCTTTGTGCCGCGAAACTTTGAAAATCCCAGTAGTGCCGCGAAACTTTTGGAAAAAATTATGGTTATTGCACATGTAATCGGCAAATCTGAGAATTGGGGGACAAAAATTGACAAATCGGAGCTTGATTCTGAGTGGGTACCTTTGTTTTTTTAAAGAACACCTAAAGTTGGCGACGAAAATAGATAAACCGCAGTTCGATTCTGAGGGAAGACCTTTTTTTTTTAGAGATCATCATGATTTTGGAAGAAAAAAGTGAAAGACGAAATCAAAGCCCTTTTTCTTTTTTAGAGAACATCAATTTTTGGAAATCCTTGCCTCGGGCCCCTGAATTTGAATATCCACCACTGCCTACACATATTGGGGTCACACGAAATTTTATTTTTTAAAAGGGGGTCGCAGAATAAAAAAATTCGAGAAGCTTTGATAATGGATTAACTATACAACAAAGGATGAATTTTTATCGATGATTTTTATCAAAAAAGCGCTTGTAGTTTGCATGAGTGTGATAGATTTTGAAACATGAAACTACACACAGTGGCACAGTTGGTACACGACTAGCAGCAAGTTAATGTACAGACTTTTAAATCGCAACGTGTCTGTAGAATTGTACTCTGTCTGGTGGAAAAAGTTTTGTCTGGATATGATGGGAAATGCGCAATGCGGGTTGCGTTTGGGGCCTTCCATGCCAATTCTCACAAAGGGTGAAAGTCACCCTCTCTGATTTTTCTAAAATTTTGTATAAGCCTTTAGTATCCTATATAATGAACATCTGCCTAAATTTTAGTGAAATTCACTTAAAAACCACAAAGTTATTAATTATTTTATTTAGGGGTCAACCTGCAGTGATGCAATTGTTTATTTTTGGCCATGTTTGAAATCTTATTACTTCCAAACTACATTAACTAACAACTCAATTTTTTTGTGGATGATAGTAACTCAGCCAAATTTTTAAACAATGGCGCCATTTGCTATTTACTATAAAAGGTCAAAGGTAATGGGCATTCAAAAATGGCCAATTCCGGCTTTTGCAACAAATTTTCAGAAATTTTTAAAGGTTGCTAAATTTTTTTCTGTCAATATTTTTGGTTTAAATTTGGAAGAAATGTTGTTGATAGAATTTTGTATGATCTAAAAAAATTTAAATCAAAAATAAGAAAAGGTTTGAGAGATATTTAAAGCAAAACATGGTAAAAACAAAAAAAATTGAAAAGTGGGTTATCTTATATGTCTTGATTACCCATGACCGCAGTGAAAATTTACTATAAAATTTTGTCCACATATTTGCTATAATGTAACATAATTAACTTTCAAAATTTATTTATGGTTTGTAATGTTTTTATGTCAAAAACATGCGTCAAATTTTGAGCAAAAAGGTAAAAAATTAGGGCATAATTTGTTAATTTCAAACATAGAATAATTTCGTTTAGCAAGATTAAACTTTAGGTAGTGTCCTGCAAACACAAAATTTTGTCTAAGATCAACTTTTTTCTACTTTTTGTAACTTTTAAGTCATAACATTTGTTAAATTTTTTATAACAAGTCTGATGTAGCCTATATGAAAAAATGCTTTATGTATTATACAAACGCATTATTTCTAGATATTATATAAAAAAAAAGCATTACATAAATTCTAAAAAGAGACAAAAAAGGTGCGTTCGAGAAGAAAAATTGTCAGCTATACATAGGTTTACCATGCATCTCGATTTTGGCGGGACAGTCCCAATTTTTAGGGCTCTGTCCTACCTATTTTAACTGAAATCCCGCCAGAAATCGAAGACAGATTCCATGTGCAGACTCCCTTCTTTTTTGTTTTTCCGAGATCACTTGTTTTCGGAGACAAAATCATAAAATCCGAGACTGATTTCAAAGTAAAGACCTTTAGGCTATTTAGAGAACACTTGAATTTTAAGATGAAAATTATAAAATCTGAGATTGATTCAAAAAGAAGACCTTTTTTAGACGGAAAACATTTCTTGTTGGGGACAATAATCTTGAAATCGGAGACTGATTCGAAATAAAGATCTTTATTTTTAAGGAACATTTTTTGAGGACAAATTTTTTTCTGTTAACGAGCTAACGGATAATCTAGTCTAAAGGGGTCCAAAGACATGCAATCCACGGAAATAAAAACCTAAATTATCGTTGCTTGCCATTCTAATAACCGTTTTTTACCTATAACATCGAGTTAATGTAAAAAAAGTGGATTGAATGACATTGTTGCAGATACTTTATTAAAAAAAAACATTTAGGTTAAGAAATATCTGACTTAAATATGATTAAAGTCCATTTTCAAATTGTTTAACTGCGCTCTGTCATAAAACTAGTTTTTCAACCAGTTCCACGTAGGCTACAGATAAATCCGCAACGGCAAGAATTTTTTACTTTATGCGACAACGACTTACAGGATTGTGTGCTTCCCAGGTTCTGTCCTTCAATATATCGATTTACGCAAAAGAAACAGACGCAAAGCGACGTAGCTAAGTGCTTAATCAAGCAAAGCAGATGGTTTATGTTTCGAAGACACTTTAACAAATCAACTTTAGAAGCTGTAGCTTATACAGCAACAGGGGCAGCTGTTTTGTATGCTAATGGCATGATTTTTATGTTTTGCATTAAAAAAATAGGCTAATAGTGTCGAGGTTAATTAAAAAAACGTAGATGAAGACCAAAGCATGTTGAATATTTGCATGTCATGAATACCGAAACAAAAAAAATACTTTTGTGAAAATAGTTTTACGCTATTTTCAAATTATTGTACCAATGGTTCGCTGAGTTTTCGCTGAATTCCTTCCTTTGAATTCCCCAAAATTAATCGAAAAAAATTATTTTGAAAAAAATTTCTTTTGTAATATAAAGTTAAGATATTTTTGGTTTTCACTTTTTTTTTGGCTGTTTTTTTCAACAAAAAATAAATAGGTTTGCCATGCATGTGTAGACCAAAAAAACATCTTTTTAATGAAACGACTATTATTATCGGTTGTTTAATCATGTTAAAGGACGTGCAATCTTTTTTAGTCAACTAATATTTTACTCATATTTTCAAATTTTTTCCCAATTCCTCTCTGAAGATTACGAATTTTTCTTTAGAGCCAAATTGAAAATTTTTCTTTAGAAAAGCATTGACTGATACAATAAAATAAAATTGGGATGGGACGATTTGGCCCAGCCGTTTTGGCGCCGCTGTTTTGGCGCCAGCCATTGTGGCAGTGTATCGTTTTCTTATTCGTAAAATCTTGAAAAGGGTAAGAGTTTAGAGTTTAGGGGTTAGGTTAGGGTTAGGGTGATTGATTATACTGTTTTATTCAAACATTCCTGCTAGTTTCAGATAGACTGGCGCCAAACGGCGGCGCCAAAACAGCTTCGTCAAATAGTACCCTACCCACAATAAAATACGGTAGGCCTATAGCTTTTGTTGGTCAAATCTAAGGGCTTGCTTCCACTACGAGCGCGGAATGGAGTATTCTTTGTTTATTTTATTCATTTTTTTGCTTCACTTAGCGCGGAAAGATCAATAAAAGAAACAAAGAATGCTCCATTGCACGCTCGTAGTGGAAACGAGCTTTAATTCGAAGAAAAACCAATTGGAGCGAGAGTTAGTTTTAGAGAGAAACTAGTTGGTTGAAAAGAAACTAAGTTTTTTATTTATCATCTTAACAAATTTTTAAAAAAATTAAAAAATTTTGAGCCCGTAAATACACTAAACGCGGCTTTTTTATTATCTCTTAGAACAAATAATTTTGTTTCTTTTTTACTTTCACTTCAATCGATTTTTCTTCAAACTAGACTCGACCGCTTTTATTTCCTTAAGTATGATGCCACACATTTTTTCAAAAAATAATGAAAAATTAAAACATAAATTTAGACAAACCTTTCTGGGGTGAGTATCCTAACATTAAAAATATTCCGTTCAATAAGCTTGTTAGGTCCTTAATACAGTCAAATTTTCTATCACAGTAAGATTATACAGTAGTTGGGTAAAATATTTATTACATAGACTTATCGGGCTATACCTATTCCTTTAAAGTGTGCATTCTAAATTAAGATGCATTCTAATCAATTAAATACTTTATTTTTTATGAAACACTGTGTCTTGTACGAGCTGCAAAAAGCAATAAAATTGCAAATTTAAACGAAAAGTGAAAACATAGCTTAATGAAGTGCTTCATAGGCAAGTCACTTTTATGATGTAGATTTTGAAAAAGTCCTGTTTTTTTTCTTTATAGTTTGCAGATAAAAAGTACTCATTATATTTTACTGTATTATTGAAACATAGATGTAGTGTTTTTTCCAGCAATGTTACGTTTCTTTCAACACAAACAAAAATAAAGATAGAGACGAAATGAAATAAATTCGGCTATAATTTTTCAACCAACAACAATAAAAAAATCAAACTATTATGTTTTTTCTTTCTGTAAAACTTCTTTTTTCTCAAACACGTATCTCGCGCAACCTTTCAGGCTTGATGATTACTGAAGTCACGTAGTCCAAATAAAACACTTTGTAGGAAAAAGCAGTATTATAAATATGAACATGATTCACCCTCATTGAATAAACTCATGTTTACTCAAGATATAACAATGGTTAATAATATCTATTGATAAATGTCATATACAGTACAAGTCAAAGGTCTAAGTTAGCGGATGCACTTTTTAAATGGAAAAATGTGCGAGAAACAAGGGCATTTGTATTTATTGCATCATTTATCTATCCTAATGAATCCTAGGACAGGCATGTCCAACTCATGAGTTTAAGCGGACCACATCAGTAAAATTTTAGCCTATAAATTTACCGCGCGCCGCAATCCTCTTAGCAAAACCAAGTAATAATCTTTTTTTATAAGAACAAAGTTCTTAGATTTACTTCCTGGTAGAATTCGAACCTCGCCTTTACTAGGAGACCGAAAAGAAGGTCTTCACTAAAATTTCTGGAGCAGCTGCCGCCGACATTTACCTTTTGATTAAGACGTAGACCTTTAAATCTGCTGCAAATTTTTAGCACCAGGGGAAGTAAATTTTAAAATTTGACGTTTAGATCAAAGTAAAGACTAAAAAAACGGTTTCTGGAAAAAGATCCCAAAACATTTTCCTGAATGAAGCTTAAACTTTTTTGGTTTAAAAAAATTTGAATTAATATACTCGTATATACTGAATAATAAAATATTACAAAAAAAATTTATATTTCAGAATGAGCATCTGATTAAACAATTCCTTTGCGATCCATGAGTTTGACATGACTTTCCTAAGCGACAACGTCCAAAACGTTAATCTTGAGGCAGCCTACAAGTGATTATTCCTATCTCCGTTTGGAGATGCACTGATACCGTTTTCTGTTCAAAAGTTTTTTCCTTTCTATGGTAAAAAAACTAAAATTTAGGGCTGTTTGCTAAGGTTCCTAAGCAGAAAAAGTTCCGCAAGGTCTTTTATACGAACCCAGTAAAATTTCAAAATTACAAAATTACAAGAGTAAGGGTTAAACCCAGTGATTGGATTAAGGGGGTTCAGACGAGTTCGCGCGAATTCGTGCGATTTTTCGTAAACGCGTGTAAAAATCCGTGAACCCGTTTGCGTTTTTGTTTTCACCCAATTTTGTGGTTGAAAATCAAGGAGAAACAATTGGTTTCCCTCTGTGAAAATTAGTAAAGAGCAAAAATATAAAAAAAGGTCATCGCATTAAATCTTAGTTGTATTTGTTTTCTAAATTGGGTAACTTTATTACTACCAAATAATTCCTTGTCGCTGACCAAAAAATTCTGATTTGTCCAATTTTTGCGTCTTGGCGGAGGCAACCACCTCCCGGTTCGTGCGGCTTATCTTTGCATAACACGGAAACCTGTTTCATAAGTTCTACACAAAAGAGAATTTGTTCTTAAAATTTTGAATCTTACAATTTTGTTGTTGGCGTTTCCGCCGGCTCGACAAAGCTGTCAAAGATGCATTTTATTTGTAACTTAACTTCTCGACGGAAAATTGGAGATACACTTTGTATACTTCGTCGTATTGTTTTTAAGAATTTATTTTTATTCGACTGTTTAGTTTTTATAAAAATTGTTTGACCCATGACTTTCTTCTAAAATTGCTAAATGAACTATAAAACACAAAAGCTGTAGCGAATGCCTTTCCCAGGTAGACAACACCATAACTAGAGCAGAAGTGAAACAAGATAAGTATTTTTTTATATTTCATCTCTATATTTCTCTTCATAACCCAGCCATCGGAGGCACTTTTCGTGTCTCTTGATGCCGGTCCCAAGCCCGGATAAATGGGGAGGGTTGCGGCAGGAAGGGCATCCGGCATAAAAAAAATTTTTGCCAAAACAGACAAATGCGAAATCATCATCAATCCATACCGGATCGGTCGAGGCCCGGGTTACCAACGACCGCCTCAGGTGTCGCACAGCAGGGCACCTGTGGAAATTATGCTACTGCTAAACATTGTGAAAATAAAAGCAAAAAAAGAGGAGGAAAGCGAGTGAAGAAGCAGCGAGAAGCATGGAAAGGAAGATGCTCACTTATTAGGGTGGGTACTTTAAATATTGGAACAATGACTGGAAGGGGAAGAGAGCTGGCAGATATGATGGAGCGAAGGAATGTAGACATATTGTGTCTACAGGAAACAAGGTGGAAAGGGAGTAAAGCAAGGAACATTGGAGGTGGATGCAAAATATTCTACAACGGAGCTGATGGAAGAAAAAATGGGATAGGGATAGTGCTGAGGGAGGAGCTGGCTGAAAGTGTCTTGGAGGTGAAGAGGGTGTCAGACAGACTGATGGCCATGAAGCTGGAGGTAAATGGGTCCATCCTAAATATAGTAAGCGCATATGCTCCACAAGTTAACAACAGCATGGAGGAGAAAAATGATTTTTGGGAAAACCTGGATGGATTGATTGAAAGTATATCAAAAGAAGAGAGGATAGTTCTTGGTGCAGATCTTAATGGACATGTGGGCAAAGGAAACATCGGGGATGAGGAAATAATGGGGAGGTACGGTGCTGGAACAAGAAATAAGGAAGAATCAATGGTTGTGGATTTTGGGAAAAGGATGGATTTGGCGATTGTCAATACTTATTTCAAGAAGAAAGATGAACACAGAGTGACATATAAGAGTGGAGGAAAAAGTACCCAAGTAGATTATGTGATGTGCAGAAGGAGAAACTTGAAGGAAATATGTGATTGTAAGGTAATATTGAATGAGTGTGTCGCAAAGCAACACCGTATGGTGGTATGCAAAATGGCTCTTATGGTGAAAAAGAAAAAGGCAGAGAAAGTAAAGCCAAAGATACGATGGTGGAAACTAAAAGAGACAAGCTGTCAAGAAGCGTTTAGACAAGAGGTGACCAGGATTTTGGGAGGCAAGGATGGGTTACCTGATGAGTGGGACAAAACGGCAGAAATGCTAAGAAAAACAGCTGAAACTGTACTGGGAGTGACATTCGGAAAACGAAAAGGAGACAGGGAGACTTGATGGTGGAATGAGGAAGTTCAAAAAAGCATAAAAGAAAAAAAAGAGGCAAAGAAAGCATGGGACAAAATAAGAAATGAAAATACTAAAAAGATATACAAAGAAAAGAAGAGTAAGGCAAAGAAGGCAGTTGCAATGGCAAAGGGACATGCATATGACAATTTGTATGCTAGATTGAAAACAAAAGAAGGTGAAAAAGAGTTGTACAAATTGGCTAGGCAGAGAAACAAAGCAGGGAAAGATGTACAGCATGTGAGGGTTATAAAGGATGAAAATGGTAATGTTATGGTAAATTCGGAAGCAGTGTTAAAGAGATGGAAGGAGTACTTTGAGAAACTGATGAATGAGGAAAATAACAGAGACCCTAGGACAGAGGAAGCAGAAGTGGTTAACGAAGAGGTAAATTGTGTCAATAGAGAAGAAGTAAAAAATGCACTAAGAAGGATGAAAAAAGGTAAAGCAGTTGGGCCAGATGAGTTGCCAGTAGAAGTTTGGAAGTGCATGGGAGAGATGGGGATAAAGTTTTTGACTAGACTGTTCAACAGACTATTAATGGGTGAACGGATGCCAGAAGAATGGAGAAGGAGTGTGCTTATCCTAATCTATATAAACAAAGGGGACGCACAGTGCTGTGGAAACTACAGAGGAATAAAGCTAATGAGCCACACAATGAAGGTATGGGAAAGGATTATTGAAGCAAGGTTAAGAGATAGAGTGGAGATCAGCAAACAGCAATATGGATTTATGCCAGGAAAGGGAACCACCGATGCCATGTTTGCTCTAAGAATGTTGATGGAAAAGTACAGGAAAGGTCAAAGGTCAAAGGTCGAAGGTCATTGTGTATTCGTGGACCTAGAGAAGGCTTACGACAGGGTTCCACGGGAAGAGCTGTGGTACTGTATGAGAAAATCTGGAATAGTGGAAAAGTATGTACAACTAGTACAGGATATGTATGAGGAAAGCGAAACAATGGTGAGGTGTGCAGTAGGAACTACAGAAAGTTTCAAGGTTAAGGTTGGACTGCACCAGGGATCAGCATTAAGTCCATTCCCGTTTGCAGTGATAATGGACAGGCTAACGGATGAAGTAAGGAGAGAACCACCATGGACGATGCTGTTTGCTGATGATATTGTGATTTGTGAAGAGACCAGGGAAGAAGTGGAGCAGAGATTAGAATCCTGAAAGTATGCATTGGAAAGAAGAGGGATGAAAGTCAGTAGGTCAAAGACCGAATATCTTTGCATAAATGGAGGAAATGATGACGAAACAGTAAAGATGGAGGATGCAAAAGTGCCAAGAGTAAAAGAATTTAAGTATTTGGGATCAACGGTGCAAGAAAGTGGTGGTTGTGAGAGGGAGGTAAAGAAGAGAGTACAGGCAGGATGGAACGGATGGAGAAGAGTATCAGGAGTAATCTGCGACAGGAGGTTACCAGCTAGAGTAAAAGGAAAAGTGTACAGTTCAATGGTAAGACCAGCAATGGTGTATGGACTTGAGACAGTGGCAGTCACAAAAAAACAAGTAGAAGAGATGGAAGTTGCAGAGATAAAAATGTTGAGGTTTGCTATGGGAGTGACGAGAAAAGACAAGATTAGAAACGAGAACATCAGGAGTACTGTTAAGGTTGAACAGTTAGGAATGAAGATGAGGGAGGGCAGGCTGAGGTGGTATGGACATGTCATGAGGAGAGACCAAGAGTATGTAGGAAGAAAAATGATGGAAATGGAGTTACCGGGAAAGAGGAGAAGAGGGAGACCAAAGAGAAAATTTTTAGATGCAGTAAAGGAAGATATGCAGGAAGTTGGTGTGAAGGAAAAGGATGTTGAAGATAGAAAGATGTGGAGAATGATGATACGCTGTGGCCACCCCTGACTGAAGGGAAAGGCTGAAAGGAGAAGAAGAAGAATTTCTCTTCATGACTCGCAAAAAAGCGACGGAGGCGCTAATACTTAGGGTAAGCAATTACCCCGACCTGCTTCCGGAAATGCCACGATATTGCTGTCCACTTGTAAAATAGAACAAAGAGTTGCCATACATTCGGAATTTTAGGTGTTAAATCTCTGTCCGGAAATAATTTTAAAATTTGCTCAATGTCCAGAATTTTGAAGTTAAGCAACAGAAAAGGCAGTGTACAAAAATTCCAGCAAAACCGAAGGCATTTCAATTTTTCACTTTTACTTTAAAGTATGTATTGAGATGAAGTTTTTGCATTTTTGAAATCGAACAAGATTCTGTTAAAGAGGATAAAGACTCAAGCCCATTATATGAATTTGTTTTATTTTGTTAATGACAGCCAGTTTCATTGTTTCTTTTATTTTACTTATCTCTTTGTGGTGGTTTTCCAATGTTTTAAAGAGGTTTAAGTTAATATGTAAATAAGCTTAATCTAACCTTCAATTTTTACAGTATAGAACTCGAACTTGAACTCGAAAAATTGAAAATAAAAAACTCGAACTCGAGCTTGGACTAGTAAATTTTTTAAGAACTCGTAAAAAAATTTATCAAATTCCCCACACTAGTGCAAAGATTTAAAATCCAGCACTCAATGACACAATTTCAACTGTAACCAAATTGTAAATGTCCTTGCTGCGCGTTCCGCCACAACACACAGTCAATTTCAATCTTTGCTTCAAGAGATGCAAGGTACCACTATGTATCAAGAGCTTCAAGAGATGCAAGGCCCACCACGATGTGCCTCTACGCTGCACAGCCTTGCAAGTGGTCAAATCGAGGTAAAGTTTGTTGAGGTTTTTTGTATGTCTATCTGAGATCAAAATTTTTTGAGAAAAGCGAGGCCTGCCTCGAACTGAAAGATGGAAAGTGACTTGCAAAACTAATGTTTTGTGTTCCTATGATTGCGCTCCTCAACGAGCTTAAACTTCATCTTCAAGGCCCAGGAGAAACAGTGACAAATATTCGAGGTATGGAAAGATTTTGTTGCCAAACTTGATGTATAGCCTACAAGCAGGACGTACAAACTGCAGCTTTTCGCTGCCTGAAACAAATTTTTATTTCATCGCTCTTTTTACCCTTTCAACCAGCAGGAAATCGACGGAGGCGCTCTACAAAAAGCAAGCATCCCTACTGGTTCCAGAGTTACTGCGTCCGGAGATGCAAAAATATTGGTGTCCGATTAAAATTTTTTGTTTTAGTTTTATAGAGATAAGACTGAAATTTAAAACTGCTTGCTAAGACTACCTAGCAGGGGAAAGTGTCCTGAAGTAAATTTCCGAACGACCGGACAGAATGACGCGAGTAGGTTTTGAACCGAAAATACGTCGAGCACAATCGGGGCGCTCTTAACCATGTGACTATGGAAAGATATTCTCATTGGCTTAAATGTTTGCACCGTTGAAATTGTTAAACATATGCCTGATTTTAGGTGTCGATTTTACAAGAAATTTCAAGATTATTAGTGTTTCGGCCCGTTACTTTACTATCTTTTTTAAAATCAAACTTGTAGTGGTTAGGATTGTTACGTTCAAGTTTAATTCGTGCAGTTCATATTCAGAAGGTTAACCACTAACTTGACATAACTATTTACAGCACATTTATTCACTTATTCAAATAGAAATAAAAACAAAACAAAAATTAAAACAAATAATTACAATAATAGAGACAATTTTATATAGCATAATCATAACAAAAGTTAATTTATCTAACCGATATCTGCCGGAGAGTAACTCAATATATTACAATTTATGACTAAGCCACATCGCTGTATACAAGTTGGCGTATTACCACGTGATCATACGATATGGAACGACAGGATGTGAAATTTGAAATTGCATAAAAATAAAGCATGTGAAAGTTAAATTCAACGTTTTAAACCAAATTTTATAAACTCCGATAATAACTAAAACTGTGTTTCGTGTGAAAATATGAAATTATATTTGAGCTGTTTAATTAATTGCTACAACTAGACAACAGCAACATTTTAATATAGATTGGTCTTTTTTTAAATTGATTGACATTCATGACTTCCAGATGCAGACAATTGATTTTTTAGGCATCTTGTTGGTAAATACATTTGTCGATTAGCCCAATATTATAGTCCAAATATTGCAGAGTTGAGTAAGGAGAAACAAGGACAATGATTGTAATAAAGTTGTTCTTATAACTGGATTCGACATCAACTAATATTTAACAGTTGGATTTATTATTCTGTTGGTTTTCTGTTTACTAATTTCAGAAAACTGACAATGCAAAACTGTTGCTCACGAAGCAATGGAGATAATTTGTAAAATAGAGTTAGTTTCAAAAATAGTTTGGCACGCAAAGCTCAACAAAATTTGAAAACTTGGACCTACGTAGAAAAGGTTGTTGACCCCTGGACTATGCAGTGTGAACGACTGTGTAAGCTACCGCTCATTCACTGCACCAACGACAAGCCACCTCAACGTGGTGGTGCAGTCCCCTTCCCTGCACTGGGGAGGGTCGAAATGGCTTGTCAATTCCCCGAGGGTCTCATCCTCGGGCGATTCTCCCTTGGACAACTCTTCTCATTTTTTATCTCTGCTGTCCAATGCGCGGTCACATGTGGACAGCACTCTTAAACCCAATTGACCGCCCCCCTACCCCTTCTTTTCTCTCTCGGACATCTCTTCCTCGTCCCTCCTTCCACCCCAAACCTCTTCATTACTCATCCCACTCACCGCTGATACTTATCTCTATTCTTCTTCTTATCAGCGGTGACATTCACCCCAACCCTGGCCCTATAGACCCCTGCTCTGTCTGCTCCCGTAGAGTTACCTGGGGAAACAGATCGATACAATGTACCGGCTGTTCTCTCTGGGTACACCTCTCCTGCTCTGGTCTTTCTCCCGCTGACTTCCGCAAAATCTCCCCGGGACACTCTTGGACTTGCCCAATGTGTCCATCCTCTTCTCAACCCCCCCTCCCTCTCACACTCCAATCCCATATCCTCATTCTTTTCTGCATCTCCATCCTCTCACACTCCAAATCCCCAACCTTCACTCACAATCAACCACAAAACCATATCTTCAAAAACTAAACCCTCACCCAAAACAACCTCGAATAATCCCACCTATCTTCCTAATCACCCCCAACTAATTTATACTTACCCTCCCTCAGCATTGACTACTCCTTCTCCACAAACCCAACAAACCACCTCTCCTCTCACACAATCCACATTTCATCCTTCCTCTCCCTCTCAAAACAACCTCCGAATCCTACAGTGGAATGCTAATGGGATTCGCCCGCGTCGTACTGAACTCCTACACTTTCTCTCTCATAATCAGTACGATCTCATCTTCATACAAGAGTCACACCTCTCCTCTGACTCCACTTTTCGCATACCAGGCTACAAAACCCTCCAAAAGAACCGTTTTATGACGAGGAGAGGAACCACCAACTCTACGGGAAACCTAGGAGGAGGTGTTCTGATACTTGTCAAAAATGGTCTATCTTACACTTCACTCTCCACACAATCCCTCTCCTCCCTCGACCCCAGCTCCGATTATTTAGCTATTGCAGTTAAAATAAAAGGAGCCGCTCCCATACATCTTTTCAACGTCTATGTCCCTCCTATCCGCTCCTCTTCCTCCGACTCCCGCCCAAAATCCTTCTCACCCTTTCTCCTACCATCATCTCCTACCACTTACATCTTTGGCGACTTTAATAGCCATCATTCATCCTGGGACTCCCACTCACCGGAAGACCATTCAGGCAAAGATTTGTTTGATTGGCTCCTCTCCTCTGATCTTTTACCTCTTAATAACCCCGAACACCACACCCTACTACACCGTGCCACCGGAAACCGCTCTTCCCCGGACCTTTCCCTAGTACCTGCCCGATTAGCCTCTAAATGCACATGGCAGACCCTTCCGGACCTCGGCTCAGATCATCTCCCTATCTCCATCACTATTCCCACTTCCCCTATAATTAACTCTTTCCACCGCCCCCCCTCATTTAATTATAATAAAGCTCGCTGGGACGAATACCTTACTTATATTGATACCCACTGCCCCACTCCTTCTAACTTTACAACACTCTCTCTTTCTGAAGCCACCCACACCTTTACCAAACTCCTCAATGATGCTGCCACTTCTGCCATTCCTTTCGGCAGCATCAACCGTCCTGCTAAAGCCTGGTGGTCTCCTGAAGTCGCAGATGCCGTCGCAAAACGCCGAAAGGCATTTGCGAAGGCACACTGTTCCGAAGAAGACCGCCAGCACTATATCGCTACATCCAGATATACCTCCACTGTGATTAATAAGGCTAAAGCCAAGTCATGGCAGAATACTTGCTCTAGCCTTTCTCCTAAAACCCGTCCTAGCGAAGTCTTTTCTCTACTTCGCTCCATCTCTGGTTCCCCCTCCCCAACTACTTCTGACCTTCCCAATTTCTCAAATTGCCATACCCCTGTAGATTGTGCCAACCATCTCTCCTCACACCTACAGTCCCATTTCTCTACCCAAACCCCAAAACCTTTTCGAAGCACCGAGAAAGCCCAAATGAAGCAAATCAGAACTGCACACTGCAACACCCTGCATTCCACTTTCTGTTCACCATTCTCCTCAATTGAACTCTCTACAGCTATCTCTCAACTTTCAACATCAACCTCCTCCGGCCCTGATCAAATTACCTACCCTCTTCTATCCCACCTACCACAATCTGCGTTACATTTTCTTCTATACATCTTCAACCTTTCCTGGTCAACACACACCTTCCCGTCTGCTTGGAAACAATCAACTATCATCCCCATTCTCAAACCCGGCAAACCCTCTGACTCACCTTCTTCATATAGACCCATTTCTCTCACTTCATGTACCTCCAAACTCTTCGAAAGAATGGTTTTAGGACGACTAACCTATTTTCTCGAACTACATGACATTCTCTCACCCGTGCAAGCTGGTTTTAGACCTGGTAGATCGACTGTAGACCAGGTTCTCCTTCTCTCACAGTCAATCGCAGATTCCTTCCACCAATCTAAGCCAGGCGCACGTACAGTCCTTGCCACTGTGGATTTTTCGAAAGCTTTTGACTCAGTTTGGCACTCTGCCCTACTCTCTAAACTCCTCTCATTAGATCTTCCTCTTTGCTTTGTCGAATGGATACGATCCTACCTCTCAGATCGCCGTTCGAAAGTCCGTATCTGTAATTCATACAGTCGTCCTTTCCGTCTCCGAAGAGGAGTTCCCCAAGGTTCGGTTCTAGGACCAGTTCTCTTTTCTTTATACATCAATGACCTTCCCACTTTCCTTCCTGCATCTGTTAAGACCTCTCTCTATGCAGATGACCTAGCCATCTGGGCCTCCTCCCCGAGAGTTGAGTGTGCAACCGCTGTAGTACAAGCTGCCCTCAACAGACTGGTGGAATGGTCCTCAAAATGGCGCCTTCCTCTCAACCCCCTCAAATGTGAAACATCCTTCTTCAGCTTAGACCCCTACCAATCACGTATACAACCCTCTCTTCACATTCTTAACACCCTTCTCAAATTCAACCCTCATCCAACCTTTCTCGGTGTAACCTTCGACCGCACTCTCTCTTTCAAATATCACGTCTTATCCTTACGGAAAAAGTTTCACAACCGATTTCGTGCTTTTCGCTCCATTGCCTCTGCCTCCTGGGGCCCATCAAAAGAATCCTTATGTACCCTATACAAAGCCTTCATTCGCCCCATCCTCACCTATGCTTCCCCAGGCTGGTTTCCCTTCTCATCTCCTACTCACATCACCTCCGTGGAGAGAATGCATAGATCTTCCTGTCGAGTAATCACAGGTTGTCTATCGTCCACTCCCATTCCTCTACTTCATATAGAAGCACTTCTACCTCCACTACGAGTCACCCTCACTCACCAATCTCTTTCCTTCTTTGAACGAGCCCTCCGTCTACCTCCCACCTTTCCTATAGCCTCTCTTGCGAACTCTAACCCCCGTACACGTCTCAAAAAGAACTCATGGAGATCTTTCTCCAGATCACATAACCTTACCCCTAACCTACATCTCACTCGTGAACCATTAATCCTCTGCCCTCCTAAACCCCCCTGGTCTGCCCCATCTAATTACACAATCTCACTCCACCTCTCATCCCCATGCTCTCGCAAAGATCCCCCCTCCCTTCGTAACACTGCAGCTACCTCCCATCTTTCCACTCTATCTCACAGCGATATCTCTGCCTGGACTGACAGTTCGGTACCTGGCGGGTTGGGACAGGGTGGTGCAGGGATACACATCAAGTGTACAAAGTGTGTCACTGCTACCTCGCTTTCCTTCTCGACTGGTCTCTGGACTACCAGTTATAGTGCTGAAACCTTCGCTCTCCTACATGCTCTTGAGTGGTGTATCTCTCACTCCAAGACATGTAATTTCGACTCTATCACCTTCTTTTCCGACTCTTTATCTGTCCTTTCAACTCTCTCTACCCCCCTCCCATATTTAACCCCAAAATCCCTATCCAATACCCAATCTCTTCTTAACTCTCTATCTCAATCCAAGGTTGTCCATCTTCAATGGATACCTGGTCACTCTTCCCTCCCAGGCAACGACTTAGCTGACTCTCTAGCTAAAGCCGGTGCCTCTCTCGATCCCTCCAATATACGAGGGTCAGTCAAAAAGTAATGAGCCCTGTTAACTTTAACCGCTTTAATCTTCATATTTTTTCTAGAAATTTTAAGGGTGTTTAGTAAATTTACTGCTTTAAAGATAAATTGTAAAAAAAAATTGTTTCAACGTGTCCACTTTTGGTATTGTGTTTTGGAAATGACGTCATCACTGGATGTCCGTCAGAAGCAGAGAGCTGTGATTGAATTTCTTGTTTCGGAAGGGGAGCCACCAAAACAAATTTTCGAAAGATTGGTAAATGTTTATGGAGATGCTTCATTAGCCTACAGCACTGTGAAAAAGTGGGTATCCAGGATTAAACACGAAGAAGATGATCCAAGTTTGAGTAGCCTCCAGGACAGACCAAGAAGTGGAAGACCATCTTCTGCAGTCAATCCTGGAAACAATGATAAGGTTGAGAAATTGATTAGAGATGATCGCAGAATCACTATTGATGACATTGCTGAACGTGTTGGAGTTAGCCATGGAAGTGCTGTGAATATTGTTAATGAGCTAGGCTTTGCAAAGGTTTGCGCCAGATGGGTTCCGAGGCAACTTTTGGATTTTCACAAGCAAGCCCGTTTTGAAGCTTGTTCGGAGCTTATTGAGTGTCACAGAAGTGACAAAACTTTTCTCAGCCGTATAGTGACAGGAGATGAAACCTGGGTTCATCACTATGAACCTCTGTCGAAAAGATTATCCATGGAATGGCGTCACCCCACGTCCCCAAGAGCCAAGAAATTCAAAAGTCAACGTTCAGCTGGAAAAATTATGGCGACTGTGTTTTGGGACATTGAAGGAGTGATATTGGTAGATTTTATGCCTAAAGGTACTACCATCAACTCAGATGCTTACATTGACACTTTACGCAAACTGAAAGCGAAACTGAGAAGAGTACGACCTCACCTGGACATGTCTAAGGTCTTGCTGCAACACGATAACGCCAAGCCCCATACCAGTCTCAAAACTCGTGAAGTGATTGCTTCTTTTGGATGGACGACGGTAACCCATCCCCCATACTCACCCGACCTGGCACCATCTGACTATCATCTTTTTGGACCATTGAAAGAAGGAGTTAGGGGGCAGCACTTCACTAGTGATCAAGAAGTCAAGCACGCTGTAAGAAACTGGTTAAAAATGCAGCCTGCTGACTTTTACAAGGCTGGCATAGTGTCCCTTGTTCATCGATGGACAGTTGGAATTGAAAAGTGCGGAGATTACATTGAAAAGTAGAAATGAGATCTCCTATCCCTGGGCTTTCTTTTGATGTATGACTTTTGATTTTATTGCAACAAATATGGCCAGGAGAGACTTGGGCTCATTATTTTTTGACTGACCCTCGTATCATTATCCCTCACACCCCTTATCTCCTCCCAACGGCTATCTCTCTACACCAGTTGGAGACGCAGTGTCCAATCTGGTTTCTTCCAACACCAAATCCCTACAGTATCTCCCGAGGAGCTTACTCTCCCTCGCTCCGCTCGCTGTGCTCTCTCCCGTTTACGCTGCAATGGGCACAGCACTCTCCTCAACTCTTATCTCCACAGGGTTGGTCGAGCCGAGACTCCTTCTTGCAGCAACTGTGGTTCTGAATCACAGGATCTCTCACATCTCGTGCTCGACTGCCCTGTACTAGACCCTCTGCGTCGGGCCATTTTCGGCCACACTCCTTCTCTTCTGGACCTCTGGTCCCGTCCGTGGGGAGTCGCCCGACTATTGGGATTCCGCGGAATTGATCCGCGCCCCCATCCCTAGGAATGGGTCGGGTAAAACCACCACCACCACCACCACCGCTCATTCAATAGATAATGGTCCAAGTAAGATTCGAGTGAAAAGCACAAAAGTATAAATGAAAAAGATTAACAAATTAACGGAAAGGCACAGTATACACGTAGAGTATGGGTTCTCAAGAACTTATTGATATGTGTCTCTTTTTTCAAGCTAACAAAACTCGCGCCCTCCCTTGACGACACAAACAAAAAACAAAACCCAAGCTCTATCATCATATTCTTCATTTTCAAGCGGAATTGAAGGCGAAGACTAAAAAAGGGTTTTCACTTTTCATCAAAGTCAAAAACCTCGATTTTCGTTCCAAATTCAACATGAAGACAAAAATTTGCCACTGCAGCTATCAATTCAGTTTGCAGTCAGTCGGTCGCACTCCCTAATGAACTTTTCACACCCCTAGCTTAAGAATCCCAGTTGTAGAGAAACAATTCGAGTGCTAAGATTATTATTATTCTTCCAAATTACCAGTTACTTCCGAATTTACGTATGTTTTATTGAAAATTGAAAGTTGACAATAACTTGCTGATTTGATAATTGAATAATATCACTTAAAAAGTAATTCAAGTAAACCCATCCAAAAACAAGTGTACAAAACATAAGATAAAGAATACAAACTTGATAAGATACAAAAAGCATTGAATAAATGCAAAGCAAGATTTTTTTCGATTCAATTAAATTTTAAGGCCCGTTTCCAATATGAGCGTTAGCTGGACTATTTCTGTTCTATTGCTTTCTTTAGCGCGGAAAGAAGTATTTTATTTCTATTTCTTTCATCTCTATATAATTATCCTCCTGACTCGCAGGAAAGCGACAGAAGCGCTAATACATAGGGAAAGCAATTACCCCGACCTGCTTCCGGAGATGACAAGATATTGCTGTCCGCTTGTAATTTAATGGAGATTTGACTTTTAATTTGGAACTGCTTGCCAAGAACACCAAGCAAAGGAAAGTGCCTTTCCCAAGGACACAACGGAATGACGCGAGTTGGTTTTGAAGCGAGACCATGTCGATTACAGTAACAGCGCTCTACCACTCGACCACGCTGCCGACATAAAAAACCAATAAACAAAAAATAATCCCACGAACGCTCGTAGTGGAAACGGACTTTTATCGACAGGGAAAAAGTTTAAACTTTTCAATTATGACTGAATTGCTTTTCTAGCGTGATTTAAATATTACAATAAGCTCGATTTAGAATTTTTTTCCCAGTTTATCTGAGTTGGTTCGTTGAAGTAGGATTTACTTGTTTTATTTATAATCTTACGTTTAACGAATTTTTTAATCAAAACTACAACTCTTGGACGACATCAAGCGTCTTTGCCAAACTAACTTCTTTATCATGGCAGCACTGCGAAAGTTTGGTCAAAGAAACAAATGAACAAGAATAAAATTTCTGAGAAAAGCGAAGTTTTAAAACAGTTCGCAACAAACACTAGTAAAAACTCATAACATCAATTTCAAATTCAAATTCTCCCCCAAGGTCAAATCATCTTCACGCACGTCGTCGTCGCTGTCGTCGTCGTGGAACCCGGCCACCAGCTCCTGCAGCGCCGAACCGGTCAGCTCCGTGTCGACCGTAAAGGGGGCCTCCTTCCACTTCTTTTTCACGGCCCGGTATCCCTTATCGTTGATTATGAGGAAATTCTCGATCCGCAAAACGGATATCGGGAAATTCTTGTATCGCATCCGCAGTCCCCACTCGCGTCTGTAAAAGTTAATTTCAAAGTTGATTTTGAAAACGTCGATAGTTTTGTCTCAAAACAAAACAGATGATCTACCCCAAGGTCTATCAAAATTATTACGGGGTTAACACCGAGAACGGAACCTGGGTGAACAGGTTGGAATAGTTAAATGAATGACCTGCTAAACAACGATAATGAGCAAGACCCAAGACCAGGGGGGTTCAAGCTATTCGTTCCTGGGGGCAACTTTTCAAAATTTTGCAGAACCTGTTCGCCGCAGTTAGTTGGAAATTGACTCTTGATGCAAAAAAAAAACGGTCGATAAGAGCTTTTTCGCCTTAAATTGTCTAAACGGGAAGAGAAAAACTTGTTTAATTTTAAGTTTATTTGTCTATTTTCCGAACTATTTCAAAAGCTGATGCTGCTTTTGATCGAGACGATTTATGACGTACAATTAACATTCCTACGCGGGTTACAAATAATATTGACCTGGGTTCCAACCACTCTGACTCAAATAATAAGACAGAAAGTCGATGTTAGAAAGACTTACAGATATCTAACGTTTTAGCAGCTGGAAGTTTCAACTTGTCCTTTCATAGTGACCTCATAGATAAACTAAGTGACGCCATTATAGCAAAAAATTATAATTTTCGTAAAATACACATTTTAAGGCAGGGTGGTCCAACTTCTTCACTTTTGCGGGCCACTTTTCAAATTTGTTCGAGGTTGAGGACCTCAAGCGGCTATAAATTGTTGGAAATCATTGTGTTCTCTTAAAAAAAAAGTTCTTCACTTGGAATCGATCTTTGATTTTTCTATTTTCGTCCCAAAATCATGGTGTTCTCTAAAAAAAATGTCTTCCACTTCAGACTGTCCCAACCAACGCTTTAGACTTTGTCCCATGAGCTCGATAAGGCGCATGCGGCCCGCGGGCCTGTAGTTGGACCACGCTGTTTTAAGGAATAACACGAGATAATGATATTTGCAACGGGTTTTCTTCATATATAGCCGCATGGAGTTTGAAAACTATCTTTGAGAATAATAAAGATTCCAAACGGGTTCTAGCCCCCCCCGCCAATATAAGCAGAAGGGCAACGCAGGAGCGAAATAAAACCGAAAAGCAATCAAGCTCTATTTGAAATACTCACCTGCACTTTTCGTTCCTGCAGAAAATTTTCCCGATCACGAACTGCTCATCCCCACATTGCTTAGCCTCGCTTTCGGGGACTTCCCGGAACAAGGCTCTGTGGTTGAAATCTTTGTCGACAACCACACGATGCTGCAACAAGATCGATACAGAACTTAGAACGAACGTTAATGACGTAGCGCTGTGTTTCTATTACAATTAAATTTGATAAAGACTGGGGTTTGAAAACAAAGATCCCGATTTCGAATTTCCCGGGATTTTGTGCCTTTTGTGTATTTCGTGCGTTCCTGTTTTCCAGTTTCAGCAAAATCCCGTCTTTTTCCAAAATTTGAAAAAGTCCCCAGATTTTTTTTCAAAAAACCCTAATAGAGACCACATTTGGTTCAGTATTTACACCTTATTTTTATATGTTAATTCAAAAACTTATCGAAAGCTGAACAGCTTCGTACAGCAGCCACCTAAAAATATTTCCACTATTTGGTTTCTCTTGTCAAATTTGCAGATAGAAGAAAGTAAATTTTCAAGTAAAAAATGGAGGTAGTACCTGCTTGTTTATATGGCGAAACTTATCCGAGGTAGTGACAAGCTTTTTACACCAAATGCATTTCAACTTGAAAACAGTGTTGGAAGGTTTCTTTTTCTTCGCTTTAATCATTTTAACAGTTTTTTCGAATTCTCTATTCTTGTAAAGGTCTTTCTGAATTTCACGAATCTAAAAAGATAAAAATAAAGTGAAGTTTTTTGAAATAACATCAGAGATGCGTGTTCGATTTAATATTAAAACTTTATATTTTCAAATTGATCTCAAGTCTCTGCCTGGTTCCAGGTGAACTGAAAATTTCTTAAAGCGCGGTCCCTCAAAAGTTTCAGCGCCAAGAGATTGGAGCCCTTTCTTTGATTATTCACTTAGGCCTAGGATATATTTTTGGAAAGGAATGGAAGCCTGTCTTGCAACCTTTTCTAAAAATATATTGGACAGATTAGATAAAAACAAGTATGAAAAATTTTTGAACAAATTTGTGATAAAGAATCACATTGAAACACTGCTTTTGTTGCTTACGTTTAAACGCTAGAGCTTAGTTGATTTTTAGAAAGCACAAAAATCGGCAAAATCTGTATGCTTCTATTACAAAGGGTTGTAAATAAACATTGAAAAATTATAACTTCTAGTTCAATGTGAAGGAGCTTGAAGTGTGAACCTAAAAAAAAAAGGAAAAAGCGAGCCAGTGTCGAAGAACTGGTTTTGTGTAAACTTATTGAGCGCATGCGAAACATTACTTGCAAGGAGGCAGCCCCCAATTTCTTTCTTAAAATATATTCCTGGCTCGAGTAAATAATCAAGAGGGCTTTGAATGTGCGTTGAAGTCTCGTTCGCCAAACTCCCGGTGTCGAATTGTCGCGACCCCTTTAAATCGTTGGTTTTTAACCTGGAGTCCGTAGAAAATCAAGAAAGGTTACAGAACGTATGGTTGCTTTAATGAGTGCAGGTCCCGTTTATCACGAAAATGTCATGAACAATTTTTGACTCGATTTTTTTCTATGTTTCTAACCGCTTTTTCGAGATCGTTCGGGGGTAATTCGGACAGCTTGTTGAGAATATCTTGTGTCAGCTTCTCTCGAATATGATTCTCTCGTTCTCGTTTCACGTGACCGCTGTCGTCATAAGCGAGCATTATGACTTTGCTATTCTCAGCTCTTCCTCGGCCTGAAAACAATTTTTATTATAAAATTGTAACAAATCTACAAAACATTAATCGCTGATAATATAATTCAATGCGGCTAGTTACTAAGTAACAGAGGGGAATTGTGAATTGACGTAATACGGTAAATATTCTTTCCTACTTGAGTGTAACCAGAAAAAAAAAATCCTTCGTGAAAAAGGAACTGATGTTTGAAAAATGCTTCAAAATAACCTAATTAAAAGACAACTCGCTTAAGTTTCAGTAAAAAAAGCTACAAACCTCTTCGTTGGACTTTTCCTACTTCGTTTGTCGAGTAGTTGTAGGTTATAATCAAGTTGCATTCTTTGATGTCGAGACCTTCTTCAGCCACCGAGGTGGCAACCAGCACTTTGCACTTCCCTTCTCGAAATGCAGTCAGATTGTCGTCTTGGCCGACTTTAGTCATACCTGGTTATTCACGAATCACGAGTTTATCATCATGAATATATATACGATTCATACGTTTAGCATGATAAATATTCACAAATCTTAAGTTGATGTTACAAGCAAAAACGTGGTACCAAGCTCTTTTTAAAACAACGATTTCGAATAAATGAAGAACACATTTTACTAGTTATGTTTAACATAGCAGATAGGAAAAATAACGAGTAACTTAGGGTGCAAAAACGTAATTTATAGTAAATGGCACTTGAAAGCAACTAAAATCGCACGAAGCTCGAGCACAATCGGAAGGAAAACAAGAAGCGGTAATATTTAGGGCTCGTTTTTTCTGTCGAAGTGTTGTGATATTGTGCAATAGATGACGTAGTGTTTTTAAACGCTTCTAATCTTAATCAGCGCCTTCTGCTCGAACAATTATTGGACACGCGCATCTCCAAGCATAATTGTTACTAGTTAAATATGCGCCTTTATTTTGATTCAGCAGTCAGTTCAAAGTTATCAAGCTACTACAGCAAACGAACTAAAAGCATTCTTTTTCAATACGGTTGTTTTTTGGCTGAGTAAATTTTGTGAATATATATTATTGTTTTTTAATAAACCTGTGTATTCGTGCAAAGATGCAACAGGCAAAAGTGGCGACGAGGATTCAAGGAACTCAACTGCGTCGAGAAAAAAAGAAAATTTGTTGAATCTGCATTAAAGCTTGAATTGTCGATATGAGTGAAATTTCTGAACTGATTTTGTTGTTAAATAAGCAACACCAAGAGCAGAAGAAGCAACACCAAGAGCAAATGGCAGTTTTACGCGACGAGCATCGCGAGCAGATGACAATGCTTCAAGAGCAGCTGAAAATTCTACAAAGCAGCTTGAACAAACCGCGAGAAAATGTTCCAACACCGATGGCAAGTTTTCAACCATTCGATTCCGCATCTGAGTTATGGACTGATTATTTGGCAAGGTTCCGAACATTCGTCACTGCTAACTCACCAACCAATCTAACTCCGTTTACAAAATGCTTAGCAACTTAAGCGGCTCAACAACAACCTGTCAAAGGCATACATGAGCTAACGATGAATGATATTCAGACGTTTATGGCAGAGCAGTTTGACCCAAAACGATTTGTTGTCAAGAGAACGTTTCAAGTTTTGGTCTGACATGAAACGCAAACCTGGCGAAACTATTTCTGAACTGGCAAGCAGAATACGACAAGATGCAGCTACATGTGATTTATCTGTTCAGTCGACAACGAAGCAGTTTTGAAGACACTCTTCAATCTCAAGGACGATGAACTGAAGTTTAGCAACGCCATCAGAGTGGCTCAAGAAGTGGAAGAAGCAGCCAAGGTAGCAAAGGAAACCGTACACGGTCAACCTTCTACGTCAACATTCGTGCAAAGATACAACACGAATCGAACTTTGTGTGATAAATTTTGTCTCCTTGTTCACTCTGCTTTATCTTACGTAACCTAACCATATAAGTAAAAAAAAAAAAAACTTTTCGAAAAAATCACAGCACAAAAAAGCCAACTTTAAAAGCCTACGGCTAAAGAACTCTTGGGTGAAATGCGGAAGAAAAATCTTACCGAATTTATCTCTCCGCGCGGCGGCGCCGGTGAGCTGCTTGGGATTGAGTTGGTAGCTTTCCAGGTGTTTGTCTTGGCTCATGTAGGAAAGCAAAGCGCGGGCGATCTCTCTCGTCTTCACGAAGATAATGCATCGCGAATCGGAGTTTTCATTGAACTCTTCGCAGAGTTTTTGAACCAGTCGCGCAAGCAGGGGATTAATCTCTTGTGTCCAAGGCTCATCTAAAAGTAAGAACAAAGATCGAGTTCATCAAAGCACAACCGAGTCGTTTAAATCAATCGTGGGTCACAAACGAGTCAAGTAAAGAATAAACGTGAAATAATCCTGTTTGGGAAAAACAATTGATAAAAGACGAGGTACCCCACGTAAAACCACAGGTTGCTCGGATGGATACTAGTGCGTCTTTTTTCGCAGCCAGTACAGAAAAGTTCGAAAAGTGCAAAATCAAGCAAAAAATTAGCATGCAAGATCTATTGCCTTTCTCGAAAAAAGCTAGAAAGTCAAGATTTTACTAACAAAAACTCATTTCTTTTTTATTTTTTAAATTTTTCAAGCAGCGATAAAGCAGCACCTTTCTATTTGAATAAGTTATTTGAAGTAAAATAAACGAAAGCTTATAGTGGTATTTAGCTGGGATTTTTTGTTAAAAGTTTTTTAAATAAATTTTCCCGGTCTATGCATCCTACAATGGGTCTACCACTCATTGCAAATTCGGACCCGATTTAGTTTTCGACAGATTTGGATTATTTTCGTGAGCTCTAAATACTCTTTAATATTTTGTTTTGCACTTTATATTAGTATATTCTAAAAATTCTATGGTTGCGAATCTTAGCGTCAATCTTGAAACTAAGTTATACATGTGTTATAAAGAGTATAACATTTCCTCAAATAAGAAGGTTTAATCAACTGAAAATCCGAGCAAGTCTAAAAGCACACAGCAAAACAAACAAAATGAGCAAACGAGCCGCACTGGAGCGAGCTATACTTAACAAAGAAATAAAGCAACACACAGAGGACACCAATTATGCGGAGAAAAGCGATAAGCGATTTTTTATTTAAGTCTGCAAGCGATGTCGGTTCGATTACCAGTTACGTCAACATGGTTTACAATATTTCACCAACTTTGATCCTCTATTCAAGACTTTTACCTCTGCTCCGAGATCAAGGATCCTCTGCGCAATTTTCAGTTTAAGAATCCTTGATCTTTATGTCGAAATTTTATAAAATTAAATTCGGTGAGAAGAAAGTTAATCGTGCTTCAAAACCTAGTCAAGTTATTTTGTTGTGTCCTTGAGAAAAGACACTTTACGCTGTTCGGCGGTTTTAGCAAGCAGCTCTAAATTTTGATCACGTCTACAAATATAAAAATAAAATAATTGGACAACAATTTTTTGGCATCTTTAAAAGCATTTTAAGGAAATCGCTTGACGGTTGCCAAAAATATCGCGCCTCTAACGATTTCCTGCTAGTCAGGACAATCAATAGCCTAGATATAATAACGACAATAAAAAAAAACATTTCGACCTACGTCAAATTTACAATTGCTAATGCATGAAATTACTTTTGTGAATTCATGTTAAAGTTTTTATACAAATTATTGGTACGCAAAATAACCTATTTTAATAATGTTCATTAATGTGGATCATCAATGTATCGATATAAAGATTTTTTTAACTTACTCGTATTAATACAAATATTCTTTTCAAAACTAATGTAAACCAACATTTTTGAAACTATTTAAAGAAAATTTGTCCATAAAAACTACTACAACAGGCCAAAATCTTTAGGTCAAAATAAATTCAAAATTTAACAAAAATAAAGTAAAACAAACGGCCCTAATAATAATAATACAAATGACGCAATTCAAGGACTGTCAGTTCCACGTGCAATATAAGCATCACACGGTTTATTGCCGAATAACAAATCTAGTGGATTGGAAGTGTACCTCAGTTTTAAACCAATACAGGAAAGCTTACTCTGACGCAATCGATAAGAATCATAAAACTTCCAAAAATATCAATAAATCATACTTAAGTCGTGAAAGGGATAAACTTTTTCTATTTCCTCTTCAACGCTGTTCCTGGGCTTGTGCTTGAGAAGCACTTGTTCGAGATAAAGAATCGCGTCGTTAATCCGAACGTGGTCGTTCAACATCAGAGAGTTGTTATACTCCTGGAAAATATGGAAACTTACGGTCTTCCTCCAATGTGCTTTTTACTTCAAATAATTTTAAAGCGACACCATCCATTGTTGTTGATGTTGCCACTCCTTTAAGATTATCTTGAAAAAAGTCATCCCAGGAGGGAGGGACCTGCAGCCTGCGAGAGCTTACAATGCGATCTGCGTGTAGTTGGATGGAAGTGAAGCCAGTAGGAGATTCTCGTGACGAAAATTGAGAAATCAAAGACAGATTCTGAGCGATGACTTTTTTTTTTAGAAATCACTATGTTTTTGGGAGAAAAAATTACATTGCTCCCTAAACTTTTATGCGGCTGGCACCAATATTTAAATTTTTAGATCTGGTCCGTGACTGCAACAAGGTTTTTCACTCCTGCCTTAGCCCTTCTAGAACAGTGATTTAACCTTTTTTGCAACAGTACCCACTTTTGACTAAATTGAAAAAATCTGCACACTCATGTTTTAGATCATGCCTTGAAGTCTAAAAAAATGTATTAAGTAAAATTTTATTGAACATATACTTGAAAAAAAAGATTGAAAAACAATTGAAGTGCAAAAAAGGGGTTCACCTTAATTACAAAATTTTTTTCATTGCAAAGATTAAAAGATATAAAAAAAATAATAGGTATTCTAATAGTCAGACTTTACCCCGAAAATTCCTTGAAAACCCTGTACACCACATGAAGGTGGTACACCCGTAAAAAAATTCTGTTACACTACAACTCTTGGATGGCCTCGGCTGCTTCCAAACGCTTTTCCCACAGTAGTGTAGTGTTATGTTGGTACTTTGCTACAGATAAAGGTGATTAGTGCCATGTATGCGTGTCAAGCATATTTAAACATCCAGTGTCATCAATGTCATTGACGAAAACAGCCACGAAAAATTTGACATTCGACAAACATGGACGTGAGCTTCGAGTGATTTTGCTTAAAAAAATTTTGGAACCGCGAAATTTCAACATAGTTGCATTGCCATAACAACCTTGAATCCCGCCAATCACACGGAAGGTCCAACCAGTCAGTCAAATTTGTAATATATAAAATGCAACTTCAACCTACGTTTGAGGACTGTAATGGCATAGTTCAAACACAATACCTTTAAATGTTGAGCGCAGTACATGAAATACTGACTGGATTCTTCATCCTTAATCAACTTGCTTTTGTTCAACAATGTAACAGCCCAGGCTTCATAATCCTGGGTCCCCTGTGCAGCTCGCAAGTCAAACTGGATTCTTCCCTCAAGAACTGAAAACACACAATTCAGGTGCGCATTGTGATGTAATTAGTACAAATAGTGAATTGGCAAAATAGAAAAACTAGCAGTGATCTGAATTACTACAAAGCACAGCAAACAGCAAAACACTTTTGGGCCTCGCGGTATGTTGGATTGTGCACCTGTTGGTATTTAAAGTAGGAAACTCGATAAATAACTGTTAAAAATTAAGAATTATTAGGATTTTAATAAAGTTTGTTGTCTCGGGCACCTGTCAGGCATATTATGTTTGAAAACAAATTTCGTATCAAAAAAAAACTAATGCAATGCTTTTGACGTCACTACGATTTCGATAAACTGAAAACAAAACAAGGCATAAAGCAAACTCAATCAAGCTTATTTCGAATAATTCAAATCTCTAAATAGTAAATCTACTACATTTACTAAATTTGTCTTTCTTATCAATATTGAAATATACAGTGAAGCTTACGTTAAACATGATCAAACTGTCTTAAAAGGCAGAAATATATAAAAGGGTCGATTACCATTTTCATACTTCAAAATTCCTTTTTTAATTTTTTCTTCTATACTTTGCATAGCTTTTCCAACAACGCGAATGAATGGATCTTTATATCTTCTGCTCACTGTTATTACCTCTGTAAAAAAATTATTTTTCTTTACAAAAGCTATCAAATTCAAGATCGAAAATGAAATACGACAGTAGATGTCAAAAATTAGAATTCCAACTTAGACGCAAAATGTTAACCATACATATTAATGAATGTAAATGTCGAATCTTTCTGCATTCAATATAGCATGTAATATTGGTAGTGCATGTTCGATAGCAAGATATATCTTTGAATGCAAAGCTTTCCCATTAAAATAACTAGCATTATCGAACATATAAAAGATGTTTTTTGAATCAATTTTGTTGATTTTAGGACAAAAATAATGCAAGTTGAAATTATTGACTCTATTTATCTAATTTTTTTTAAATTACAATTGAAATTTAAAATTAAAATTTTGCAGAAAAATTCACCATCTATTGCTTGGCTTTGAAACAGTCGGAGATTCATTCTTTCTTTCTTAACCTGCACCGGAGCAGTGGTTACATCAAGGTTGGCCATCAATGACTTGATGTTTTCGTGAGCCTGGTGCATGGTCTTTGCTTTGCCCATTCCAGGAGAGGCAGTCAATCCGACAACCTATAAAACGTATCACTACAATTTAATTTTATGATACAATTCAGTAAACTTCTGGTTAAGTTAGCACCTATTTAAGTTCACGTCTTTAAAAAAAAATATGAAAAAAGGTAGCTTTAATTTTTTTGGAAGCTTTTTGATATTGAGGGAAAAGTCAGGTAATACAAATCCTTTTTAGAGGCTGTAAGTTTTAAGCATAGCGGCCTTAGCAAGCAATGTGGGAAGTAAATCTCAGTGTTTAAAGTGTGCGTAATTATGCAGTATGGTTATCAAGAAAACACTAAAAAATTAATATTTTTTTAACCTTGAAAAGCTGCAGCAAGGTGAAGAAATATTCTTTAAAGTCAATCATTTTTTTACAACTTCAAGTTTACAATGGAAAAAATGCGCTTAGTCTACAAATGGCAGAGACGCTATGGTGGGCAAGCATGCTGGAATTTTTACAGACTTCATGCAATTTTCATTTTTAAGATAGATTTTATGAAACGCTTAGTGGAAATAACAATACAAGCTCTGCATGGGAGAAAAGAGAACACATTTTTGCATAGAAAACTTTCATAAAAGCCAATTTCTGCACGCACGCACACACACACACAGCAAAAAAATTAAAAGAAACATTTGTTAGCAAAAAACATCTACAATGCTCATTTTTAAAATATCCTAATCAGTATATACCAGGGGTGGGCAAATTTTTCAGCTTGAGGGCTGCATTCGAAAGTTGAATTTATTTGTGAGCCGCATTACAGTAATCTCTAAAAATATTGATCTTCATTGTCAGTGGTGGATATTTAAATTCAGGAGCCTGAGGCAAGAATTTCCAAAAATTGGTGTTCTCCATAAAAGAAAAAGGGCTATGATTTCATCTTTCACTTTTTTCTCCCAAAATCATGGTGTCCTTTAAAAAAAAAAGTCTTCACTTCGATTTCATCTCTGATTTCACTATTTTTCTCCCAAAATCATGGTGATCTCTAAAAAAAAAAAGGGGGGGTTTCACCTCAAATTAATCTTTTATTTCACGCTTTTCGTCCCAACTTTATGATGATCTCTAAAAAACATCTGCAGCTCACTGAAACTATATGTGCTATTTTTAAAGGGGGGCCTGAGGCAACTGCCTCATTTGCCTCACCCAATACCCACCACTGTTCATTATGGATTTGTCTCAGATTTTTTAGTTTTCCTCCTAAAATCAAGGTCTTCTCTAAAAAAAAAAGGTCATTGCTGGAAATAATTCTCTAATTTTCTACTTTTCATACTGAAACCAAGCTGTTCTCTAAAAAAAAGTCTTCATCTCCAATTGCCCTCAAATTTTTTAATTATTTGTTTAAACCCATTGCGGGCTGCACAAAAGATCATTACAGGCCGCATGTGGCCCATGGGCCATAGTCTGCTCACCCCTGCACCAGAGTTTCAGAATGACATAAATAATTCTGATGAGTGAGTTTAAGGTATATGTGGCTTGTTTTGCACATTATACTCGAGTGTGGATAATACATAGAAAATTACGGTGTTTATTTTAGCCAATGATTTGTTTATTTTCATTGATATTTTCAATGGAAATTTATATTCATACAAACTATAGTCGTGGTTTTGGCAGGGACAAGTGGACCAGATGAAACACTGTGGTGGGCTGGATGTGGTCCACAGGTGGTAAATTTCCCACCCCTGGTATATACAGAAATAAACACAATTAGGCTGTAACACAGGCTTTGAAAAGTAAAAGTGAGCATTTGACATTCTCACATCTGATATTCATGTTAAATTTTTTCAATGGCAAAATTTGCATTGATTTTTTCACTTCTCTCAATTCACAGGATAATGACAGAGAGACATGAAACTTGGATTAACCATAAGATAATAATAGAAAAAAACTAAAGTAAAACTTTATTATCAGACACAAGAAAACCTGTGGCAGCTTAGGCTGTTTTTCATGAAGTTGGTCCAAATATGTTCCCATGATTTGATTATAAGGCTCATTTTTTACAGTATGATGACATTCATCAAAAATCAGTAGTGAAATGTCAGAAATTTGCATTAATTCATCACTGTAACAACAATATATACTTTTTACATAATTAAAATTGCAGTTTTATATCAAAAATTAGTGAATGCCATTAATGATGCTTATTTTTTTAAATTATGAAAAAAATTTTTGAAACAGAGAATTTAGAAAAAAACAATTGCAGTTTTTTGTGAAAACCAATTCTTGATAAAACTAAAAAAACAAACAAAAGCTTTTAACACAAAATACAGTAATATTTCAATTCACCTGAGCAAATTAACTAAAATTTGTGCTGTCATGAAGGTTAAAACATGTTGTTGTATTGATATATGAACAGGAACAGTTGAACTTGAATCGCCAGTGATATGAAATAACTTATGATCATCTTTGATGTAACTAAATAAAACAAAAAATTTTTTTAGTAAAATTGAAACAAAATTATTCAACTTAACATTTCCATGATGTTATAAAATAAACCAGGACCATGTTTTCTTTATTTTCATTAAGTATAAAAACAGTAAATGCAAATGCGTCAATGCAGTCTGCAAGAAAAAAATTAAAAAACTAACAAAATACGAGGGTCAGTCAATAAGTAATGAGACTTTTTTAATAACTCAAGCTTGCAATGACTGGTAATCAAAAAATGCTTTTTTATTTTTCAACATAGTCTCCCTCCTTTGCAACACACTTGTTCCATCTTGATATTAGATTGTCTATTCCTTTGGCATAGAATTCCGTGGACTGGGTCCTTAGCCAGTTGCTCACAGCAGCCTTCACTTCTTCATCAGTCTGGAAGTGAATTCCCCTCATACTCTCTTTGAGTGGGCCGAAGAGGTGAAAATCAGATGGTGCAAGGTCTGGGCTGTAGGGTGGGTGTGTTAGAAGTTTCCAGCCTAAATCTTCAATTTTGGCTAGGGTTCTTGCTGCTGTGTGGGGCCTTGCATTATCCTGAAGGAGAATCACACCTCTTGATTGAAGTCCTCTCCGTTTGTTCTTAATGTCTTTTTTCACTTGAGTTAGCAGCTCACAGTAGTTCTCTGAGTTCACAGTATTGCCCCTTTCCAAGAAACTGATAGTGATCGGCCCATTTCTGTCCCAGAACACAGTGAGCATGACTTTCCTTAAACTTTTCTGAGATTTGAATTTTTTCTTCACTGGGGAAGAAACATGCTTCCACTCCATTGATCGTCGTTTCGATTCAGGTTCATAATGAAAGACCCAGGTCTCATCAGTTGTCACTATTCTCGATAGAAATACATCTCCCTCCTTTCTGTATCTGCGTAGTGATGCTCTGGAAGCCATCAGGCGCTGCATTTTGTGATCATCCGTTAACATCTTTGGAACCCAGCGACAGCTGACTTTTGAAAAACGCAGCTTCTCACGCACAATTGCGTACACTGTGCCATGGGAGATGTCCAAGTTTGTAGCAATTTCATCTAAAGTGACCCTTCTATCAGATTTGATCAGGTCTTCAACTGCCTGTACTGCTTCTGGGGTAGAGACATCCACAGGTCTTCCACTTCTCAGATCATCAGTAATGCTTTCGCGTCCATCTTTGAATGCTTGCACCCATTTGTAGAAGTTTGCTCTAGACATACAGGAAGGGCCATATTGTCTTTGCATTCTAGACAGAATCTCACATGATTTTACACTCTCTGCCAACAGAAATCTGATGACTCCTCTTTGTTCCAAGCATGAGCTGTTTCCTAGCCTAGTAGTCATTTCAATTTATCGTCACACCTACAGTAATCTGAAAATAAACAAGTTTTGTTGTAAATAAGATGACAACTCCATTCATAATCATCACATAAAATTTCAGTTGCATAACTCCAAGAACACCAAAGTAATTGAGAAAGTCTCATTACTTATTGACTGACCCTCGTATTAAGGCATACTTTTTAAAGAGATTGAACTGTTGTTTTACAAGAGGAACCCTAGGAACCAAAAAGATAACTTTGGCATTTGGGTTTTTCTGCATATGCTCCATGCAGATTTTTAGGGCAACAAATGTCTTTCCACATCCTAAACAACATTAATTAGAGTAAAATTATAAAAAAAATGACAATAAAAAGATAATAATTCTGGTAAAAATTTATGATTTGTATAACTTGAATTTAAAATTAACTTTACCTGTGGGAGCAACAATCATACAATTGAGTCCATTTAAAGCATGTTCAGCCAATTCTAGTTGATAATTTCTCAATTTCAATGTTGCTGTTTCTTTTTCATTTGAATGCTTTTCAGAATCTGTTTAAAAATTAGTTACATGCTGACAAGAAGATTAAGTAAATAAAAAATTTTTAAAAGTGAACATAACAGATCATTAAAAGCATGTAGATTCCAACTTTATTTAACAAAAAAGTCAGCTTTTAAAGAGATATAAACAGTTGTGCACAAAAGTTTAAGACCACCTAGCATTTTTTATTTAAAATATACAGTAAATCTATTTTGTTCTATTTATGTTATAGTTTGTTTATTCAAAGCACTGCAATAAAACAGCCACGCATTGAAAATAACACTGCATGTCAAAAAGTAAGCTTATTAACTTAAAAGTGAGTTACATGAGCCAGTTTTTGCGTAAAAATCTAGTATTTGTTATGTCCACTTTTGCTTTTGATAACAGCTTGCAGACAACAAGACATGCTATGCACCAGGTGTTTGCAGCAATCAACTCTAATTTTTTTCATCCATAGGCGTTATTTCCAGATCTTTCGCACTTGTGAGATGTTTATCTGCCATTTTGTCTTTCAGTATTGCCAACAAATTCTCAATTGGGTTGAGACCTGGGCTGTTACCAAGCCAATCCAACCTTTTGATATTCTTTTTCTTAAAGAAATCACTCACTAACTTTAAACAGTAACAGGGAGCACTATCTTGCATAAACATTTTGCATTCATAAATTGCCATGTGAATTTCGAGCTTGTCCTCTAACATTTTGGGGTACCTGATGCCATTCATTGTTGTTCCAATTAGTAAAAAGAAAAGACAAGCTGTACCATTATTGGTTATAGCCCCCAGATCATGACACTAGGATGTTTTACCATAGCTTGTGTATAGCAATCATTAAATCTTGTTCCAATAGTCCTCAAACTTTTTGTTTTCTCTGTGCAAACTGGTGGATTATGGATTCAGTGAGAAAAAGACTTTACTCCACCTTGCTTCATCCCAGTCTTCATATTGGTTGGCAAAGGCCAACCTTTTTGCTTTCATGGCTGGGGTTAAGAAAAGTTTTTTTGCAGATTTAAATGCTTTCAGGTTGAAATTATGAACAAGACACCTACTAATAATTGTACAATGAGCATCTGTACCTTTAAGAAGCATTAGATATTTTTTTGCAGGAACTGGTTGAGGCCAAACAGTTATTCACCAAATTAAGTTGTCATCATGAGAGCTTGTTTTTCTTGGTGTTCCACTCTTTTTCTTGTCAAGGTAAAGTCCAATACTTTTAAATCTAGCAATTGCCTGATTAATGGCCATTTTACTATACAAGACTTTTTTGCAAATCTTCCTTTGAGAAAACCCTTTCTTGTGCAAAATTACAATTTGACCTTTTGGTAGTTTAAAAAAACATGCATTTTTCCCATTTTTTGACTCTTAAAAACTATAAAAATATTGAAAAAATAGCCCAAATGTCCTTTAACCAAGCAAGCACTGAGTATTGTATTGCTAAACACATCTAGCTAGACTGATGCAATAAGGTGATGCAATATTGAACAAGCCAGATGACATCACAATGCTGGCAATAAAAAAAAAAAGACAACTTTTGTTAGGTGGTCCTAAACTTTTGCACACAACAGTGCAATATATAAAAACTGTTTACAGAGGCTTGTAAAAAATTAAAATAATTTTAATATCAATTAATTACTTTCTTCTTCATGTTTTTCAGTTTCAGAAGTATTAGAAATATTCAATACCTCACTAACTGAATAATATGGCATTTGAGAAGAACCTGCAAAAATATTACTATGCTCAATAAATTAATCTTTTTTGTTTGTTTACCAAATGTAATATAAACTGAAGATAAAGTAATTTGTTAATAAGACAATCAATTAATAATTCTTTTTTAGTTATGCTACATATTGATGTTTTGTCATTAACTAAATAAAAATAAATGCAAAAAAAAAACTAATAAAATAATTTGAGACAAATCAGTTGCAGATTAAAATACAATAATACCAGGTATTTGTTGATCAAGTTCAGTATTTGGGTTAGGAATTATTGGGTCAGCCTTAAGATCAATATCAGAAGGAACTTCACTGAAAGTTCTTTCTTCATAATGCTAAAACACAAAACCTTTAAATTTTATTGTTAGATGCATTTTATTTATTGGTATTGTTAATTGGTATCAACTCCCATTGGACCATTTAAAAGATTGAATGGGGTCACTAAATAACTGCTAAGCTCACTGACTTTCAATCAAATATCTGTGTGCTTGTTGAGCCCACAGGCATATCATTCACATTAAATACAGCTGAAAGTGGACAAAGTGGTGGGCTGCATTGACAGTTATGTCTTAAGTGAATTTTAACACATCTGTAATTCTGAGCATTTTAGAAAATTATGCATTATTTCATTAAGCATTTAAAGTAAAAACTACGAAATTTTATTTTTATTCAATTTTTTTTGTGTTAGAAACTTATTGGCCAAGGGTCTACAGAAAATTTTATACTAAAATTTTGGGTAAACATGAATAAAACTTCAAGAGAACCTTTAATATATGCAAAATTTGCAATGGAATGCTTTTGATTAAAATTGATTTTTATCAAAATAAAAATAAAACAAAAGAATAAGAATGTAAAATGCTGGCAAAAAAATCTTTACATTCATTTGGCAATAAAAAACTTTACATGAAAATTTTGCACTAGTCTTTTACTTACTTATTGCACCAAAAGCATTACATCACAAAAGTGATTATACTTACATAATAAGTTACCTTGTTGCTACAATTCGTCATAATCTCATCATTCAGCATGCCTTGTGTTATTTTGTAGCTAAGTTAATAGTAGATAAGTGAAATTTGTACTTTGTAAAAATATTTAGTCAATGTAAAGATTTTTTTGCAGCATTGTAAAGCATTAGTAAGTAATATTAACTTGATTTAGAATAAAAATAAATAAAATAAAAGCTAACCTCACTTGGTTTTTCATTTGATTTAACTCCTTCACCTACAAAAGCAACTTTTTGGTTTTGATATTTGTATAAAGCAAAACTTTACACTATATTGCTACATGTTTTTACAGAGTGTTAAGTAACTAACATTACACAGATTTTACTACAAAGACTATACATTTATTATAACACGATCGAAATGGAAAAATAAGTACTAAAGAATAAAAAAAGTTCAAATTAATGCAGTATATCCTCCATTTGCATTGATAACTTGAAGATACTTGGAAAATGAAATGCATGAGCTCAGGAAACTTTTAAATTTTTGCCCATTCTAAATTTAATTTTTCTACAAAGCTTTCACACAAGGTAAGATTACCATGCTTGGGTGAGATTTTCTGAAACCTTTTTTTTTTAAACTGACCAGATACAGCAATCTAAAGAAATGAAATTTGGCAATGAAAAGGGCCAGTCTTGCTTTGAAATGAAGCTCAGAACATTTGAAGACTTTCCAGTTTTATGCTATTTTACAATGACAATCCTATCAATCAAATCTTTAACCACATAGAACTTAATCAAATATTATATTTGAAATACATAATAATATTCATAATGAATCATTTTTCATCAACAAAGGTTTAAATTGATATATTGAATTTTTATAAGGAATGTAACAATAAATACTGAACACACTGTAAATTTGCAATGCCCAAATATATTACATTTCTGCTTAGTTTTTAAAATTCAATTCAACAAGTTAACCACTAACATGATACTGTGCAAATCTATTTAAGTTAATAGTTACAAATAAAATCTTATGTATAATTATTATATAAAAAATGTGGCCAATTAATTGTATCTAAACCCTGAATAATGTCTTGTTTGTTTTGTATTTGTTAGTCAATTTGACAATTGGTTATGACATTTTTTTTATATTTAAAATCTAAAAATATACAATGCAAAACATTCTTATTTCGATAGTTAGTTATTAAGAAAATATTGTTGAAGCAAAACCAGTAATTGACTTTAACAAAAAATTATTGTGACTAATGTCACAAACAACTGTATTTTGCTAAAGTTTAAAAAAATGGTTTTCATTACTGCTGCTATTCTTGAAAAAAAAACTCAACCCAATTTCAAGAACTTTATTGCAATCTAAAAAGATCTATACAAATCTCTAAATCTGAAGGATAAACCAAAGTTTGTTAAATTTGTTTAGTATATGTCATTTAATGCAGTTGTTAAAGAAAATACATGCTATAAAAAATCAAATTTAAAAAAATCAAAATCTCTTTATGCCACATTGTGATGGAGCTGTATTTGCCTTTTCAAGCATGTCCATACAGCATTCTTTCACTTTTGATGTGATATTGTAAAAGGCAGCAACCGTTATTGCACAGAGCCTTCTATATGCAAATTATGCTTAATGTGAAAATCAAGCAAAAACTCAGAAAATTAAACAAAATTAACAGCTAAACAACAATTAAGATATCAAAACACAAACACTGCTTTTAGTGACAATCAAAGTATTGATACAATGTGTAAACTGTCAAAGCATATTAATCAGTCATATAATACCATAAAATTAATTGAAGTTTACAAATTTTTGTTTGTAAGACTTCCTGGAATGTGATGTGGCCAAGCTGTTACCTCGGAGACTCCAAAGTAGTCAGCCATCATGTGGGCATTCCACCTGCCCTGATATCTCTCTTCCATGACCTTAATGTCTTGGTGGAACTTTTCTCTATGCTCTTGACTCAGATCACCAAAGCTGACAGGAAAACAATCTAAGTGTCTGAAGAGATAGTGAATTTTGATACTCATCTTAACACCTAAATCTTTGAACTTGAAAAACATATTTTCCACCAACTCTTGGTAATTTTCAACTTTGTAATTTCCAAGGAAGTTCTGTGTGGCTAAAACAAATGATTGCCAAGCAGTAGATTCTGTATCGGTCATAGACTGCACAAATGTGGATCTTTTATGAGTTTGCAAATTTGAGGGCCATCAAAAATACCTGCTTTCAGCTTTTCCATATTTTAGTTTAAAAAAATTTTGTGCAAATATAATTGAAGCAATCCCAAGTTACAGGCAAGGCTTTTGCAAACTGCTTTATTGAAATAAGTTTGATATGCAATGGTGGAATAATGATTTTATCTCTGGTAACTTAAGGTTTGTTGATGACATTAGGTTCACCAACTCTCATGAAATTTCCAGGAAGCCACCTTTTTTTCATCCAGTGATTGTCATGTTCTTGGCTGTCCCACAGGCAGATAAAACATGAATATTTCATATTGCCACTTTGCTGGCCAAGCAAAAAATTTACCACTTTCAAGTATACACAAATTAACCATTGGGAAAAGTCATAATCCAGTTTTTGCAATACCATTTTAACATTGTTATAGCTTTCCTTTATTTTTGTTGAATGGCTAATTGGTTGAGATGCATACCTATTATCATTCTGTAGCCATACACGTTTTAAGCTTTTTTCAAAGTGTATATGAATAAGTGCCACTCTTGAGGTCTATATTGTGGCACTTCTATTTTTAGTAAAAGCCCTTTAATGTTTTTGCAGCAAAGAAGTCCTTCTTGTTTGCTAAAATATGGAAGTAATTCTTTCTCTCTTGTACAATAGAATGTTACTGAAACTCTGGTTCTGGAGCACTTCTTGTCTTTGAGCCAAAATGCCAAAATTTCTGCTGCTTCTTTGATAAGTTGAGATCCATGATTAAACCACTCAGCTCCTCCTGCTTGAATCGCTCTAGAATTGATGAACTACTTTCAAACACACTTCCACCACTTTCCCTTGCAGAGCTTCCTACCTCTTCACAAAACTCATTGTATTCTATGGATATGAGGTAAATCGTTAAATTGTGATAGCTTCTTCAAGATAAACTCATAACCATTAACACAGCTACAGCAATATGTAGAATTTAGTATTTAAAGTACATATGTGATAAATCTGTGATAAAGAATGAATGTTGCAGTTGATTCACATGAAAAGACATATACCAATCAATGAATAATTGAAGCTTATTGTCAAGTTTTCATAAATAAACCCAATTCTTACTTCAATTGCAAAACCCTTGCAGTGAACTCATCACCACAAACCGTCTTTTATTCATGTTTTTATTTGTTATTGCAGAGCTTTCCTCAAATGCATTTTCTCATGTTGTATTTTGCACTGCAGACTCGGCTTGCAGCAGCCTCCCGCTTGCTGCACAATGTTTGTCTACTGCCATGACAACTGTCATGTGATAATTTCGCATTTCTTTATATTTTGCTTATGTACCGCCTTCCTGTTGTTTCCCCCCAGCTAATCGTTGGCTGATTGCACCATCAAGACCATTTGTGTAAACATTCTTAACATGCAGCTCTCAGAACGTAGCCTGATCACATGGTTTTGTCAATAAATCAGGCAGACGTCACAATAATACAGACATAAAATCATTATGACTACATATACGTGCTAGACTGATTTGTCGACTCAGAACAAATTAGATTAGAGACTCATATAGCTGCTGTGTAATTTAAGTCAAGATTAATCGTTGTGATGTTATCAAGTGAAAATTCTGCTTACTGTTTGATTCCGAAGTTTTAGTGCTATTTTGTCTGTCCATTTCAAATTGTGCCCCTTTTCAATAAAAGGAGTTTAAAGGTTAACTGTGTGCCAAAACCCATCATGCTACACCCTTTATATTTTTCAAACTTTACTTATGTGGATATGAGCACAAACTAGACTTGTGGTATTCCTTTCTCTGGCTACAGAGCTATTAAACTTTGACAAAAACATGTAGTCTACAAAAAGATAGCTACAGAATGAGATACTGACATGATCTGCCATGATATGATAGCTGAAGGGAGTACATACAGTACATAAAGCTGTTGCACTCCCATCACCTTGAATGTTGACTGATGATGTACAGTTGGCCAAAAACTAAAAAAAATCACTTGTAAAGCTAAAGATATACAATACAGCATGTACAGAACAAACCTGCTCTGTAGAAAATAAAGTCGATTGAATTGAATTTCAAAAAGATTTTTCAATATTTTACTACTAAAGTAATGGTATGTTACATCAAAAATTAGACACATAAGAATACATATTAGAGAACAAGGAATGCATACTACCAAGGCCTTCTATAACTTCCAGGCCTGGAATCGAATTCAAAATGGCGGCACTACCAGGCTGATAAATCGAAACTAAAATTTTTCCAAATTTCATTTGAAATTGTTATACTATCTACTAAATTAACTCAACAAAGCCCTATAACATTTTTGTTGGAAAATAATGTATTTAAATTAAAATAATATGATAATAATAAACTAATATGTCAAATATTAAATAAATATTAACGAAATTTTAAAGTTAAAAAATTAAGCAAAATGCTTTATGATGCAATATTTAAAAAGTATATTACTTTAAAACATTACTATTTGAAAATAATTTAAATCTCACTCAAAAAAATTAATATTTAACAACATAATGTACAATACGCCAAAAAAATATGGTTTGAATTACTTTTAAAATTTTGAAGCTTTTGCTGCAAAAGCAGCAGCGTAAGTTGTTTTGTCATTTTTACTTTTTGAATAGTTATTAAGTAAAATGTTGGAAAATATATTGACACAAATTTTTAAAATATTGGATTGTTCTTTGCCACATGTGGGATTAGAGCACATACTATTTATTTGTAGATAATCGGAGAATTTCCAGAAATTACTGTTTAAATCTAATAATACGGCCTTTTGGTTTTTCAAGTTTAAAAACTTCTCTTCTAAGTTGCTTGAAATACAAGTGTTGAAAATGCTGTACGAAGCCTGGAAGGTATGAAGTAAAATTGAAGATGGATAAGTTAGGCCACCTCTATTCAAATTGTTAAAATATTCATTCAGTGAAGAATCAATTTCGGCATTAATCACATTTTTTCCTGGCGACAAAATTTTTTTACAGTTACTGCAATTCAGCTTGCTCATCACCTTTGAAGCAACAAAGCCAGCCACATTCCGTTGCAAAACTTACGGTGATGTATGGAAATTCTTCTACAAAACGTTGATCTAAAGTGCACAGGTTTTTGTCAAGGTTACCAACACTTGAAAGATCAAAAAGAAAGTCTTTTATAGTTATCTCTCCATCTGCTGCATAAAGTTTCAACATGCTGTTAATTTTTATTTTCTTTTCGCTTTCAAGTATTTCTTGAATAGAAACAAGTCTGTTTCCACCACTCATTTGTCTATAGTGACCAAATCTACTTTCTAAGTCGTCGGTTTGAAATTTTCCCGTAAGAACAAAGTCGACATTCATTGTCACCAATAAATGTTTTAACAGTTCAATCAGGCTTTTCATTGTATGTCTGAAAGCAAAGTATGTGTCAGATGTTAAAAAACCTTCTTTAGTTTGTTTATCACACAATGCCCAGCAATCTAGCCATTCTACCAATTGCTCCAGAAAGCGAAAACGTATATCATCAACACTACAAAAAGGTTCAGCATTGCTATTACGCGTATTTCTGCCTTTAAATGGGTGGTGAATATTCACCATATTCCACCACTTACAGATTATTGATATAAAAAGTGACGTTCCTTTCCAATTCTCAAAATTTTCATGATCTGGCCCATAGCATTTCAATGCAGCAATGTTGGAATCATTAAAAATTTTTAATGCTAATTTTACATTCTGTCTCTCTAATGAGTGTGGATGCAAGGCTTTCCAAGTTAGTTGGGGTGCTTTTTTCAAAATCTTACTCATTTCCAGGTTATGAATTACCTCTAAGTCAACAAATGATACTTGCAGCATATTTCCCAAATTATCTATTTCAGGAAATGTCAGTGTCTTTCTATAGTTTTTGAGATTAATCCAGTTATTTTGAATGCATTTAAAAATATGAACCGAGTCAAATAACAAAAATATTTTGTGAGTAGAGTCAACAAGATCAGGAATAAATAAAGACAATTCATTTTTGTGCGCTACACCAGACAATAATTAAAACAATTTTTTGTTGATGCGATTACCATCAGTAATGATGCTTACCATACGGTAATCAGCTTTTCAGACCACTAATAGCACATTCTTTAAATGCATAAGCAATTCTTCAGCTGGCCTTTTTTTTGCAGGAACAAATCTAACAATATCTTTGTTACTTGAGAATAATGAAGTTATCATAAAACAGTGTATAGTTGTTGCTATATCTTTTTCAGTACTACCAATCAATTTGCCGTTTTTGTAGGTGAGCAGTGGTTTTACATGTATTTATTTCATCAAGTAACAAATTTACAAACAGTTCTTTGTCTTCTAATCTTTGAGCTTTCTTTTTTAAATATGAATTAGCATCTGAATCTTCAAAGTGTGGCGATATATTACCAGACAATTTTCTTAATAGTCTTGCACTTGGAAGAATTAAAAAAGAGTTACGAAGAAATTCATAAACATTAGGTGACTTGAAATGTAGTGAAAAGGCCATAATTAAACTATCAGAAGAAAATCGTCTCTGTTTTGGTTTAGTATTTAATAATTCTAACTGCTGTATGAGGAAATATTTGATTTCTTGGTTTTCTTCTGCTGACATTTTTTTCAGTAAAGTTATTGCATTTTTAAGTAATAAATTATCACTAAAAGCAGTATCATGGTTTGTTCTACGTTGAATCAGCAAGTTTTCTAGTTGACTCCAATGATTTAATAACCCACACTGCAAATTTAACCAAGACAACTCTGAAGGAGTAATCATGATGTTGTTTTTCCAGACTAAAATGTGTAGAGAGGAATCAATTTTAACACAAAAAGGAAGGGAGGGGCATATATCAAAGTTTAAAGAATCAAATTTTGAAATTTCATATAATAAAACATACTCACTTTTAACTTGTATGTTTATATCTGGAAACTGTTTAATCCAGTTTGAAATTTTATTTGTAAAATCTTGATATGATTTAATTGAATCTAAATTAATCCACTTGTCTTGTTTAGCATTTTGGTATTCCTCAAAACATCTTTTTCTTTTTGAAGGACTAGTTCGGGATGCCAATTTTTTAGAGTCAGACAGATAATTTGGTAGATTTGGAAATATTAATGGAACACCATCTACTTTTAATTTGATTCTTTTACGCGGAATGACAATATCTGGATCATCATTTTTTCCAGGCAGAATATCATTTCTAATAACGTCCTCTTCTTTAAAATGTTTTACACAAACAACTGTATGTTTAGAAATTATAAGATTCTCATGAGGAATTTTTCGTATCCACTTTTTCTTTAATTCTTCTTTGGAAAGAAAAGTAAAACAAGTAACAAGACCAGCTTCCTTTTTGCTGTCATAGTTAGAAGTACAATTGGGTACACAGCAGTTATTAACCATTCTAAATTATTATATATCACACAATTCTTATTAATCACTATTCACAATCACTGTGTTAATGCAAATTTTAAAAAATGTATTAATTTGATTGCAAACAAAAATAAGTAAATATATAATTGTTGCTGCAAAACTCTACACTTTTCAATAATCTAACACAGGGGTGGGAAACCTGCAGCCTCCGCATACCCGAACTGAAGACCTTTTTTTTTTAGAGATCATTATGTTTTTTGAATTAAAAACTATATCAAACTTCTTTGTGGCCTACACCAACTTTTTTTCTTGATCTTACTGTACCTGAGATTTTATGTTATGCATTTGTGTCAAGTATGCCCACAAGTTTGGTAGGGTTAAATAAAACTTTTCTTTTTTAAGAAAGAATTTAACACTTAATAGTAAAAAAAATGGGTGTTTTTAAAAAGTCACCATAAGCAATTTCTTTCAATGCAAAATCTCCCTTTCAGCATCAACATGGAATAAAAAAGAAAACAAAATGGATTTCTCAAGAAGTGCTATTAACCACAAGGGTATTTGGGTTAGTTTGACAAACAAAAATCAATTACAGAGACTCAAAAAAACAAAGTAAATTGTTTTACAGTGTCTTAAATTTTACAATAAGAAACCACACAGCAGAGTTGGAGTAATTTTAATTTATAATTAAATTGAATATTATTAAGTATATCTTTTTCAGTTATTGCAATTAAATTTTTTTCTGTGTTTCAAACTTTTGACATAAGTAAAAAATTAAATTTATGGGATCTTTATTTTAATTGAGTGCATGTCAAACATACTGGACAAAACTATATAATTTTATAATTTGTAATCAGAATCTGTAGCTAATTAAAAGTTTAAAAATATTTGTAATATATCATAATTTAAATAAGTTCTTGGTTGCACTGAATTTAAAAATAATAAAATTAGTTATTTTTAAATTCTAATTAGCATTTTTAAACAAAACTAGTAGTAATTAACACAAATTTTGAAGTAGTTGTATTTATAATTACAATTGAAAAGCAATTATATAACTGATTTGATTTTATTATATTATAGTATGTACAAAATAAACTAATTATAACAAGGGTAGTAACAATGTATTGATTTAAAAATAAAAATTTTCTTTAATTTAAAATGAAAATCAAGTAATCATAATTTTAAACAAAAAAATTTTCAATTTAAGAAATTTTTTGTTAACAGTTTATTTGGTTTGCATTGACTAATGGATTCATATTTTTTATTTGAAACCAAAAAATAAAAATTAATTATTATTTGTTATTTGTTGATTTCACATAAAAAATATGAATCCATTAGCCTATGCAAATCAATGATTTATGTTTTAAAGTTGGCTGAAATTTAATTTTTTAAACACCACTATACCATCATCTTTTGAACACTAAAATAGTCTTTACACTATTGTAATAAATGCTGAATACAGGTAAGTTAAAAAAAATTTGTCATGGGATAAATGACTAAAATATTCTAATTAATTTCTAAATTAATAAAAAAGCTAAGATATTGAGAACAAAGCCAACATTTTGCAGTAATTAGATTTTAATAAAACCATAAAATACTTTTCACTGATTAAAAAGAACTTAATCAAAAGTACATTTTCTTCCAATATGCTGTTAGTTTAAACACTAAATACCTTAATTTGAAAAAATATAATAATCAAAATAATAATCTTAAAACTCAGCAAGCTCTTTAATGAAAAATTTAATTTTGCTATCTCAAAACATTTTTTTAGCTTTATCAAACTCAGTCAGCCTGGTATGATGACGTCATTGATGCCATCGTGCGTCGATTCTAGGCCTGGAAGTTATAGAAGGCCTTGATATTACATAAGAAATGATTCCAATAGGCCTACTTGTGTTCACAATTGGTAGATACAAAATTCAACTATCTTTTTCTTGCAAAAAATGAAAAATATTGATATCACAAAAACTAGAGCCAATTCAAAGAAACATATGTCATTTTTGGACTTAGTGGCCCAAAATTACCCTAAAACCATTTAAATATCTTGGGCACTTCAAAAAGCTTTTTTGTTGGCCATTGATACTCTTCTAAAATGGAATAAATTAAATCTAAAAAATTTTAATATAAAAATGTTAAAAAAAACATGCTTGAGATTGTTGGTTACAAATCAGAAATGGCAAAATTAACAAAGATTTCTGAAATTAAAAATAAAAATAACTTGTTTTGACTGTTGACTGAAAAAAAAATCTATTAAATTGTTAAACCCTGCCATTGTTTTTTTTTTAAATAATACAAAAATATACTATTTTCAACTAAATAATGATGTTTAAAAGCAAGATCTAATACTACTACTGATGTTAGGATTATTTACATATATTAAATTCAAAAAGTCAAGAAAAAATAAACTTCCAGCAAAAAAGAGATAGTAATCTAATTAACATAATTGCAAATAAATTAAAGCAAATTGGGTTTATGTTTTTTTTATTTTAAAATCTTTTAAATGCAATTTAACAGTAAAGCAAGTCTAGCCAGCTATGATAGAGCACATTAGTAAACAACAATTTAATAATGAACAGTGTTAAAAGAAATAACTTTAAAAAATTTAATTTTAAAAATCAGCAAGCTTCTATTTTAAAATGTACTTGGTTCAAGAAGATCCACTAGTTCATCATATTTTTCTCCACAAGAACTTAAGGCTGCAACAAAAACTTTAAACCATCCTGGTTTCTGGGATGTCAAAATATTAATAAAAGTTTCCACCTGTTCATCCTTTTTTTGTTTTTTGATGTATTGTCTAGTAAACAATGATTGAAATCCAATTTTAAAAGTAACATAGCATTTGCTTTTAAATATTCAATAGAATTACATCTGTACTTTTATTTTTCTAAAAAATGTTCCAGTACTTATGCAATAAAACAAACATTTTTTGCTTCAAGTAAACATTTCTATCTTTATAACCTAGTCAAACTTAATTACATCACAACAGAGAAAACAAAAATCTTTTAAGTCATTATACAAAATTTAATAAAACATAATTCATAGCTTTGTTACATCTATTAAATAATTTGTATGCAAGTTAGATAATTGGAATAAAAAATGTAAAACATTGTTAGAATGAAAATATAATTTAAAGATGACGTAAAGTAAAAGATTTTTTTTCCCTAAGCTTTTAATTTGACACTCTTCAGGGGAAATTGCCAGAATAAAGCAGAAATGAAAACAAACTAGATTATAAAGAGGAAAGCAGAATTCTCATTGGCTGAACAAGTTAGCCAATGAGAGAAAAGATTAGGAAATTTTCAAAGAGTACATGAATTATTTTTGTTTACACATAAGGGGATTGCGAGATTCAATGAAAGTCGCTTCAAGAGCAGAAAGGTGAAAAGAAGAGCAACCTCAAGTGAGAATAGAAAATTTGTTGCTGTTGTAGTGAAGAGCGAATTTTCTTTTCTCACTCGAGATGAACAACAGCGACAAATTTTCTATTCTCGCTTGAGGTCGCTCTTCTTTTCACCTTTCTGCTCTTGAAGCAACATTCATTAAATCTGTCAATCCCCTTCTGCATAAACAAAAATAATTCATGTATTCTTTGAAAATTTCTTAATCTTTTCTCTCATTGGCTAACTTTTTCAGCCAATGAGAACTCTGCTTTCCTCTTTATAATCCAGTTCGGTTTCATTTCTGCTGTATTTTAACAATTTCTCCAGAAGAGTGTCAGATGAAAAGCTTTGGGAAGAAAAATCTTTTACTTCATGCCATCTTCAAATTTTGTAGCAACAAACATCTATTCAAATATAACTTACTTCACAATCAGACTTATGTCTAACATATATTTTATATCTTAATGTAACCCATTATAACACATAAAGTCTTAAAATATGTTATTAATAAATTCTACAAGTACAAATAATTCTTTAAAAAAACACCAAATTGCTCTCCAAAAAATCTTGAAAGCTCAAAAACCATTACAAAAAATTAGGATTTTTCATGGCTAATATTTATAAATAGTTGCTTTTATTAATTATCAAATAAGAATGAGGAGAAAAACTTAAATTACTAACTTGGTTATTTCAGAAAACTCCATTTTATCCAAAATATCTTCAACTGACAACTTGCTTTTGATTTCAGGTAAAAAAAGATCAACCAGTTTTACAAAATGAGAATATTGTCCATTACCTAAATGCAAAAATGGTTTTATAGCTCTTTTAATAGACACATAAAAATTGCCTACAATGCAATAAAAAGTTTTATAAATTATGTGATATTGTATGTTGTTGAAAGTGGTAAAAAAGCTGTGCAATTATGTTGAATCTAAAAAAAATCTGAGTTTAGTTGGTGGTTCTAAACACACATCCAGGGAGATTTTTCAACTTTATTTTAATCTATTGTGGTTTCAAATTTTGCTATTTTAGTAGTCAAAGACAAAAGTTTTTCTAAAAAATCACTTGTGCAACTTGTTTTAATATTTTTCTTTAATTCAGAAAAATTTTGTCACTGACAATGTTATTTGTGAAATCAATTCTAACAAAGATTTAATTTAATCTAACCATTTAAAAAAAATTTTACATCTATTTATTCCTGACTGACAAAAAAGTGTCAGAAGTGCTACATTTAGGACAACTGTGAAGTGATTACCTTGAACTGCCTTTGGAAATAATAAGGTATATAAAATAAGGTAGTGTTGCAAACTGCTTTTAGATATCCTGGCATCTCCAAAACCAAGCCAGAGTTATCACTTGATAATTACCCCAATTTTCTTTTACAGTCTTTTATTTCTTTTTATTTTTTTTATTTTTTTATTTTTTATTTAGTAATATGACAAAAATTTAGATGTGCTTGCTAAGACCACCAAGCAGAAGAAAGCACCTTGAAGTGTCTTTTGCAAAGACAAAACAAAACAATGCAAATAGATTTTGAACTGTGAGTATGCCAATCATGTTTGCCATCAACACTATGTGTTTTACCACTCAATTATGCTGCTGACTATTTTTTTCAAACTTTTGGTCAGTGCTACAAAACTTTTACTAATCATTTCACTATTTAAAAAGTGTCATTACAATTGATTGCCTAATAGCAGTTTTTGCAAGCAAACAAATTCTTAATATTTTAAGAATGTACAGTAAAAAAATATATTTCATCAACCTACCTTCAGGATCAAGCAATGTTGCAAAGTGTGACAAATTTCCACAATGTTTGTCATTTAAAGCCTTCATAAGCTTAGGAAACCAATCTGGCTTTTTAGTCAAAAAATAAAAAAACAATTCATTTTTTCCAACAGTAGTTGTTTCTGCTCTTATTTTTTCTCTAAAATAGATAATAATTAAAATAGTTGCTTAAATTACAAATGATTAAAAAAAACTAAAAAATACATGCTTCTTAAAATTGATTTGTTATCAATACAGTTTCACAATAAAATTTTTATTAACAAAGATATTTGGTGGTACAGAATTTGAAGATGGTGTGAAGTAAAAGATTTTTCCCAAAGCTTTTCATCTGACACTCTTCAGGGGAAATTGTCAGAATAAAGCAGAAATGAAACCAAACTAGATTATAATGAGAAAAGCAGAATTCTCATTGGCTGAAAAAAGGTAGCCAATAAGAGAAAGGATTAAGAAATTTTTTTTTTAATTTGGTGACAGCAAGCAAAGCAGGCTATGCCGTCTTAAAAACGGCGTTCCTCAGGGATTGGTCTTGGCTCCCCTTCTATTTAACATCTATACATACGATCTTCCTTCTATTATTTCCAGAAAGTTTGCTTATGCTGATGATCTAGCATTGTTGCACTCTTCTGGAAACTGGAAGGACTTGGAGGGGATTTTAAGCCAAAACATGTGCACACTTTCAGCGTATCTCCAGACTTGGAGGTTGAAGCTCAGTCACACTAAGATGGTGACGGCAGCCTTTCACTTAAATAACAGAGAGGCCAAACGTGAGCTAAAGGTCTACAACAACAGTAGACTTTTACTGTTCTGTCCAACCCCTACTTATCTTGGGGTAAAACTGGACAAGTTGCTCATGTTTCATCACCACTTAGTGGCATTGTGCAAAAAACTATCCTCGCACGTCACACTGCTGAGGCGACTCATGGGCTCAGGATGGGGTGCTGGTGCTAAAACACTATGTATAGCCACCTTATCTCTAGTCTATTAAGCAGCTGAGTACTGTGTGCCAGTCTGGTGTTGCAGTGCTCACACTCACCTCATCGACAGTGCCTTGAATGATGCCTTACGCATAGTTACTGGATGCCTGCGTCCCACTCCAACGGACCACCCACCTGTACTCTCAGGCATCCAGCCAGCTGAGCTTCGTCAACTGGGAGTGACACTTTCCTTGGTTCACTGTGGATCTCTGGACCCTGATCATATCTTGTATGGTCTCTTAAGTGGGTCCTCAGATACTCTCCATGTGAGGCTAAGATCCAGATGCCCATTTGTGCCAGCTGCATGAAATCTTTTGGATAACCTTGCCAGACTTGGCATCTGCACTTCTGAATGGACAAATTACAAATGGAACGTGGAGTACTGTGAAAATGCTTCCAGGTTTCATGCTTTTGTGCCTGAGACCAGTGCCAGGCCTGTTGGGATGGGCTTACCCCAAGTAACTTGGGTTAAGCTCAACTGCCTGTGGACTGGTGTTGGGCGATTCCATTCATCCATGCACAAATGGGGTCTCGCTCCTTCACCGAATTGCAAGTGTGGTGCCTTTGAGCAAACTGCAGACCATGTACTAACAGCATGCCCTGTACATCGGGCACCACATGGAGCACGAGGTCTGACAGTTTTGGATGACGAAACTCGATGCTGGCTTAATAACACCACTGCCAGCATCTGATTCAGGCAGTGCAGCAGTCTGGGGTAGTAAAAGGATAAACCCTTGGCCCCAGTCTTGTTTGTGTCTGGCCTGGAGTGGATACCCTTCAAACGACAACTACAAATAAACATCCGGCACCTGAAACACCTAGAGCCACTTGCCACCAGATACCTTACAAACATATACAACACTGCCTTCAACACTTTCTCATCTTTGGAAATAGGCCACAATCATGCCCATTTCAAAACTAAACAAATAACCCAACATTCACACAACTACCAACCATATCACTTTTATTACCCATTCCTGTTATTACCATACATAACAGAAAACATTCCAGTCATTTCTAATCAACATGGATTCAAACACAAACACTCAACACACACTGCTTTGCACAGCATCTGTCACCAAATCACCAGAAGCTTCAACAATTCAAGACTCCACAATGCACTGTAGTAGTAGCTTTGAACATGAGCAAGGCATTTAATACAGTGAACATTCACAAACTTTCACTAACAAACATTTCAAACATCATCATCAAGCTTATAGCAAACTACATTAAGACAAGCATGCACTCACACATGACACTAATTACCTCTTTAATTGTAGCCAAGTACCAACACAACACCACCCACTAGCTCATAGAAAAAGCCTTGGGAAGTGGCAGGGATAATCTAAAAGTGGGAATCTAGATTGGCTTCTTTGAGAGGTTAAGGGATAGCTACTCTAAGGTACTTTTGGAGGAAGGGTAACAACAACAACAGTATTTTCAAAGTAAAATACAAGCATTCTCATCACAAGCAAACTTAATTAAAGCATTCAAAACAGTTAATAAATCCATTGTCTATGCTTCATGTCCAGCTTTTTACAAAATAGAAAAGCAAAAGAAGGCACATAAAATAGGAAAAAACATTTATACTCCCAATAACAAACGAAGTTATAAAAATAATGATAGGACAGAAGAAAATTAAATTTTATATCATGGTTAAACAATACTGTAAAGTGAAGAATTCAAGAAATGTTGAGTAATGTCTTCAACCAAATTGTAAATCCAGTGAAGTTCAGTTGAAAAAATTACATCAAGGAAAAAATCAAAAAATGATCTCAGTTGATAAATTCAGCCAATAAAACTTTATGACAAACATTGCATATTTAGCAGGGACATTTAACTTATTGAACTCTCTTACTCAATCTATGCAAGGCTATTGATTAACAACTGTCATTGTCGTTTGGAAGGGTATCCACTCCAAAAGAGTCATAAACAGAACTGGGGTTAAGGATTGTTAGACTGGGTCCAGGCCTGTTGGATTGAGCTTACTCCAAATAGCTTGGGTTGCCTGTAGACTGGTGTTGGGTGCTTCCATTTTTCCATGCACAAATGGGGCTTTGCTTTTTCACTAAATTGCAAGTGTGGCACCCTCCTAGCGCTTGATGAGTGAAAGAAAAATTTTATAGTTGATATGAGGATTTACATAATTACTAATACTAGTCATTTCAAACCGCAGTGAGATATGCATCACTGACGAGCTCTAACAAGAGCAAAACTTGTGTCTGGTGCTTCTCATTTTAAGTGGCTTGGTTTCCAAGTAATTATTTAAACCTTTATGTTAACTATACAATTTGACTACCTTGATAGTTGTTGCTGCTGCTGCTATTGTTTTTTAAAGATTCTGATTCTCATTTAAGCTGTCCTATTTTTGTTTTTTTACAACTGGTAGTGCAAACCATTCTGATGTTGCAGCATAAACACTGGCCTTCTAGACAGTGTCTTACATTATGCCTTGTGAATTATTGGTAGATGACTGCATCCCATGCCAAAGGACCACTTACCAATTCTTTCATAAATCCAACCAGTTAAGCTTTGCCCATTAGGAACAACACTTTTCTTGGCTAATTATGGCACTCTGGACCCTAGTCATATACTTATGGCATCTTAAAAAAGTCACCCAATGCTTGCAAGGAAAGATTAATATCTAGATGCCTACAAGTTCCAGCTGCAGGAAAACCACTAAACAACTTTGCCAAATTAGTCATTGTGTTGCTTATTTGACAAATACTGTGAGAGTACACAAGACATTGTACTATTATATCTAGAAACAGTACAAAGCCAGTTGGAATGGGTTTGCTCAGAATAGCTTAGGTTAAGCTTAATTGCTTGAGGTGCCAGATCATATCCAAACAGGTACTTTATACATTGGGCATCACATGGAGCACAAGGTCTGATGCTTTTGAATGATGAAACCTGATTTTGTTGGCCAGACCATGGCAGTCAGCCTCTGATCTGGTCAATACAGCAGCCTGAGTAGTAAAAGCATAAACCCTTTGCCCCAGTATCTCTCAAACCTGGAGTGAATACCTTTCATTAAGATGACAACAACCACACTTCAAAATATAAGCAAACCTCAGCTTTTAATTATCTATATGAGACATTTATTTAAATGTAAAAATGTAATTGAAAAGATTCAGCTACTACTAGCTTGCCAAACATTTTGTTACAATAAAATGTAAAGAGATAGACTGTTTAAACAAAAGAACAAACAGCCTTGCAATATGTGCTTATGTTAACATAAAGTTCTAATTTTGATTTTAATCTATCTGCAAGACAATGAGTTTTACAATTAGGTATATTTTATTGACCACAATAATTTGAGTTCAAGCAGTCTTTTTGACTCAGTGTTACAATCATCCAAGTTGACTGCAACATGGCCCGAGGGAACTTCAAGGCCTTCACCAACTGCACTTCCAAGAATTTCAACTATACCAAAACTAAATCTTTATTCCAATTCAACTTTAAACAAAAATGCAAGAACAATGGCACAGCTAAAATACAGTACCATACAGTTTGGCATATTCAAAAGTGAAGGCTCTTCCTGGCAACCAAAACCATAACTGAAGTCAATAACACGAAGTCAAAAATCCAAAGCAATAACCAAAAGAAAAATCACTATTTTACCAAAAAACCAAATGTATCAAACAATGTAAAGCACAGACTAATATAACCTAAGTCAAAGGCTGGGATGAAACTGAGTTCGAATCCTAAGAAGGTATGAATACATAGGCGATTCTCCAACACTCAGCATTCAAATAAACATGATGTTTAGATCTGCTTTATATAAAAAAACTTAGTTTTATTTCAATTAAACTAGGTGAAATGTAATTACTTCAATCTAAATCAAGCAAAAAATTAATAATAATTTACTTACATATCTGTTTTATTAAATAACTCACGGCCATAATAAATTAAGATTGGAGTTGGCACAAAATCTCTAAGCAGTTTAGAAAAATTTTCCTTTAAAGCATTTTTCCACAAATTAATACAGACAGATTTCTCAATGTGTTTTCCTTCCAATGTATCGATAACATATTGATAATCTTTATAAAAAATTACATAACTTACATAACATAACTTCAATGCACAATAGATACATAACTTCAATGCACATGCTTAAAATTTTATTTCATTTCTATTTTCGTAGCCTGTGATCATAGGAGGTTGCTGAAAATTTCTAGGAAGGTGTTTTAAGACCCAAGAAGTCCAAAAAATAGCTTAAAAAATTGTAAAAAAAACTACTTCATATGATAAAAGAGCTTTGAATTTGTTTTTACATTTTTCAGAGGTCAAACTTTAAAGGCATATAAAAAAAATGGATCTAAAATTTAAAAGCTAAAATTCACCGATTCTATTCTTACACCAATACACTTTCATGCCAAACAAAAAATTGAATTAATTTTGATGCTTATTACCAAAAAAATTTTTTTAAGGGTAACACATTTTTTTTCAAAAAATAGCATTCAATCAATTAAGACAGACAGAATAACACAAACCCATGGGAAAAAGGAAGCAGTAAAAGACATAAAAAAGCTGATGCATGCATATCAACCAAAGTTTTATCTAAAAAAAATCAAGCTACACAAAATTTGCTTTAATAAGTATAGCCATTGTATGAATGTGCAGGAAACTTTGTAAAGAGCTATAAATAAAACATATTAAACATAGAATTAATATTTTTTTTGCAAAACTTTGTTCATCTATTACTAGAATTTTCTCATATAAAAAATTAACTTGAATCGTTTTCACATTTCTGAGTTATATGCATCCAATAAAATTACACGCTGTGTGCGTTTTGTACGAATGCGCATATTTTCAAAGAACTCCAAAGAAATCAAGATAAAAATACTATCAACGGCAAGTTGATTTGTACAAATGTTTTTACACTTAAATTAATATTTTGTAATTGTTTTGCAGTGATAGCCTATACAGTTATCGAAATAGAAATGGATTTTAATTCGGAAAACCAAACCACACCTATGCACTCAGTTCCATAAGTTTTGTTGGGTTGACATGTGTTCAATTATTTGTTGTGATATAGGCCTCACCATTTTAATTATAAAGTTCATGATTAGTTATTAATGTTATATACAAAACATATTATATGTAGTCTATGTGCATATTGTATTGTAAAGAGTTATAAATAAAACATATTAAACATAGAATAAATATTTTTTTTGCAAAACTTTGTTCATCCATTAGTAGGAGTTTCTCATATAAAAAATTAACTTGAATTGTTTTCACATTTCCGAGTTATATGCATCCAACAAAATTACGCACTGTGCGTGTTTTGCATGTTTGTGCATCATCTTCTACGAATGCGCATATTTTCAAAGAACTCCAAAGAAATTAAGATACAAAGTACTATCAACCAAGTTAATTTGTATAAATGTTTTTACACTTAAATTAATATTTTGTAATTGTTTTGCAGTAATATATATAATTGTTTTGAATGTGGTAAATACACAGAAAATTTCTCGTTTGAATCCGACTTAAGCACTTGCTGATGTTAAAAAGAAGTAATTGCCTAAGCCCTGAGTATTTATTTTAGGAAAAGTCATATGACCAAAAAACTTTTTCTTTTCAAATGTCTTTTTAATAAACAATTATGTTTATTTCCAAACACCCGTATGTTTGAAAATCATATGATCAAACCAGAATGTACCCGGATGTAGGTCAAGCATAGATGTAAATATAGTCATATCCTCCATGTGTAGGCTACTTGATTCTAAATATTGTTGACCAAAACTTACCATTATAATAAAGTCAGCCTCTTAAATATAATAATAGTTAGGCTTACCATATTTACAAAGTGGCAAACCGGGATGCTCATTAAAAGAAAAAAATTTGTCAGTGTTCTCTATAAAAAAAAAGGTTCTCACTTGAAATCAGTCACAGATTTCCTACATTTTGTCTCAAAATCATAGTGATCTCTAAAAAAAGTCTTCACTTAAAATTGGTAAACTGTGACATTTTGGTCAACCAGGTGGGACACCGTGACAAGGCCTAAAAAACGGGACGTAAGGTAAGCTTAATAATAGTCAGCTTCTTTATTTAAACCTTCTATTTTTCCCTTAAGCATGTTTATATATTTTTCCAAGCAAAAAACTTAATTAAATTCATTATTAAACTTAAATCTTTCAAAGTAAAAAAAGTAAAAATCACCATTTTTCTGTGGAAACATTGTTTATTGCAAATTGTTAATGTGTATGCGCATTCCTTGTTTAAAGTTTTAAACAAGTACGAATGCACATATTGCTCTGTACAATTACTAAAGTAGATCTGATTTTATTGGTTTTCAGCAAGTTAGTTGCTCTTGTCATGTGTAGCAAGAAAATAACAAGAAGTTGCAATGTAATTTCAAATGAACTGATTTAGCAATAAAGTTGAAGAAAGTTTGTGTAACCTAAAAGCAGCACATATTAGTTATATCAAAATTACAGCCAATATTATTTGACAGAATTATGATATTGATATACTTCGGCTGTTTTTAGGTTTTTGCATTGTTCCTTAGCATATTTTTAGTTTTACTTCATTTTTTTCGTTTGTTTATTTATTATAAATTAAGCAATGCGCATTCGTACTCAATAATAACTGATGCGCATTCGTACAACTGCTATAGTTCTTGTTAAGGCCAAGCACTTTAATCTCAAGAACAATAAGTGTATGTACTATATCATTCATATACTTTAAATGGGACTTTAACTGCAAAAATTAAGCTGTCACTGTGGAACATTGATATTAATAACTACAGAGCACTTTTTAACAAAATATAGGACAGTTCGATGTCTACAAACAATCATTACAACTTAAACTTAGTTATGCAACTTTAATTACAGAAGAACAAGATGTCACTGTGGAGCACTGATACTAATAACTACATAACAAAGTATAGGAAAGTCCAACAATGTCTACAAATAGTCATTACAACTGCAACTTAAGTTAAGCCACTTTAATTGCAAAAAATAAGGTGTCATTGTAGAGCTTGATACCAATAACTACACAACACTATTTAACAAAATATAGGACAGTCCAGTGTCCCATGACTAAAAATAATCATTACAACTTTAACTTAATTGAAAAGAAACAGTGTAAAACATGCAGATCAAATAAATTGTTAAAAATCTATTTAATTGCTCATGTAAGAAAATATTGACTACATCATTTTAAAATCCTTATCTGAAATTTTGTATTGTTGTCTGCTAGAAGTTAAACACATGCCAATGCTGAGCAGAATATGGTTGTATAGTACAAAGCACATGTTTTCTCTAGAAGGCCAAAAAAAGATATTGCAGGGCCATTTGGGTGCAGAAATTGTACTTTGGCATAATGTTCTTCATCATTCACTGACATCACCATACCAATCAGGGTTGTAAACTAAATAGATTTTTATTCCAGTTCAAGTTCATAAAAATTGCAAGTCAAGTTCAAGTTCTTTAATTTTTTGAGTTCTGTTTGATGCTGAAAAAATCAAAAGCTTGATTAAGCTTATCTACAAAATAACTTTAAAAAATTGGAAGGCTAACACAAAAAAATAAACAAAGTAGAGGAAATAATGAAACTGGCCATTATAAAGGCTTACCAGCCAAAAAAATGTTTGGGGGCATGCAATACAGTTTTTCCCAAATTTTATGACTTTGCCCAAATTGTGATCTTTAGTACTTCACAGAAATGAGAAAAAATTTTGCATTAAATTTAGTGTGAAGACCAAAAAAAAAAATCTTCACTTGGAATCTGTCTTGAATTTCTCGATTTTTATTCCAAAAAAGTAGTGATCTTTAAAGAAAAGTTTCACCTCAAACCATAATCTTTTTTTCTGAATTTAAAAACTTTGTCCTGCAAAAGTAGTTGGTTTTCTGTGCCCAAAAATTATTTCCTGCCCAAACATTTTCTTGTCACTGCTCAAAAAATTCTGACTTTGCCCAAACATTTCCTGAGTCAAATACAACTCGAGTGCATTTGAAATTAAACAATTTAACATCAAAAGTAAGATCCAAAACGTTATTTATTTTCTTTTCAAAAATTTTCAATTAATGAATTCAAATTTGATTATATATTTTTTGAGTTCAAGCTTGGCAATTTTAATTTTTCAAGTTTGGCAAAAAAGACCAAGTTCTTTGAGTTAGAGTTCAAGTTTGCAAGTCTGATACCAATCTACCAGTTTCTGTCATACAAGCATATTCTGCTTCATATAAGACCTTTGCTTTGTTTTATGCAACCATATTCTGCTCAGCATTGGCATGTATTTAACTTCTAGCAGACAACAATACAAAATTTCAGATAAGGATTTTAAAATGATGTAGTCAATATTTTCTTACATGAGCAATTAAATAGATTTTTAACAATTTATTTGATCTGCATGTTTTACACTGTTTCTTTTCAATTAAGTTAAAGTTGTAATGATTATTTTTAATCATTGGACACTGGACTGTCCTATATTTTGTTAAATAGTGTTGTGTAGTTATTGGTATCAAGCTCTACAATGACACCTTATTTTTTGCAATTAAAGTGGCTTAACTTAAGTTGCAGTTGTAATGACTATTTGTAGACATTGTTGGACTTTCCTATACTTTGTTATGTAGTTATTAGTATCAGTGCTCCACAGTGACATCTTGTTCTTCTGTAATTAAAGTTGCATAACTAAGTTTAAGTTGTAATGATTGTTTGTAGACATCGAACTGTCCTATATTTTGTTAAAAAGTGCTCTGTAGTTATTAATATCAATGTTCCACAGTGACAGCTTAATTTTTGCAGTTAAAGTCCCATTTAAAGTATATGAATGATATAGTACATATACGAGTACTTATTGTTCTTGAGATTAAAGTGCTTGGCCTTAAAAAGAACTACTCATTAAAGCAAATTTTGTGTGGCTTGATTTTTTTTAGATAAAACATTGGTTGATATGCATGCATCAGCTTTTTTATGTCTTTTTCTGCTTCCTTTTTCCCATGGGGTTTGTGTTATTTTGTCTGTCTTAATTGATTCAATGCTATCTTTTGAAAAAAAAATGTGTTACCCTTAAAAAAATTTTTTGGTAATAAGCATCAAAATTAATTCAATTTTTTGGTTTGGCATGAAAGTGTATTAGTGTAAGAATAGAATGGGTGAATTTCAGCTTTTAAATTTCAGATCCATTTTTTTTTATATGCCTTTAAAGTTTGACCTCTGAAAAATGTAAAAACAAATTCAAAGCTCTTTTATCATTTGAAGTAGTTTTTTTACAACTTTTTAAGCTATTTTTTTGGACTTCTTGGGTCTTAAAACACCTTCCTAGAAATTTTCAGCAACCTCCTATGATCACAGGCTACGAAAATAGAAATGAAATAAAATTTTAAGCATGTGCATTGAAGCAAAACAAGCAAAAATTACATTTTTTAAAATGACCATAACTTCAAAAATAATGGGAGTTTTTAAAAACTTTTTTTTGCATTCTTATTATTTCAGTGAGATCTACAAATGTGCCAAATTTCATAAAAATATGAAAAATTTGGTGTAATTTAAAAAAAATATTTGTTCATTTGGCATGGAATGGCTTGTGCTTAGTTTTCATCAAAAATGTTAACAATGTCTTAGTTTTTAATAGTATTTCCAGAAAACATGTTATTTTACTGGCAACATGGATAAAAAAAAAATTACATAAAAAGTCACTTTTGGTTTAACATTATGTAAATACTTTTTTTTTGTCTTTATTTCACATTGCTGGTAAAAATAGTTTTAAAATAACTACAGCTCACAAGTTTTCATGTTCCATCATTATGAGTAATTACTCAAGCTTATTTTTTGGTCAGATGATAACCCTAGTTACCAGCTGAAAAGCAGCTTAGGTGTTAAAAAAATAAAAGTAGAGCAGCAATAAATAGTAAAAAAGCGCAGTTCAACAGAATTTTTGTGCTGATGAAAATGACTTTAGCATAATTTTGAGGTTCCAAATCCAAATCTGCCACCCCTTTTTGTCCTATTATGTCTAGTTTTTAAGTTGTAATCATAAACAAACAATTAAATTAATGTTAGTAAGGCTGAAAACTGTTACTATGATACTATAAAGTTTAAAATCATGCTTTACTTGCAAACTTTTATGCTCTGAAGCTTACCATTCATGTTTAATGTTACCATTTAAAATAAAATTCAATTTGTAAACAAACACAAAGTCAATAAATAAATTTTTTCATTTTTTTTAAAATAAACCCAGAATATGTCTTTTAAAAAAATAACAAGTTTGCGGACTAAAAACTTTGACATGAAAAATTCAGGTTAAAAGAAAAAAAGGTTAATTTGATCACAACAAGCACATTTTACTTGTAATTAATTGTTGTTGCCCCTCTTCCAAGGATATTTTGAAGATGCCATCCCTTCACCCTTCAAAAAAGCCAATCAAGATTTTTACTCTTCCATGACTCACACTGCTCTCAAAGGCTTTTTCAACAGACCAGTCCTATAGTGTTGTGTTTGTATTTGGTTACATTTAAAGAGTTAATTAGGGTCATGGGTATGTGTCAAGTATAGTGTGCATTGTAGCATGTAAGTGTCAAGGTTTGCTGTTGGTAAGTAACTTTGTAATAGTGTGATTTCTTGGCTCAAGCTGTGCTAGTTTTGTAGACATTTGTTGTGGTAATGTTTGTTCTAATGAATAAATGTTGTAAGATGTGGTGTTGATAACTTTATTGTTTCTTTCTGGAACATAGTAACTAAGGAATTGTGAGGTAATTGTAGTGTGAATGTGCTTAAGATTTTTTTTACATTCCTCAGCTGTATGTTGTGATGACAATGTTAGTCTAAATAAGCATTTAGATCTTGTAAAAGGTGTGTTTGTGTTTCAATCAGTTCAGTAGCATTAAGTTTGAGGTGGAAGTCCATTGAAAGTACCTTGAGGTTGCTATTTAGATATTCAGTGCATTGTGTCTCATTTGCAGCCAGTGGCAATGTGCAATGTTGTGCCAGTTTCTTGATATTGGTGTTTAATATGATAGGGCTCCATATGGTGTTTGCATATTCCAAAATGGGCCAAGTGAAAGTTTTGAATGTAGAGACAATTAGTGCCTTTTGTTTACCCCATTTGGTAGAACTGAGTGTTTCAAAAAGTTAAGCTCTTGTTTTTCTTTAAAAAATGATGACATGTATGTACTTTAAAAATGTTAGTTTTAAGTCTAGAGTGATCCAAGAATTTTTGAGTATTTTGTTATGAGTAGCATTAGATTGTTTAATTTATGTGATAAAATTGTGCCATATTCAGCTGAGTTTGGTGTAGTTGTAGTTTTGTCTGTTTTTATATGAAGGTTTCTAATGGTAACCAATTCATACATTTTTTGAAAATATGGTTGAATGAGTTGTTGGGCCTTACAGTGTTTGGTGTTAGATGCTATGATTGGTATGTTGTAATTTGTACATCTTTAGGGGGGAGTGGAATGTTAGAGGTGAAAATATTAAACAATGTTGAAAACAGAACTCCACCTTGTGGTATTCTAGTGTTGATAGATTGAATTTTTAGAGTATGCAGTTGCATTGTGTACATGCCTGGGGTCTTTTTATATAGTCAGTATATAAGCATGATAATGATGTTTGGAATGTTTGTTAGTGTAAATTAATGTACAACTTTGTGTATGTCCACTGTATCAAATGCCTTGCTCATGTTCACAGCTACTGCTACAGTGCATTGTGGAGTCCTGGATTGTTCAAGCCTCTGGTGATTTGCTGGCAGATGTTGTGCAAAGTAATGTATGTTGAGAGTTTATGTTTGAATTTACCGTAAATCCTGAGGTAACCTGCAATTTTTCCCAAAATTTAAAGAAAAAATCCCTAGTGCATAGGATATATGGGGATTGAAAATAAAAAGTTTTTCTAAGCAATGTCAATGTCTGATGTAAAAATTGTATTACACAGGTGCAGAAATGTTTGTTTGTGACATGTAGGCACTGCTTGCTTAATTACAATGACCCCACTTATTTTGCAATTCATGACTTAGCAAATTTTTATGATATGTTCTTTATGTACATTGAGGCTATGTTGTGGATTTTCTGGAAAAATGTAGAAAAACTGAAATATAAAGGGGTAAAATTATGAAATTATTATATGGTACTGTAAACTTATCTAGCGGGTGCTCTTATACACAAAGTTTAGGTTTTTCAGAGGTACAAACCCCTAAAAAATCCCTGGCATATTATGCTCAAGGATTTACAGGTATGTTAATAAGAAATATCTGGAATGTTTTCTGTTACATATGCATTTTAGCAATGGGTGATAAAAATGATATGGTTTGGTAGTTTGTACCAACATTGTAATCTTCATTTGGTTTTAATTTAATAACATGCCTTGACTTTTGCAGTGCAACCCTACTGCAGGGAGTTTTTTATTTTGGAGATTTTCTTCTCTCCTAGACTTCTTGCTTTCCAAAAATAATAAGCATAATCTGCCAGGATAAAAGTTTCTATCTTGTGAACAATATTTTGTCTGGTCTCTATAAGCAAAACTCTTTGGCATGGGTATTCCTAACAGGAAAATAAAATCTCAGACCAATAGAGCTTTACAGGTCAATGAAACATGCAAATTTTTGTACCATAGTAAGGAAGTAGTTTATAGGAAAGTTAGTCCGAACTTAAAGTCACTTAGCTCTAATTTATAACTTTCATTATGATAAAGAACATGATAACAAAAGCTAAAATATCCTTTGAAAGCAAAATTATAAACAAATATAGTATAATCATTACATCTAGTTGTAAAAAGATTACCAAGATCACGCAAAGATGAAGAGAGAACAGAATAGCAAGAAGGATGATTAATTGCATCATCATATAAACAATCAAAAAAATAATTTATTCCATTTGATCCATCTTGATGAACTTTATCACTTTGTTCTAAAGTATTTGAATTAGAATTAAAATCCATAATCTTAAATCATAATACATTTTTAGTTATCAAAAATGTAACAATGACTTTTTCAAGTTATTAGGCCTACCTATTTCATTATTCTAACTTTTAAAAGACTTATAATTGTATGGTTTAAACTCAAGAAGCTGTCATTTGTAATTGTTATGACAAATGATTCAAACTAATTTCTTAACTTTTTATTGTTAGTACCTAATCAAAAGGCAACAAGCAGATAAAAAGTGCCAATTTATGAGAAGTGATGAATTATTCAAACACATAAAAATTCTATCAGAGCAGCTTGTATACTTTATCATATGTAGTAACTCAACATTGCTGTACTGCATTTTTTATGTAACTTCACTAGTGGCCTCAGTCCTTGAATGAACTGCAGAAAACACTACTCTCAATAAAATTTTAATTGGGAAAACTCTTACAAACTGTACCAATATTTCCAAAATTTTCTTGATATTTTTCCTGAATTCAAGTTGAAGGAAATATTGAGGAAAAGGGCCAATATTTCCCTGACTTCAAGTTAAAGGTAACATCAAGGAAATTGGTTTGGACCAGGCCTGCAAACTCGAAGCATTTTTAATCAAGTTCAAGTTTGAGTTCACAAAAAAATTGCAAGTCCGAGTTCGAGTTCTTTAAATTTAAATTTTTCGAGTTTGAGTTTGAGTTCACAAAATAGAGTTGAAAAAATACAGTTGGAATAGAGTTAAGAGGATAATTCAACTGCAAAAAACTGAGCACATGTTAAAAATGCTGTCATCAATGTTACCAATTTTAATCTATTATTAAACAAAATAAAAGAGGGTAGAAAATTATAATTGGGCACCATCGCTGAGAAATATTACAGTCAAATTTAATCATTAAATGAACTTGAACTCCACAAACTTTTTTCAAGTTTGAGTTCAAGTTTGAGTTTAGAATTTTTATTTTTCAAGTTTGAGTTTGGCCAAAATTGCCGAGTTCTTCGAGTTCAAGTCGCAGCCCTGGTTTAGACAATGTGGGATTGACTGTGATGTTAAAGCTGTGCTGGTGAAATAGTTTGATAATCTTTTTTTTTATATGCTCTGAGGTAGGACCCAAAGTGTTTTCTATATAGAATGGCCAAACCATCGTCCCTACAAAGTTTATGCTCTTGACACCCACAAGCTGGGATAATCAGTGGAGGATAAACAGGCCAACCAACTCGCATACTTCTGCTTCATTATAGGAGTTCATGTCACAAGTCAGTAACAGCAGAACCATCAGACAAACAGCAGAAGCTGTTATTCACATAATTGAGTAGTGTTATTTATTTCAAACGTATTATTTTTTACCACAAATAGCTGTATATTTTAAATTTTTTAGTAACCACCTGATGATTTGATAAGATGAAACAGAATGTTGTGGTTTTGACTTATAAAGTGTAGTGTTTAAATAAATATAATACACTTGCTCTAACCATGTGTTATTGAGCACTGCACCAGCAAGGTCAAACATTACCCAATTATATATATATCTGTTTGCTTTACTTTGCCAGCACAGAGCTTAATAACCAAATAGCTAGAGCAGTATTTATTAATGAAAGCACTAAAACAGATTAAAAATTAACAATTAAAAATCCATGACAGTCTGTTTCATCCTAAGAATCATCAGGTGGAAACTTATTCAAATAAAAGTTTAATAGAATTTATTTAATTCAAATAGAACTTCTATTTGAATAAGTTTCCACCTGACGATTCTTAGGATGAAACAGACTGTCATGGATTTTAAATTGTTAATTTTTAATCTGTTTTAGTGCTTTCATTAATATATATATATATATAATAATACAAATGGCAAGACTGTCAGTAAAGAGCTCAATGAAAACTCGGAGCATTAAATTAAATTAAATTACAAAAGCCACATAGAGAATTTTACTAAAACCTCAACAGTCTGTTTCACCTTATTGGCTCATCAGGCAGTGATTCTAAACACAGACGAAAAGTACATAATTAAGATGATAAAACACATAAAAGTAATTAGTTAAGAGCCAAATATGTATATTACAGACACTGTATAGCAATTTCCCCTGCTTGATGGTCTTGGCAAGCAGTTCTAAATTACAGTCATATCTCTACAAAATTACAAGCAAACAGCAATATCTTGGCATCTTTGAAAACAGGTCAGGGTAATTGCATGACCCATGTATTAGCCCCTCTGTTGCTTTTCTGGAAGTCAGGAGGATAAATATAGAGATAAAATAAATAAATTATGAGTTAAATCAAGACCACCTAAATACAAGGTCATTTAACCATCTTATGATGTCAAACAATAGTCCTTCACTACCAGAGTTTTGAATCCATACATTGCATGCGGTTTGAAATAAAATTAATGAAAAAGTGGCTTAACCCATTATATCCCACTGTCCTCATTTGAGGACAGTCTAAAAAATTACAAATATCTTTTTAATGACTGTATTTTGCATAATTTTCAAGTAAAAATCACTTATTGACTCTTTAATTGATTAGGATTAACATTGATATCAATGAAAATAGCCTCCAAAAAGTATGTAATTTCAATTACAAAAATGCATAAAATGAACAAATAAAATCAGTGTTTTATTTTGATCTCTAGTTCACAGTATATTAAATTCTATCACCGAGTATTGAAATATGGTAATCTATACACTATAAATAATTACTTTAGATATAATATATAACCGTTTCGACTCTCTACAAGAGTATATATGGATTATAATAACTTTTAAAAAGACAGTGGGTCCTCAAACGAGGACAGTGGAATGCTATGGTATCAGGGCGCTCAAAGTACCAGTGGTGACATGTTCTGACTTGTGCATTCGTTTACAACAAGCAAACAGTTGTAATACTGATACTCTTAACAGTTTTGATTCTTCATTTGCAGAATAAGGTTATTGTAAAGTGAAGCTCTGGATTATCTCTAACTTTAGCTCAGTGTGGTGATTTTATATATTAGAATTACTTGGTCTGTGAACGGCATTTTGTGAGCAATAAAAACGTAAGTAAATTTATAATGAATTTTTTATTTTGATATCATTTTTTGCCAATACTACTCTAACTGATCTGTAAAATGTCATATCTTCTGAAAGTAGTGCACATGGTTGAAGAAATGTCTACACCCAGTTTTTCTTTATTTTCAACAGATGTCTAGAAAACGATTGAAAGCCCTTACAATGGATGAAATAGCAGAAGAGTTGCAAAAGTATGAGAAAAATTCGGACAATGATGACGATGATAATTTTGGTGATGTAATCATAGTACCACCTGATGTCGATGCACTAACTGACAAGGAAGATATTGCAGACGATGAAATGGGTGATGTCTTAGTTCAAGATGTTCCTGGTACTCTCAAAATACACACCAAAGATAATGATCAAAATGAGGCTGATGAGTCTGATCGTCCCAAACCAACTAAAAAGAGGAAGTTATGTAAATCTGTTCTTAAGTGGAAACATGTTATCCCAAAATACACTAAAGGGAGAGCAAGAGATGATCATGATCAATCGCATTTGCGTGAAATGAAAGAAGCATTAGAATTTTCAACTCCTGTTGAAATATTCGAGGAACTTATGACACCTGAAATATATGATCACATTGTGAAAGAGACTGTACGATATGCTACCACATATAAAAATGTAATGGACTTTATAATGACCAGTAATGAGTTGAAAGCTTTCATTGGTGTCTTATTACTTTCAAGTTATCATAAATTACCGTCAGAGCGATATTATTGGTCAAACGACGAAGACTTAGGAATATCACTCGTAAAGAATGCATTGTCAAGGAATCATTTTCAGATGCTGAAAAGTTTCATACATTTTGTTGATAATTCAGAAGCAGAAAATAACAAACATGACAAAGGCTTCAAAATTAGACCGCTTTGCACCATGTTGCAAAAGTCTTTCATCAAATTCGGTATTTTTGAGGAAAATTTATCCATTGATGAAATGATTGTTCGCTATTATGGTCACCATTCTCTCAAACAGTTTATACGCGGCAAACCAATCCGTTTTGGATACAAATTTTGGGCATTATGTGGAGTATCAGGATACTGCTATAATTTTGACCTATATTGTGGTAAAGCAACTAACATGGAAGAGAACAGTGACTTATTGCTTGGTTCCAAAGTAGTGTTGAACATGCTATCTGTAGTGGAAAATCCACATTCGTACACTGTGTTCTTTGATAATTTATTTACTGATTATCCACTGCTAGTGCATCTAAGAAATTTAGGATTTCAAGCCACAGGAACAATGAGGCAAAATAGGTTGAGCAAGTGTCCTTTGAAAGATTCAAAATTATTGAAAAAAGAAAAAAGAGGAAGCTATGATTACAGGTTCGATTGTAATGAGGAAATCCTTATAGTGAAATGGTTGGATAACAAATGTGTTACTGTAGGTACAAATTATGACACTGTTGAACAAACAAGAACAGTAAAGCGATGGCAGAAAGAAAAAAAAAGCAAAAGGACCTGTTCCACAGCCAAATGTTCTCTATAGCTATAACAAAAACATGGGAGGGGTTGATAAACATGACTGGCTGGTAGGGAAATATTCAGTTGGCATTCAGGGAAAGAAGTGGTACTGGCCTTTGTTTATTTGTATATTAGATATGACAATGGTAAATGCGTGGACTATCTATAAGTTCGTCACAGCAAACTATGATAAAGAGATCTTGAGCCTTCTAGACTTCAAGAGACAAGTCTGTATATCATATCTGAAAGGAGCCAATCACAAGGAGACAACTGGTAGAAAGAAAGTCCAAGGTCCATCTAAAATTGCAACTGATGTTAGATTTGATCGTAAGGAACATTTTTTGCAGAAGCGTAATAAACAAGGGAGGTGCCAGAACAAAGACTGTAAAGGCAAACCAAAAACATACTGCAACAAGTGCAATGTAACTTTATGCATGGCTTGTTTTATTCCTTTCCATTCTAAATAAATTATTTTTGTAACAATCTTTGCAAGCTTCGTTCACAAAAGGACTAATTCTTTTTCAAAAGGATGTGATATTATGTGATATTATATATAAGTCATGATTTCTTTATTGTATTTTTTCAATTATAGTTGTATATACCTTATTATCCCAGTGTCCTCATTTGAGGACAGGCTGTATTTTCTTTATTTCTTTAAATAAACATTAAATTGGAGCTTCATCATGTTTTATATTCCTATTTAAGTAAGCTATAAAAAAATTTCAACGAAATTTGCAAAATTAAAAACTTGGGATATAATGGGTTAAATAATATTAATGGTTTGGGGAAGTTTATGATAGAACAAAATTTGTTTTTGCAGATTTGGCTTAATTGAATGAAATAACTGCCATGACTATTTACAGGGATTCTGAACTTTTTCGCTCCAGGTATTCTTTCGGTACCAAACAAGACAAAAATTTTTTCTGAGTTTATTAATTAGTTCCGATTGTATTTGTTTAAGGAGCAATTTAAAGTTTATATCATCTAAAAGCTTGTTTCTTTGTGATCAAAATGATATGCAATAAAAATTGAATAAAAAATGAGTTAGTAATAAATAAGTATTGACCCCAGTTTTCATTCAAAAATTGTCTTTTTTTCTTTTTGTGCCACAGTGTGGCAAAATATTATAACTTTTTTAGTCGCTAACAGTAGCTAAAGATCTAAACTTTACATTGGAAAAAAAAAGTTTTTCAAAAAGAGAAGAAACAAACGACTTATTTGAAAAGCAATCAACATATTTGCATATTTTTGCACATGCAAGTAATCTCGACGAAATTGTGTGTGTTTGCACGTGGCTCTAAAAGTCACGTGTTTCAATTGAAGTGAAAAAGCCAGAGAACTAAATAATCACACAATAAAAAATTTTCCATGTCAAAACACAAACAATTGGTTTGCAGTCGCAAATCCTTTGTGCTGAAGCGTAGCACCATACTAATTTGCATGCTATGCATGCAATGCAAAACAGGAAGCCAACTGAGTTGGTTCCCCAGAGCAAAAGAGTTAAACTTTTGAGACATGCCCCCATTTTATTATGCTACATTCCTTTTGATGATACCAACAAAACTTAAGCCCTATCTATCATATTAAAAATCTAACAGCATTGAACAAAACAACAATAACTAAATCTTGTTAATAACTGTTTTTTGGGAATCAAAAGTTTAATTCATAACTTTGTAGCTGATAACCCACTTTAGATCTGCGACAAAACAGTTGATTGAAATGACACTTGATTGAAATGATACTTGATTGAATAATGAAAGAGAAAATTTACAACTTTGAATCTGTCCCGGTTTTGCCAATTTTCACCCCCAAAACATAGTAACTCTAAAAAAAAGGTATTCCATTTGAATCTGCCTATGATTTATCCAAAGAGTCTCCAAGGGTGGGGCCATAGCACAATTCCTCCCTCTAAATATGCTACTGACTACAACGTAAAAAGAATGCAAAAAAATGGCAGCAATAGGCACCTAAAGAAAAATAATCATGACAAGAGACCTACTTGTTGCCCCCATAAAAATGCTTTGCCCAGAAACATGGTTAAGAAACCCTGACCTTGACATTGGCAAAAAGTTATAAAAAATTAAAACAAACTGTCTTCCTTTGATGGCCTCTGCTTTTTATTCATATAATTTACCATAACAAAGAGATTGTTTAATCACAGAAACATACAAATCTTTTTTTTATCAATTGTTGTTTTGGTCAAGTGTCATTATGATCATTTGTCATTTCGATCAACTGTTGTTTTGATCAAGTGTTGTTTCAATCAAATGTTGTTTCAATAAACTGTCGTTTTGATCAAACGTCATTTCAATCAAATGTCATTTAATCAACTGTTGTTTTTCAAAACTGTCATAGTACCTTTTAGATCAGTTTCACAGTCAAGTTTGTTCCTGTGTTTTGTCTTTATAACTAGGAAGAAAAACCACTTTTGCACATCTAAGTTGATGAAAACGGAAGGGAGCATGGGAGGAAAAATACAGCATCTACACTCTTGTATATGTGCACCACATATTTCACCCAGAAATCAGTCAGCAACATAGCTTCAAAATTGTTTTTTGCAGTCAAGTTATATTTCATTTCCAAAAATTCTACCTAAAATCTTTGGAAAAATTATCCTTGTTCAGTCTAAAAGAATTCCTTTCATCTTCATTTCTGAAAGTTTAGTGTCATCAAATTAAAAAAATTTTTTGAGAGCCACAATAAACTTTGTTAATTTAAGAAAAAATGATGATTTGACAAACCATGCTTCTTCATCTGATTTATTATGTGAAGACCTTTTCTTTATCTTTACTCATTTAGGCTCCTTCAAAGACAAGTGCAAACTGAAAAACTTTTCAAATTATGAGTTAGATAAAAGCATGGTTTGCCTAATCACCAGTTTTTTTGATGTTTTTCTATTAGGATGATATTCCATTTTCTTTTTGGTGTGCTAACATTTCTATTATCATAGTCTGGTTGTTAATAAAACTCAAGACTCATTTTAATCCATGGGATTGAAAGGCTTTTTTCCAACCACTCATTGGTTGCACTACAACATTGTCCAAGCCAGATTTGCCCCATGGGCCGCAGGCTCACCACCCCTGCTCTATGGCAATATCTAGTTTAAAAAAGAAGCTGCAATTCCATTTCAAATTCAACAATGCCCAGCCCCAGTTTTGCCATGAAAGCAGGGATGGCATCATAATATGGCAACATGGGTAGAACAGCTGTATACATACAATTGACATGGTTGCAATTCAACACCCACTCACATCATTTGGTTGCTTCTTTGAGAACGACACTTTACTCTCTAAATTTCAGCTGTATCTCTAAAATAAAAATTATATAACAAATATCTCAATTACTCAGCAATATCATGGCATCTCTGAAAAGAGATGGAAGAAATTTTTTAACAAGTATAACACCTCTAGATTCTCATGTGAGTCAGGAGGATAAATAAAGATAATAATAATTATGTTTTGGTAATGCTTAAAGTTTATGTTAGTCTTAATACAATTGTTATTAGAGAATATTAAAATTGAATCTGTTTCCAAACATTTTATTTAAAGATTTATGAGCAGTATTTATACATTTGTCTACATATTATAATCGATTGTATAAATTAAATCTCAAACTATTAAAATACAGACTACTTGAATGTGACTTGGTATTTCCACATAAAATAAATTAAAATATGATTAATATTAACTTCAATGACTGTTTTATGACTCTTACAATTTCTGTAGACAAAATCATTACAGTAGACTGAAATCTAAATCCATATTACCCTTTAATGCACAGCTGCTCTTTTTTGAACAGCTCATTTAGATTTCACTAATAGGTATGACTCAATAAATTTTTACTTGCACCTTTGACTAAATAATTTAAAGATTTTAAAATTACAATTTGACAACCCCGAAATATGTCAATTTGCTTGAATCAATCATAAGAATTAACCAACCTCAAAAACCTACAAAAATTTTGTTTTTGTAAAAAAAATTAGGGTGGTAAAGGGTCAATCATTTATACTAACTTTTCATTTATAGAGCATAAAAAATTAAGAATAAGCTGCCTGCAAATATTACTATTGATGCTAACAGTTTATCACATTAAATGCTAATTTGGAAAGTTTAAATTACACAATATTTTTTTCCCAGTACACTTGTTTTAAGAACTTATTTATTATACTTTTTAAAAGCATGCTTTGAGTTTGTTTTTTCCATCAATGTTATTGCATTAGCTCTATGTGGTGCAGCTTATTCAGATCTTGTTCACTATTTATCTTTCCAATTTAAGACGCTTTTAAATTTTGGAGAATACCCAAAGCCTACAAGGTTAGTAATGCAAACAGTGAAAAAGACCAAATTATTTTTGCTGTAAACAATGCTAGAGTCAACATACAAGTATGGCAATGCTTTACATTAAAAAAATAAATGATATTACCATAATCAAGGAAATTCATATTTTAAGATTTTAAGTTATTTATGATAAAAAAATAAGCCTACAGTAATTTATAAATTTTACAACCTTGAGTAAACACTCCCTCCAAACAAAATATATGTGACAAAGCTTTGCAGATCTCCATAGAATCTATTTGTAATTCCAAATATGGACGAAATGCTTGAAGTAAGAACTTCTCACTTGTAGAATTCGTAACTTTATCCATTTCACCTACTTAGAACTAATAAACAAATACCCATGATATTAACATATTTTACTGAAACAAATTAAAAATTTAACTTTAGTATCAATATATTAGTACAAAATATATACTGGTACTATACAATCAACATTTCTTTGTCTTATGACACCAATAATCAGGGCCGATTTTAAGCCCATTTATCAAATTAAGCCCCACACCTGAAGAAATCCATGCCAGTTGGGTCCTTTACTGTATTATATAAAATACAAAATACTAGTGAAAACAAGAAATGAAGAATAAAATAATCTTCCTCATAACACGCACATTAATTTATTATGCATAACAAATTAACAATCAATTATATTGTATTGTCACTTTCATCACCAACTAAAATTTTGTTTCTGTCATTATCAACTAAATGGTAGAATTTGTCTTTGAATGCTTAATTGCATTTTATGATCAAAAATATCTTTTCTAATTCTGAATGTTTGATAATAATTGAGAAAAAACATACTTTGTTTAATTTAAACACAACTTTCTATGCTGTATGTGCTGTGAGTATCATTGTTCTTTGGATGAAATGTGCTTTGTTACATATATAATTAAGGATATTAATGTGCTGTAGTAGCATATTATAATAATACATTAGTAACATGTAAAGAAATAAAGAAACAGCAAGAGACAAGAGAGGGCTAATGAGCCAAATAAATGATATAGGAGTGTAAACTGTGAATATTATGAGTCTCTAAGTTATAAAATAGGTTAATTAATGGTCTGCGAGTAATCAGCGAATTCAGAATATAGGCTACCAAATATTTGTCATTTTTCATAGTGATTTATTGCCTATATACTTTGTGCCTTATAATGAATGTGATAGTGGTAAAGCATGTTAATGACTGATATTATAGAAGTGATTAAAGCAAAGTATGAAATAAGTCATGGAGATGTAAATAAACTTCTAAATTAGCCTACTATGATGCTATTGATACTTGCTTTCTTTTTTTCTTCTAAAATTTTTTATACTGTTTTGCTTTATTTCAGATTGTCAATTTAAAACTTTTTTATAAAAAGAAATTTAGAAAAGCCTTAAATCATGGCAAGCACAAGCACAGATAAAGAGCATAAATATTTAATTGGCAATAAGAAATGAGCATTGGCCAAGGCAAAGATAGGTAAAAGCAGAAGCTGAATTTTTGGCAAACCAGCTAAAAGACTAAATTTTTACTTTCTTTGATATTTTGGTATGATGTACTTTTTAAAGTTAACTATATAAGCAAGGAATTACAAGGTAAAACAAAGGACATTGATGCAGGTATGGAGTCATTTGAGAAACTCTTGTAATAGCTAAGAATTTATAGAGAGAAAGGTTTCAATGGTGTTTTAATACGTGGAATTAATTGGCTGAGGCTGTTGAATTACTGGAGGAGTTTAGAAAACTTCAAGAGAAAAAAATATGTAGAAGAAAATGTTTTTATATGAGACAAAATGACAACTTTTCAATTATCCAAAATAAGCATACAAAGTTCAGTGCTTCTACTTAGTGCTATATCAAGCTATTCAGTTATTCAAAATTAAGAGGTGTGTCATAAAAGTTCTAGGACTCTGCTTTCTGTGAAAGCTTAGTTGAGCTACATGACTAAGTTAAGTGGCAGATGATTTAGTAACTTCTTCAAAGTATTTAACTGCAATTTCAACTTACTGTAACATTTATTTAACATTTCAGGTGTGAAAGAAGATAGTTTACATATTTACTGTCGTTTTATATTTTTTTATTTTTGCTTGATAATTTAGTAATGACAACAGAACAATGAACCAGCTGCAAATTTTTAGTCTGTTTGGGAAAATCTCTTGCTAATCTGACTTGCGGAATAAAGCTATTACTGGTGATAAAACATGGGTTTTTGAGTATGATCCAGTGACCAAACCTCAGAGTTCATTGCAAGAGTCCTCAATCACTATGGATCAAAAACAACAAGGCACTCAAAGTCCAAAATCAAGTTCATTTTAATAGCATTTTTTGAAATCAGAGACACGGTCCATTATAAATCTTTGCTGCAGGGTCAGACTGTCTATCAGCTTGTTTATAAAAAGATCCTGCAATGTTTGCTTTGCTCATGAATCTGAAACATGAAAATCAACGAATCTGAAACTAATTAAAATGTACTTGAGGTCTGCAATATCACAAGAGAGACTTAACAATTTGGCATACTCTCTATAAAAAACAAAATTGCTAAATGCATTAACTTTGAAAATATTTTGCAAAATATTACAAATAAAAAACCTAAAAGCATCTTTTTCTAAAAGAGCATGTCTCTAATTACATTTTTTTATATTTTAAGAAAACAATAAATCTTTTCACATTGCTTTTCAAAATTTTATTATGCTAACTATTTGATGCTTATCAGTTGCTTGTTGGCTTTTCTGTGTGTTTGTGTGTGTATGCCCTGCTATCAGTTTCCTAATCAGGCTTTACAATTCCTAGCATCAGCCCTGCCAATAATAATTAATAAAAAGTTACGGATATATTTGAAAACATTTATTATTCAAATATAAAACACAAAACAAACAGCAGAATTAAACTGAACTCTTGATTGTGCATTATGTAATTAAAATCATTCCAATCTTTAAAAACAAAATAAGTTTGCCTAGGTGGCTAACTGCAAAATCTTAAACAAATGTGTTTAGTTAACAACTTCAGAATTAAAACCAATAGACATTTTTTACATTGATTGCAAAATGAGCCTATTTATACAGGGGGTAGAAAAAATAATTGGAACACTAACTTGGATTTATTTAATATGGAGTTGGACATCCTTTAGCCTAACATACAGCTGCAGTACATATAGGAATAAAATCATACAGCTTCTTAACTTTGTCCAAAGAAATTTTTAGCTATTCTTTGATAAAAACCTTTTTCAGTTCTCTAAGACTAGATGATGGAGGATAATGATTCTTCACTTGTCTCTCTTGAACACACTACAAATATTCAATATTATATTGATACCTAGAGATCAGGGAGACCACTACATGTGTTCTAGCTCACTTTCATGCTGTTCATACCAATTCTGAACCACATGAGCAGTGTGTATTGGGGCATTACCATCAGAGAATAAAGTCTGGGCCATCAGATGAACATGATCTCCCAAAATGTTCAAGTAATGATTACTGTTGATCCAACCATGCAGGAAAACTATTGGGCTGAGAAATTTTCATGATATACTGGCCCAAATCATCAATGATTCACCTCCATGTTTCACTGTTGGAAAAAAGCAGTCAGGGTTGTATGCTTCCCTGGACTGCCTTCACACATAAACTTGCCCTGAAGTTGGAAACAGTGAAAAACTGGATTCATCTAAAAATATTAATTGCTTCCATTGGTCTACAGTTCAGTCTTTGTAGCCTCCACCACCACTTCAACCTCTTCTAGATGTTTCTAATGGACAAAAAAGTTTACTAATAGTAGCTCTCCCATGATTTTTGGTTTCAATAAGCTCACAACAAACACTTTTTTTAGAAATTCGGTTATTTGGGTGATGGTTCAGCTCAGCTTTCACTTTGACAATAGTTGTCCAATGATTTTTTGCCACAACGCATGTGATTGCATGCCAGTCCCTGTCAGTAAGTTTTTCAAGTCCGTCCTGAATTTTTACAGTTGCTTAAAGTTTTTCAAGTCTTTTCAGAAAGTAACTGTAAGCAGCAGTTTTTTTCAGTGAAACTAATCCAGGATTCACCCGTTCAACACCAGCATGGAAAAACAAAGGGAAAAAATATTTTCAAAAAGCTATAGCAACCAAAAGGGATCTGGGTTAGTTTCATAAACAAAAATCACTTACAGTGGTTTCTTGAAGAGACTCTGTTTTTCCCTGTTTGCTAAATTCTGTCATAGTTCTTGATATAATTGTAGCTCTTGAACAAACAAACAGTTTGGCAACCTTACTGATTAAGGTTCCTGCCATGCAAGCTCCAACAATTTGCCTTTTTTCAAACTTGGAGAGGTCATGCATTTTGCTTAAATTTTCACTCAATTTTATAATTGAAAAAATGACAGCAAATTAATTAAATAAATTTATCTACAACATATATAACCTGCAATTAAGAAGTTATATTTAATATCCTTTATATAATACATTGTGGTAATCAAAGTTAAATTTAAACCTGTTCCAATTATTTTGCCTACCCCCTGTACATATTACTTACTGAAATTTACTCACTCGTAAAATTGTAAAAGTCTAAATATTATTAAATGTATTTATTTAACCCTTTCAAGGGAATTATGTTCTTAAAATTTTGGACCTGCCACAAGAGACTAAGGGATTAATGCAATTCTTATAATGCTAAAATAAAACTAACCCGAGATATTTTGAGCTAAAAATAAATTACACAAACTAGCTCCACTTTACTAACACTAAAATAAAACTAGAAAAAAGGTTCGTACCTTTGGAAAACCAATCGAGTTTTTTACTACGCTGTCTAAACAATATATGAACATAATTTTAAAAAATTGAATTTGCTTTAAAAAAGCAATAACAGAAATAGTGAGCAATTTCTTGCTTTAGGGAATTTTTTCTTGTTTCCTGACAGAAAGCAAAAATTTTAAACCTCGGAGACTTGTTTTGTTTTAATTTATTTTTATATTTATCGGGGCTTCGAACCGTTTAAAATAACGTTCCGGTTCAGGTTATCATTACATTATCCGAAAAATCAAATTCCTTTCGAGTTTTTTTCAAATCAAATTGTTTTCAAATTTTTTTGTTGGTGAACAGATTGAGATGGCGACGATGTCCCAATTTTCCTTTAATTTGTAAAGCAATGTTTGTAGCCAAATAATATCTCATGGGTGTCAACTGATATTTTTATTAAAAAATTGTGGCAAACAATTGCATAACTAAAATTTTTTAAGCAAATTAGAGAAAATGAGTCTATTCAGCTGAAAGAACTCAAAGAAGCTGTACAACAATTTATTCCTAAAAGAGATATAAACATAGCAAAAACTGCCTTTGTAACTGAAACTGATGTTGCTGTCAACTGTCAAGGTGCCAACAGCATCATAAGCAATAATAAGCAGAGTTACTCCAAGGCAGTAACTAATAATTTACAAAACAGTTTCCAGTAGAAAAAATCTAACAAATCTTCAGAATTGAATGTAGATTTGGAAAAAAATAAACAAGAAAATGATTGGAAGACTGTTAAGAAAAGACTTAAGAAGTCACATATTGGAAAAATAAAAATGACTGATATTAAATCTGTGAAACCAGTTTTAATACCAGCTATTGTTTTTATCTCCAGGCTAGATCCTAGCACAAAAGAAAAAGACATTGAAAAGTTTGCTAAAGACCAATTTAATGGATTGTCAAAAGTAATATGTGAAAAACTGATTACAAAATATGACACATATAACTCACTTAAAGTCTATCTTTATGGAGTTACTTTTAAAGATTCATTGAATATTGACAATTGGCCTAAAGGAATTTTAGTCAAGCGATTTTATTCTGTTGAGAATCGTAAGCCCACTGAATAAAATGGAAGAAAATAATCAGTTAAAAATTGTCTCTTTTAACTGCAGAAGATTTTCTAATTCTTTGCCAGAAATTCATGATCTAACCTGTCAATATGATGTTATCTGCTTACAAGAAACTTGGTTGGCTAAACAACTAATGTATCAATTGTCAAATGTTAATGATAGTTTTTATGCTGTTGGTAGCCTACCTTTTTTTTTGACTATCAAGATGGATTATTAAAAGGCCGTCTACATGGCGGTACTGCTATACTTTATAAAAAGTGGTTAAAAACCAGGGTGTCGAACCGGACCCGAACCGGATCCATAAACCCGTATTAACCGTTATTATTTTTTGAACCCGAACCGGAACTGAGCCCGAAAAAATAAAATTTGCTGAACCTGAACTGGAACTGAACCCCTAAAAATAAAATTTGCTGAACCTGAACCGGAGCTGCACCCGTAGAAAAAAAAATTGCTGAACCCGAACCTGAACCGGAACTTTATTTTAAATGGATCCGGTTCGACCGTTTCATGCTCAAATTTTAATTTTAAAGTTATTTGTAGAAGAATCAGAATCACATTTTGTTTTTGAAGTTGCCGCAATTTTTTTGGTCACGATACTTGTTGTGTGGCAATACAGAAACGTTATAAACGACTTTTTCAGGCGAGAAGTTAAAGCAAAAACATGTCACTTGCTAGATAAAGAAAGCGAGATTTTAAATATATGCTAAAGCAGTTGTTCTTAAGCTTTTTACAGTGCCATACTTTTAAAAAAATACATATTACTATAGAGACGTAGCAAACATAGTGAAACTATCGTAGGTGAAGCAAAATTATTTGACGCCTGGTCCGAACGATTAACTTTGTAAACTTCATTTTCCGTTGCCTAATAGCTCGTAAAACATTGAGTCATTTGGCGCTTGTGACGTAACAGATGTTACAAGCTGGCCACGTTTGGTTCTAGGTTCGTGGCATTCTTTATTGTGGCAGTCTTTTCAATGCGTTTCCTTCGAATAAGCAACTTAGAAATTTATAGTTCAGTTTTTAACTAAAGAAAAATATTGGAACTGTTGGTTTATCTATTTGAATAAATTGAATTGTAAAAGTAATAGAAATAATTAAAGAAATTGAAGTGAATTATATTGGAAATTAAATTAAATAGTTAGACTGGACTATTTGGCTGTTTCTTTTCACAGTACAGCTATTCCCAAACAGTTTAGTTTCTGTGGCTGTCGCAGACTCCACGTGCGTCAGGAACATAGAAAAAGATAAATTTCTAAGTGAGATAAAATTATATCAAGATAAAATTTCTGAAAACTCCAGTTAAAAACGCAAAGCAATAGCAAGTTCTGAAGAGTGAAGATTCAATCCGCTTTTCTCAAATTCACACTCGCTAGCTGGAAGAAAGAAGCCATCTTACCAGCAGCTGTCAATCAAGCAACTACAATCAAAAAGCAAGCATAACAAACAGTAGGATAATTGTTATTAATTATATTATTAACCTACTTGATTAACTATATAACAAATTTTGCGTTGTATTAACTGGCAAACTGCGTGATATATTTATATTTATTTCACCTTTTCAAGTTATAATTTATTTACCGTCGTGTAAAGTAATTTTCATTCCTTACTTACAAATTAATATGGCTGAAGGGTCTAGCCCAAAGCAGTCGCTTATGTCTCGGGACGTTACCGATGATAGTCAAAAGGAAATGCGAAATCACCATGCTAAAGTACGGGAATTAATGTCCGCTGGCGAATCTTTTATTGCGATACTTAATGAAAGTACGGGTTACGAAAATGTTGCCCTTATTAATGATAAGTACCATGCGCTCGATGCCGAGATACTTGCGTGTCAGGGGCAGGCGTCTGGGGAAGGTAAAAGCGAAAGTCAGGGGATATACAATCGTTTGGGAGCACTGAGACTGAATATCATAGATGTTTATCAGAAATGGCATGCTAGGGTTCAAAACAATAGTGGGCTCACTCCGCTAGACATTGAAACACATTCATCACAAAATCAAATGCTCTCGAACACTAACACAAACATGCCAAACATCGAACCCTCCGACTCTGTTAGCAATGTTGGGAGTGGCAGCTCAAGAAGTTGCACATCATCGCAACTAGCCAGAAAACAAATCTCGCTGCGGCTTAAAAGACAAAAAGCTGAATTCCAGCAAAAACAACGGGAAATTGAATTCGAGCTCAGACAGGCTGAACTAGACGCCGAGGAGCAAATGTTGCACTTATCAAATCCAAACTCCGTTGTAAGTGCTCGTTCACGAAATCAACAAACGGTTTGCAAGCCACTTCCCCATACGCAACCTAGGAAAAGGCTTTGTGACGTTACACCTGAACACACAGAAGAATTTGCTAATGCTCAACCACATGCTCAATTATACAAACCACTAGTGGAAAGTATTGCTAACACAAAGTCTACTCCACTGCGAAACTACAGAGGGTACTCTACACAGCACGACCCTTATTCACAGAATAGGGTTTCAACACTTAAAAATCAAGAATTCCAAGGAAGCCCTCACAGTAGTAATTCTTCACATATTGCCCTGCAAGAATACCATATTCTATTAGAGGAGGCTCGCGAAATCAGATACTCTGGTCGCAACCTTCCCTTCATCTTTTTCCAAAATCAGATAAGAGAACTGATTAAGCGATGTCCCATTTCACACCGTAAAATGGATCTTCTCCGTGCTTCCTGTCAGGAAGGCGTGCGAGAAGCCATTTCGGCTCTGGTGCCACCTGTACCAGGTTGGGATATAGACACACAAATCACGCGAGCCCTGGAAGGACTCAGACTTCGCTATGGATGCTGCAGTTTTCTTGCGGAACCACTTGTGAGGCAAATTCGTTCAGGAGCAAAATTACCCCGTATGGATGCAGGAACCTTAGAGAAACTAATCTCTGACCTTAACGACTGCGAACTGTATGCCAGGGCCCACCAACAAATGCACAGTCTTGACAGTAACTTTATTGTCGATGTGGGTGAACGACTCCCTTACAACTTTAAGAAGCAGTACACATATTTCTTACATGATAACTTTGGCAGCACGGAGCAACCATCATTCGACTCTTTCAAACAATTCCTTAACAGAGAGCTACAGGTTGTTAAAACAACTTTTGCAAAGCGATTTTTGTGCTCTTCTGACAGAGGAGAGAAGAATCGATCTACGCAACGGGCTAAAGTACATCACACAAATGTCCAAACAAAAACGGGAAATTCGGCGACAACAACGTCTATAATAACAAGATCAGCACCTGCAGCAAGTGCACCAAGTGAAGCATCTAAATGGCAACAATCTCCTAGGTGTTTCATGTGCTCCACTGAAACATCAGAGAAACGGCACTTCTTATACAATTGCGATAACTATCAACGTTTGACCCCAGAAGAAAAACGAAACGCTATTATTCAGGCTCATCGTTGCCTTAATTGCTTGCAGTCTCACTCTGTAGAAGATTGTAAGTTTCCTTGCAAATGTAAGCACTGCAAACAACGCATGGCAGTGCCTAAGCATACTACTTCACTACACGAAATATATAATACGTCCTTTCCCACATATCCCAGCGAAAATGTCAGCTCTACTGAAAGGGTGGCTGTTGGGGCCGCCTCACTCCCATCTTATAATCAAAAGGCTAGTACCTCAGTAGTGAGGAAGATAGAGGCACAACAAACAGGTATTTTGATACGTATATCTGCTGTACAAATAAGCAACCCATGCACAGGAAAAAATACCTTGGTTTATGCGCAGCATGATCCTGGGTCACAAGTGACACTAATATCTAAAACACTATTGGAAGAACTCGATCTTGTGCCTGTAGGAAAATCACAAATTACCCTACATACAATTTCATCCAGTGAAACAAGCGAGCTGGAGAATGTAGTGTTCAACCTCAAATCACTACACAATAACAAACACTTTCTTGGGCTGCAGGCATTGGTAGTCTCACCATGGTCTGATGAGGGCTACACTCTGCCTCACTGTCAGGATTTGTTGGAGTACCCACAATTTGATGATGTCGTTCCATACATGATTCCTGAGCGTTCGGGTGTTGATGTTCTGATAGGTCTTGACAACTCTGCCTTAATGAGGGTTTTACAAGAGCGAACTGGTAATGAAGGCGAACCTCATGCTATTGAAAGCCCACTCGGGTGGATAGCATCTGGAGGAAAATTCCAGAAAGGAATGAATTGCCAAACTCACAAAATTTCTGTAAGTGACAATATCAGAATTAAAGAATTAGAACAACTTGTTCGTGAATTCACAAAAGAGGACGAGGTCATACAGCCCTCGGTAAACGACAAAAAAGCTCAACAACTAGTCGAAGATAACATTAGAGTCATTGATAGTCGATATCAGATACCTGTTCCTCTAAAGGAAGACATCCATAAACTGCCAAGTAATTACGAATTAGCTAGAAGACGTGCTAATGGACTGCGCAAGCACATGTTACGACAACCTGACCTACAATTATCTCTTGTTAATGCCATTCAAGGACTTAAAGAGAACAAATTCATTATGCTCGCTGAAGAAAACACGGATCAGCAAACAAACTATCTCCCATACTTTATTACAAATCAAGCAAAACCCAGAGTTGTCTATGACGGCTCTGCTAAGTGGTCGGGATGGTCCATCAATGATTTTATTTATTCTGGTCCTGACATGCTTAACATTCTGGCCCATGTTTTAGCAAGATTTCGCATAGGAAAATATGCAATAATGGCAGATATTACCAAGTGTTTCTTTCAAATTCTTTTACCTGAACACCAACAGAATTTATTTAGAATCTTGTGGTACGACAATGATGACATTTTAAATGGAAAGCTTAAACCATATAAATTTACTAGACACGTCTGGGGTGTGGTCAGTTCTCCATACATCGCTTGCCGTAGTATAAGAGAGATAGCCAAGGAAAATCCTACCAATGCCAGTAACCCCACTCTACACGCGATTCAACATTGCATGTACATGGATGATCTTCTAGTTAGCACAGACACCCTAGAAGAAGCCGAAACTATAGCCACTGAGTCTATCAATCTTCTGGCCAGCCGCGGTTTTCAACTTGTGAAATGGACTGCAAACCAAGCGGCCAAGTCCGTCCTTGCTAATGTAGATAAAAATAAACTGGCATCATCCGTCAGAACGATCGACCTGAAAAAAGATGAGGACCCACTTCCACAATTCAAAGCAGTAGGTTGCATTTGGAATGGTGAACAAGATACTCTGAAAGTCGAGTTTGGCTTTCATCTGCTCGACAAATATACTCGACGAGTTATGTTAAGTCAAATCAGCCAACAATATGACCCACTGGGATATACTGCTCCTTTTCTCTTGAAAGGACGCCTCATTCTGCAACAACTCGCTGTGGATCAGTTGAGCTGGGATGAACCCGTCCCTGCAAAGCATGAGAGAGCGTGGAAAGATTGGAGTCAAACACTTCTTAAATTAAAAGAAATCTCTATTCCCAGATGGTACTTTGCAAATGCTCCACAGGTTAAAGTTACCGTTGAAACTCTTTATGAGCTGCATGCGTTTTCGGATGCATCCATGGAAGCGTACGGTAGCGTAATCTACCTTCGTAGAATCATTGATAATCATGCCCATGCGGCGTTTGTTTATGGAAAAAGCCGTGTAATTTTGATACATCAACAAAACTGGCCTATAGCAAGAAAAGAGCTGGTAGCTGCTGTGATGAGTGCAGAACTCATGGCAAGCGCTGCTAAAGCTTTAGGATTACCGCACTACTCTCGACATTTTTGGTGTGATTCTAAAGTAGTTCTTCAATGGGTCACTAACCCTAATCTGAGATTACCAAAGTTTATTTCACGTCGTCTGGAATTAATACGCCGAGTCTCTTCCTCAAATGATTGGCGTTATTGCGAAACCGAAAGTAATCCAGCAGATGTGGCCACGAGACCTCTAGCTAACAAACACTTTGAAACCCGCACAAAACTTTGGATCGAAGGTCCACAATTTCTTCATTTGCCACCTGATAAATTCAACGTAAACAGTATTCCTTTAACTGTACGTGATGCTCGAATTGAATTGAGAACAACTTTTTGCAAAGAACCAAAGGCAACACTCACTCGTGTCATACAGACTTCACCAAACTTGTACACTCTGAAAAAGAGGTTGGGATACCTTGCTGCCTTTGTAGAATTTGTGATTGCAAAAGCAAAGAAACTAGAGTTTCATAAGCCACGCTTAAACGCTATATATCTTGAAAAAGCATTACACTCTACAGTGCTATATGTGCAGCGAGAATGTTTCTGCACAGTTTTCGACAGCTTGCAAGCAGAATCTCCTGACTCTTTGGAAGATGCAATCAAACGGCTAAACGCTAAAACGTTATCAAATTCTGAACGCAGACACCTTAAAGATTTACGCTCAATCCGTTGTCTTCGCCCCGCTGCCTTTCCAGATGGAACACTTCGAATCGAAGGAAGATTGGGAGAAGCTGATCTTCCCACAGACGCAAAACATCCTGTCATTCTCCCATCACGACACCCACTTACTAGGTTAGTGATACTGAATTGTCACCAAGAAATTGCACGTGCAGGGATTCAATACACTCTGATGCTGACTCGCCAAAAATATTGGATTATAAAAGGATTGTCTAGCGTCAGGCATTATTTAAATCAGTGCAACGCTTGCAACTTGCAAAAGGCGAGGCCCGTTCGTCAACTTATGGCGGACCTCCCTGCTTCTAGGTTGGCTGCTCACAATAAGCCCTTTTTTAATACTGGCTGTGATTACTTCGGCCCATTGCCATACAAAGAAGGCCGAAGTGAAAGGAAAGCATGGGGGCTACTTTTCACCTGCTTATCAACCCGTGCGATTCACGTTGAACTAGTCACTTCTCTTGACTTGAGCAATTTCATAATGGCCTTTTCTAGATTTGTAGACCTGCGAGGTTCTGTATCTAGTATGTACTCGGATAATGGAACTACTTTCAAAGCCGCCGCCCACGTGCTGCCCGAACTTCTTGAGGCAGACAAACTTCAGTCGTTTTTTAGGAAAAAGAAAATTTCGTGGGAATTCATTCCACCATATAGTCCCTCTCAAGGTGGCGCTTGGGAGTCCCTTATAAAGGTGTTCAAACGCACACTCATACAAGTCACTAAGTTTCCTAGAACACCTACCTTGGTTGAACTGCAAACATACATCTGCAATGCTACGCGTATAGTTAATGATCGTCCACTGACACCTCTTTCTGACGATCCGCGTGATTACACTGCAATATCACCGTCTTCACTCTTGACACCTTTAAATGATCCACACACACCGCTTGGACAACCACACAATAAGGATCATCTCCGACGCGATTATAGATACAACATATCACTTGCACAACAGTTCTGGGAGCGTTGGATAAGATTTTACCTTCCCCTTCTCCAAAAACGTAAGAAATGGTTAACGGTTGCTGACAATCTCCACGTTGGGCAGATGGTGGTAGTCGGGGGTCCGCGTGACTTCAACAAAAGGGGAAATTATAGGCTTGGACGTATCTCAGAGGTCCTCCCACAAATGCGAAGGGGCAAAGCCTTGGTACGTCGAGCTAAGATTGCAGTATCGTCTTGTGATTGTAATGGTAAACCCGTTGTTACGTATATTGATCGTGACATTTCGAAAATTGCGCCTTTGGAATTGGAGTAATGCTATGTGACATTATTGTGTTCGTTTACGAAATCACTTATACAGTATTGTACATACACGCTTTGACAGTTTTGTTTCATCTTGTTTAATTGCCTTTTCATTTATCGTATACGTATATGCCTAGAACTTAACTGTTGTGAATTCTTTGTGTTACTTACCTTGTTTGTAAATTTGATACATCGTTCTCCCCCTTGTTTAGTTGTTTTACATTATGTATGCGCTGATGCCGACACACATAATGGGGGCCGCCTATGGTCCGAACGATTAACTTTGTAAACTTCATTTTCCGTTGCCTAATAGCTCGTAAAACATTGAGTCATTTGGCGCTTGTGACGTAACAGATGTTACAAGCTGGCCACGTTTGGTTCTAGGTTCGTGGCATTCTTTATTGTGGCAGTCTTTTCAATGCGTTTCCTTCGAATAAGCAACTTAGAAATTTATAGTTCAGTTTTTAACTAAAGAAAAATATTGGAACTGTTGGTTTATCTATTTGAATAAATTGAATTGTAAAAGTAATAGAAATAATTAAAGAAATTGAAGTGAATTATATTGGAAATTAAATTAAATAGTTAGACTGGACTATTTGGCTGTTTCTTTTCACAGTACAGCTATTCCCAAACAGTTTAGTTTCTGTGGCTGTCGCAGACTCCACGTGCGTCAGGAACAACGCCATTAAAAAATCAAAGCTGCACAGTGCAGGCTGTTGGGGAGCCACTCGACTGAAATTTAGTTGCGTGGAGAAGTTTAATCAAAAAGCAGTGTAAACTTATCGAATGATTCGAATTCAGTGTAACTAATAGTTGCCTCAAATGGTTTTCACTAGCATGATGGTATCCCTAACAGTCGAGATTGAGTAAAAAATAATGTTGAGCAAGCAATGCAATAAAGTTAATTAATTTTTGATTTTTCAAAAAAACAAAATTTTTTAAAGAAAATTTGTTGAGATTAGGAAGAGAAGCTATTAACCTTCGCCTTGTAGCGTGAAGTTTAAGTAATATTTTGTAAGCTAACTGCTTTTCTCTTATTTCTCAGCTTCTTATTAGGCTCAAATTTGCATGTTAAAATCTAAAAAGGCCTTCACTTTTGCAGTAAGGTTGATTCGGGATGAGCTGTTCATAGTTTTTAGGCTTATTTAAAAATACTATAGCAGTGAAAATTGGATTACATAAATTTTTCATTTGCATCAATGTTTGCTTCAACTTTACGTCAAAAATTTATCTCTTGAAATTGTTTAGTGAAGATTTGGCTGACTCAAACTTTTTTATTGCCTGAATACATGTATTTCGTCATAAACGTTTTGATAAAGTAACTCGTGCGTAAAAACCTCTTGGGAGTTTTTGTCTGAAATGTGCTTCTAAAATTTTCTACTGAAGAGATAAAGGTTGAGTTGTTTGTCAGTATGGAGATTGCAATTCATAATAGTTACGATTTTTACTTTTTAACTTTGCATTGATTAGATAACGCCAGAATTTATTTTAATTCATTTGTATTTCTTTTAGTCTTTCGTTTATTAAAACTTCTTCAGACACCATAAATAAAACCCAAAAACAGATGATGATTAAGCGCAAAAATTTTTTTACCATTAAAAAATATTCGTCTTCAATAACAAACATTTTTTTGTTTGACTGTCATCGGTTTTTGTTTTTTATTTATAGTATCTAAAGAAGTTTTAATAAACAAAAGTTTATAAAATTGGATGATATTTAACTAGAATTTTTGCATTAATAATAGCTGTTTTTAATTGCAAAACCACCAACCTTTTACTTTATTGATAAAATGTGATGTAGGGGATGCAATAATTTTTTCGTTGTGAAAGCTTTTTCTTTAATATTGCCACGATACTGCGCCACAGTTGAACGCCGGTTATCCGAACGCTAAGGTGGTTACAACGCCATAGCATGGTGTGAACGACAGAGTGTCATTCAACGCAGCTTCTGCTTCTAAAAAGGATGAAAAACTTGGCAGCGACGAAAAGAGTGGTAAACTTAAAACCAAACTAAATAAGTGATTGTTCGATTATCCGAAAAAAACAGTTATCCGAACCACGCCTGGTTTTAATTAGTTTAGATAATCGGCATTCTACTGTATATTTAAATCAGCTCTTACGGAACTTGCGAAACAACCTTACCAATTCAACTTCTAATTTGGGTTTATTTCCGTATAACAAAACAGGTTTACTTTTTGTGGTATAATTTCATAGTAGACATATGCTAAATGTTTAATATAATACTACGCATAATTTTTTTCAGTTTTTTTACTGATATTCTATATTAAATCTGGTAATTTATGTTAATATTAAAAAAGATGTCGCGCACGCAATTGAGTAATATTCGAAAGTTTTTCATTTATAAAATATCGACCGATTCATCTGTGTGTCAAATTGATGACTGTGGCACAGCTGTTCGTGGAAACCACGCATCTAATTTACAAAGACACGTAAAAAGATTTCATCAGGAGTGCTTTAAAAAATACAAAGAAAAATATTTCATTAATCTATCAATAAAATCTAAGAAAATACATAAAAATGCTAATAAATCTTTGTCTGAAAATGCTTTATCTTGTTGTCAAACAACTTGGATAAAAAACTCTTTAAAACAGTTCGAGTAAAAATCGATGCTCATTTATTAAGAACTGCTTGCTTGGAAATGGTCACTGTGAATGGAAAACCGTTTAAAATTGTTGAAGATTCAGGGTTTAGAAAACTTTTAAATCCAATTTCGCAAGCGCTCTCCGACAGTGGAAATAAAATTTGCATCAACGCAGAAAATATTCGCGAAGAAGTTGTCATGCTAGCGAGCAAAATAAAAAAAGAAATTAAAGAAGATATTCGTGAAAAGTTTATTTCACTTAAAATAGACATAGCGACACGAATGGACAGGGCTATTTTAGGTATCAACATTCAGCTCATAAAAAATGGAAAGCTTACTCTGAGGACAATAGCGATGAAAGAACTTACCCATCGCCACACGGCTGAATACATTAAAAACGCCGTGGCAGATGTTTTAGAGCAATATGAAATTTCTGTAAGTCAGATTTATACTGTTACGACTGACAATGGCGCTAACATGCTAAAATCTGTAAAACTACTATCAAATGAGCAACTTAAAGAAAACGCATTTGCTGATGAAGATTCTCCTGGGACAAGCCAAGCTGCTTCATCCAATAGCGATGTTGAAAACGATGTTTACTCTGATGAGGACAGTGAATGCGAGGCGACTGATTCTTCGGCCTTTAATATTGAAATATTGCTTGAAAGTTTAGCAGCGTTTGATTTTGTTGAATCTACTAGCCGCCCAATGCTTCGAGGTCTTCGCTGCGCCGCGCATACCCTACAATTAGCTGTAGACGATGCTTTAAAACAATCTTCTTTAAAAAGCGACATTGCTAAAGCCCGCCATGTGTGTAAAATTTTAAGAAATCCATCTATTATGGTGATTTTGAAAAAATTAAAACGAAAAAAGCCTATTTTGGATTGTGTAACTCGTTGGCATTCTACTTGTGATATGCTCCAGCGACTACTTTCATTAAAAGATTTCTGCCAAGAAATGGCCGTCTCCAATGCTGAACTGCATCTATTGGAGTCACAATGGAATTTGTTTTCCGAAATCGTGACAGCTCTTGAACCAGCCCGAAAAGCCGCCAAGGCTTTACAGCAACAACATCTTACGTTGGGTGACTTTTATGGAATTTGGTTAAGGTGCAAATTAGAAATTTCAAAGGCATCACCAACAGAGTTTTCGCAGTTATTGCTGTCTTCTATAAAAAAACGCGAATTGGCGTTACTGGAAAATGATGTCTTTGTGGCATGCATTTTTCTGGATCCTAGATATAAAGTTTTGTTGAACGAGGAAGAAAAAACATCAGCTATAGCTCATCTTCAAAATACCTGGATTAGCTTGCAAAACTTAAAATCTCAAAGTATAAATTTTACCGATCAAAATCGGCTATCTCCCGATTTACGCAACTCCGGCAACGACGATGATGATTTAGAAGTGATGTTAAAGGCGCATGAATTGGAATCAGCAAAACAAAAGGTATTTATTTTTTTAGCTGTTATTGTATTTACCTAGGCCAAAATTTTGTTTTGTTAAACTAAAGTAAACTCCATAATTTTACGAACTTTGTTCTTCATCTTTTGTTCTTGCTTCAAATTATTTGGCCTGACATTATTGATACACGCAACTAGTAATTTAAATAGTAGCATTTTTATTTTCAAAGAATTATTTTTGATTTCTTTGGCAGGATCAACATAGTGCTACAGTCGTTTTTTGAATAAATTTTCTTAAATTTGGTTTCGCTTAGTTTACTCATACGACCTCTTTATCGTTGTGGCGACTTTGTGACCAATCGCATACTCGTACCAGCTCAAAAAATTGGGGAGGGCAATAAAGTTTTGCCCGAATCCTGATTTTCTAGTAAATTGTCTGAGATTCTCGGACAAAGACCAAATTTCGTCCTAAAATCATGGTGTTCTCTAAAAAAAAGGTCTTCACTTGAAATCAGTCTCATCTTTCTCACTTTTTGTCCCAAAATCAAAATGTTTTCAAAAAAAAAAGCTCTTCAGCAAAATTTGGTAGTATTTTTTCGTTGCCCAAAAATTCTGGTTTTGCCCAAATATTTTCTTGTCACTGCCCGAAAAATAATCTTGGAAAGTTGAGGGGGCAATTGCCCTCTTCCCCCCCGCCAGGTACGGCTATGACCAAGTAGAATGACGGCAGTGTGGTCGAGTGGTTAAAGCGCCGTACTTATGATCAACATGATCTCGGTTTAAAACCTACTCGCGCCATTCTGTTGTGCCTTTGGGAAAAACACTTTACGGCACTTTCCCCTACTTGGTGGTCTTGGCAAGCAGTTCTAAATTACAGTCATGTCTCTATTAAATTACAAGCGGACAGCAATATCTTGGCATCTCCAGAAGCAGGTCGGGAAAATTGCCTATCCTATGTATTAGCGCCTCCGTCGCTTTCCTGCGAGTCAGGAGGATAAATATGGAGATGAAATAAAAAAGAATGGAAGATCTTTTGCTGTATGGTTTTATGCAAAATGACTAAAATTCGGTTTAATGAACATTTGTTGTAGACCTACTGTATTATCTCATTTATGGTTTATAAAATTATGAAAAGAACTAATTTTCCTGAAGCAAGTTTTAAACTTTACAGGTTGCAAAGTGCTCTTTAGACATTAGCAACGACTTAAAGGCTTTTCAACAAGAGCCACGGATAAAGAAAGATCAAAACATTTTGAAGTATTGGAGAAGCCAAAAGAACCAATTTCCAAAGTTGTACATACTTGCTTCCTTATTATTCGGAGTGCCAGCCACACAAGTTAGCGTGGAAAGAGCGTTCTCCAGCTTAAAATTTATTTTGTCTCCACAACGCTCAAGAATGGACTCGAATATGCTCGAAAACGTATTGCTTGTACGAAACAACTACTTATTTAGGTTGGAACAAGACTCCACAGATGAAATATAAACCTTAATTTAATGTTAAATTTTTCGTTCATATTGTCCATTTTTTTTTTAATGTTCAATGGTAAAGAAAATTTATTGTTATACTTTAAATTGTTTACGGAGTAGGAAAAATTGTCAAGTTCGATTAACCTTTGTCAAAGCATTACTTTATTTAACAGATGTGTTTTAACTAAACTTTAAGTAGGTATCGTTAAATTAATGCTACAAAATAATGTTTAAATATTTGTAATGTTATTAAAAATTAATTAAGTTTGGTAAGCATTTTACCTGAAGTAACGTAAATCTTAACATTTAAAAAAAATAAAAGTTCTACCAGAAAGGTTGTTTTGAGTTTGTTTGCTATTTTTTAATGTTAATCTCGTATATTTTAACTAGTTTTAATAATGTTAAATCCACGTTGATTGTTGGTAATTATTTACTAAACAAAAAATGGTTTTCAGCATTTCTTTAGGGGGCAATTAAATTGATTTGATGTATGATATTGTCGGATTTATTAATTTGCAGATTCAATGTTGAAATGTATGGTAAAATAACCAATACTCGAACCTGTATGTAAACAACGTTTATCTAGCGTGCTTTTTCATTTATCAAGTAATTACGTTAAAATTAAATTTTTGTTAACTTTCAGGCCTACCAAAATTGTAGCAACAGGACAAATAACTTTTAATGCATGAACCACGTATTTGCTGGTTCATTACAAAATTTTTGCGTCAGTTATCTTTATGTAGAATGCAACCGAGAAACTATAAGCAAATTACATATATGTATAAGTTACCCCTGCAAACAAAATTTAGTAGCACAATCTGACTTTGAGTTAAAACTAAATAGTTTTGGTCGCCAATAGTTAGACAGCTTGGCAAACAAAACATTATGGAGGAGCCAGAGTATTTTTCTGCCAATATCAAGCTAGTGTTTATCGAAAAAGTCTTTAATCAAATGTTGAGAAACAATTTTGCTGGTTTTACGAATTGAGAAATGATTGTCTCCCGTAAATTTGAATTTGCTTGAATTTAAGACTTTTTTTAAACAATTGGACCCATACCTAATTTTTACCCTTTCGTCGCTATACACTTATTAAAATAAAAAGCAGCAAGTTCTTAGTACCAGTTTGTAAGCAAGCAGTGATCAATATACAAAATTGCAAAGCTTGATTTCAGTTATTTTAAGAAAAAAAAAATCTTATACAACAAACTGATTTAATTTTTAATTTATTTCTAGTTGTAATTATTAAATTAAATGTTACCGTTTGAAGTTGCTACAATTTGTTTGAGCACTTGTGTGCAGTGGTGGATATTGGGTGAGGCGAATGAGGCAGTCGCCTCAGGCCCCTTCGATTTTAGGGGCCCCCCCTCGAAAACAGCATATACAGTTTTGGATTCGCTCAGTGGACGATTTGGAGTGAAGACCTTTTTTTTTTTTTTTAGAGAACACTTTGATTTTGGGAGAAAAATATCCAAGCCCAGATCAGACCTCTTTTTTTTCTCAGACAACATAAATTTTTGAAAATTCTTGCCTCGGGCCCCTAAATTGGAATATCCACCACTGCTTGTGTGCCAATAAAGAAACGTCATAAACGACTTTATCAGCTGAGAAATGAAGAAAAAATATGTTCACTAGATATATGAACGTGCGCCAGGAGAACCAAAAGGGGGACACGCTTTTTTAAATTTCAAATTTTACAAAATAATACATAAATATGCATTAAAACCTTTAAAAAGTTAAGGCTCGTTTCCACTACGAGCGTGGAATAGAGCATTCTTTGTTTGTTTTGATCACCTTTCCGCGCTTAAAATCTAAGTGAAGCAAATAAAGTCAATAAATCAAGTAAAGAGTACAGTGGCGAACAAAAAAAGTAAGATTTTTTTATTTTTTAAGATTTTTTAAAAATATCATTGTTAAAATTGAATTATATTAATATACATCAAGTAATATATCATTAAAAGAGCACAAAAAATTATATTAAATCTAATGTTAATTTATTTTTTTTTAGAAATATAATTCAATTGCAACTAACTTATTTTTAAAAAATTTAATTGTACAAATGCTTGATAGTTCGTACTATTACGTAACAATGGGGTTTGTTGTACAGTTGTGTTTTGCCTTGTCATTTGCCTGTACAGTTGTGTTCAGACTTAGTAAGCTTACTAGTGTTTAGCTTTGAGTCGTGTTATTTATTTATTTCTTTTATTTGCAGACGAACGATTTCGTCATTTTCGTTTTGTTATTAAATTTTATATCACTTCGAAAATGAGTCACGTTCTTTTATGACGAAATCGTTAAGGCTAGTTAATTTTTGTTAAAATGGTTGTTATAGATTGTGCGTACCCGGGTTGCGCTTTTCAATCCGAAGACGCACCAGAAGCTGTAGCTTGCGCTATTTTACAGAGCCACGCATTTAGTCATGCTACTCCTGGGCCTAATTCCATTCGCGCTCCCTCAGAGGGACCAAAACTAACAAGACCCAGCATTGACGTAGGCGTGTCTTTAGAAGCGTGGAACGTATTCACTCGCCGCTGGCAAATGTTTAGGCAAGGATCAGGCATCAACGAAGCTTCAGCCACCGCGCAACTCTTTCAGTGTGCCAGTCAGAGCTTAGGAGATAGTTTGTTAAAATCAGATGCAGAGGTTGTCTCTAAGCCTTTGCAGGAGTTACTATCCGCCATGCGTCGACTTGCAGTTATCCCAGTAGCTACTGGCGTCTTGCGATCCGATCTCATGCAGATGCGCCAACTGAGAGACGAACCTTTTCGCGCATTTGCAGCGAGAGTGCGCGGCAAAGCAGACACATGTGCATTCACAATTGATTGTACTTGTGGTTTAAAAATCAATTATACGGACCACATGATTCGGGATACTTTGCTGAATGGCATTGCTGACGATGAGATTCGCCGGGAAATTCTTGGCGGCGCGGATATACTCACACGCGCCGTCAACGAGATCGTTGCCCTTGTTGAAAGCAAAGAAATGGCTCGCAACGCCGTCCCCCCGACCGAGGTCACATCTGTGTCAGCCGTTCGCCGCCTACATGACGCAGACCACAGAGCATGTCGTAATACAACCCCATGCAGGGAATCCCACAATTTACCTGATCGGTCAAAACAGTCGCGTTGTCCTCTCTGCCAGCAACTTTTTCAGCTCTACAAAAAAGGACCTCGTGGTTGGAATACCAAACCTTATACCTTGTGTATTGAATGCTACCGGTCACAGAAACGCCGAAGACGCCAACTCACTCATAAAGTGGGTCCTTCACCACCGGAACCAGGTCTACAAACTCTTGAAGTCACGTCGCCTGCTGACCCTCAGTTGAGTTCGATAAGAACAAATCACAGGCCAGTCTCGAGGCACAGGCCAAACAAGTGCAACACGCCTCTGTCTGCAGTACATAGAAATGCCACCATGCAAGGCCCCCATTATATATTCAAAGATGGACAGTGGGCAACAGCACGTATGAGAGAGCACCCCAAGGTCCACGTAACGATTTCAGTCGATCGCGCTCAGGCTCATGGCGAATCTACATCAGTCCGTGCTACTAATGTTACCGCCATCGCTGACACCGGCGCCCAGGTGAATGTATGGTCTCTGGACGAATTTGTAAAGTATGGCTTCCCATATGACATCCTGACCCCTGCATCCAACCTGGTGGCCGCCAATCATTCCTCCATATCAATTGTGGGAGCGTTCTTCGCCATCATTGAAGGACTGTCGTGTCACGGTTATGTTGTGCAATGCCGGGCCATGGTCTACATTAGCGCCGACATTCAGACCCTCCTTTTATCGCACGGAACACTGTCGACCCTGGGGGTCCTATCACCCAGTTTTCCATCATTGGGAGAACATGCTTATGCTGAGACGCAGGAATGCGCTGGTGAACCTGCTGCCATCACTAATGCGCACCTCACGCGCACTGTTACTGGTGGCTGCGCCTCACCGGGCGATCAAAATCATTCTTGCACCTGCCCTCAACGTACTGCATCGCGACACCCAGCCACATCAGAATTTTTTGCTACCATTTCGGGTGCCGAGCGTGATTCTATAGACTCTCTCGAAGAAGCCCTTCTTGCTTCGGTGCGGCAAAATGCGCGTGATCAGTTGACTTTAAACTGGGATGAAATTGCCCGGCACACTGCCAGTGACGCTGCACTCAATGACCTACTGTCTGCCATACAATCAAACTTCGATGTAAACTTACCGCCGGAAGGAGGTATTCGTCAATACCTCCCATATCGCGATGGGTTTTATATATCTGACGGCGTTATTTTATACAATGATCGTGTTGTGATTCCGCCGCAACTCCGCTATCAAGTATTACGCACATTGCACGCCGCCCATCAAGGGGTGTCGGCCATGGAACGGCGTGCGCGAGCAACCGTTTTCTGGCCGGGGATGACTCAAGATATTCACAATATTCGCGATTCTTGTGCTCATTGCAACCGAAATGCGCCGTCGCAAGCCGCAACCCCCCCGTTGCCCTCCCACCCACCTACCACGCCCTTCGAAAAAATTTTTGCGGATTATTTTGATTACGCAGGACGGCACTTCTTGATCGTTGGAGACAGATTGTCCGGTTGGTCAGATGTGTTTGGTACACCAGCTGGGACCACCGTCACTGGCGCAAATGCACTTGTTCGCCTCCTTCGATCATACTTTGCCACTTTTGGAGTGCCTGAAGAAATTTCCTCAGATGGTGGCCCAGAGTTTACTGCCTTTGTCACACAGGATTTTATGCGCAAGTGGGACATTAAACACCGTGTTTCTTCCGCCTACTTCCCCCAATCTAACGGCCGCGCGGAGGTTGCAGTCAAAGCCGCTAAAAGACTTCTCATGTCCAATATTAGCCCTAATGGGGATTTGAACAATGATTCGTTTCTGCGCGCCCTGTTGCAACTGCGTAATACCCCGGATCCTGACTGCGATTTATCCCCAGCTGAAATCGTCTTTGGTCACCCTTTGCGAGACGCTTTTTCGTTCGTTAATCGGCTTGCTACTTTTTCTAATCGCTTTATTCGTCGTACTTGGCGCGAAGCATGGCGAGCTAAAGAAGATGCCCTTCGAGTTCGAGCCAAACGGACCAATGAAGCATTGAGCGCGCGTACACGCTCATTGCGCCCGCTGCGGTGTGGTAATTGCGTGTTCATCCAAAATCAAGGAGACACACACCCACGTAAATGGGACAAAGTCGGCACCGTGGTCGAAGCATTGGACTTCGACCAATATAATGTTAAAGTGGGAGGATCCGGTCGTATAACCAGGCGCAATCGACGATTCCTTCGTATAATACCTGATGTTGCCGAGTCCCAGCAAACTTCTTCACCACCAACAGTGCCCCCCCAACATGAAACGCACGTTCAATACTCACCCTCCACGTCCACCCACGTTGCTGATGCAACTTCATCTGAGGCCATAGATCATGGGCAACCACAAGACGTCCATGATGTCGTACCTACAACCACACACTCCACATTTGTGACGGACACTAATTCGCAGGAGACTGACCCTGGCACCCACGAAAACAACAAATCAATGATCCCTAGACGGTCCTCTCGCCTACGACGACCTGCTGTCGAATTGGATCCGACCTCTGGTCATTGGGTGATCAAGGGATCAACTACATAACTATACCTGGCCGGAATAGTACGAACTTGGGGGGGATGTACAAATGCTTGATAGTTCGTACTATTACGTAACAATGGGGTTTGTTGTACAGTTGTGTTTTGCCTTGTCATTTGCCTGTACAGTTGTGTTCAGACTTAGTAAGCTTAGTAGTGTTTAGCTTTGAGTCGTGTTATTTATTTATTTCTTTTATTTGCAGACGAACGATTTCGTCATTTTCGTTTTGTTATTAAATTTTATATCACTTCGAAAATAAGTCACGTTCTTTTATTAATAAAATAAAATATCTTACTTTTTTGCTCGCCACTGTACTCCATTCCACGCTCATAGTGGGAAAAGAGCCTTTATGCGTCAATTTTTTATTATTATAAACTTGAATGACTAAATGTTAAACAAAATATTTTTTGTTTTATTAATTTTTTTTACTTCTTTCCGCGCTTAAAGGCAAAACGAAGCAAAAAAATCATTAAAAGAGACAAAGAATACTCCAATCTACGCTCGTAGTAGAAATGAACCTTAATGACGTTTCATAACTAGTAAACCTTCTGCGTGAGGGCCGCCACTAAAAAATTATCAAAAAATTCTTAGTCAGGTGTATCAGCGGGTAGTCGAAGAAAGATCTATATAAACTCATTTAAACGCAATCTATAAGAAAGTTTTGAGATCGCAAAAGAACAAAAAACTTCCGTTTCCGCTTTTGGCGCTCGCAAGATCATTACTATAAATTTATTGGTAAGACTTGGTTTTTACAACCAAGACCCATGCCGGTGAATTAGTTTAATTTAATTTTTTTAAAACTTGTACCAGAATTTTTTAAAAAACCCTTTTTAAGAATATTTTTTGTGTTTCCGACTGTTTGCCATCACTCCTCCAGGAAGCGCGTCTGCGGACGCCCATGATAACATCAGGTAAGAAATTGTGTTTACAGTCTAACGCTTGTAAGAAATAGATAAAAAATATATATTCCGAACCCGAACCGGAGCTGAACCGGAACTGAACCCCTAAAAAAAGAAATTGTTGAACCTGAACCGGAACTAAACCCGAAAAAAAATTTTTTGCTGAACCCGAACCGGAACTGAACCCGAAAAAAAATTTTTTGCTGAACCTGAACCGGATCTAAACCTTTAAAAATAAAATTTGCCGAACCTGAACCTGAACCGGAACGTTATTTTAAACGGTTCGATTCCCTGTTAAAAACTACTCCTCTAAAAAGTAAGGATGATACTATTTGTGGGTTATCTATAGATTGTAATAATAAGACTATGTGTCTCATGTTTACCATATTATTGCTCTGCTAATGTAGATGGCTATTTACAATACTTGAGTGACTTAAGATCATTTTGCAATGAAGTGAGCTGCCCAAATATATGTGTAATGGGTGATTTTAATGCCAGTGACTCAAATGGCTTTTGTACTTATTTAAACAGATTTTGTAAAGAAAATGGATTTATTTTATCTGATAAACAATGGCTACCAAGTTCAACATTTACCTATATAAGTGAAGCTCATGGAAGTGTTAGTTGGCTAGATCACTGTCTTACCTCAACAAATGTAAATAAATCAATATGTAAGATATCTATACTGTATAATTTTGTTTCCTCAGATCACAAACCAATGGCTGTATATTTAAAAATTAATTCTTTACCTACATATAATAAAGTAAGCTCCAATGAAGTACCTTATTCTGTAAAATGGAACAAGTTAAAAATTGGTCAAAAAAAAGCCTATGAACAGTGGTGTAAACATTTTTTAAACAAAATTGAAGTGCCTTTTGATGTTATACATTGCAACAATCCATTGTGTGACAAGTTAAACGACCATAAGTTTATTGACAAATTCTATGCTGACATAGTTTCTGCTATTCTATCAGCATCTGAAATTTGTTTTAAAAAATCCAAATGTAGTAGACCTCATAAAAGTCAAATTTCTGGGTGGAATGAAGATGTGAAACACTTACATGATTATGCAAGAACTGCATTTCAAGAATGGATGGCTGATGGTAGATGCATAGATAGTCAAAGTTATAGTAATATGAAAGAAAAGCGTAGGATTTTCAAAAAAGCTCTGAAAGAATGCAAAAAGAGAAATGAGCAATGTAAAGCTGATTACCTTGCCACAGCTTTACAGAATGACAGATCAAAAAAGCAATTTTGTTCAAAAGTTAAATCAGTTGGTAAAAAGAAACTTCTTCCTACTGAAATAGAGGGTAATTCCACTCCCATATCCATAACTGAAATGTGGAGAAGTCAATATAGCCAGCTACTAAATTCTTCACAATCACAATGCCATAAAACAGCTGTTCTTGATCATCTTTGTGATGGTGCACAATACAAAAACATAAACAAATTTTACTGTAGCATAAAGCTAGTGCGCTCACTTTTTGTAAAATTACCGCTAAACAAAGCTGTTGGTGTTGATAAATTGTCAGCTGAACATCTTCGTTTTTGTGACCCAATCATAAATGTTTATTTGAGTTTATATTATAATATGTGTTTAAAGCATGGATACATTCCCTTTAATTGTCTTGATACTGTTATAATTCCAACTCTTAAGAATATTAATGGAAATATTAATGATGCTAACAACTTTCGTCCTATTGCTATAGCTACCATCTTATCTAAATTGTTGGAACATATTATACTTGATATCTGCTCTAAGGTTTTTAAAACATGTGATAATCAATTTGTGGTTTTAAAGCTACAGTTTCAAGTAATATGTGTGTATTCACTTTAAAGCAATTAATATCATCGTATCATAAACAAAGTAGCTAGTGTATTGTGCTTTTTTAGATGCTTCAAAGGCTTTTGATCGGGTTAACCATTATATGTTATTTAAAAAACTTGTAGAGAGAAATATGCCTACTTGTTTCATTAAAATTTTATACTATTGGTATAGTAAACAAAATATGAAAGTAAAATGGGGTAACTGTTTATCTAGTCCTTTTTCTGTATCAAATGGTGTTAGACAGGGTGGTGTGCTCAGTCCATACCTGTTTGCTTTATATATTGATGACTTATCAGTTAAATTAACTTGTGTAAAAGCTGGTTGCTTTCTTGGCAACTCGCGACTTAATCATATTATTTATGCTGATGATTTATGTTGCTTTTCTCCTAGTTTAGATGGTCTACAAGATTTACTTAATGTGTGTAGTAACTACGCCGTTGAACATGATATTACATTTAATTGTAGTAAATCAGTTGGTGTATTATTTTTGCCTAAATATCTTTCGATTTCAAATGTTCCAAAAGTCTTTCTTTGCAACAATGTAGTAAAATTTAAAAATAACGTAAAGTATCTGGGTGTTTTTCTTAATAATAATCTTAAAGATGATGATGATATTTGTCGGCAAGTTCGTTATTTATATGAAAAAGCATATCAACTAAAAGCAACTTTTTCAAAATGTTCCCGTACGATAAAAATATACTATTTAATTATCACTGTACTTCGTTTTATGCTAGTCATTTATGGTCTAAATCTATGCTCTTCATTAAATCACTTACGAGTTGCATACAATGGTTCCTTTCGGTTAATTTATGGGCTCAAGCGCAATGTTAGTGCAAGAGAACTACAAGTAAAAGCAAATATTCCCACTTTCCATGCACTACAGAGAAAACTTATTTATCGATTTATAGCCTTTCTAGTAATGTGCATGTTAACTATACGGTGTATTGCAATTTCTTCTACCAAAGTGACTATTATAAACATTGTCTTCAATTGTTGATGTAATTGAAATATTCTATTTTTCTTTCCGGCTTGTTTTCTTTTTTTGTTGTTGTTGTTGTTGTGAGTGTTTTTTCTCTTTTCTATGGACCTTGTGTCTGACTCAAATAAATAAATAAAAAAAAATAAATAAAAAATAGATTTTAAAAAGTTAAACACTAAATCTATCCAAGCTGTTACGTCGTACGCGTAAATGTTTGACACCGGGCCAACGGATTTCGAAGTTTCGAATTCGAACCTACGCGGTTTTTGTTTTTGTGACGAGTAATCAGCACTGCCTTTTTATGCCTTCTCGCGTGGCTATTTGGCATCAAGTGGTGCCGCGTTGTATTGGGCAATAGTTATTTCCCATTTTGTATCGTACAAAAGTTTTCTTTTCCTTTTGGAACTGGTGAGATACGCTGAGTGATTGAAGAGAGATCGAATTTTTAATAGCAGAATTTCGAATTGATTTTTACTGCTAACAATTATTAGTCCTTTTGGACATTGGCCACTTCTGGTAGTAATTTGGTAGTCTTGTTACTTTTTACTTTGCTCATCGGCCCAACATCGTCGGTAAGTGTCTGGGCAATGTATTAAGGCGATAAATTATCTTATGTGAATTGTTTTATAGAAAACCTCTTTTTGATTAGTGTATCAATATCACTTTGATTGATAAAAATAAAACCATAAAGTTTGGTGCTGGTCGTGAGGCGTGTTTTTGAGGAGCTGAACGTGGATGTTTCTCAGAGTTTGCGATTCCATCACAAAAGCTATTTAGTTGTAAATTGGAAAACTAACTTTGTATAGGCCTAATTCAACAGAGTTGAATAAATGTATAGTAATAGTTTTGCGATCTCTAAAAGTTCAAGCAAAAACTTTTTATAACTTTATTTTTTATATCAAGTTTTTTAGGCTATTTCGCGCTGGTGATAAACACGCAAATATATGAAACTTGCTCGCAAATGTATGATAAATCAGGTGTAGCAATAGCAACAGTGTAAGTAATTTTATTAAGTATTTTTTTCTACTTTATCTGCATGGAATAACGGTAGCCTATAACTTGGGTCTGTTAAAGTCAAGAAAGTTTTTAAATGCTTTATTACGTCATGAAACTTACGTAACCTTATATTTTCGGTTCTTAAGAAGTTTTTTACTAAGATTTATTTTACCGAGTTTTACATACAGAAACTTATTTTTTGCTTGTTTTTGCAATTTTTCTACTACTTGGCAACATGGCAACGGTACCGATTTTTTATTGTAAACATGTATTTAGAGACATACATTATTTTCACTTCAAAAAGTTTGTGGGTCTTATTGAAATTATTTTTGTTGCCCACAACTGGGCCACGGCCTAACAAGTAGTTTGGAAACCACTGCATGACGCTTTGATATAGGCCTAATTGTTCTTTTTTCGTTTTGTGTCGTTTTTTTTTGTTTATAGTCATTGTTGACTGTTTTTTTATCTCTATTTATCCTCCTGACTCGCAGGAAAGCGACGGAGGCGCTAATACATAGGGTGGCAATTACCCCGACCTGCTTTCGGAGATGCCAATATATTGCTGTCCGCTTGTAATTTAATAGAGATATGACTGTAATTTAGAACTGCTTGTTAAGACTACCAAACAGGGGAAGTGCCGTAAAGTGTCTTTCCCAAGACAAAACAGAAAGGCGCGACTGTTACTTTTATTAGGAAGTATCTTGAATAAAAAAAAAACTTCAAAGCTCTTCCATGCTTCCCACCAGGCTCATCCCACTGTGGGAAACTAAGGCCCATACCCTCCCCAAAATTTTTTGTACATTTTCTAAATTTTTTTAGCATTTAACCCTTTCCACTCCTATGTCGCACTGGGTGCGCCATCAACTTTATTCAGTTGCTATAGCTCTTGTGTCGCACACAGCTCGCCACTAATATATTTTTATGCATTATAGACATCTTTCTGATAAGAATAACACCTTAGCTTTGCTTTAGAGACAAAATATGTTTTGCTTTATATAATTGCTTTATATGACAAAATTAATTGAGAGTTGTAGGGCCTTACATGCGGAATTATTGTGGAGTGGAAAGGGTTAAGTATATTTTCAATAATTTATTTTACCTGGCAGCGCCTGCGTAAGCGTAATCGAGAGGACCAGACAAGAAATAGAATCGTATCCAGAAAACTAAATAAAAACCAAAAAAAGGTTATTCAAAAATGAAACAAATGTCACAGCCTGAATGTAAAAAAATAGATGAAGACTTTTTTGTCTTCATTTAGTTTTAAAATCTTAATTTGAGTTTGCGCCGAGTGTGCCCCTAGATCTCGCGTTCTGGGGACGGGCTTGTTCTTGACCTTTAAACCGCTAATCATTTTTGAAATTTTTTATATTTTTCAAAATTATTTTCATATGGGTGCAAGGTAAAAAATGGAACCTCTTTCTCTCCTTGGCTAATTAACCAGCTTTAACAACTATACATAGGCCTAATCAAAAAAATCAAGTTATTCTTGAGCAGGAAAACCTGAAAGTTTTTGGTGAGAAAGGCAACATTTACTATCAAAAAAAGCACCATTATAGTGAAAAAAGCACTGGCAGCAGAATAAATTTTAGTGTATTAGAAAATTTTTACTAAAAACTTAGTTAAGTGGAAAAACAACTTTATTACCCGTAAAATTTGGCAGTTGTGTTTTGTTTACTTGACCAAAAACTAATTTCGATGTTTGGCTCAAAGAGGTTAAACGCTCATAATCTTTTTCTTCTTTCGGCCTTTTCTTTCAATTAGGGGTTGCCACAGCGGTTCCTCTTCAGCATCCTATTTTTAATGTCCTTTTACCTTGCACCAACTTTCCCCATATCTTCCTTCACTACATCTAAAAATCTTCTCTTCGGTCTCCCTCTTTTCCTCTTTCCCGGTAACACCATTTCCGTCACCCTTCTTACTCCTGGTCTCTCCTCATAATATGTCCATACCATTTCAGCCTGCCCTCCCTCATCTTCATTTCTAACCGTTCTACTTTAACTGTGGGCCAACCCCTGGTGTACTCGCTTCTAATCTTTTCCCGTCACTCCCATAGCAAACCTCAACATTTTCATCTCTGCAACTTCCATCTCTTCTACTTGTTTCTTTGTGACCGCCACCGTCTCAAGTCCATACACCATTGCTGGTCTCACCACTGAACTGTACACTTTTCTTTTACTCTAGTTGGTAACCTCCTGTAACAGATTACTCCTGATACTTTTTTCCATCCGTTTCATCCTCCCTGCACTCTACTTTTTACCTCCCTCTCATAATTAACACTTTCTTGCACCATTGATCCCAAATGCTTAAATTCCTTTACTCTTGGCACTTTTGTATCCTCCATCTTCACTGTTTCTTTGTCATTTCCATAATTGCTGTAACTGAAACATGGATTCAGAATAATTCACCTGGCCCATATTGTTATCTTGAAAATTATAATTTTATCTCTAACAGCAGAAAAATTACCAAGGGTGGTGGAGTTGGTTTATATATTAAAAATTGCTATAAATTTAACCTAATTGATGAATTAACAATAATGAATGAAAAAATTTTTGAATCAATTTTTATAAAAATTCAATTACATAATGAAAATTTATTCTGTGGTAACATTTATAGATCTCCTTCTAATGATAGTCGTTTAAATGAAAACTTTTTGAATAATCTTTACAATTGTATCCATAATAGTAATGAATCACTAAACAAATGTTTTATCACTGGAGACTTTAATTATGATTTATCAAATCAAGATAATGAATATGTATGCAATTTTATTGAAATGATGCTTGAAGGTCATTACTTCCCAGTTATTAACAAACCAACTCGCATCACAGATACAAGTGCAACAGTATTAGACCATATCTGGACAAATTTACACCATCAGCACATAAAATCAGGAGTCATTTTAAATCCACTTTCTGACCATTTACCAGTATATATGTGTTTTAATCTTAATAAACAGAATTTGTATAGACCTCAACAAAAAAGATCTTTTACCCCCCAAAATATAACCAAGTTTAATGAAATGTTAGAAAATATTGATATTAATGCAATACTAAATGAAACTAATACTAATTTAGCATTTAAATTATTAATGGACAATTATAAATCTACTTTTAACTACTGCTTCCCTTTTATCAAGCAAAATATTGAAAACAAAAATAAGCAGCCATGGTTTGATAATGATCTTTATTTACTAATGCTTAAAAAAAACAAGTGTTTTAAAAAGTTTTTGAAAAATAGGAGTGTTTTAAATAAAGCAAACTTCAATAAAGAAAGAAATACATATAATCGCGCCTTACAAGAAAAAAAACAGAGTTATTTTAGACAAACATTTAAGAAATTAAGTAATAATTTAAAAGAGACCTGGAAAAATATAAACAAGCAATTAGGTAAAGTTAAATCATCTGTATGTTCTTCCATATCCATAAACAATAATTTGGTGAATGACTCTCTCCAGATTACTAATTATTTTAATGACTACTTTGTCAATGTTGCAAATAATTTAGTATCAGATTTACCCCAAACATCTCATAGTTTTCAAACATTCATGCAATCTCCCACATTGAGCACACTTTATCTCTATCCAACTAGTTTAACTGAAATAAAAAAACTAATCAGTGACCTTCAGCCTAAAAAAAGTACTGGCATTGATGAAATTCCCCCAACTATCTTAAAAAGCACACCAGACAATATATTAATAGCTCTAACACATGTGTTTAATCTTTCGTTAGCTTGTGGTGAATTTATCTCTGACTTTAAAACTGCAAAAGTAGCACCAATTCATAAAAAGGGTAGTGTAACTAATGTATGCAATTATCGCCCAATCAGCTTACTTTGCTCCATGTCAAAAATATTGGAAAAGTTAATATACAATCGTGTAGTATTATTCTTAAAAAAACAAAACTTTTTTTATAAATATCAATTTGGCTTTAGAAAAAATCACTCAACTAGTCATGCAACTTCATTATTAATTGAAAATATTGCTGAAGCTTTTGAAAATAAAGAACATGTACTAGGCATATTTCTTGATCTATCTAAAGCATTCGATACCATTGATCATAAAATTTTATTATCCAAATTATGGCATTGTGGAATTCGTGGTGTAGCGCATGATTGGTTTTGTAGCTATCTTAGTAACAGAAAACAATTAGTTGAAATAAATAATATCTGCTCCAATATTAAGTCAATAAAATATGGTGTCCCTCAGGGTTCAATTTTAGGTCCTTTACTATTCTCAATTTATGTAAATGATTTAAATAATTGCTTGACCTTAGGAAAATGCATCATGTACGCAGACGACACTAACATATTTTTAAAAAGTAATTGCTATGAAACCTTATATGAAGCTGCAAACAAGGAGTTAGTGAACATAGATAAGTGGCTTCTAGCAAATCGGCTATTTCTAAACACTGACAAAACACATTATGTGATCTTTCGCACACCAAAAACAAAGCCTCCATCAAAAAAACTGACAATTTCAATCAGAAATAAATTTATTTCTCAGCAACCAAAAACGAAATTTTTGGGAATAATATTTCATGAACATTTAAGTTGGAAATTGCATATGGACTTTGTTCTACGAAAAATCTGCGTAAGTTATGGTACTATCAAAAAAATTTCAAAACACTTTGACAAAAAAACGTTGCTTGTATTGTACAACTCCCTAATAATCAGTCATATAAGATATTGCATTACAACTTGGCATATTAATAATAAAACCACAGCCTCAAAAATTCAACGAATCGCTAATAAATTTATACGAATGACATTTGGATTACATCACAGAGCTAACGTTACTGACATCTTGCGAAACAACAACATAATGACAATTGATCAAATAACCGAATTAGAAATAACTTGTTTTATGTATAAATATATAAAAGGCATGTTACCACCATGTTTTGATCATTTTTTTCAAAATAACCTGGTAAGCGACAATTTCACTAAATGTACAAGAAGCCAGTCCAAATTTTATCCTTCATTTTGTAGATTAAATATAACTAAACAATCTTTAAGATACAGAGGTCCTCTTGCTTGGAATAAAGTCCCATCAAGCATTAAACAGATAAAATCATATAGTAAATTTCGAACAGAATTTCAAAAGCACCTTATAGCAACGTAATTTTTAATGGTAATAGACTTTACAAATTTTAAAACATCTGCTGCTGGTTTTTATTATTACAGGTAACTCCATCTAATTGGACAAAGAAATAGAAATTGAAGGTGATAAAAGCCCGATGCGACTTCAAAGGCAACATCCAGATCATTACGGCCCGTCCAGTTTGATAAAAATTCACATAATTTAATTCTTTTGCACCTATTTTTGTTTGCTATTTGTATGTTTTACGTATATAAATTTTTTGTCCAGCCATATGCTTTTGAAATGGTCCTTTTGACCCGTGGCAGGATTTCTTTTGGTGGGTTTCTTTGCCTGCCTGACCCTTTTTGGTCCAGACCCTTTTGGTCTTTGAGTTTGTTGTTTCTCCCACCCATGATTATACAACATTCTCTGAATATGGCTCGGATGTGTGTATTAATTTTCTTCTTTTCGCTTTCCTTTTCTTATTAACATCACATCGCTTTGTTCAAAGGTACGGCGACCATGCACAACTGACATTGTGCATGTAATAACGTACTTCGTTTAGTCGCTGCTTCCTTATTCACAATCTTTATTTCTACATGCACTTTGATTAATTTCAAGTTGATTGTGAGTAAAAATGAAAATAAATAAATTTCCCCCATTTATGCACAGATATTTGGTCTTTGAGCTACTTACTTTTATTCGTCTCCTTTTCAGTGCATACCTCCAGCATTCTAGTCTCCGCTCCACTTCTTTTCTTGTCTCTTCGCAAATCACAATATCATCAGCAAATAGCATCGTCCACTGTGGTTCTCTCCTTACTTCGTCTGTTATCCTATCCATAATCACTGCAAACAGGAACGGACTTAACGCTGATCCCTGGTGCAGTCCGACCTTGACCTTAAAACTGTTTGTATAGTTCCTACTGCACACCTCACTACTGTTTCGCTTCCCTCGTACATATTCTGTACAAGTTGCACATACTTTTCCGCCATTCCTGATTTTCTCATATGTATTTCTTCCTAAAGTCTTACCACAACTCTCCTCTTGGAACCCTGTCATAAGCTTTCTCTAGGTCCACGAATACACAATGAATCTCTCTTGAGCTTCCCTGTACTTTTCCATCAACATTCTTAAGGCAAACGGGGCATCAATAATTCTCTTTCTTGGCCTAAATCCATATTTGTTTAGCGATCTCTACTTTATCTCTTAGCCTGGCTTCAATTATTCTTTCTCATACCTTCATTGTATGGCTGATCAGCTTTATTCCTCTGTAATTTCCACAGCGCTGTGCGTTCCCTTTGTTTTTATAGATTGGGAAAAACACACTCCTTCTCCATTTTTCTGGAATCCGTTTACCCATTAGTAGTTTGTTGAACAGTATGGTCAAAAATTTTATCGCTATCTCTCCATGCACTTCCAAACTTCTACTGGCAACTCATCTGGCCCAACCGCTTTATCTTTTTTCATCCTTCTCAGTGCATTCTTCACTTCTTCTCTACTGACACAATTTACCTCTTCGTTAACCACTTCTGCTTCCTCTGTCCTAAGCTCTCTGTCATTTTCCTCGTTCATCAGTTTTTTAAAGTACTCCTTCCATCTCTTTAATACTTCCTCCAAACTTACCATCACATTACCGTTTTTATCCTTCAAAACTCTTACGTGCTGTTTATCTTTTCCTGCTCTGTCTCTCTGCCTACCAAATCTGTACAACTCCTTCTCACCTTCTTTTATTTCTAATCTAGTATACAAATCTTCATCATTGCAACTGCCTTCTTTGCCTTATTCTTCTTATCTTTACATATCTTTTTACTCTTTTTATTTCTTTGTCCCATGTTTTCTTCGCCTATTTTTTTCTTTTATGCTCTCCTGTACTTCCCCATTCCACTACCATGTCTCCCCGTCTTTTTTTCTTTTCCCAAACGTCACTTCCAGCACAATTTCAGCTGTTTTTCTTAGCATTTTCGCTGTTTTGTCCCACTCATCAGGTAACCCATTCTTGCCTCCCAAAATCCTGGTCACCTCTCATCTAAACGCTTCTTGACAGCTTGTTTCCTTCAGTTTCCACCATCTTATCTTTGGCTTTACTTTCTCAGCCTTTTTCTCTTTGACCATGAGAGCCATTTTGCATATCACCATACGGTGCTGCTTTGCGACGCACTCATTCACTATTACCTTAAAAACATTTCCATCAGGTCCCTCCTTCTGCACATTACATAATCTACTTGAGTACTTTTTCCGGCACTTTTATACGTCACCCTGTATTCATCCTTCTTCTTGAAATAAGTTAATCCATACTCTTCGCAAATATCTTTCTTATTTCTTGTTCCAGCACCGTACCTCTTCATTATTCCTTATCCCCTATGTTTCCTTCGCCCACATGTCCATTTAGGTCCGCATCTAGAACTATCCTCTCCTGTTTTAATACACTTTCTATCAACCCATCCAGGTCTTCCCAAAAATCATTTTTCTCCTCCATGCTGTTCTTAATCTGTGGGAAAAACGCTCATAATGCAAGTCGATTTTTTATGTACTCTTTTCATTTAACAAGGCTTTTACCTTTATTTCAAGTGAACACCTTTTTTGATCTTCACTAAATTTATAGAAAAAATTTTCTTCAATACGCAAAATTTACGTTTGTTATAACTGCCTTTTTCACAAAATTGCCCTTTTTTCTTATATTTGCCCCTTTGCTAAATTACTGTTACTGTATTTGGTAGAAGCTCTTTTAATACATTCGGTGACCGCTTGTTTACTAAGTAAATCGTTATTTTACCAACTTTGTTGGATCTAATTTTTGGCGAGATTATTTTATTGTAGAGACAGGTTTAACAAAATGCTTCTGTCTTGCGAATTTCAAAGAGCACTACTTGCTTCTCTTTGCCCTAGCGTTTGAGAAATACTGCAAGGCAGAGAGGGCAATTGTTCCTCCTGCACCCCGCTAGTGGCGCCCTTCGTCATGTTGTTTGATATGATACTCCATATTTATTTTGCGAGTATCCCTCTAAAAGACTTGTTATTATTATGTTCAGTTCAGTTCATTTCAGTTTATTATTTGTCAAGTAATACTGGTACATCACTCAAAATTAAAAATGAAATACAAATAAATCTATATGAATGACAAGATATTTTGCAGAGCACTTTTTTAAGAAATAGCTTAGTAATTGAGCAAGCAGCCACTTGACGAGGAGACAGCAAAAGATCATCAGGTCATCTAAGTCAGCTGCCACCCCATAAAAAAGTTAAAAAAAAAGAATTATTACTAGAAACGATTTAAGATTTCACTGAAAGATTATTAGGTGTAGATGAACAAGAATTTGTAGATAAAAAAATAATAATAATAAATAAATAAATAAATTAAAAATGAATATGCAAAACAACAACAAAAAGAAAAATAACAGTAGAAAAAGAAATATACAAGAAAAAACAACAGAGACAACAAATATGTACGGTCAACAACACATAATTAACAACTAACAGTTGGATTTTTTATTTTATTTTTACAAAGCAATAGTCAAGTATAACTGAATCCAAACATGCTTGTATTCCTTTTTTCTTATTCTTTTTGTTTATTTATAAGATTGAAGTAAAGATTTTGTATAAGCTTTTTTAAATGTATGTTTTGGATAGTTCTTAATTGCATTTGGAACATCTTGCCACACTTGCGGCCCTGCAAACATGATTGAAGATTTTCCTAAATTTGTCCCAATCGAGTGAACATAGTAATTGGAGTTCTTCGAGATTCTAGTGTTATATTTATGTATTGTGTCTAAATTTGAGAGTTGATAATTTGTGTTGTTAATTTGCCATATATTGTTTTTAAGGTTATGAATTGTGATGCCCAACTGTAATTTGTATATTTCACATAGTTTTAGAATTTTTAGTTGTGTAAATAGGGGACTTGAATTAGTTTGCAATTACTCCCTGTCATTATCCTAATAATGCGTTTTTATGTAAAAATTTTATTGAGAAATATGTTTAAAAAGCTATTTCATAATTTGCAATATCGAAGTAAAAACTTATGAAGCACGCTGAAAGATTTAAACTAAAGCTGTTATTCGAAAGTCGATAAATGATATGTGCAGATTTTGCTGATTGACTTATTTCTTTTTCTGTGAACGTTTTAATCTCCCTTTGCATATACAAGCCGTCAAAAATATATACAATCTAACGTTCAACAAACCGGCGAAGTCGTCAGCAACTCTTCTCAAAACGCAATTCATAGTGTTTTGCCGTAAAACCGGAATGGTGTGATACACACTTAAAAAAATCAAAATCAACTCAGTTTGGTGGTCTTAACAAGCAGCTTTAAATTTTAATTAAATCAATATACAAAAAGTAAAAAACAAGGAGAAAAATTTTTAATCGGAGAGCAATATCCTGGCATCGCGAAAGCAGGTCCAGATAATCGCTTGATGTTGGTCTAAATTTAGCTTTCAACATTGTCCTGCAATTCAGAAAAATAAATAAAAATGCGATAATTTACAACTTGTTTTAGACAATGCTGGTAATTATGGACACACAAAAAATTTTGGAGTCAACATCAAGTTTTTCGATTGAACAAGCTTTAATAAATTTAATGTCTTAACCATTCACTAAAAATAGCTTACGAAAGCCAACTGGAAAAGATTCCTTGCCCTATTTAGCAAATTGCTTTGATACACGACGATCTTACCTAAGTTCAGTAAAATTTGCCCAACTCAGACGTGTGCAACCCGTGACCCGCAGCCTCCATATTGTTTTATGCGGCCCGCGTAATACAGTACTACATCTAATAAAAAATTGTATTATAATGAAAAGTACAGTGTAAAAATTTTTGAATAAAAACAAATAAATTTTGCAAAATTCTGCAAACATCAACAGTGCCGTCTGCAATGATCGAAGTGTGATTCGCAGCATTTTTTACAGTGAGCCGATTTAGGATAGGCTGTTAGTAGCTCGCCAAGTATTTCGAAATAAATGAAATAGTGATGCAGTAGTCTTCCAAGTGGTGCACATCCAGTGATGCCTTTAGTATTATGCAAATGGAGCGGCCGCACCAGGCTTCCCTTAATAAGATATTACTCTTTTTCTCAGTGAAGACTTTTTTTGGAGATCACTTTGTTTGGAACACTAAAAAGTGCTTACCTCAAAATGAAGATTTTAATTTTTTTGTTTTAGAGATCACTTTGTTTCAGAACACCAAAAAGTGGCCTCCGTATTTTTTTGCTCCGGGTTCCCTTTCTTGTTAGGCCATCGCTCTCCATATCAAAGCGAATATAAATTTTTACGTTTTCTGTGAATATTGCGGTCAAACTGCAAAGTTTTTTATCTTCACAGTTTTGCAGTATGAGCAGCAAGTTTTGTATTTTTTTTTGTTTTTTTGATATCTATATTTATTTTTGTTTTTGCAAACAATGCTAAAAACTGATTCTTAATTATTGAAAACAAGGATTATGACTTTATGCGGTCAGGAGAGGTAGTTAAATTTATTCCCCCAACAAAAAAGATTAGACAGCAGTAATTAGCGAGCAGTATTCAAATTGTCCGTTTCTTGAGCAAAACAGTTGTCTGCTAAATAAAAACCTCAATAAAAAAATAAAACACTTAGATAAATTATCTCCCTTAGTTTTGGCTCCTAGCATGGACTCAAGTCCATGTTCCTAGCAACTGAAAAACCTTCTTGGAGTTTTCAGACTAGGTATATAAAAAAGAAAGACAATGACGTCACCGCTCAAACGCTGTTTCACGAAAATATAATCCACAGCCGGAGCTATCATCAGAACGGACTGAAAATTTAGCGCGGCCATTTGCTCGAAGTGAGGAGCCACCAAAACGTGCAAACTGAAGCTGTTTTGAAAATTTTCCCTGCTTGGCGGTATAGGCAAGCAGTTCTAAATTTTAGTTATATCTCTATAAAAACTAAAAAGTAGAATAAGTCATTTTAACCGGACAGCAATACCTTTGCATCTCCGGAAGCAGGTCGGGATAATTGCTTGCCCTATGTATTAGCGCTTCTGTCGCTTTTAGTCAGAAGACAGGGGATAAATATAAAGATGAAATAAAAATAAATAAAATGAAACACTTTTTACTTATGAACTGTAACGTGGCGTCTGGGGGGAAAGTGAGGAAGTGCTTCAATTGCAATAATATGATGAAGAAAGAATAAATATTGAATCGCAAAATAAATCTTACTTTTGTAAAAATTATAAGTTTGTTTAATTAACTTTCCCCCTCCCTTAATTTTTTCTGGCCTGGATTATGTTTTTATTACTTATTTCAGAAATTTTACCCGTATTATTTCATTATTTACAACTAGTGTTTTTGTGGAAAAATTACTAAAATAAGTGATGGTGCCAACTTAAAGCTGTACCTCCCTCCAGTTTAAAAAAAAAACAAGCACAAAGCCATATGGCGCTCCTTTTTTTGTCATAAGAGTGGGTTAGAATAAATCAAATTTGAGGCATGCCTCACTTGTGAGGTCTTGGAAATAAAGCTTTTTTTTTCTATTTTTATAGACATTCACTAGTAAGGTTATAAAAATAAATCTTTTTTTTCCCAGAAATTTGCCGATTATAATAAATCAACATATTACATAGGCCCAATTAAGGAATAGAATATTTTTTTTTCACCATAATAAGATCGTACTCATAATCAATAACAACAGATTCATAACTAGAGATTTAATTTAAAGCAAATTAACACACCACGTAAACTTTTTCGGCATCCATAAGCTCTCTTCTGACGAATGAGATAGAAAACAAACACATCTACAGCAAATTTTAGGCGAGAGGTTATTGACCTATAAACTATCAACCCAATTTTTGTTAACTGAGTTTGATTTTGTAGATTAGGTTTTTTTAGTAGAGAAGTCAAACTTCAAGGTAGCAACAGTTACATAATTTAACCAAAACTATTAGTTTGAAATGATTTTAGAGGCACTATAAAAAGCAAAATAATAGTTTCATGTGTTGAAGACAAGCTCAAGGTGTTTGATAGAGCTTCAAAATTTTTTATGAAAGTGATATTATACTAAAATACAACATAGGAAAGTAAAGTGTCAATGGCATTTACAAAAGCTAAGATAAATTCAAGAATTTCATGGTGGCATAAGAAGAATTGAGAATCTTCAAACACTTTCACTTGTGTGTGACTTCGCGAGATTGCTGCTGAAAAACGTGAATCTTCCATCAAACAGTTTCAGTTTACTTTTTATTTTCATCTCTTTATTTATCCATTGACCAACAAGAAAGCGTTGGGACGCTATACTTTGGGCAATCATCAGGCGATTATGCTTTCGAACATGGCAAGTCATAGTACCAATAAAAATAAAGGTTGTAAATAAGGAGGCAGCGACGAACAAAATGTTTATAAAATAACTAATAATATAATTACAGAAATTTTATCTTTTTTTTATTTACATTTATTACTGAAATTTAGAGCAGCTTGCTAAGACTGGCAAGCAGAGAAAAGCGCCATAACTTTTTTTTCCCAAAAACACAACAGAATAACGTAGGTTTTGACCCGTGATTATATCGATCATGTTTGCCATCAATACGGCGCTCTTAAGCACTCGATCACGCTGGTGAGAAAAGCAATCTAAAATTGATTGATTTTTTAGTAGATCTATTGTAGCAAGTTGGAAATTTTTTAGTTAATCGTTGACTCTTGCTCGAAATTTTTCAACGATTGCCAAATCATGATCTTTTCGTATTATTCTACGGAGATCTCGAAATAACACTAAAGGCCCGTTTCCACTACGAGCATGGAAAAAAGCATTCTTTGTTTGTTTTCTTGCTTTTTTTTTGCGCTCGCTTCAATCGAAGATCAATAAAAGAGACAAAGAATACTCTTTTCCACGCTCGTAGTGGAAACGGGCCTTTAGATTTAATTTAAAAAGCTTTTTTTTGTTTTTCCGTGTTTTTTTTTTGTTGTGAAAAGAAAAGAAATGTAGATTTGCAGATGAAATACAGGGTGTCCATAAAGTCTTGTTAGAATTTTAAAAATTTATTACAAAGGTAGTTAATGAGATATCTTATATTGATTTGTTTTATATTAATCACTGTTTATTAAAGTTTCTTTTCAAACTAAAATTTTGTGTTTCAACTTAAATTTTTATGTGTTTAATAAATGTGTTAATAAACCCTTGGAAAATGGCTAGACCTCAAGAGAAGGCACGATTTTCCCAGATGTTCTTGGTCGCCCAAGTCTAGTCTAAATGTATCCAACACTGACCCTGTCTTAATAAATTTCTTGTGCCATCGATGAATTGAAGGACGTGTTGGTGAATCTCTTCCATACTTAGTTCTATATTTTCGCTGAATCTGAACATCTGATTTTGTCTCAATAAACTAGGCAAACATTGTGCCTTCTATTGAAGAGTAGCCATTTTGCAAGAGTTTATTAGCACATTTATCAAACACATAAAAGTTTAGTTGGAAACACCAAATTTTAGATTGAATAAAAACTTTAATAAACACTGATTAAAATAAAACAAATCTATATAAGATATCTAATCAACTGCTTTTGTAATAATTTTTTAAAATTGTAACAAGATTTTATGGACACCCTATATACTGTTTTTTCTTGAAAAAATTTTGAGGACCAAAAAAAGGTTTTCACCTTAAACCCTAGCAATTTTGCGTACTAATATACATCGCTCTAAATTGTAGGATGATTTTTCCCAAATATTGCCTTAAAATAAAGTAAATAAGTAATTAATAATAAAGTAATGTCCTCCTGCCCAAAACGTGCGTGTTCGGTACCAAGAAAGTTTTGATTTTACCAATGTAACAACGTAAAGTAACTTTTAAAACAAAAAAAACGAATTTTTTTATACTTTCAAAACCTTTTAGTTTTTTTATTTTTGTTCATCAGTTGACGTTGCCACTATAATAAACACGTTTTATAAAATTGCTATTGAAAAAAAGCCAAAACAAAACAATACTTATGAAAACTAAGCACGTTTATCAGAAATGAAAACATTAAAATTCCCTAAAGCAACATTCATAAAATTAAAGACAATAAGCACAAATCTTAGACCAAGGGTCTCAAACTCAAATTGCTCTGAGGGCCAAATAAGGACGTGTAAAATATCCGAGGGCCGCAATTCACAATGAAAAGTCAACCAACAAGAAAACATTATAAGAACACAATAAAAGATAAACACAAGTAGGCTAATGATTTAGACTACAGTCATATTTTGTTCTGGCTACTTAGCTGGCAGCGTTTTTCATCGACAAGGACCTTGATATTGGGCTTCAACTTGTCAGCAGAAAACAATCTTAGAGTTGCTTGCAAATGTTCATCCATGAGACGTGACCTTAACACAGTCTTGTTAAACTTCATGGATGAAAAAAATTGCTCACATACATATGTGCTTCCGAACATTGCAATAATTCTTGCAGCGGCAGAGAGTAGCTTCGGAAATCTTTCTCGTGAAAGAAATGTGTAGAATTCTGGATTCTCTACCTCTGCATACTTTTGCTTCAGATCAGTATCACACTGAAGTTCCACTAACTCCATCTGCGATTCCTCAGCTACAGTGTCAATTTCTACAGCAAATGGCATTGAAAAAAGTCGAAATTGCGGCTCTAGTACTTCAAAGTCTGCGAAGCGCACATCAAACTGCTGAAGTAAATTGGACAACAAATTTGTATATTCTTTCAAGCATTCGGCTTCAACTTTTCCTAAAGATTTCAGAGTTGAGAAATGAGCCAAATTCTTTACCCAACTGCTTTATCCATAAACGTAGTTTGACTTTGAACGTTTTCACATAATCATACATCTTTGTGATAATTTGTTTTTTACCTTGAAGCTTCAAGTTCAATTCATTCAAATGATGTGTAATATCTGACAGAAAAGCAAGATTGTATTGGAAAGTAGCATCAGCCAGCAAAGGAACTGCCATGTTTTTCATTTTCATGAATGAAGCGATTTCATTTCTAAGTGCAAAGAAACGCTTCAAAACATTTCCACAATTCAGCCATCTTACTTCAGTATGATAAAGTAGTTCACCGTACTCAGAATCCATATCTGCAAGAAATGATTTTAAATTGCCTGTGGTTCAACCCCCAGGATCGTATAAAGTTGACTGTTTTAACTACTTCATCCATCACTTCCTTCATTCGTAGACTTTTACTACAAAGGGCTTTTTGGTGTAAAATGCAGTGTACACTAACAAAGTTGACTTTTTCTGTTCTAAGACTATTTAGTTTGTTTTCTACAAATCCAACTACGCCTACATTGCTAAAACGCATAGCTGGTGCACCCTCTGTGGCCAAACATACAAGCCTATCCCATGGCAAGCCATGTTTCTCGATGCATTTTTCCAAGGCTTGAAATATATCACGTCCAGTTGTAGTACCTTTCAATGGTATTAATTCCAGAAACTCTTCCGTCATGTTTAGACTGCAATCTACACCCCTGATAAACACAGCATATTGTGGGGTGTCTGACACATCAGTGCTCTCATCAAGAGCAATCGAAAATGATTCAAAGTCCTTTGCGGTTGCAACTAATTGTTTTTCCACATTTGCAACTAAATCCGTGACCCTACTTGCAACTGTATTTGGGGATAAGCTTATGCCTTCAAACAGTTTTTTCTTACCTGGACATAAAATGTCACTTACTTTTACAAGGCATTCTTTTATGAACAAACCCTCGGTAAAGGGCCGTGATGACTTTGCTATCATTTCACTTATAACAAAACTGGCTCTTACGGAATTT